>CANTUS010000004.1:74442500-75042500 GCA_947683365.1 Euphorbia pulcherrima
CGCTAACAACATGTAAATCGAAAACACAATAAATAGGACAGATTAAAACCGATTAAGAAAGAATGAAATCTTTTAACTTGGCCAATGTAAAATAGATAACATCTTTCGAACTCGGAATCTCTAGTTAAGGTATGGTCTACCACCCGGTTGGAAAATCGTACCAAAATTTCTCGGTTGAGCTGAAGCGAGTGGCGACACTATTTTAAGTACGGGATTTCAATTTCGTATCTTTTGAACATTAAAATATGCAAAACCATTTTCATAATCACCATCATGCCCATATATTTTCCTAGAGACCGGTCCTCCGGCCAGCTTTGCGGCCCTTTCAAAATGTCGTCCGCTCACAGTGGCGATTCTGCTGGGGATTTGTCTCTTTAAACTTGAACTTAAAATTTTCAATAAGTTTAAAAGATTTTGATGATGTATTGAAATCATTGGCCAAATTAAAACTCCATTCTCTTTCATGACTTTTTATCCTTACACGTGTAGATAGTTCGGTAATATTAGGTGCCCCATTTTACCCAAGAAGCTCGCGAAAGTATCACTCATGCCCTTTATGGAATTGAGGATACCTAGTGGGTGGATCACTCATTTTAACCAACATGTAAACTCCTGTGATCGCACCTATTTGGGGAGTGGTTGAGTAAGGTGGAATCAAGGTAAACAAGAACCTTCTACATCAGCAGTCCTATACCAAAGTCGCGCTAGAAAAAGCCTTAGCACTTCATTCCCTTAGGACTACCAAAACAATGAAAATAATTGGGACGCACTTCTTTTGCCATCCTTTCCAAAGAGGGATTACACGGGAGTTATAAGGTCAGATGTGGGAAGCTTTATGTGCTCATGCATCACCCATGCATCGGCTTCAAGAGCCAAAAATCAATCAACTTACCCTTACAGATCTCCATTCGTAGAAGAGGTTTAACAACATCCATAGGACTTCTTTGGTACCCCCATTGAGTCATGACATATCACGTGCAGCCATATATACCACGCATTCTTTATTAGACAAAATCATCTACCCCATCCATGGAATCACACAATCCATGGATGATCTGATCCACTGCCTACCGTGTCAGCCAGGAGGAGGCAAAGTTATCATCGCAGCCTAGTTTGGAGAAGACCCGAACATCGTCTAATTTGTTGTTCTCTCACCCCGATAGTCACCACGGAAGTTGAAGGGGTTCCGTATACTAATTCTATTGGGGAGTCAGATTTAGAGCAGATTCAGTTGGGTCATAATTCCTCTCAGCCAGCCATGTCTCTCCCAAACAATGATGGAAACCCTCCTCCTGAGGAGCAAGTAGGCCCTACTCCCACCTCAGGAGTAGGATCTCAGCTTCCCCATGGTTTTGACTTCGCCAGTGCTATTGCTCAGTTTCTAAACTCAGATGCATTCCAAGCCTCTTTACAAACCACTGTCCAAGTGGCCGTTAGGCAAGCCATTGAAGATAAAAACTCTGATCGGGTCTCTGAGTCTGATATGCAAGCCTAGAACGGTTCAGTATACATGTTGGTCTGTTCGATAGGGACAAGACCTATTGCACCTATTTTTCACCAAACACCCTTAACTCAGCCTATGGCAAGCCCGTTTCAGTTTGGGCAAATATCTACTTTTCTGCAAACCTCGACAACCCCATTGATTGTTCCTTACAATCCAAGACCTCCGACATTTACTCATCAATTTTTAGCTTCCTCCAGTGGACTAATCCAACTCCTACCATCCTTTACTCCTCTTCAGTTTGTGGGAACTACCAGGGACACTAACTACCCCCAGAACCCTTTTAGTAGCCAGCCGATTGCTCGTCCCCGCTTGGACATTCCTCCACCAGCTCTGAACCACCAGGTCATGCAATCTCCGGGCGTTACACTCAAGGCTATAGCTTTCACCTATAAGCCAATCAATGACCAGGTCATGTAGCCTTTGGGCGTGACACCTGAGATTCAAGCCTATATCCGCTAACTCTTGGCTGCCAAGGAACCTAAGTGAGATAAGGATTGGGTCCCCGATAACTTCACTATGCCCAATATGGCACACTATGATGGTTATGGTGCCCTTGCTTCTCACATTATCATGTATGAAAGGGTCATGAGGGTGAAGAAGTTAAGCGACAAGGTCCTTGTTGAAATGTTTCCGTGCTCTCTACGAGGCCCTGCTCTTGAATGGTATCACACTGTACCTCAGCACATTGTCACTGATTGGAAGCTCCTCTCCAAAGCTTTGAAAGTGCACTATGGTTTCAATACCATGATGGAAACGACTCTCTAGCACATTGAAGGGGTCTGCCAGCTACCTAGTGAAACCTTCAAGCAGTACTTTAACCAATGGATGTCAACTCAGGTCTTGATAAAATCTAAGTTGAGCCTTGAGGAGATGATTGTGAAACTCCTTGAAGGGTCTCTTAACATTTTCCGCAAAGAGATGGCTGCCGACTCGTTCCCCTCATATAAGGCGGTATTCAAAAAGGCTCAGAAAATTGAGCACAAGGCTGAACACGAGCGAGCTAAAAGGGCCAGAAAACCATGCTATAGGAAGAACAATGATACCCCTATCATGATCCATACACCTACCGAGCCTAAGGCTCCTGCTGTGGTTTAGGTGGTCAGTTAGATGCCACCAGTAGTCGCTGCAGTCCAACCTGGTGCTAACCCATTTATCTTGGAGAATCCCTATCGTGAGCACTAGATGTTAACGATCCTTCTCACGAAACTATAATAAGAGCTATATGATGCAACGTATTTTAGGTGTTGTCCATCAGAGGTGTTCCTACTACTATAGAGTTGAGTTTGGCAGAAGTTCGGAGACTTAGTCTGCCCTTAGGTACCCCTACGGGTTCTTTCTGGTGGTACGAATCCACTAGCAGACCCGTACGGGTAGATTCCTTCCATACGTATGGAGGGGACCCATATGGGTACCCTAATGCCCTTATAGGTAGGACCCTACCCGTACGGGTCCTCTGATTTGCTAATCAGCCTCTTTCGGAAGCTGTCTCTTACAATTTTCTGGAAAAGGCAGGTCTTGAATGCGGTTTATTGCATTCAGACCTGAGTCTTACCCTATGATTAGGGCCCTTTCACCACATTTCACAATAGACACATCTCATATGAAAAATATACTAAAACTCTAGCAATTTCAATAGTTATAGAAAAGGTATAGTTGGGGTATAGAAGGTATAAAATAGGGAGAAAATTCCTTTGAGGTTTTGTCCATATTTTATTCATTCCTAGCTTCTTTTATTAGGATTTAGGGGAGGTTCTGTCCATACAAATGCTCACCTGAATAGTCCTCTTCCATCATCTACTTTGGCCGGACTCTCTCAACAGTAAAGGGATCATCTCAAAGTGGATTCACGCCATAAAGGTAAAGCTCCTAAGTTTCAAAGGGACTCACATCATAGTAATTTCATTATTATTCTCTATTTCTTCTATTATATCTATTCCTTTCATTTCCTATTTTGGGTCTGGTCCTAACCCGTATGAGCCTTGTTGGCACCATATATCCCCAAAGATATCAAATCGGTGCGTTATACTCATACGGAGGGAAATCTCTTTTATTTTATTTTCGTGCCATTAATATTTTAATCTATAAATTGAACTAAATTGAGTTTCTGTCTGGGACCAGACAGGGGTCATACGGGAACCCCTACACCCATACCGATCCTCCCTGGTACCCGTATAGGTACCTCTCCCCATCCGTACAGGTACCAGCCCTCGGACAGAATAGAATCCACTTTTAACCGGTTAAAAATCAATCCAACTCACCATATGACATGCGATCATTTTCGCTAATAATCTGATAAATCAACCCACAAAAGTTAAGATGTGTTTTCACAACAAAATACATTGAAGACTTGTTATTTCTCTCCCATCCTAGAAACTGCCTGGGTACTATCGATTGTAAAACTATCACGCTGACATAATCGCTTTTTTTCTCAATAAAATACTGACTTATGATATGCTATAAACTGTGCTAACATCTGTGGATGCAAGGGAATTTATTTTCATTTTGTTTTATAACTTAGAATAAATGTATAAGTTCTCTTTGAAATTTCCCCCATTTTTCCCCGGTTGTAATTTTTATTCCCCCATTTACTACTTGTGCTTTATTATAATACGAAAACACATGTAACGAGTGTGAAAGAGTGTAGAAATAGGATTTCTATGATAATTCCCTAAATCATGAAAACTAAAACAGTTTTACGCGGTGAATGTAATTTTGAATCAACTAAATGAGAAATAAGTGAATACCCGAATCTCTGATCCGATAGGTATGAGTCTCCCACCCAGAGGGAACTATACCAAAACTCTTTCCCAAGTAGATAACTTGGGTGGCGACTCTATCAATTGTATCGAGATCTGGGTCTCAATTCTTTTATTCATTAAAATTGGCTTATTGTGCAAACTTTAACTAAAAATGTTTTGTCATGCCTAAATCCAAACAAACCCCTAGTGGGCCCCGCCTCTCACACAGGCGCCAAGGGAGACCCACACGTCATCGACACCTCACAGTGGCGACTCTACTGGGGACATAATCTTTTAACTTGCAAAATGTTGGTCTATTTTAAAAAGCTTAAAAGATTAAGATGAGCATCAAAAATCATTTACTTGATTCAACCCGCTTTTGTTTTCATCATTTGGAAAAATTATCACACTCTATCTTCTCATCTCCTTCTCTCTTTAGCTAGATGCACTCTTCTTCTAGTGCTAGGTTAGGGTGCCCTATTATTTCCGTGACACTCACGAAAGTGTTACCCATGCCCGCCAAGAATTAGGGACACAGAACCTTCTACATCAACTTTCATTATGTCCCTACACCATTCTTATCAAAAGCCGTAGAAATTTACCCTTTAGGTACCCTAAATTCTGAGTGAGATTAGACTAAGGAAGAATACCCTTAGACTCGGCAGGAGAAATAAGGATGGAATCCATCGCTTCGCATGTGTTGTGTTACATACCCTTGTGATTAACCCCACCACGCATCATTGTAATTTATGCATGCATATCACATCCCATGCATGTATTGATCTCTTGGTTATCACCTCAGCTAAAACCAAACCTCAAAGAGAAAAAGCTTGGCGATAATCTCAAGTTTGTTTGACTCGCATTTCAGCTCCTCCAGTTCCTTGGTTATTCTGTCTCTATCTACGGGTATTTTATCTAGCAGTCAGTTTAGTCTGGTTGATCTTTCTGCCTCTCATCCTGAGGAGATGTCTCTCATCCTGACTCCTTAGCTAGATTGACCTTGAGGTTGAGAATGTTGCTACTAAGGAGGAGGCAAATGCACTGAGGGACGAGGTTAGGTCAGAGATCACAAATACCGTCTCAAAGTACTTGGGAAGTGATCAGTTCTTAGACTGAATGAATGATAAGTTGTTAGCCACCATCAGGTCAATCATGACCGAGGAGAGAATGGCCAATGCTCATCATAGAATGCATGTTAGTGCTCCAGCAGTGAATGTAGTGATTAGTGAGCAAGTATTGGGAGTTACTTATAATCCATTCACCCAGTCCCAGTTGCCGCCTGTACGAACTCATGGGGATTCTTTCAGTCAGCTTGGCCAGTTGGGTTTTATGGGTCCATTCGGTTCAACTAGCTTGTCATTCTAATCAGTGGGTATAGTGGCTCCTCCAGTCATCAGTCAGTTTGCTCAGCCTAGTTAGGGGTTTATACCATCGCCATTTCAATTTAGGGCATCTGGTCCTATCCCAAATTTTATGGTCACACCTAAGGGGACGACCTTTCCTTAATCAACAGGTTTACCCTTGAATGCGATTACTCAATTAGAAGGATCATCTTTATCCTCAAAATTGCTTGCCCTACTTTAGAAATTACTTGCTGCTAATCCTGGCTCCCATCCATCGCCACTATCCATCCAAGCAATTAGAGAGGAGGATTGGGTCCCTGAAAACTTTAGTATGCCTAGCATAGCGAAGTATAAGGGAACCAGTCCGCCTCAATCTCACATCACCACCTATCAGAGGGTTATTAGAATTAGAAAGTTAAGTGATAAGGTCCTAGCCAAAATGTTCCCTTGCACCTTGGAAGGTCCTGCTATTGAATGGTACAACACTCTATCAGATGAAGTGACCGAAAACTGGAAAGCTTTATCGGAGGCTTTTATTGAGCAGTATGGTTTCAATGCCACCATTAGAACTACTATACAGAATTTGGAGGCTATCAAGCAGGCCCCCAATGAGAAGTTCAAACCCTACTTCGAAAGGTGGATGGCCACTCAAGTTCTATTAAAGGATAGGCTAAGTCTATCGGAGATGATCGTAAAATTAATAGATGGTGCCCTGCTTGCTTATCGTAAGGTTCTTGGTACGGATTCTCTAGCTACATTGAGGTCTTTGAGAAAGCTGAGATTTGGGAAAGGATTGAGGAATTGGAGAAGGCAAGCGTACCGACCAAACCTTGGTTTAAAAGGAATGACTCTTCAGCCCTAGCCCAGGCTTCTAAGTCAAAATCTGGCTCCAATCCTAAAACAGTGATAGTCCAAGAGAAGTAGCTGCAGTCTGCTCTATTGAAGATGGTATCTCCCCCTGGAAAGCATCCCTGCTTGCCATCTTTACTAAGTTAAGGGCACTCAATCTTCTTCAGAGTATCAAGCCCTATGTACCACCCAAACCTGAAGACAGGGAATAGTTTTATACTTACCATATCAGCAAGGGGCATCGCACTAGTGCCTATAGGGATCTACTTGAGGCTATTAATGGTCTGATTAGGGAAAAGAAGATTCAAGAACCTGAGCTTAAGCCTAGTACCATGAACAACCCCCTGCCAAAGTTTGAGAAACAAGTTACAGCTGTCAAGTAAGGCTTACCCTCCTATCATGTCTTTAATATGATCTCGTAAGCTAATCCCATGGTTCACTCAGTCATGGCCTTGCCTAATGAACCAATCCCTATTGACATCGATGCATTCGAGTTAGAAAAAGTTTAAGTTTAGGAAGCTATGAGCTCGAAGGACCGCCCTTATTGGTTGAAACTTCCAAAGGGAGAAGTTATATGAAAGATGGATTATTGCATGTCACCCAAAGTGAAAGGATTCCTCATGATCCTCTCCCAAAAAGAAGAAGGGGCAGAGATGTAGACATCCGATTCATTCCAAGTATCAATCAAGTCCCAATCTTTACACCTGCTTTAGTAGGCAATGAAAAGAAAGATCCAAAAGTCACCCCTCTCATACAACAATTGCAAGTTACCCTTGCTAAGTACAGTATTTTGTAGCTCCTCATTGACTCTGAAGAACAACGTAAGGGTTTCATAGAAAAGTTGTTAAGTATGTAAGCTATGCCATCTACTACTCTATTTGAGGTATTCTCACTAATCGGGGGATCTCATCCTGATCAGGTTGAACCTATTAAATTCTATCTGTCAGATCTCCCAGCCGAGGGGAATAAACATAATAATGCACTTTTCATTAAGGTGCAAATCTTTCATCATTTTATCCCATGTGTTATGGTGGATGATGGCTCCACCCTTAATCTATGTCCTGCTAAGATCCTTCCTCAGTTAGGGTTGGATGAATTCATGTTAGAAAAGTCCGATACTGTCATAAGGGCATATGAAGATACAAAGAGGAGTGTCATTAGGGACTTCAAAGCTGAAGTTACAGTTGGGGGAGTGAAGTCCAAGGTCTTATTTATTATTCTCGATATTCTCGTCATCTACTCATTACTTTTGGGTCGACTTTGGCTCCATGCATTAGGGGCTTTCCCTTCCACATTCCATTAAAAAGTTAAGCTCATCCATAATGGCAAGCTAGTAACCATTGATGCAGATGAACCATCTATTATAGCGGCTATGAAAGCCAAAGAAAAGGAATACAAGGTGGCTATAGCTCACCAAGGTATGAAGTTTTCGGTTAAGGGGTACATATAACTTAAAATCAAGAAGATTATGATGAAGCAAGGTTTCTCAAAGGGTAAAAAATAGAGAAGATTATGATGAAGCAAGGTTACACAAAGGGTAAAGGGCTCGAAAAGAATTTGTAGGGAATGCTGGAACCCCTCTTGCCTCTTCCATGGCCATTCAGACTTGGTTTAGGGAATCGTCCAAGTGCCAAAAAGTCTAAGCCTCAGTCTTACCTCATGATAGGAGTTGAAGTCAAGTAAGGGGAATTCACGGGTGAAGAAGAACTTGTCAAAGTAAGTGGCAAGAAGGTCCCCAATTTTGAGATCTTCGATGATGTATATGATTTCAAGAAGGGCTACCTAATTGAAACCTCAGTTCCTATGGAAGTATCTAGGAATTCTGAAGAAGATGAAATCAATGAGGTAATCAAGTCCATCACTAAAGCACTAGCAGTACTTATGAGGAAGAATTGGAAAAGAAATGAGAAAGGAATTCCCATCAACAGGGTTATCAAGAACTTAGCAAAAGCAGTGGCCAAAGAAACACAAGCAAACTTGCACACTAGGGCTACCAGTTCAGCTGTCAATCAACAAGGCCCTACCCCTATGGAGGATGATTCAAATTATGTAATTTTTAGTATTGCAAACATTTTTTATGCAAACAATGTCGCTTATACGGCATATCATGAATAAGTTGTAGCATTAGTTTTTTTTATTTTTAACATGTCATAAATAAATTGATTCACCTATCATTCACATTTCACTCGAGTATTTATATCTAATGATGCCAGGCACTCATAACAACAACATTCTTAAAATATCATTGTATTCATTAATAAAGTTCACTTTGAGTATAGTGCAATGGTATAAACATCTAATGGTTAAAAACTATCATCAAAAGAGAGATAATGAAAGGTGCTTAACAAACATGATAACAATTAGCCTAGGTCCTTCTTTCTTTATAAGGGCGAAAAATCATACAAGAGCACACATCGTCAAGAAAGAAGAACAAGAAGCACCAACAGCAGACCGACTCTGGTCATGAGAAATGGAAAGAGCATCTTGAGTCACAAAATGATTTCCTCAAGAGCTCTAAAGGGAAGTTGATCAGTCAAAAAGATTATGTCAAAGACAGTGGCTACCTATAAAGATTGGGCTAATAAACTTCCATTTGCAGTTTGGGGGTATAGAACCAGGGTAAGAACTCCCACCGATCAAACACCTTTCTCCTTGGTATATGGAATGGAAGTCGTGTTACCAGTTGAAATAGAAGTAAGATCTTTAAGAGTGGCACTTGAACTGCAGTTAAAAGAGTTAAATTGGGCAAGAGCCCGGTATGAACAATTAAATGCGATAGATGAAAAGCGGCTCAAGGCACTTGACCATCTCCAGATGTACTAACAGTGCACGGCTCGAGCTTATAAGAATAGAATCAGATACCCAAAACAACCTCTCAAAGTGGGTGATCTGGTCCTCAAGCAACTACGTTAGGTCAACATTGACGCTAGGGGCAAGTTCAGGCCTAATTGGGAAGGACCATTCGTCTTGAAGAAAGTCCTTGGTAAAGGAGGAATCAAGCTTATGGATATGGATGGAAATGAATTCGTGAATCTAGTGAATCAATATAGGCTCAAGCGTTATCATGTCTAGGTCAAAAGAATTAAATCATAAAAAAGCAGCACAAAGAATAAAAGAAATAAAGAATAAAACACCCAATAAGCGGTCCTCTACTGCTCGAGCAAAAATTAGGGTGCAGCCCACTGATCGGTATCCCATAAACTGGTCAGGCAAAAATTAGGGCACTCCAACATAAATAAAGCTCGCTAAGCTGAAAACCCGAAAAGGGCGGCTTAGGCAAAAGTTAGGGCATTGAGAGAAAAATGTCAGTTGCTTTCTAGAAAATCTGTAAAAGACCAGTGGGCAGTAGGGGTTAACCATTGGAAATTGTTACCATTGCCTATATATTCAAATTAATCTCATCAATGAACATGTTATGATTTTGATAAGAATCTTAGTCTTATGAATGCATGCATGTCTTTAGGTGAAATAATCGCTGGTATGTGAACATCAATTTTTCTCTACGTGTTATGTATCATTGTATTCATCATTACCATACATTTGCAATATTCAGAAAAGCCTGCTGGATTGAAAACTCGAAAGGGCGGTCTAGGCAAAAGTTAAGGCAAAAAGAAAAGTCTACTGGATTGAGCTGTCAAGGACAATTCAGGTAAAAATTAAGATAGTCTACCGGATTGAAGTCCCGAAAGGGCGGTCCAGGCAAAATTTAAGACAGAACAAAAAGAAAAGCTTGCTAGGTTGAAAACCCGAAAGGGAGGTCTAGGCAAAAGTTAAAGCTAAAAAGAAAAAGGTCCAGTAGGCTAAGCCGTCAAGGACAGCTCATGCAAAAATTAGGACAAAAAGAAAGAAAAATAAAGGTTCGATAGGTAACCTCACATCAAATGGTCAATGCAAAAGTTAGAACATCACTTAGTCCCCTCGCTACAAAATCGATGGGACGGGTTCATAAGGCAACAATACTCAACAATCTCAGTTTAAGAAAAACCCATAAGCATAAAAGAAGTATCAAAACTACAAATCAAAAGTTCATAACCAAAAATGAGCCACGCAGGGCCCAAAAGTTTCAAATAGTTTAGAAAGACAATCATAACCTAAGCTGCCGGGAGATCCTGTCCCTGGTGATCCTCCTGAGTCTGATCCTGAGTATCCTCCAATAGATAATCTATATCTATGGTCATATAGTCCTCGGCATCACCAGCATCCATAGTCAGCTAGGTGGGGTCCTTAATCTCTAAAGTCCCTTCAGCGGTCCTAGCAGTATCAGCTCCCACAGTACATTGATCTACGCCCCTCTGAGTCACTCGATATGCAGAAAGATCATCCTTTGACTCATCATCAAAAGGAATCGACGTCTGCCTATCCTCAGTCATACTCGCTAGCTGACCCCTCAATGTCTCAATTTCGGCCCTTGCCCGAGCAGTCTCGGCCCTAGCCTGATCGGCCTCAGCAACGGCCGCCCACAGCTACTCCTCTAAAAATCTGGCTCTCTCCTCAGAAGCGTCCAAATCCTGGGTGGACTGGTTGCGCTACATGGCTAGTAAAGTCTGCAATGGAAATTATAAGATCAGTACACATATATAAATGTCATAGCACACAACATGCATAGTTTATTAGAATTCTACAGGTAAAAGAACATACTGAAGCTAATGTGTATTGGGCCAACAGCAGATCCCTAATAGAGAAATAACCCCGGGCTATCCTCTCAGCCTCAAAAATGGTCACCTGTGGAAGGAGTAAAATCGATAGGCTAAACTGACTCCTTGAGCTCCTTGACAGCTTGCTTCCTCGAATGGTTGAGAAGTTGGAAGAAAGTATCTAGCTCAGCTTGAAGGATGCCCTCCCTCACAGATTTAGAAGCCCGAGACCGCTTTGTTGGTGGCTCAGTGGCAACAATAGTAGATCTCTTCTACATAGAAGTGGGAGGCTATAGCAATAAAGAATTAGACTTGAGATCACAATCCATTTTAGAAAGCAGTAAGATATTCGCAAGGCCAAGTTAGAAGCATACCTGAGAAGAAGGGTTAGCAGACCTAGCTGAGTCCTCAATACCCTAGACTACAGATAAACCTCTGTAATTGCCCCTCAGTCCACCCTCCTCCTCCTCCTCCTCATCATCATTATCATCATCATCATCATCATCCACACTATCACTCCAGTGAAACTCAAGAGGCTTATCCTCGTGATGAATCCTCTCATAAGGTGGAAGAAGCTAGGAATCAATAAACTCAACATATGAACCCTCTACAGACAGCACGCGAGCTCCTTTGCCCAATAAGTACAACCTTTGATCAGTCGCCAGCATAAGATGGGGCCAGAAGAAGCCCGTTGGTATCGGGGGGGATTCGTCTCTCCATAATGGCATAGGTCCTCCACCCCCGGACCCGCTCACCAAAATACCACTTAGAGGAAAGTGGTGACTCCAGAATAAAGCGGCGGTCATCCACGCCAACCCACATTCGGTCGATGGCTAGCAATGTAGGCCTTCACCTCAGGGTGAGGATGCCACCGGTCGGCATAAACATCAAAGTGGACCACATCTCCGCTCCACTACAAGCCCGTTATAGCGCACACATCTGAGGGAGTGATAGTAACCTCCCTAATAGGCAAGTGGAAAGTATAGGTCATCTCCAACCATCTCTCTATCAGAGCTAAAATGGCACCGGGGGCCAACGTCTTAGGGGCCTGAGGGATGGCCCTGATAATGTCGCTGAAGCCGAAGGAATCGATGCGGGTCAGCAACTTTGTATCCCTCGGGGCATGAATCTCCTCATACCATTTCCTACAGAAGCTCTGGGCTGCCACAGTCTTGTATTAGAACTACAAAGATAGAATTACAAATCAACAGGGATAGAACGCAGTAGAAAAGTCAGAAATTGGGAAAACATTGCAGAAATTAAAGTAGCCAACATTATGTCCTTAAGGACAGGACCCGTACGGGTAAGCTCCACTCATAATGGTCCCAGAGGAGTACCTATATCAAAAACAGGACGGGTCCCCTGCAAGCAGTCCCTCTGTGAAAAAACTCCCAAAAATCCAAAATCATCCAATCTCAACCAAAGTTCATCCAAAACTATCCCAAAAGCTTCCTAGGCTAAAGATATATACATCAGGCTCTATTCCAAGATCTAAAAAACCCTAATTCATGCCAAATTTTGAGAAATTGCCAAAGGTTCAAATTTGGAAAATGGAGAATCAAGTGAAATTACCTAGAGTTTTGAGGTGTGCGTCTCGGAAGAAGGGATCAGTGGCACTTCAGAGATAGGAGTAAGCTCCAAGAATGAGTCTCCTCCATGAAATGCATACCTGATGAAAACCGGCATTATTGAAGCCCCAAATCACCTATCGGGGGCAAGTCCTCGAGTCTAAGGGGGAAACGGCCGGTCTTTAGGATATTTTTATACATTTTTGGTTAATTGTAAGAAGAAAATTGTCGAAATTACAAAATGAGAAGTTTTGGTAGGAGGCGGGATATGAGAGGGCTCATCTGCCTTTTAAAACCCCCCATCGAGGACCTGTATGGGTCCTATGCCACCTGTACAGGTCCCCACTTTCAAGAACCTTACCCGTATGGTTCTAGCCCACCCGTACGGGCCCTCTCTTGCAATCCAAGGATAGATTTTTGCATTAGTATTCCAGCAAGAACTAGAAATTCATCCAATCCAAGTTCGGGGCCAACCCCACTCCCTCTCAACCTTACATTTTCGTAATATTCGGGACAAGTCCCCATGCTCACCTTTATCCTTGATTGAAGGGGCAAAAATATTTTTTTATTTTCACAAAAGTCAATCAAAAATCAAGGTAAGTCATTTTTGAATTGATTACTAATAGGAGAATTTGTTGTATACAGGTCCAACCTAGTATAGGAGTTCTTCCCCAATAAACGAGCCTAGCAAGGAAGGGCCTACCCAATAAAAGAGGCTCTACTTAAAGAACATAACTTTCCTCCCCAACAGCGGGATCAAGTCAAAGGGCAAACCCCCATCCTCAAAAGCCTTAGGGGCACCTTACCCTAGGGTCATTCCCCGGTAGAAGAATTAGGTCCTAGGGGCATACCCCATTGACCCAGGGTCATCCCCCACTTTCCAATAGCAGAATTAGATCCAAGGGCATCCCCCCACTTCCCATTAGCGGAATCATCAAGTCCTAGGGGCATCCATCCACTTTTCAATAGCGAAATTAGATCTAGGAGCATCCCCTCACTTCCCAGTAGCGGAATCATTAGGTCACAGGGGCCTCCCCCTATAGACCTAGGGTTATCCCCTCATTTCCTAGTAACGGAGTTGTCAGAACCTAGGGGCACCCACCCTAGGAGCATTCCACAACGGTAAAATAAGCAT
Organism: Euphorbia pulcherrima; assembly: GCA_947683365.1. NCBI lineage: Eukaryota > Viridiplantae > Streptophyta > Magnoliopsida > Malpighiales > Euphorbiaceae > Euphorbia > Euphorbia pulcherrima. The sequence goes on from CANTUS010000004.1 coordinate 74,456,272, forward strand.
CGATTGGGCCAAACCCGACCATCCCCACACATAGTTTACAGTCTATCTTATCCATACATCTTTATTCTTAATTGAAGGGGAAAAAATATTTTTGTTGTCATAAAAGTCAATTAAGAATAAAGAGGTGTCTACTTAGGCAATGACTAACTCAGTTTTTGGTTTGTTAGTCCCTGTGAGAGTCTTTATAGGGTTAAAGGGGTGTGAATGACCCTTTTTCGTGGAATTAAAGGACTTTTAAAAAGTCTTAGTGTAGCGTGTTTGAATATGATCTGGATGATGGATCCGGATGATGCAGCTATGACAATATAATGCAACAGATGAAAGTTAAAGAAATCAAACATAAAAGGTTTTTATCATGGTTCGGCCCCGCCTACTCCAGTCCCCGGAGTTTCCTTTCTCCGAGCTTTTCTACTAGTGGATTCCTTTCCAACTGGCCGGAATCAAGCCTTACAATTTGTCTCCGGATGGTAACTCCTTCCGGATGTAGGATATACCACTAGAAGCACCAACTTCTAGCTGAGTCCTTTGAGTCTTTTATAGGATATACCACTTACCCTTCTACCCTGAATCTAAGCTGAGTCCTATAGGGATTTCCCGCTTAAAGCACCAACTTTAAGTTGTATCCCAATCTCATAACTCACCCAAGTTAGAGATTCTTACACTCTTATTTTTCACAAAGGTTTGGTTTAGGTTTCATTAAGTTTATAACTTACTTAGGAACCCTTACAACAGATTTGGATTTTGATGATTCTTGGAGGGATTTGTAAACTACTTGAATGCTTGTTCTTTTATTACTTGTTTTTGTCAATCAAATTGCCAACCTTCTTAAATAGTGAAGAGCTTCTTTTATAGGCTTTGATCATAAATGTAGCCGTTGTGGGTTGTCAAACTTGAAATAAATCTTCACCCTTGATCAGGTTATAGGTGATGCTTTCGGAACCGTTGATCAATCCATTAGACTGTAATTTAATCCATTTGAAATCTTGGGACTGAGGCTGAAAAGTTGTCAGTGATCGTTTTCCTTGGCATTTTGTGATGCACCAACTTTTATACCAATTGGTTTTTGGTGTGAGCTCCATGAGCCTCCTTATTGGTCTAGGTGAAAAAGGTTTTCAGCTTTTTCAGTCCAGTGTTAGTCCTTTTGTCCTTTCTCTGAAAAATGAAAGCTGCCATTTTGTCTTTGTCCTGGGGAAAGGATCTTTGACTTCATAGACCAAAAGGTGGAGGGAAAGTTATATTTGAAACTTTTCCCTTTGTCTGATATAGGAGTCTTCTGGATATCTTCGCACTCTATATCTCTAGATTTGTCTTCTTATGGAGTAGCTTTAATCAGTTCTTCCGGATGCTAGTCTTGACAGTTAATAGTTTATTTCCTTTTTGAACTTTAACTGGATATTCCTTGTATGCTTAGGTACTTTTCTTGACTTGAGTGCCTTGTTTAGGACTTGGTAATGCCTTAGTTTTTCAGATAATATAGCTTCAGTTCTTTAGTGTTTTGGGTCCTATTACTTTGGATTATCCGGATAAGTCTTATACTTAGATTTTATTTACTTCAAACCTGATTCGGATATTAGTGTTCTGGATCATTATTTCCAACAATCTCCCCTATTTGATGGAAACAAAAACCTGAGTCAACTAAGTATAAGAAAGAGAGGGTTTTATGATCTAAGTATGATTCTTGATACTTAGTCATTTACAATGCTCCCTCATAATTCTAGCATCCTAACTCCCCCAACATTTTTCAATTCTAGCTTCTATGTTTGTTTTAGTACAATAGCATATTGTACTTTAGAAGCAATTTTTGATAGTTAAGAGTTCACTTTATATATACTTCTGTTGTTATCAATAGTTAACATCATGAAGTTTGAGATTACAGATACAGAAATACATATAAAAGTGAATCTAGCTATTACAAGATTTTACATTTGATATCATCTAGCTAGCTTAACTATCTCTCCGGATGGTCAGCTCTTCTTTACTTTTAGTGCCTTGTCTTCTCCATTTCATTCCTTCCCATGTTGACTCTGACTTTCCTGCCCCTTTTTGTTTGCATCCTGGGGATCAATGACCATGTAGGTTCGATTATCCCAGGCTTGCTGGCATGCACTTGCATAAATGGAGTAGTCAGGATGTCCCTTTGCCCTTTCATCAATGATCATATTTACTATAGGAGGAGCCAGGTAGTAGGGGTAGATTGTTCTCTTGAGGCGATCATACGACTGCTTGATGATTAGATGAAGGTGCAGAACAAGCTCTTGATCTTTAGGGTCAAATTAAGGAAAAAGTACCTTGAGAAGAGTTGTGACCCCTTTCTACCAAAAGAATCCGGAGTCCCCAATAGTCTGAATGAGGTTGTGGAAGACAGGAAGCAGCTGACTTTCTAGAATGGATGGTCCGGAGGAAGAGGATCTAGAGATGAAGAGTTTATTGAGTCTGGTTTGTAGGAGAGAGATTTCTTCACTAAAGCCCTTCTGGATATTGTGAATACTTGTGTTTTTAGTGGCGATTTCTTTGCATACTTCATCTTTTGCTTGCTCAGTCATAGCATCTTGCCTATTTAACTGTCTACATACATCTTGAGTAATGTTTGCGGCATGGACAGTAAGCTTCTTGGGTAAGTATTCTTCAAAAAATTGTCAATTTGTTCAAAATTTCTTGCTATTGCTCTGTTAGGATTGGTAGAGCGACTTTTTCTTCTTTTTCAGATATGAATTTTGACAAGTTTTCAAACTTTGAGTCCATATAGGCCTTTATTTCTTCTACTTGTTCCGAAGAGGAGGAAGTGATTTTGTCTATTATAGTTCCACAGTTGTTGGAATCTAAGGTATTCGCCTGATCAGCTACTCTGCATGCTGTGGAAACATTTTCTTTAAGCTCGTTGAGGGTTGGATTAATCTGGAAGAGAGAGGCTTCTGCTATGGCCCCCGGAGTGGGAAAGTCCATGGCAATTTCTTTAACCCTTTTTAGACTCCCTTTTATCGCACTCAACTCTTTCTTTATTTTTGACCTGGATTGCTTCAATAACTCTTTTTCCACTACCGTCAGATGCGTGCAAATTGTCAAGAGGCTTTTTTTCACAAATCCTTCTTTATGTTGTTCAAGAGAAGCCTCCTATAGGAGTTTAAGTGCTGCAGTGAACTTGGAGTCTTTAGAATTGTGTGCAGCCAGGGTAATTCAGTTTGTGGTAGGGGGAAAGTTGTCTTCCGGGTTATCAGTTGAGTCATCTCCGGATGACCCGGATGAACTCTCTTCCTCAATATCTTCATCTTCTGAATCTTTATCCTCCCCATCTTCTTCTTCCAACCTTTCCTCCTGATTGGCCACGCCCTTTGGGTCCACTTCAGAAGTGTGCCATTCGGATCCCAGACCCAATCCCTCCTCTAGATTCCTTTCATCTAGGATAGGCACTAGATCCTTAACTATAGTTTAAGAGTCTGTGGCTAAGCTATCCCTATTTTTAGCAGCAATATTCTCATTGTTAGAATCAAATTGAACTAAGGCAAGATTTACCTTATTGATTTGTTGGGTCTAATTTTGATCTACCTTCTCTACATCTTCCTCCTCAATCCCCGGATGGCTGGAACTGTCCTCAGCCACCCCTCCACCTGCCTTTATAGGACTTTCAACCACTTGCCTAGGACTGTTGGCATTTTCCTCAACATCCAATCTGGATGCCTTTACAGGACTTTCAAGATTTATGATCACTGCCTGCTCATTCAGTAGATTCTTCGAAAGGTGCTCTTATCTGGATGCAAAAATGAAGGTGTCTGCTTTCGAGATCTTGGATAGAGTATCCATATCCTTGGCGTCTACTAGGATTGGTGGTACCTCGGATGAGCTTTCGGGTCCTATAGTTCTTTCTCAGTTGATTTTGATGTTATCCTTGATAACTTGTTGGATAGTTTCAAACTGCTCATCTTCTTGTCCAACAATTTCTTTGGCCCATGTCACATACTTCCCCTTGGACTATTTGGCTTTCTCCAATGCAGCTTTTTCTCTGTACTGCTTGGCTTCTTCATTTAGCATAATCCTAGCCAATTTCCTTCCTTCTGTTGCTTGTTGTGCTTTAACAGACACTATTTCATCAAAGGTTAGGCCTTTCCGGATCAACTGTTTCTTAGGCGTTGGCCTTTCATCCTCAGTCTCCTCATCATCATCTTCCATTTCTGCCAGGCTTCTCTTTACTTTCTTCTTCTTGCCTTAATTGCCTTAGCAGCAATTACATCAACCACATTGCTTCCCTTCTTTGCTATGGCTTTAATCAATCTCCCCTTGGGCTTAGGCTTCTCTGAACTGCCTTTTAGAATCTGAGTGAGGGCCAAAGAGTCATCATCAACCTCTTTCAAAACTATGGCTATTTGCTTTTGAGCCTTGGCCTTTGTGGTTCTGGGTTTCTTAGGAGTAGGGGCTTCCACATCCAGATCCACAGTTTTACGGGCCTTTGTCTTCTTCTCATCCCTCTTCTACTTGGCCTTTTCCTCATTCTAGACCTCATCATTCCATAGATTCTTGAAATTCATCTTGAGCATGGCCTTTCCAGACAGACCATTAAATTTGGTCAAATCAACTCCAGCAGCTTGGAGGATCTCGGTGATAAGAGCACCATGAGAGTTTATATGGCTCTTGAGGTAGCTGATGATAAGTACCGGCCAATTGATTTCTACGCATCCAACCTAGTGCTATAGGATGCAGTGTTGGAAAGAAGATACTATAGTCAGAGATCCTTTCGAATTAGTATCAGTTCGCCATGGCAAGTTGCAAGTACCTTGGGGTTTTTGGGAAATAGGTGGAGAACTTATCTCCAAAGTAGTTCTCATGAAGCCAGAGTTTTGGGGTATAGTCAACACCCATTTTGTCTCCATCTTTCCCCATCAAGACTCCAGAGTTCTTCATGTTAAAGTGCTTTTCAAAAAATTGTGGGGTGATGGTGATGTCCTTCCCCCTTCGCAGGGCATCATGGTGATTGTGCGCACAGAGATTCTCATAGAATTCTCGAATGAGATCATGGTAGCTTGGGCAGTTTATTTTTAAGAAATCACCAAGATTTTAATCCTTAATCAGGGTTGATTAGGGGTAGATTTGAAGAGGTATTCATTACCCAGATAATCAGTGGAAATCACTGATTCAGTAGTTTTTAGGTTTAAGGGAGTGAAATCCGAATCTTTTAGATCAGACTCTTGAAAGATATTCTTGTTACGAAGGATTTTAGGTGTTTGTGAGGTGTTGATTTCTTCCATTTGGAAAGATTTGAAGGAATTAGGGTTCTGAGTTTTCAAATTTGCAGAGTAACAGTAAGAGTATGTTGCTTGCTTGAGGAAGAGGATGAACTTTGGGGTTTTTTTATAGAGTTTTCAAAGTGAGGGCATTTTAGTAATCCGGATGACGGTTGTTTGACTGGATTGATGACATGGAAGTCGGAATATTTGGAGAGAGGTAAATTCAGATTAACCGGAGAATTGGAACGGTTTATTTTTGAAATAACTGTTGTATTTATGGCACATGTAATAGATTTGACATTCCAATTGACTCTCTTAGCTTCCCAAATTGATCTTTACTTATAGGCTTAGTAAAGATATCAGCTCTCTGCTCATTGGTTGGGACATATACCAATGCAACATCCTTCTTCATCACATGATCTCGAATGAAATGATGCCTTATATTGACATGCTTCATCCAACTATGGAGCACCAGATTCTTTGACACATCAATAGCACTCTTGTTATCCACATAACATCCACACATCCGAATTAAACTACATAATCTTCAAGTTATTATTTGATCTATAGGAGTTGAGCAACACAACTTCCAGCTGCCATATATTCTACTTCTGTAGTGGATAAGGCAACTGAAATTTGCTTCTTGCTATACCATGATACTAAGCAATCTCCAAGGAAATGACAGCCTCCGGATGTACTTTTTCTTTCAAGAGTATCTCTGCCATAATCAGCATCAGTAAACCCTTGGAGTGTGAAATTTCCATTACTAGGATACGACAATCCAACCTCAGTGGTTCCTAGAAGGTATCTAAGGATTCTTTTAATTGCCTGGAGATGTGAATCCTTAGGATTGGCTTGATACCTTGCACAGTAACAAACTGTATAGTGTATGTTAGGTTTGCTAGCTATCAAGTATAAGAGTGAACTAATCATTCCTCTATAGAGCTTTTGATCAACATTTTCTCCTTCACAGTCCCTGGATAAGATTGTGTCTGATCCCATTGGAGTGGACATAGGTTTGCTTTTGTCCATTTCAAACTTCTTCAGGATCTCCTCAGTATACTTTGATTGACTAATGAAAATCCCATCCGGACTTTGCTTGATCTGTAGACCAAGGAAAAAGTTGAGCTCTCTCATCATGGACATTTTAAATTCCCTCTGCATTTGAGAGCTGGATTCTTCACACATCCTTTCATCAGTGGCTCCAAAAATGATATCATCCACATAGATGTGGACTAGAATAATATCATTTTTCTTCTTCTTGATAAATAGTGTGGTGTCTGCCTTGCCTCTAGTATATCCCTTGGATATTAGGAATGAGTTTAATCTTTCATACCAGGCTCTTGGTGTTTGTTTTAATCCATAGAGAGCCTTTTTCAGCAGTAGACATGATCCAGATGCTTTGGATCTTCAAATCTGGGCGGTTGCTTAACATAGACTTCTTCTTGAATGACACCATTTAGAAATGCACTTTTGACATGCATTTTGTATACTGTAAAGCCCATGAATGATGCAAATACATATAGAATCCGGATCGCTTCCAACCTTGCTACAGGAGCAAAGTTTTCTTCAAAGTCAATCCCTTCTTGCTAGTTGTAGCCTTGAGCAACCAATCTTGCCTTATTTCTCACCACTACCCCGGATTCATCAACCTTGTTCTGGAACACCCATTTGGTACCAATGATTGATTTCCTTTTAGGAGGGGGCACTAGATCCCATACATCATTTTTGGTGAATTGATCTAGTTCATCTTACATCGCCATCATCCAGCTTTCATCGCCTTTAACATCTTGAAACTTTTTTGGCTCTATGAGAGAGACGAAGGCAGCATGGCTCATCATCCAGCTAAACTGACCTCTGGTTATAACTCAATTCTAAACATTATCCAGAATATTTTCAATGGAATGATCTCTGTGGGTCCGGATCTCCCTTTGCAGGCCCTCATGTTGAACTTGGACTTGTTGTACTTCTGCTTCAACTGTTCCTTCTTGCACTTCATTATAGTCAATCTCTTGTGGGTTGAGATTAACTTGTTGTAAGTCTAGATCAAAGGATATTCCTTCATCTTCCTCTTTGTACTTCTTGATTTGAAATAAATCAAGAATTCTCGGTTCCTTCTTTTCCCCAGATTTTTCAGCTTCCAGAACTTGATCTTCCGGAGTGTAGCTTTTCTTTCTTACAGTGTTCGTCTCATCGAAATCTACATGTATTGACTCTACCATAGTTTGGGTTTGTTTATTGAAGACTCTGTAAGCCTTACTATATGTTGAGTAGCCAACAAAAATTGCTTCATCAGATTTAGGATCAAATTTTCCTAGTTGCTCTCTATCAATAAGGATGTAGCATTTACATTCGAATGCTTTGAAATACCTAATTTTGGGTTTTCTTCCCTTACAGATTTTATATGGGGTCTTTTCTATGGTCTTTCTAATAAGAGCTCTATTTAATATATAGCATACAGCCTCACCCCAAAAATATTTTGGCAAACAATTTTCACTAAGCATTGTTCTAGCCATCTTAACTATGATCCTATTCTATCTCTCAGCAACTCCGTTCTGTTGAGGAGTGTAAGAGGCAGAGAAGTTGTGTTCAATGCCCTTGGAGTCACAAAAATCAACAAAATGCTTACTTTTAAACTCTCTACCATTATCACTTCGGATGCGTGCAATGCTTATGCCATGTTCTACTTCTATCTGGATGAATGTTTTTGAAAATTGGTCAAAGGCTTCATCCATGCTTGCTAGCAGAAGAACCCAGGTATATCGAGAATAATCATCCACAATGACCATGGTGTATTCTCTTCTACCTAAACTCAATGGTTTGATTGGACCAAAAAGATCAATATGCAGGAGCTCAAGTACTCTTTTAGAAGGAATGTATGTGATAGAAGGGAAACTTTTCTTATGTTGTTTACCTAATTGACATGCAGTGCATTGATGATCCTTATCAAAAGCGACCTTAGGCAAACCCACTACTAATTCCTTTTTGGCTAGTTTGGACAGGAGGTTCATGTTGACATGTCCTAACCTCTGGTGCCATAGCTATTATTCTTCTTCTTTAGACACCAAGCAGATATTCTTTTTATTTGTTTTTAATGTTTACAGAATAGACATTATTTACTCTAGGTGCATAAAGAATGAGTTGATTAGACTTACTATCATAAATTGAGCAGCCTACAGAATAAAATGTGACTTTTCTTCCTTTGTCACAGAGTTGGGCCACTCGCTTAGCGAGTTGAATTTCAGTCCATCAACCAATGAGACATCTTCTATCTTTAATTCGGATCCAATGGTTCCATGACCAATGATCGGTATGCCTTAGATCCACAGTAGATCAACACACATGGTATATTGATTGTCTCCAAAGCTTACTTTTCCTCCCTTCTTTCGGGTTAATGTGATGAAGGCTTTCTCATCAATTGTCATGTGCCTTGAGCATCCACTATCAATATACCATGTGTGTTGATCTACTGTGGATCTAAGGCATACCTGCAAAACAAATCAAGTGGGTTTAAGTACCCAATCAGATTTGGGTCCTCTTGGGTTAATAATCATCTCAGCCAAGGGTAAACATCATAATAACCATTTTTTAATCTACATGATTTAGTAATATGATTACTTTTCCCACAAAACCTGCACCCTGAAATAGGTATGTTTTTCTTTTGCTTTTTGTTTATCTTTTCCAGATCCTTTTTCCTATAGTTGCCTTTATACCCAGCTTTTTGCACACTGGTGGATGGTCCGGTGTTAATCCGGAAGCTGGTTGGAGGCGCAACTTCTGCTCCATGGCTTCTTCTTTGTTTGATAGGTTGTTGGTTGTAAGCCACCTTAGCCTTTCCCTTTTGACCAGCGGTATATCTTTGAGCTTGTGGTTGCCTGCTAGCTCCCTTCATCCTTTGATTAGGGGTCCTTTGAAATCTGTTCTGATCAGGAGGAGGATTATCTCTTCTTGGAGCCTTTGTTTCTGGCCTCTTCCTGGATGCTTCCTTTAATAGATTGATTTCTTTGTCTAGTCCCATTACATTTGCATTTAGGATCTGGACTTAATTCCTTAGGAAGTTTTCCTCTACAACATCAATATGCTTGGTTGCTCTAACTAGATTGATGTCATTGTGCCATTACTTCAGCATCTTCTACCAACTCCATTACTGCTCTTTTTAGGGACTTGATTGCTTTTGCATTCTTCTTTACACCCTTGATAACAATAGAAAGAGCTTTTGCAAGGTCAAGGTTAGAAGCAGAATTAGAACAAGAATTTACCTTAGTGTTTGTTGTATCTGATTGTGATTCTTAAATTTGCACTATTTCTTTCCTAGAGGCATTCCTTCCGGATTGCTCTACTTCCGGATCAATCAGAGCTATGAACGCACAATTCATAGCCTCCTCTTCTTATGTTGAAGATGAGCTGCTACTTTCTTCTTTGTTGCTCTAAGTAGCAACCATTGCCTTCTTTTAAAACTTTTTGGTTCTTTTGAGCTTGGGGCACTTTTTTCTGAAGTGGCCTTTCTCACCACATTCGAAACATGCAGCTTCTTTCTCCGGATCCTTCTTTTTTTCTGAATTCCTTCTAGGCTTGTCTCTTCTGGAAGTGCCTTCTCTTGGTTTCTGGGATTCATAACTTTTTTGTTTCCTTCTATCTTTCTTTTGTATGATTCTGTTTAGCCTTCTAGTTAGTAGAGCAAGTTGATCTTTGGTGCTCATTGATTCATTGATTTGCTCTTCCTCTCCGGATGAAGCAGATTCGGTGGATTCTACCTTAAGAGCAATTGCCTTCTTTTTCTCCTCAAGCTTCTTTTCTTATTCGCTATATCTCTCCAAGGACAATTATTGGGTTAGAAGATTACCAATCAGTTCATCATAACTGTAAAAGTTTAAGTCATGAGCTTCCTCAATGGCAGTATTTTTATTGTCCCATTCCTTGGTCAGACTCCGGAGCACTTTCTTGACCATTTCTACTTCTGGAATCTGCTTCCCTAACCTCTTCATTTCATTCACTAGATTGGTGTATCTAGTGTTTATGCTGCTGATTGATTCTTTAGGGTCCATCTTGAAGGATTCAAATTTTTGTTGGAGTAGATCAAGCTCAGCTTCTCTTACTTTGGTGGTTTACTTTTCCCAAATCTCTTTTGTAGTCTCGCATTCGGATATCCTGTTAAATTCAGCTGCACTAAGAGCTTAATAAAGCATTTTAATAGCATTTAAGTTTTCACGCAACTTTTTAAAGTCATTCTTATCCTACATGCTTGATGTCTTTCGAGTAGTCATACCCTCTACTTCATAAGTCGGCTCACATGGACCATTTAACAAACCATGCTTGCTTACTTTGTGACTGGATGAAGTTCTTCATCCAGTTTTTCCAAAACATGTAGTGTTCATCGGTGAAGAGTGGAGGACGGGTAACAGACATACCCTTGGGAAGGAGTTGTGAGTTTTGGAAACTGATTTTGATATTTGAATCAAAATCAGTAGACCTTTAGCTCAAGATTGTTAGATCTCTGGTTTGAGCACTAGCTCTGATACCACTTGTTGGTCCCTGTAAGGCTCTTTATGGGGTCAGAGGGGGGTGAAAGACCCTTTTTTGCGGAATTAAATGACTTTTAAAAAGTCTTAGTGCAGCGTGTTCGAATATGATCCGGATGATGCAGTTATGACAATATAATGCAATAAATGAAAGTTAAAGAACTCAAACATAGAAGGTTTCTATCCTGGTTTGACCCCTCCTACTCTAGTCCCCGAAGTTTCCTTCCTCTGAGATTTTCCACTAATGGATTCCTTTCCAACTGGCAGGAATCAAGCCTTACAATTTATCTCTGGATTGATAGTAACTCCTTCTAGATATAGGATATACCACTAAAAGCACCAACTTCTAGCTAAATCCTTTAAGTCTTTTGTAGGATATACCACTTAGCCTTCTACCCTGAATCTAAGCTGAGTCCTACAGGGAGTTCTTGCTTAAAGCACCAACTTTAAGTTGTATCCCAATCTCACAACTCACCCAAGTTGGAGATTCTTACACTCTTGTTTTTCAAAGAGTTTTGGTTTGGGTTTCCTTAAGTTTATAACTTACTTAGGAACCCTTACAATAGATTTGGATTTTGATGATTCTTGGAGGAATTTGTAAACTACTTGAATGCTTGTTCTTTTGTTACTTGTTTTTGTCAATCAAATTGCCAACCTTATCAAATGGTGAAGAGCTTCTTTTATAGGCTTCGATCATAAATGTAGCTATTGTGGGTTGTTGAACTTGAAATAAATCTTCACCCTTGATCAGGTTATAGGTGGCCCTTTTCAAGCCATTGATCAATCTGTTAGACTATAATTTGATCCATTTGAAATCTTGGGATTGAGGCTGAAAAGTTGTCAGTGATCATTTTCTTTGGCATTTTGTGATGCACCAACTTTTATACCAATTGCTTTTTGGTGTGAGCTCCACGCGCCTACTTATTGGTCTAGGTGAAAAAGGTTTTCATCTTTTTCAGTCCGGTGTCAGTCCTTTTGTCCTTTCTCTGAAAAATGCAAGCTGTCATTATGTCTTTGTCTTGAGGAAAGGATCTTTGACTTTATAGACCAAAAGGTGGAGGGAAAGTTATATTTGAAACTTTTTCCTTTGTCTGATATAGGAGTCTTCCGGATATCTTCAGACTCTATATCTTCGGATCTGCCTTCTTCCGGAGCAGCTTCAATCAGTTCTTTCGGATGCTAGTCTTGACAGTTAATAGTTTGTTTCCTTTCCAAACTTTAATTGGATAATTTCTTTTATGCTTAGCTACTTGTCTTGACTTGAGTGCCTTGTTTAGGACTTGGTAATGTCTTAGTCTTTCGGATGATATAGCTTCAGATCTTTGGTGTTTTGGGTCCTGTTGCTTTGGATTACCCGGATAAGTCTTTTACTTAGGTTTTGTTTACTTCAAACCTGATCCGGATATTAGTGTTCCGGATCATTATTTCCAATATGGTTGCTGTCTCTTTTCAGGTTATTCAAAATTTCTCAGTCAGGAGAGTCAATCCGCCTTAAGAAAGGGATACGAGGAGAAGTCATCCGCCTTAAGAAAGGGATCTATCATCAGTCAGGAAAGTCATCCACCTCAGGAAAGGGATACACCAGTTAGGAGAGACGATTCGCCTTAGGAAAGGGATATGCCAGTTAGGAGAATCGATCCGCCTTAAGAAAGGGATACGAGGAGAAGTCATCCTGCTTAAGAAAGGGATACATCATCAGTTAGGAAAGTCATCCGCCTCAGGAAAGGGATAAGCCAGTCAATAGAGTCGATCTGCCTTAAGAAAGGGATACAAGGAGAAGTCATCTGCCTTAGGAAAGGGATATATCATCTGTTAGGAAAGTCATCCGCCTCAGGAAAGGGATACGCCAGCTAGGAGAGTTGATTCGCCTTAAGAAAGAGATACACACACCCTCCATAGTTGAGTCATTAGGGATATGCATGGTAGCAAAAGGAAAGTCATCTGCCTCAAGAAAGGGATATGAATGGTAGCAAAAGGAAAGTCATCCACCTCAGGAAAGGGATACGCCAGTCAGGAAAGTCGATCTGCCTTAGTAAAGAGATACACATTCCCCAGTAGAGTTACGAAAGGTACGCATCAGTAAAGGAAAGAAGTTAACCTCAAGAAAGGAACTAACCCATATCATCACCATAGGTATAATTTCTAAACTGTCACTCACATCGTGAGATTATATAGATCTGTATCTGCAGTGATCCCATGAGGGGCAGTCTGTGAGGACTGGATTTTAACGATCCTTCTCACGAAACTATGATTAGAGCTATATAATGCAATGTCTTTTAGGTGTTATCCATCAGAGGTGTTCCAACTACTGCAGAGTTGAGTTTGGTTAAAGTCTGGAGACCTAGTCTGCCCTTAGGTACCCGTATGGGTTCTGTACTAGTCTGCCCTACGCCCGTACTGGTCCTCCCTGGTACCCATACGGGTACCCCCCATCTGTATGGGTACTAGCCCCCAGACAGAATCTAGAATCCACTTTTAATCGGTTAAAAATCAATCCAACTCACTATATGCCATGCGATCATTTTAACTAATAATCTGGTAAATCAACCCACAAAAGCTAAAATGTGTTTTCACAATAAAATACGTTGAAAACCTATTATTTCTCTCCGATCCTAGAAACTGACTGGGTACACTATCAATCATAAAACTACCACGCTGACATAATCGCTTTTTTTTATCAATGAAATATTGACTTATGATGTGCTATAAACTGTGCTAACATCTTTGGATTCAGGGGAATTTATTTTCACTTTGTTTTATAACTTAGAAAAAATGTATAGGTTCTCTTTGCAATTTCCCCCATTTTTCCCCGGACGTAATTTTTATTCCCCCATTTATTGCTTGTACTTTATTGTAATACATAAATGCATGTAACGAGTGTGAAAGAGTGTAGAAATAGGATTTCTGTTATAATTCCCTAAATGATGAAAACTAAAACGGTTTTACGCGGTGAATGTAATTTTGAATCAACTAAATGAGAAATAAGTGACTCATTCGATACCCGAATCTCTGATCCAATAGGTATGAGTCTCCCCCCCAGATGGAACCGTAGCAAAACTCTTTCCCAAGTAGACAACTTGGGTGGCGACTTTATCAATTGTATCAAGATTTGGGTCTCGATCCTTTTATTCATTAAAATTGGCTTATTGTGCAAACTTTAACTAAAAAATGTTTTGTCATACCTAAATCCAACCAAACCCCTAGTGGGCCCCTCCATGAGTATAAGCCACCTAAACCTGAGGATGAGAACAAGCACCAAGGGAGACCCACACGTCATTGACACCTCACACCTATAAGCTACCACTCAAAATAATCTTCACTAGGTTGAGGGAGGCTTATTTTCTCAAGTCCCTCCATGAGTATAAGCCACCTAAACCTGAGGATGAGAACAACTTTTGCGAGTATCACGTTCAGATGGGCCATCACACCGATAATTGTAGAAACTTACTCAACTCCATACAACATCTGGTAAGGGATAGGAAGATTGTTGAACCTAAAAAGCACCCAGCACCATGACCAACTCCCTACCATAATTCGGTGGCAAGTAGGGATGTCGATTCCAACATGCCCGAAGGTATGACCTTGCAAGACCCTCTGCATGTGGAGGATGACTATTTAAATATGTAATTTTCTTTAGCATCTTGAACAATTCCATCATTAAAACTTTCTACAATTTCATTTCGTTTACCTGTGTCTTGTTATGCCCAATCGTTCTACGCATTTATATAAGCATATGCATGATACTTTCAGTATTCGTGATGCTTCGTTGCATGAAATTAATTCAAGTACAAATAAAATTTCTCAAGTGGAAACCATTTCCAATAATTTAACTCTTGTTAAACAATGAGAGATAATAAAAGTGCTTAAAGATCGTGATAACACTTACGCCTGGTCATACAAAGATTCGCTCAGGATAGGCTACCGGATTTCAAAGCATCTCATCCCTAAAGGCACCAAGTGCAAGCCAATCGAACAGAAGCTTTACCATTTATGACCACTACACAGAAAACCTCAAGGTTTGGCAAGTGCTTTATTTGTTGCCAAAATTGAATGGCCAAATGCATTGCCAAGGTGAAAAGGTGCCATCAATATCAAATTCACAGGGATGTGTGGCACATTCCTTTCATTGGGCTTCATAGTTTCCCTACTCTTCACCCATTCTTGTCACAAAGGATCAGTAGGATCGACAAGATTCAACCATCATCAGCTCATGGACATAAGTTTATTGAAGTGGACGTGAGGTACTAGCCATGAGTTGAATCCAACACCAGTCGAGAGCCAAATTTGCAAAAGGGCATCTCCTTAGATTGGTATGACCATTCTCATCACATTGCCTCAGACAATAAAGTTCTACTTCAAGGGACAATTTCCAAATCAATCTAGAGATGAGTAATTGAACACTGCCTCCTCTGCACAAACCACGGTTAAGAAGCAATCATAGTAGCAAGCAAAGCCAATCAAGAAAGCGCTTTTCAAGCACCAGGACTCCCACGAACCAAACTCTCGTGGTATTGCAAATTGAAACTAAAGTAACCCGATATCACTCCGAAGGTCAAAGTGGTTTGAGCAATTCAATATGGTAATCAAATGGATATGAGGGGCCTTAGAAAATCTACAAAGGCACGACCAAGCGCACTATAACAAGTTAGATACCTAACATCCTCGGTAAAAGTTATAAACCTGGCATTAAGGCAGCTGGAACTTCCCAACACCGACGTCAAGGAGGAATTCAAATCAAATTAGGAAAGTCCTCGTGTGGTCAGGACGAGGGTCGATAAATGGTGCAACTAAGATTAGGAGCATGGACGAGAGCGAGTTCGTCAATCTAATTGACCAAGACGTTATCAGATCTAAATGAAAAGAAATAAATCAGAAAAGTGGCACAATAAAAAATATATATAATAAAACACTCCTCTTTCAGTATTCTTCTGATCGGGCAAAAATTAGGGTGACACCCGATGGTTGGTATTCTGCAAATGAACCGGGCAAAAATTAGGGTATCTCTTCACATATTCGCCCGTTGAACCAAAAATCCAAAAATGGTGGTTCAGGCAAAAATTAGGGCATGAGAGAAAAATAGTAAGATGTTAAATTGAAAATCTGTAAAGGCTGGTTAACACCAGGAGTTTGATTAATGGAAATGGTTACCAACATCTTGTACTCCGGTTAAATTCATTCACTGAAAGTGTCTTTCGTACTAAAATTTTTATGCTTGTGATTGTATGAATGTCCGGCAACCAATTGGTGGAAACATCGCAAGTAGACTTAACAAAGTGTAGTCAAAGCCCATCCATAATAAGTGCACAAGAATTCAATATCAAAAAGACAAATAAATTCGGATAGACTGAAAACATCCAGGTCTATGCAAAAGTCAGAAATAAGTCTGGTGGATTGAAAACCCGAAAAGGGCGGTCCAGGCAAAAATAAAGACTAAACAAACAAAAAAATAATAAAAGAAAAAAAAAAGATAGGCTGAAAATCCAAAAAGGACGGTCTATGGAAGAAACATGTCTGCTGGATTGAAAACCTGAAAGGGCGATCCAGGCAAAAGTTAAGATAAGGTTCGATAGATTGAAAACCCCTAGGGGCAGTCTATGCAAAATTTAGAACCAAAATAAAAATAATCAAGAATAGCAAAGGTACACCATCATTGGGAGAAAGAAGAACATCGTTCGCCCTCCCCACAAAAAGATCAAGCCTTAAACTAGACTCAAACCTGGGTCTAAGCCCTTCATCGTAATTGTCCTTAAAGAACTTCACTCCTATCACACGAGCCTACCTGGTCACTACAGAGGCGTCATTTGCTCATCCATCGTGATCTAATAGAAGACCTTATAATCATGCATGTTCAGTGCATACATTTCATGGATACATTCTTGCAATCTCTATTTCCTAGAATATCCAAAGGAAAACTATCAAGGCACGAAAGCTAGGGGCAAGATCCCGACCACGTCGATCTCTCCACTAACCAATTATCCAACATCCACCGATCAACAAGGGGCACTTAGAAGGGGCAAAGTTCTCTCCAACCACTTGGAGCCATCTACTGATCAAAAATAAACCTCAAGGGGCAAGCTCAAGATGGTTTAGACGACCCGTCAAACCTCCGTAATGATTGCTCCAGACCCCTAAAAAATCCTAACTCAATTTGCAGTTCATACTTCTATTTTTACTATTGATTAAAGGGGCAAAAATATTTTTGTTTCACAAAATCTATCAAGCAGTAAAAACATCACTTATCCTTTGACTAACTCGAGTTTCTCTAATTCTAAATACAGGGGCACCTCATGCAATCTATAAATGACAGTTGATGAGAAATGTGAAACAAGTAACACTTACTACTCAAACGACATTGGCTGCAAAACCAAAGGCGCTTGTTACACTTGATGCCAAAGATTACCGGGGGCACCCCAAACCCCAAAGACTGACTTGACTCGTAAGACCCTTTTGGTGAAACACCAACCTGGCTCTTCGGACCCTTCTTGGCGAAAGACTAATCCAGCTCTTCGGACCCCTTTGGCAAACTCTCTCCATCAAAGACCAACCTGGATCGTAAGACCCTTTCGGTGAAAGACCAACCTGGCTCTTCGGATCCTTCTAGGTGAAAGACCAATCTGGCTCCTCACACCCCCTTGGCAAACTCTCTCCCCCAAAGACTGGCCTGGCTCATAAGACCCTTTCGGTGAAAGACCAACCTGGCTCTTTAGACCCTTCTTGGCGAAAGACCAATCCGGCTCTTCAGACCCCGTTGGTAAACTCTCTCCACTAAAGATCAACCTGGCTCGTAAGACCGTTTTGGCGAAAGACCAACCTGGCTCTTCGGACCCTTCTTAGCGTAAGACCAATCTGGCTCTTTGGACCCTTCTTGGCCCAAGACCAATCTGGCTCTTTAGACCCTTCTTGGCAAGATCTCCTTAAAGCCCAAGCCCGACCCAAGGGAAAACCATTCATCAAATGAAGTCCATAATGAGATCGGTGTTTCTGTCATCCTTTGAATCCAGCGGCCTCATTCTCACTAGGGGCAACTTTTGACTTTCTTTGACCAGTCAAAGGTGCCACTTGGCATTCCATACAGCCGGTGGCATAGCCCCATAGCGGCGGCGGCCTAATCTAAGTCGCCGGCAGCCTCAAGCATTCTCCACATGCCTTTTCAGTAATCTAATGGAATCCCGGCTCCAGCCTCGACATCTCGGGACTTCTGATACCGTTATAATTTTAATTATCATGTTTTTACTATTGATCAAAGGGGAAAAAAAATTTCATTTCATGAAATCGATCAAGCAGTAAAAACGTCATCTAAAACTTAGTCTAATCTTGTTTTACTTGTCACTTGTTGTAGGAATGACGCTCCATAGTCTCAAAACCTTAAAGCTAAGGCCTATTTGGCAAATCTCAAAGCTCAAGCCCGACTAAGAGGCTAACCAATCTCAAAGCCCAAGCCCGCTTGGCAAATAGACAAAGCTCAAGCTCGACCAAGGGGTAAATCAATCTCAAAGCTCCAACCCGACCAAGGGGCAAACCAACCTCAAAGTTCAAGCCCGGCCAAGGGGCAAACCTATCGCAAAGCCCAAGCCTGCTTGGCAAACCGACAAAGCTCAATCCCGACCAAGGGGCAAATCAATCTCAAAGCTCAAGCCCAGCCAAGGGGCAAATCAACCTCAAATCTCAAGCCCGACCAAGGGGCAAACCAATCTTAAAGCTTAAGCCCGTCCAAGGGGCAAACAATCTACAAAGCTCAAGCCCAACCAAGGGGCAAACTTGTCACCAAATGGAGGCACTGGCAGAATCAAAACCTTATCATCCATTAGGTATAATTCCTAACCCTTGTTCTTTCATGCAATCATACTGACCTGTGGCAGCAGTGATCCCCCAAAGGGCAGCCTGTGAGCATGGGATTTTACAGTCCCTCTTACGAGATGATGATGACGTATGCCCAATTTTTATTCCTCATGATAAAAATTCTTTTTTGGAATTTTTATCATCGATATAAAATTCTCCATGAATTTTATTTTTGAAAAAATTCAGTTCGGCGTGTCCGGTAACGTGTCCGATGGTAGCTCAGACCGATGATTTGCACCCAAAAAATAACTTATTCCAAAATACCCATTGAAAGTCAAATAAACCCCTAATAATTCATTTTTTCCTGTTGAATTTGCCTTTGGCTGGATTTTATTGCTTTTTCCTCGATTTCGGGCTTGAATCGTGCTAGCTTTTTAGACCTATCAGAAGAGCGAGGCCGTCGGCAGCCTCGTCGATACCGTCAGCGGTATCACCCATGCCGCATGCGGTATGCCTTTCAGTTGTAGAATAGCTGTGTGCCTTTTTGCTCGATATCCGACGGATAATTGATCCAAGGCAATTTCCAATAGATTTTAGCCTATATAAGCAAGCATTTCCAACCATTTTAAGGGTTTAACACTTCCACCACTCAAAATCTTAAGGAGATTTTGAGCATTTTAGCTAGTTCTAGTGGGATAAAGTTTAGAAAAGGTAAGAAAAGAGGATTCAATCAATCTTTTCTTGGTTTTTCTCTACTGAACTCTCTGATGTTTAGGAGAATTTTTAGGTTTAGAATCTCCAAAATAGGATTTAGAGCCTTAAATCACCACTTACTTCCCAAATCATCATTTGAGCTCCCCGGAGGTGTCATTCGGATCACAAAGAGGTGGATTCACGGCATCGAGATAAAAATTCTGAGTCTCATAGCACTTTGGCTCTCATTTTACTTATTTGGTGTGTTTATTTGCTACTTTATGCTTAGTTTTGGGTTTTTTGGTCCCTTTCCGGCCAAAAACAACTACTGCAAGAAACTGAAGCCGCCGGAGGTATTTGAAGCCGCTGGCGGTATCAACCATGCTGCCAGCGGCATCGTTGATATCGCTAGTGGCCTCATTTGCCCCCAATGGCCTTATTTTCTTGCAGGACCCTTTCTTTATGGTATCCAAAATGTCATATAGCCTGCCTGTGTAAATGAGATCGCCGGTGACATCAGTGATACCATCGGCGACTTCATTCATACCGCCGGCGGTATGAAGTTCTAGACAGCAGTTTATTTTTCATTTTATTTCCGACCTAGTTTAACTTCTGAAGCTAGGATGTACAATATCACGATGGGAATCCAGAATTCCCCGAAAATGGTCCAAACCCCATAACATGTGTCATTTTCACTAATAAATTGGTTAAAATAATAATTGTGTCCAAAATGGACTTTTCCCTAAAATTCGTTCAAAAAATGAATTTTTCAAAGGGAACTTATATTCAAAAATCAAAAATTTTTGAGCTAACGTGGTAGCTCGACCCCAGCCCGAGGCTCTGCCCCCAGACCCCACCCGGGGCGCTGCCCCATGACCCCACGAGGGG
Organism: Euphorbia pulcherrima; assembly: GCA_947683365.1. Classification (NCBI taxonomy): domain Eukaryota; kingdom Viridiplantae; phylum Streptophyta; class Magnoliopsida; order Malpighiales; family Euphorbiaceae; genus Euphorbia; species Euphorbia pulcherrima. The sequence continues at coordinate 74,476,367 of CANTUS010000004.1, forward strand.
CTATCGCCCCTCGACCCAGTAAGGGATGCTGCCCCTTGGACCCCGTGAGGGTCTGCCGCCTCCCAACCCAGCTATCGGGGGCACTATTTTGTGTGATATATCCTGTATACATGTCGTATTTATGCTAACTATTTTGTGCAGGTAGATTTAGGTAAGATAAATGCTAGGCCTTCGGGTATTTTATTTATTGTATAGACAAATGTATAGGATTTGAAAGCCTTGTAATAATTTTATTTTCCGTATTTTATTTGTTGGATGACTGTAATAATTTGTTTATTTCCTGCTTTGGATGCTTGCTAAATAACGCGCTAACAACATATAAACCAAAAACACAATAAATAGGGCGGATTAAAATCGATTAAGAAAGAATGAAATCTTTTAACTTGGCCAATGTAAAATAGATAACGTCATCCGAACTCGGAATCTCTACTTAAGGTATGGTCTACCACCCGGTGGGAAAATCGTACCAAAATTTCCTGGTTGAGCTGAACTGGGTGGCGACTCTATTTTAAGTACGGGATTTCGATCTCGTATCTTTTGAACATTAAAATATGCAAAACCATTTTCACAATCACCATCACGCCCATATATTTTCATGGAGACCGGTGTTCCGGCCCGGCTTCATGGCCCGTTCAAAACGTCGTCTACTCACAGTATCTCAACGCAGTAGTCAAATATTAACAACAAGTCCCGTCAGATAATAAATCTTCCTTTGGACCGACTTATTATCTACATAAATAAATTTAACAATTGTTATACCACATGTATAATTTTCCTTCGGCCTAATAGTAATCTTCCTTTGGGCCGACATACTACCTGCATGAATAACAAATAATCGTATCTAATATTACAAAATAAATTATTTACACAACAAATGTTACTTTGACAACATATTCCTTGAATTAATCTATCTTACAATATTAGACAATTAAATTTAGTTATGACAATTAATTTATTGTGATTAAAACCAAATATCACAATATTTTCCCTTAGTGTCATAATTATTCCTTATGAGATTTAGAAACCTCCCTTACATGTTAATTTTCAACAAAACTTATGAGATCCATGAACTTCAAAAAAAATCTCCGATTATCACAATAAAACTTTACGAATAATGAATCAATTTTGCAAAATAAAATACTTTAGAGTGAAAGCAAAACTTATAAACTTTATGGTCCAAAAAAATTGATGACAACAACTATTGTTGTCTAACCCTCTAATTTTTATTAAATTCCAAACATGTATTCAATTATGATAAATCAATAAATTGTAATTAAATTCAAACATCACAATATTTTTATTTATTGTCATAATCTTTTACATATACAAAGTTCTTTATATGACAATCGACCTAAACCTTATAAGATTTACATTTAAGAATCTCTATTTTGTCACAACTAAATTTTATAAATAAACCAATTTTACTTAAACATATACTTAATTGTCAAAATGCAAAATCTAAAATTGTATGGTTCAAACATAATTATTTTTTAAAAAATAATTTGGTGCTAAAACTTTATGTGCCAAACCCAAATATTTTACAAAAATTATGGTCATATTTTTTTAAATTATTACAACCTAACTGACCAAGTCTTAATTTTGCAAAATAAAAAATTAATGCCCTACAACAACAAATACCTTTTTTGTAGGAACCCAAAAATGGCACAAAACTTTAAATACACCAAATATTTCACCCTAAAAAAAAACTTCAAACAAAGTTTTTTCCAAATACTCATAGATTAAAATCATACCATAAAATCTATGAACATCAACTTGAAGAAAAAACCAAATTCCTTTATGATTTGATATGAATCTTATTCTCCAATCCCGATAATCTAACAAATGATGTTGGCTTGTGGCAAAGGCTTGGTCTAGTGGCTGAGCCTTAAAGCTATGATCCTAAAGGTCGCAAGTTCGAGTCCACACACGGGTGGGGTGGGATAAGGTTTTCCTTTGTTATTATTGTAAGCCCATATGAGGCAATTTAAAAAAAAAGACAAATGATGTTGGCTCAGATACCACTTGTTAGAAAAATGAGAATTAACTTATGGGGAAATAATAACAATACAATTACAGCTATAATTACAATATTATAAATATATACAATAATCCCCAAGATCACATCATTATCGGATTATCAAAGATTGGAATCAATAATACCTTAATCTCTTATCATCGATCGTCACTGCTGCGAAATTACTTTGACGATCATTGGCTAGACGAACACAAATCGGTGGTTTTGAGGCCTTCCTTAACTAAATCCCTCAATGTCTCGAAAGAGACCCCTTATGTTTCCCTCCTAATTGGTAGAGTGGAAATCTTTTATGATTTAATGTTTGGGACCTTAACCATATGTATCTCCTTTTATACTATCAAAATGAGAACCACGTAAATCCTCATTTTAATGACATTTTTATTACTTTCTTTACTTGTATTAGAGTAAATACTCCTTCCTATTTACCATTAGAGTAATATTCCTGTATTATGTATTATTCTTCTCATATAGGAATTCTTGTATAGGAAGTTACTCTTGTATTTATTCTTATTCATTCAATGTGAATTACAAGAGTTTATAACTTGTGGGTTATCATTTCATTAAAAAAAGAAACCAATTTATTTGGTTAATAATGCAATAAAATAAATTAGTCCATCAATAGCTAATAAAATTGTATGTTAAATATGTTGTCCATTAATAAGATATTAACATTTCATGACCATGGAATTTAAGAACCAACAAATTGTTTGTTTTCATGTATAAACAAAATATTAAATTTTGGGACTAACTATGATTTAGGTGTAGCTCGAAGGCTACTTAAAGTGTATTATCTATATTTCTAACAAAAATATACAGTAGATTATTTAAATAAAAGGCTGCTCATAAGTTGTCAAAGTAAGCAATAAGATCTTGCTTAATTCATGTAAATAGTTGCCAATTTCAGTACCTGTAGTAATCATTAAAACCATATATTTTAGTTAGCATGACTAAACCTCTTTCTTTTTTATTTACAATGCAAATCAAAGATATGAAAGGCAGCTAATTCCAAATTCATTTAAGACCAGAAGATAGAAAACGTTAAAGAATATAAATTAATTTCATAACAATATGATAAAATCTTATCATTTTGTCTTGTCCAATTGTAAGTAAACTACAATTGCTAATAATAGTTTTGTTGGCAATGGGTACTGTATAGACAACTCTCACTAAATACAATTATAAAAAGAGGTAAAGAAGCATTAACTCTCAGTAAATCTAAAACAATATTACAATAATGAAGATATTTTTCGATTATAAAATAGTGGTTATAGTCTAAACAATTAAAATTTAAAAAGACGAAAATAAACCCAAGTCATGGCACTATCAAATTAAAATTAATGATAAGAAAAGACTAATTATATCATTTTCAGATGGAAAAGATGCATTTGAACCAAACAATTAAAATTTAATGGTGATTGATATATGACTCAATGGCTCATTAGGACTTAACTAAGACAAACAAGATGATGTTAGTGTTATATTTTTGCTTTACCTTGAAAAAGAATATATGATTTGATAAGAATTATATGGTTGCTTTCACCAATTTATATATTTGTTTTCGATTTTATTTTTAAATTTTTAATCTAATGTATGGTTGCTAGCTAGCTAATACAATCACTTACCATTTTTGTAAATAAGGACAAAAACTGCTATCTTGTTCAACCAACTACTTTGTAAATATAAGAAGGCATATTGCGACTATATTCATTTCCCTTAATATCACATTAAAAGCAACACTAAGCTACACATTGATCTTATCTCTTAATTCAAATGCTATCATTTGCCGCTTTCTCTTCTTATTTTTTTCCATCTTCTTATCTTTTTCCATCTGATTCACCGGATCTTTACTCCGACAACATCCAGATCCGACTCGGGTCGCGCACCTAGCTATGGTGGGTGAGTCTCCCAATAAAGATTTTTTGCATTTACTAAAACTCGAACTCGAGACCTTGCTTAAGCGATAACAAGTCGTTTACCACTTGAACCAATCCTTATTGGTATTTTTCTTTTTTCTTTGGCCACCATTATACTAGATTTTTCCATTTATTTTATTCATTTTTGTGTTGAGTTTTTTACTGCGATTTGTTAAGGCTTTGTTTGTTTCAAGGGTAATCAAAAGATTGGGTTTTGAAGATGGAACACTTAAAACTTGCCCTTTAAAGGAGCGGGCAGTTGCTGTAGTTTTGATTAATTTTGAATTTTATTTTTCCATCTTAACTTGTGAAATTATAAATTAAATTCTTGACTGAAAGCATAAGGGATAATGCATTTGTGTTAGAATCTTTACATATATAAGTCAAAATTGGCCAGTATTTTGGAATAAGTACTTGTGTAGTATATAACTTTATTGCATTCACACTAAGCTTATAGATTACTCCCCAACTTTTTTGTCCATGTGTTATCTATAGTTTACCCTTTTCGTCCCTCTGCTATACACGTTATCCGTTTAATTCCTGTGCTATTGATTCCGTTACCTAAATGATCCCTTCTTCAATGGAGTTACAACTCCCACGCCACATAGGATCCACGTGACAAAAATATTGATTATGTAGAACAATATAGAAAAACAAATTAATTTAAATCTCTTTTTGCTTGCTCCCTATCTCTGTCAAACCAAACCCTAAAAATCTAAAACTTCAAAATTAATCAAAATCGTCAAGAAGGGACACAGTCACATGGATAAAAAAAGGTAGTCAATATTTCCAGAAAGACATCGCAGCATTTTAAGGGGGCTGAGAAATCCTGGGGTGGGCTAGTCTAATGGACTGATCAATGAAAACTAATTATGAATACAATGCATGAAAACTATTGATATTACGAAATGAAAGGATCACTTTGTTAATGGTAACTGGTCAGATCCGTTGGATTAAAAAAGGAAGCCCCGAGTCCACCTTTTCCCAATTTCATTCGAAAAGAATTGATGAATATCAATTGATAACAACGAGAATTAATGAAAAATTATACACCACAACCAACAGAACCACAAGTCTTTGTTGTAAAAAGATGAAATTATACAGAAATTAAGTCGCGAAAATCATGAACTCCTAGGTGGCGTTTGGTTCTTAGAAATTCTATTCCGTGGAATAGAAATAGAAATGAATGGAAAGATGTCAAATATAGTAGAGTATACGTCTAGAATCCGTCAACGCACGGAAAAGCTTTTCCTAATTTATATATATCTCATGGAAAAGCTATTCCTTTGATATCTCATGGAAAAGCTATTCCTTTGTTTCAAAAAGGAATAGCTTTTCCGTGAGAGGTATATAAACTTGGAAAAGCTTTTCCGCTCGTCAACGGATTCTAGATGAATATTGTGTCATATTTGCATCTTTTTATACATTTCGATTTCTATTCCGCGGAATATGATTTCCGCAAACTAAACGAGCCCCTAAGGTTTTACAATGTCAGATGCAAAAAACCAAACCCTATAATATGACGTGGCGCCACGTAATAGATATTTTTCCGTACGTCAACGGATTCTAGATGAATAATGTATCATATTAGCATCTTTTTATACATTTCTATATCTATTCCGCGGAATATGATTTCCGCGAACCAAACGAGCCCCTAAGGTTTTACAATGTCAGATGCAAAAAACCAAACCCTATAATATGACGTAGCGCCACGTAATCTATATTTTTATCACGTGGATCCTATGTGACCTGGGAGTTTTAACTCCGTTAAAGAAGGGATCGTTTGGGTAACGGAATCAATAGCACGGGGATTAAAAAGGATAACGTGTATAGCAGAGAGACCAAAAGGGTAAAGTAGGTTAAAGTATCGATAGGACAAGGCACAAAAAAGGTGGTTAAGCCTAAGAATTGTGTATTAAGTTGTACAATTCAGAATATCCTGATTTTGAACTTTAAACCTCATGACTAGAAACGCTTAGAAGTGCATGACAGAAATTAGAATAGAACAAACACTATGGAGCAGTACAAATCAATAAAAAAAATCACTTGGACTTATAATCATATATACATAATTTACATCATTATAAATATCAAAGCTTTACCAATTGGGTGTAGCTCAATTGGTACATCACTCAATGTTAGTGGTGGGAGGTCCTAAGTTCAATACCTAACCTCTTCAATATTCTTAAAAAAAAATATCAAAGCTTTTTCTTTGAACAAATTAGTAAGAAAGCAAGATTTTTGGGCCGGCCCGTTTGCATTCCAAAGTTGAGACTTGCTGAAAGATCATAGCCTTTGCCACAAAAATGCCAAATATTGGGCCCGTTTACATTTTCCTTGGGGTAAAACAACAAATGACCTAGTTTTGTAAAATAATTATATGTCAAATTTTTGCAAAATACCAAATACTCTCTGTAAAAATGTCATAAACTTAATTAACTTTATCATAATCTTTATACGCCCCTAATGATGTCATGCAAAATCTTGATGATGTCATGCGGAATATTGATGATTTCATGCGATTTGGATTGTTATTTTTTATTTATTTTGACTTATTTTTCATTTATCTTACAAACCGTTCATTTTTTGATATGCCGCTTTAGAGTTTTTTGTTCGTCTCATTTTTATCTTCGAAACGTCATACATTGTGACTTATATTTTCCAAAAAAAATTTCAACATATTACATATCTAATACAAGTCTAATACAAGTCTAACATAAGCTTCTTTGTATTAATGCTCATTGAACTGTCATATATGCAATAAATATTGATATATATCTGTACCAAGTCTAGTATAAGTCTGCTATAAGTCTAATATAAGTCTCTTTATATTCGCAATGCTCATTGAACTATTATATATCTATTATATGTCTGATACATATTTATTTCAAGTCTAATATAAGTCTTTTTGTACTTGCAATACTCATTAAACTGTTATATATCTATTATATATATGATATAGATCTGTTACAAGTCTAGTATAAGTCTGTTATAAGTCCAATATAAGTCTTTTTTATATTTGCAATGCTCAGTGAACTGTTATATATCTGTTATATGTCTAATACAAATCTATTACAAGTGTAATGCTAGTCTAATATAAGTCCCATTATATTCACAATGCTCATTGAACTGTTATATATCTAGTATATGTCTGATACATATCTATTACAAGTCTAGGATAAGTCTGTTATAAGTCTAATATAAGTCTCTTTGTATTTGCAATTATTATTGAACTGTTATATATCTACTACATATATGATACATATTTGTTAAAAGTCTAATATAAGTCTCTTTGTATTTGCAATGCTCATTGAACTGTGACACATCTACTACATATCTGTTACAAGTCTAATATAAGTTTATTATAAATAGTTTGTTGAATATAAGTCAATTATAACAGATATGTAATAGGTTTGTAATAGGTCAGAAATATTTTTTTTAAAAAATATATCATAATAGATGGCGTTTCGAAGATAAAAATGAGACGAACAAAAAACTCTAAAGCGGCATGTCAAAAAAAATGAACGATTTATGAGATAAATTCAAAATAAGACAAAATAACAACCCAAATCGCATGACATCATCAAGATTCTGTATGACATCATCAAGAGCGTGAAAAGGTGAATTGAAAAGTTAATTAAGTGTGTTGGGTATTTTATTTCCTATTGAGTTGTTTTGATATTTATTTTACATAAATGGGTCAAATACAACCATTTCCTTTTTTATTTTTTTTTGAACAAAAAGTGGATTGTATTAATTTAGAAGTAAATGGGTAACATAGTAGGGGTGTTGTCATCCAAACACCTGTTATCTCATTCAAGTGAACATTACGAGCAATAGTGTCAGCCAAAACATTAGAACATCTTGGCATAAGACTAAAAATACACAAAGAAAAAGCTCGCATCAAGTCCATACAATTCGAAACAATATTAGAGAAAATAGAGACACCAATATCACGTCTAGTTATGGCATCAAATAGAATAGAATTGTCGATTTCTACGATAATATGAGTAAAACCCACATCTTTGAGCCACAACAGAGCCGCACAAACAGAGCACGCCTCCGCCTCAACGATCGAAACATAATCATGAAAATAATACATTTTTATAAATACATTTGTATTGCACAAATAAAAGGTAGCGGATAACATTTTCCTAGTCAAACAAAATTGTTTAAGATATTATACCCAATGATATGACGTACACATGAGCTTTTATAGTTGTGGATCGAAAACGTTAGTTAAGATTAAGGTTGCAACGTTTATTTTTTGTTTTTGTCTTTTAGTAAGTCTTATCATATGACTTGTTTGTCTTGTGTAATAGCAAGTTTAGTTATTTGTTTGGTTGTTTCCGTCCGGTATTTTAACTCCGGATTTATGTTTAAAGTAATATTTGAAATGTCTATATTAATCGGTTTGTGAATCAAGCTACACAATTGTTAGCTAGAGCAGCTGATTCTTCGACGTGTAGGGGGATTTATCCACCTTTGATTAGAGTTGTTATTACCACTAATTTGATATAATAAACTATGTTCTTCAGTAAAAAAAATATTTAAGATATAAAGAAAAATAATTTCATTTCACAAATGAAAATTTTTTAGAAGAAAGAGAAAACGCATTTTGTATATTAACTTAAGGTAAATAATTATGACCTCCCTGAATTTTGACCAAATACACTAGTACCTCCATGTATTTTACAAATATAATTTATAGCTCCCTGCGTATTGTTTTTATCATACTACGACCTCCTTATTTTTTTATCGTCTCTTTTTGTATCAAATAGTTTAACATAGTATATGTCTATGGACAAAAGTATGTCATATATATCATATCTAAGTATGTTATCGATAAAAATTGCTATAAAAATGTTTTTTATTGTTATTTTTCTAAGTGCGATCATTCCTTGAAAGCTATAAATATGTCTTATAATTTGTAAATAACTATTTTTATGATTGTATACCTCATGAAACTAATATAATAAGACTAGATATACCAAGAAATATATGCTATAAAATTAATTTTGATAGAAAAACACATAATATAAGATGCAGGGAGGTCATAGTTGAACAAAGTCAAAACGTAGGGAGGTAGAAATTATTTTTTAAAATACAACGAGGTACTGGTGGATTTGTTAAAAAGTCAGAAAGATTATAATTATTTACCTAATTAACTTAACATTTTTTATTCAAATTCTATTTGGTTCAATTCAGTTTAGACTTTAATATTAATAATTAATATAAGTTAATATTTAATGAATAATTAATAACACATACTAATTTTAAACAAATATGAAATGGAATAAGCTAAGATAGTTATAGTAAAATATGAATTGTATAATGTTAAACAATACTCCCTTCATCTATAAATTATTGTCCATTTAATCGAATCATCAAAACTAATGAAAAATTTATTACACAACTACAATGACTAGTTTATCCTTTATTAAATTCTCTTTCTTCTGAATTACTGACTTATAATTTTAATAATATATGATCTCTATCATATTTAATACAAGGGCAAATTAGAGAAAAAATTATACAAAATACATTGATAATCTAAATTGATAACTAAAAAGAGAACTAATAAAATAGTTAAAGAGATAATATTTTATAGATGGAGGGAGTATTAAATAATAATTACTATAAGAATAATAAATAATCATTATTATTTATTTACATATAATTGTAGTAAAAATAATTATTATTTACTTATTACTTGAATATTATAATCATAATTAATAATCCTCTATATTATTACAATTATTTTCTTATTATTAATGTTTTTAAAATTTTTTAGTATATATTTTATTTATTATTAGATATAATTAGTTATTAGTACAAATATTATTTAAAAATTATTTATCATAATTTAATAGTATTAATTGTCTCTATTTATTATCCATAATTAATATTTTTATTAAAACAGTTTTATTGAAACTAGTATGTCATTAAATTTTAGTGCTATTGATCTTAACATAATTTATACTGTGGTTGAACCTTTAAGCTGTAATCTTAAAAATCACAAGTTTAAGTTCACATATGGGGCGAGGTGGGATGAGGTTTTTCATTGTTATTATTATGAAGCAAATTTTTAAAAAAAATCTTGTTATAACTTATAACTATCTATTATTACATATTATAATAATTAAATATTATTATTATTAGTATTATTTTTAATATTATTAATAATGATTTATTATTTTTTAATATTTATTAATTTATTATTATTTTAATAATTATTAATATGTATAATTAATAATTTTATTTTAATTAATTTAGTAAATTCAGATACATTCAACTCAATTCAATTCATCACGGCCTTATTCTACCACCATATACTTTATTATATGTTATAAAAACCAACTAATTAAAGAAATATATTTAACTCTAAGAAGAAAACCAAGAATTGGAAAAATTAGTAGAGAATCACAACACAATCAATGAAGAAAACACAAGAAGACATATGAAACAAACGAAAGACAAATTAATACTCCCTCCATCTTTTTAAAATAGGCATTTTAGTCACTTTTTCAAATACTCTTTTACTTATCATTTTCAAATATCTAGGCACTTTTTGGATTATTTTTTCAATTATGTCCTCATTTGTCTCATTATCATTATTTGCAATGGAGTGAAAAACTAAACATTAATTAGAGAATAAAATGGTATTTTTTGCCTTAACAAATTGATTCCTTAAAAAGTGTGAAATGTGTTAGAAGACAAGTAATAAAAGATAGAGGGAGTATAAGATTAGGCAAAAGACAAGAAAAACACATTAAACAAACAGAAAATAATCAGACATATAACATGAAAGATCAGACAAAGAAAGTTGTTCAGAATGATTTCTTCAACGATCTCCAATTAAACCAGCAAGAATCAACCAAGATTAGGATCGGGGGTGCCCGTTAGACGAATTACCGGTTAAAATTTTCTCAAATTCGGAATAGTATCTTTTCAAGAACCATTGATAGAGTTTCAAAATAAATTTATTTTAATAAATAAAACTTACTTGTAAAGTCCCTTTAAGAGATGGATGGCATGAAGCTTGCAAGTGAAAGCTCTTCAATCTCACGTGTACGAACTACTCTTGATCGAAATCGGTACTAGCCGTAGGGACGAAGATCAATCAAAGAAAACTCCAAGACCTCAATTCTAAAAAACACAAAACTTGCTCTGCCTCTTTTGAGATCTGCCAACGTTATGCCCTTACTAGAATTAGGTTTAATTGGTTTTTATTTGTCTAGTTATAGTCTAATTAGTCAATTAGGGTGAGGTTTAATTTAATTATAAATTTGGCCCATTAGAAATTTAATTTAATAATTAAACCATCAAGCTTAATTCCTTAAATAAATTTTAATTTCCATTATTTATAATTCACAATTTAACCCATATACAAAATAAAACTTTACAATTTAATCAAACCATATGCCATACTACAAATATATTTAATTAACCCTATAGTTCAATTAAATTATTTTGGTATGCAAACTGTATTGATTAAATTACAGTCAATTAAATTATTTAATATATGAATTTATTTAATTGTCAATTAAATAAATACCATATGCAAATATATTTAATCAACTTAATTTAACTTTAATTAATAATATAAACCACATTATATTATTCCATTAACTAAATTAATTTCTTGGAGTTAAATAGATTATCCAATTATATTGGCTTGACATGTCAATTAATTAATAATCAATACTTCATCTAGTCTTGTAACATTGCATGTAAAAGAATCTCAGATCAGTAGTTCTAAGTGCACGATCCTTTAGGTCTGTCCATATGTTGGCAATGAGTATTTTACCCATAGACTGTAAGTGGATTCTAGAAAACCATTACAGCCCCCAATTAGGACAGAGTACAACCGTCTCTAAAAGATAGTGAATCCAGTAGTTATCTCACAAAGTCCTTTGCCAGCTGACATCAATATGATGAACAAGAGGCATGGTGCTTGTCACCCCCTTATGCAGTTCATCATATTTCTTGATCTAGAATAAAATAATAAAATAAGTCAACGACTTATTGGACGTCCTTATCCCTTTCATTCATCAAGTGGCCGGTGATTCATTTCGGTTTATCAAACCGAACGACAATCCTATCACTTCAACACTACTATCAACATGGTCATGCAATATACCGAGCATACCCGTACTTGTAATCCAATATTTAAGGACCTGTTAGTAATATGCCACAGCATACCCACTTCCACATTAATAATAAGTTGAAATCAAGTCTAAGGACTATTGAGACCTACTCAGCAAACTGTCTATGACATACAACCATGTGACCTTGCTGTGTGGATCGATCCAACCCCATGCTCTCAACATGTGCCTATGTTCATGATCTACTTACCAAGTGACATAGAAACTATATTGCTATAGATCATCCAACATACAAGCCTTTCGTTTTATTCATTCCCATGATTAAAACAGACTTGGGACATTTATGATTATCAATCAATGGATACTCTACTCATGTTATAGCACAAGATATATATGCAGTAGATTATTGCCTTTATAATGTGACACCATTAGTATGTACATAATATAAGAACCAATGCCTGAGAACTAGGGCACACCAACATTTCCAACAATCTCCCACTTGAACTAGTTCATAGTAGGCGTTGCCCTAATCTTTATAGATCTGACCTAATCCATAAAGCTCCATCCACAATGGACTTTTGGTTAGACAATCAACGACATTGTTCTTGTGTCAACCCCATGTAATGAAATGTCTTCGACATACTGAACACGTGTTCGATCTTATAACCGGGTCCCTATAGCTTGTGCAATGGCCACCATTTTTGTCACGGAAAACATCAAGTAGGTCTAGGATCTAACTATCCTGACTTACTTATGAACTTCCTAATCCAAACACCACCCTTTGTAGCAATACATTGCTACTATGTGTTCAGTTTCTGTATCGAGCTTTTAGCTAATAATACAACTTTCAACAATCACAACATTACCAGAATACATTTGGTCTTCAGGTATAAACCGATTTGATTTACCTCATAAATCTAAATATCCATGATCAAATTTAACGCCGTAAATTTGCCTCATTTGGACCATCTGATCTAATCTATTTCATATATTATAATCAATCGAATCAAATCTAAATTCATAGATTTCCATCCTAAAGGTCATTCTCTTGGATCTAATCTAACATCGTAGATCTACATCCAATCAGAATGTCACGATTTTACATGAAGCTTACATTGCAAAGTATTCACTATAACTTTAGTGAACTAATTTCAATCTACCCAATCATAACTACACTATCACAATACGATGTTTGGAAACATGACCGTGTTACCGGTTAACATCACATACACACATTGTCTATAAAAGCATCATTGGATTGCTACTTGGAGATTCAATAGCTTCCAATGGGTTCAAAGCCTCTTACTCATGATATATGATAAGAGTCATCACAATTCGAGAGTAACTGCATTTCTCCAGTTTGTGATTGAACTGACATGCCTTTTAGGTCAATTGTGTCTTTACAACTTATGCTTCATACACATAAAGCTTAAATGTAAAAATCTGATCTGTCCTTTCGGAATTTGTTCTTCTTAAACTTACAAGTTCAACCGTGCTCCCACTACTTTTCTCAAAGAATTGCATCCTTTAGAAAACACCCTTACAAGCCTCAAACACTATGTATAGGCAGGTTGTAGGTGCAATACCCTTTGGTTTCCAATGGTAGTTCACAAATAGGCTTAAGTAGATTTTCTTGTGCCAATCTAACATCAATATCATGACATAGATTTTCAATCTCATGTCAACCATTAGATTCAAACTTCACAATTTCAAAATCTAGAGAAATACATGTTAGGCTTCAGCCTATCCATATTTCATATGGTGTTCTTTCAGTAGCCTTAGTCAAAGTGTGATTGTTAATCAGTAGCCAAATGAGATATATCCTTAATCCGGGTCTTGGGAGACTATTCTAACTAGGTTTTAATATGCTTACTTTCTTGGTACACCAAAAAACTTGATATTATAACCTATATATTTCTCTGCTTTATTCTCGGAGTCCTTGACTTAATCAAGGTCAATGGATCTAATCTCATTAGCTATGCTAATAAAATTCATCCCCAAGAATAACTGAGAAATGTGCCTATTTCCAGCTATCACGCTTTTAGACTTACATACACTCCCACTGCGTTTTGAGTCCATCGTGTTAGCTGCTTATTCAATAACTTCGTTGACTAGCATATACGTCTAAGGCTCTACACATGCTTCCATTGCACTTCAGGCTCACCAGGCTATTTGCTATGTCTACAAGTCTATTGAATAGCTTCTACTTTATTTTACCAAGTGTTCAAAGAACCCATATGATCAGATGATTATCAATCAAATGATCTTTAGCTTCTTTATAGAAAACTCAGCCATATGTTTCTTGTTAACTTAGTACAAATAACTTTTGGATATAAGCTAGATTAAACATCCCATGCTTATCCCATTTGCATTTATGTTATAGATCAAATTTATTTTGATAAACTCAAGGAAACGACTATTCCTAACATTTAAGTTTGGGAATAACAATTCTCAGATATACCAATCATATTCATATCAATGAAAAATTGAATATCTAGAATCATCCTTGACTGAAATAGAAATAAAGTTCTCACTCTAAGTGAATGAAAAATTTCATCATTTCAGAATCAAAATAATTAACTGGCTATCTTTAAGTGACATTCTTTAATCTTAATGGTCGCTACTTAAACTCCGTTTATGATTTGAGAATTCACTTGTCTAGATCCCAATTATCTCTCATCTTAAGTTCTTGCACATTATCAATGTTAGAACCACATCTAGTATCAAATACTTGTGATGTTGATGAGAAATAATCATATCTATAACATAGATACCTCTATGAAAAACGTTCAACTCTTTTCATAGACTCTCTCATGTGGTTAAGGACATGTTCTCATTCCGTTTCCAATCTTCTTGTATTTGATAAGAGTATCCTTTGGGCGTAGTAAAAACTTAATTACTTGTTTAGTCATGAGCCCCTTGAACATCAAGGCCTCATCTATGCCCTAATGTTGAATCGGTTATCCACCATCAACTCTGTCTGAGTCCTATTTTCCAAACTCCTAGTTAGCTCAAGTAACTCTTGTAGCTCAATTATAGTCATATTCATCTATGACTTGTTGCTCATAATGAAATGGTCATAGGATTCAAATAGGAAGGCCAAGATAGTCATAACTATAAACTCTCGCACTAGTATACTAAGATGAACAAAACCCTTAATGAGTTTCTACATTTTCTTCACATTAGTACTTATAGAGATTATAGTATCCATCTTGTAGGATTGAAATGCCTTAGTGATCAAGAATCTCTCTTGATAAAGTTGCTCATGAAAATGTCTCATTAAGAGACCTTATCATAGCATAGGCTTGTATCTCATCTAATCGTTTGCATAATTCAGGAAACTTTCTAGCCAACACAAGGTGTTTCACATCCTTGCTATCCCTCTTGAATTTACATACCACCCAAATTGGGCTGATATAGTATCCCTGCCAGTGGGCGTAGGCCTATCTACCACATATTCCTTCGATCTGTGTCTAAAAACTATCCACTAGTTCTTGAGCCCAATCAAGGAAGTGTTTCCTAGATAGCAGTCCTTTTCAAAGATGTTTTGTAGTTTGAATGATTGGTTGTTTTATTGCTGATATTTATTTGTTATTTACACAGAATAATCAGTACAAAGTTAAAAATAAAGGTCTTTAAAGCCATTAAACAAATTAACTAATCCAGATTAATTTATGTTCATGCCTTTATTGGCTTTATTCTAAGATCCACAACCCTCCGATAATGAACCGAGCTGAGCTCGAATAAAAACCCATTATTGAATGTGTGGTAGGATAGACTATCCCATCCTTTTCTCAAAAGGACTCTTGGATGATGGGCGTATTGGTACTTTACCCATCTGTGTTCTGGGCCTAACTGAGTTAGAACAATCACCCATTGAGTCAAACCGCCATTCCACATGTTAGTCATACCAAAGTATCCTAACCCGACGCGGCCCACCAATAACATAATGAACCCTGCTGAGCATAAGGTACAATGTGTTTCAATTGGTGGCACACGTGCGAATTCGGGAAACACTTTTAAGCGACTCAATAAT
Source organism: Euphorbia pulcherrima (assembly GCA_947683365.1). NCBI lineage: Eukaryota > Viridiplantae > Streptophyta > Magnoliopsida > Malpighiales > Euphorbiaceae > Euphorbia > Euphorbia pulcherrima. The sequence continues at coordinate 74,492,459 of CANTUS010000004.1, forward strand.
TTAATGGATTATTTAAGTATTGTCGGTTTATATAATGAATCGGGTCCATGTAATTATTTTAGATACAATGTATCCATATTCTATATATAAAATGAGGTTCAATGTACAAAAACATAATTTAGAACTTCTATGGGTATTAACAAATATTTGAATATTTAAACCAAATCTCATTTAGACCGATAGAATTCTCAATTATGAATTTAACAAACCAACCGCCATACTTATATATACCAATATGATTCACAATCATGGCAATTATAATTACATCTGCTATATTTAGCCGAGATACTTGGTGAAATTGCCAAGTTTTGACAATTGTGACTTGAAGCCTGCTAAAGCCCATGGTTTAGCAACCTTTATGCGAAATACAATTTTGCTCCTACTTGAATTTGGGTGTCACTATTTTAAAATTTAGCACCCCAACTATAACCGGTACCACAGTCTATTCGGCTAATTTCAAATTTAACATATTCAACCTTTATTGAATACAATTGCCACAAGTTACGACTTATTAAATTCTAATTAATTAAAATTTACAATTTTAAAATATTAGAATTTATGACCCCAGATTAATAAAATAGATACAATCTTAAAATACAATGTTATTTTGATACAATCTAGTTCAGCCGCTTTAAAATTCTAAAATGGAATTTGGATAATTTTAAATAATTAAAATTTTATGGACCTGAATTAATAAAATAACCGAAACTTTATTTTAAAACAATTCGGGTCAACCGTTTAAAACTTTATAACGGACTTGGAATAATTTTAAGACCATTGTAATTTAATATCGGATTAATTAATACACTCCTTCAACTTAATATATAATCCGACTTAAATTATTGGCCAAAAATAAATTTAATATACCCGATAATTTTAAAATACGGTCCGATCCAACCGTTTTATCAAAACGAACAATGGCAAAAATTATTTCAGAATTCCCGGCAACGCCCAACAGACCTGCTGTCCCCTGTGGACAGTCTGCTGTCCCATTGCTGTCTGCGTGAACAGCAACTGTCCAAGTGACCAGCACGCTGCCCACTTGGACTGCGTCCATATGGACACGGCGTCAAAATGGACGCTGGTCCTAATGGTGTGCGCGGAGTCCCTTAAATGGGATTCTGCCACTTTATATATTTCTTTTTTCGTTTTTTTTAAATTGAATTTGTATTATTAGTTTATTAATTATAACAAATAAGCATAAATTAATTCAAACCCTAATAAACATAAATAACAATTCAAAATCTAGCCGCCAAGATCAAATTAATAATTTGAGAAAAATAATAAACACCCAAATCAATATTCTGAAACCTTTTCTAATGAATAGAAAATTTTCGCTAATCAAGAACTTGGTCTTTTGATTAAATTCAACACCGATTAATTACAACCATTAATTTAATAAATTAATCTTGTCCATTAATCAACTTGAGGAAAAATTACAAAAATCTCATGAACAATTCCTTAAACCTTTTTCATCAAAATAGAATAACCTTTTTCAACCTTGAAATCTAATACAACTTTCTTTAAATCAAATTAAACCATTCCTTAAGAATCTTTAAAATTGATTTAAGAACAATATCAAAATTTCACGAAACTCATTTAAAACTTTTCCTAGTAAGATTGAAAACCTTTAAGGAATCAACAAACCCATCAATCTTCTTGAAACAACCTCGCTCTGATACCAATTGAAGGAAATTACGAACGAAAACATAACCGCGAAGGCGGAATTATCGGTCAAAATTTTCTCGAATTCAGAATACGATCTTTTCAAGAACCATTAATAGAGTTTCAAAATGAATTTATTTTAACAAATAAAACTTACTTATAAAGTCCCTTTAAGAGACGGATGACATGAATCTCACAAGTAAAAGCTCTTCAATCTCACGTACACGAACTACTCTTAATCGAGACCGATATAAACCGTAGGGACGAAGATCAATCAAAGAAAACTCGAGGACCTCGATTCTAAAAAATGCAAAACGTGCTCTGCCTCTTTTGAGATGGCTGCCAACGTGATGCCCTTATTAGAATTAGGTTTAATTGGAGTTAGATTTAATTTAATTATAAATTTAGCCCACTAAAAATTTAATTTAATAATTAAAATTTTAAGTTTAATTCCTTAAATAAATTTTAATTTCCATTATTTATAATTCATAACATTAATTCATAGATAAAATAAAACTTTACAATTTAATTAAACCATATGTCATACTATGAATATATTTAATTAATTCTATAGGTCAATTAAATTGTTTTGGTATGCAAACTATATTGATTAAATTACAGTCAATTAAATTATTTAGCATATGAATTTATTTAATTATCAATTAAATAAGTATCATATGCAAATACATTTAATCAACTTAATTTAACTTTAATGAATAATATAAACCATATTATATTGTTCTATTAACTAAATTAATTTCTTGGAGTTAAATAGATTATTCAATTATATTGACTTGACATGTCAATTAATTAATAATCAATTCTTCATATAGTCTTGTAACATTGCATGTACAAGGAATCTCAGATCAGTAGTTCTATGTGCACGATTCTTTGGGTCTGTCCATATGTTGGCAATGAGTATTTTACCCATACACTGTAAGAGGATTCTAGCAAACCATTACAGCCCCCAATTAGGACAGTGTACAGCCGTCTCTAAAAGATACTGAACCCAGTATTTATCTCACAAAGTCCTTTGTCAGCTGACATCAATATGATGAACAAGAGGCATCGTGCTTGTCACCCCCTTATGCAGTTCATCGTATTTCTTAATCTAGAATAGAATGATAAAATAAGTCAACGACTTATTGGACGTCCTTATCCCTTGTATTCATCAAGTGGTCGGTGATTCATTTCGGTTTATCAAACCGAACGGCAATCCTATCACTTCAACACTACTATCAACATGGTCATGAAATATACCGAGCATTTGAGACCTACTCAGCAAACTGTCTATGACATACAACCATGTGACCTTTGTGTGGATCGATCCAGCCCCATGCTCTCAACATGTGCCTATGTTCATGACCTACTTACCAAGTGACATAGCAACTACATTGCTATAGATCATCCAACATACAAGCCTTTCATTTTATTCATTCCCATGATTAAAACAGACTTGGGACATTTATGATTATCAATCAATGGATACTCTACTCATGTTAAGCACAAGATATATATGCAGTAGATTATTGCCTTTATAATGTAACACCATTAGTATATACATAATATAAGACGAATGCCTGAGAACTAGGGCACACCAACATTTCCAACGGCAGTAGTCTCTTATCACTCGCTATTAGGAGTTATTTCTTGAATTGTAGAAAAGAAGAAATCTGTAACTCTTGAAATATTATGAATTTTTAAAGAAGCTAAGTATTGAACGTAGGACCTCCCACCACTATATTAATGTTTTGAAAAGAAGAAATCTTTATATGTGTAAGAGTTGTAATATCACTCTAAATACGTGTATGACATGTATTGAGACGGATAAGGCGAGGCAGCTACTCTTTTTTTAAAACAAACCCTCGGAGGAACAACGTGTTCCTCTAAAGAAAAAAAATTTGGAGCGGGTGAAAATTTTGGGGCGGACATCCCAACTAGGTTGGTGCCTCCACTTGCCTACAAAACACCCCCTCTTTTCATTAATATAAAAATATAATGATTCTCAAAGAAAGAACCAAAAAGTTTGTGTTACATCCCAAAACAAGATCAAGCTCACAGTCATCTACACAATAATAAGCTTGGAAGATCAACTAAATCTGAAACCCCAATGCCCAACCCTTGCCCTTAATCTTACAAACAAACTAACACATATATAGACACGAAAAAAGATGATCTTTCGTTGAGATTTGGTTGTCAAATACAAACTTGTTCTGTCTCTTCCAAAGCGCCCACTAGATATAAAACCAAAGGGAGGTAATAAAACCCACCATTTTACCCGGCTTAAAATAGGATCGCCATGAAATTAAGAAGTTGTAACCCGAGCGTGGCATGATAAACAAGATTCCAAACAAACCGAATAGATGCTATCAAACCTTGTAGCTGCCCTTGCAATGGAATAATGCATGATCCACAGACTCAACTGCCTCACAAAACGGACACTTCAAATCAATTATGTTTGGTCATCCCCTCTCAAAAAGAAACTTCTTCATGGGCAAACGACTATGAAAAAAGAGACAACCGAAAAACCTCACATTTAGCAATAAACACGCCCTCCAAATCAACATGAAATTTATTCTCGGTTTTTACCATTCGGGTGAGCAATAAAATAAAGAATAGAACAACGCATCCGAGTATGAATTGTTGACTCCTCCATCCTAAACAAATCCAGCCCCAAAAGCGCAAAAACAAGTTGATTCAAACTAATTAGCAACCTCTGAAAAAAGAGTCGGATTAGATTCAGCAATCCAACACTGAAGCATAACACACCTTTCATGAACAGCCCTTCTCAACGAACGTTTCCAAAATGGTCAAGCAAACGAGGCACTCTTGAACAACGCATGAACCCTACAAAACTGAACAAATGTTTCTGATTGCACAAACTAAAAATGTCAGGAAACAACTGCGCCAACGGCTTATTAGCCGTCTAATTATCGAAACAAAATGAACACCCCCTACCATTGTGAATGTTGACTCTTACGCTCGATCGAAACACCTCCCGTGCCCTATTGTTTTTAATACAACATGAAACTATACCCTTCAAAATATATGACAACTTCCTCATCTCCATCTCCTCAACCGACTCCCATGACTCAAACCCATATTTCCTCGCACAAAATACAAACCACATCGAGTTCCTATCCGATTCCCTAATTTTCCAAACCCACTTTAATAAAAGGCTACAGTTAACTACCTTAAAGTCCCAAATGTAAAGCCCTCCCAAATGTTTAGGCAATGATATCGTGTCCCAACTAACCTTATATAACTGTGAGCAAACGACCTTTTTCTGTTAGATGGAAATATAAGCGCAGCAAAGTGAGCCGGAAGATTGATCCTCATTTTAGCGTGATGAAAAGATAGACAGGTAAAATTGATGTTAAAGTTGATGTTTTAGCCCGTTTTAAGTGTTAAGAGACACGAGACCCGAAATCTCGTATTTTAAGATAGGGTCGCCACCCGGTTTAGCTCTACTAGGAATTTAAGTACGATATTCCCACCGGGTGGTTAGACCGTAAATTAAAATAGAGATTCCGAGTTCAAATGATGTTGCCTATTTTTCATTTGTTAAATCAAAGTGTTTACATTTTAATAAATGCAACTTTAGTTTTTATGCAATTTAAATCCTCCTAAAAAGTATTTTCGGTTATAATATCCATACATCACACAGCGCGGCATGCGGAAAAGCACTAAATAAAGCAAACAAATAATTATTACAGGGCTTTACAAATATCTATACATTTTTTTAATGTAGAAAAAATGAAAGCGGATAAATAAAGTGAATAAAGAAAGACCAAAATCGGGTCTCAATCGGGCTTACCAACCCCAAAACAGCTCCAAAAAATGATAAATCACATACGAATAAATAAAAAATAATGCACAAATAAAGGAAAGGCAGAAGAACAAAACACACATGGGGAAAAAAACTTTTTTAGAATTTTTTGCGACTAAAAACATAATTTTCGGGCATTTATTGAATATCTAAACGACCTAAAATATTAATAAAATAAACTAAATAACCTAAAATAATAAAGGGAATTACAGAAATATTTTTGGGATTTTATATTATATCAAAAAGATTTATTAAGGATTTATTTAGTAAAAAACCATTTTTAAGCCATTAAGTAAATATTTAACCAATTAAATAATTAATAAAATTATCAAAGCATATTAAAAATTAAATTATTTAGTTACAGATTATATGAAAAAATTTTGGGTGAAAATCGGGGTAAAAACGCAAGAAAACGATAAATAAGGGTAAAAAACATAAAAACGGACTTTTTGGCATTTTTGCCAGTCCAGATGCTTGAGTGGGCATCTGAGATGCTACTGTGTAAGCCCCAGACGCTGCCGTTGCAGCAACTGGCGGTACACTGTAGCATCTGGATGTCCACCGGAGCATTTGGACCGGAAAAATGCCAAACGGACCAAAATTGCTATTTTTACACCCAAAAATTCAAAGTTACTAAAATTTTAAGCCGATTCCCACAATATTTCAGTAGATATAGACTTAAAATGATAAAAATAACTTTGATTTCTCGACTTTGAGATAAAAGACGGACCCAAAAACACCGGTAAAGATGTTTGTAGAAATATCGAAAGAAAGAAAAAGAACACAACTAAAGGCAACCAAATAATATAATAAATAAACTAAAATAGATTGGAACTCAATTTTGTTACGTAGAGGCCGTGAATCCACGTTTTGAGACTCGAACCAGTCGTTTGGCAAACTTTGTGACGAAATCCGACGAAACAGAGACGAAAAAGGCGACGAACTTAGCGACTGAATTTAGTGATTTTGTATGAAAAAGTCTCTAAATCCTATTTAAGCTTGTTTAACCTATGATTTCTAGTTCATTTTAATGATTAAACTAAAACATTAAGCTGAAAAACCCTTTGAAATCCTGATTAATCAAATTTCCTAAGTTTTATAGTAGCTTTCTCTCTCTAAAACTTTTGAATTCTAAAATGTGAAATTTAGCTATTAATTTTGGCAAAAGTCATGAATTAATGGATTTAATGGGTTTATATAGACTTAACTCACTCCAAATAACTCAATTAATCCCTAAAAATGTTAAATTTCATGGAAAAAATCAAAACTACCCGATTTTAGAGAGAGAAAGACGAACTGGCGACGGAACCCGGGAGCCCGTACAGCATCTCGGACTGAGATGTTGCATCGGCCGCATCTCAGGGTGCGCGAGCGCGGTGAGACACCCTGGAGTATGTCGAGACGCCGGACCGCACCGCGAGACGCGCACGAGGCATGTCTCGCTGAACCCCTCAGCGTCTCGCCACCCGCCGGAGCGTCTCGGCCCTCTGGCGGCACCGGAAAGGGCAGGGAGAGGATTTTATTATTATTATCTTTTTATTATATTTAATTTTTGGAATAACCGGTCAAGGGAAACGATGCGATTAAAGACCCAATCTCGTCATGAAAAATATATGCCAAACGCGATTCGACTCTGAAATAATAGAACAACAGGCCCAATCGTTAGGTCAGAGCAAAACGTTATCATCATTCCGCGGGTCGCTGAAAAGCCAATGCTCACAATAACCCTCTCGAGTTAGCATCCCCTTTCTGAAGGAAGTTCCTCATCAATTGATTTAGTTTGACATTAACCTAGTTAGGCAACTTGTGTAGCGATAATAAGTAAATTGGTAAAGAAGCTAGGACCGATTCAATCAACACAACCCTCTCCCCATAGGATAGACATTGCCCCTTCCAACTAGAGAGATGATTCTAAAATTTGCATATCAAAGGATCCCAGCAAGAAGTAGGAACTCGTTTAAAGCTTAGGGGATAGCCCAAGTAAGATATTGGAAATCTACCCGACACCCTAGGGAATTCGCACAAGAATTTAAATACGACTCTTCTACATTAATACCCAACATAGAACTCTTATGAAAATTAATTCTTAGCCCCAAAATTAATTCAAAACAACGTAAGAAGCGAGTAAAGATAAGAAGTAGAGACTCATCTTCAGGGAGGAAACATATTGTATCATCCGCAAATTGCAATAAAAAATGTCAAAAGATGAATCACCAACCCAAAATCCAGGTAACAACCCTCCCTGAATGCCCGCATTAATAAGTTGCTTCAAACCTTTAATTGCCAACAAAAACATGAAGGGAGAGATTGGATCCACCTGTTTGACCCCTCTCCTCAACAGAATTGGATCACTAGGCTAGCCATTCACTAGAATAGAAGTTACTGAGCTCGATCTACAATTAGCCAACCACTCGACCCACTTCTCACTAAAACCCATCCTTCTACATACCGCATCAATATAATCCCATGAGACACTATCATATGCTTTATAAAAGTCCAATTTTAGAACTAAACACGACCGTCTCCTAGCATGAATCGAATGAAGCACTTCCAAAGCAATAAAAGAACATTCGTGAATGCTCCTTCCCTTCATAAAACCCATACTGATTTGTAGAAGTCAACTCTGAGAGTAGTGGTTGTAATCGATTATCAAGCACCTTCGACACCAATTTATAAACACCATGAATAAGAGCAATAAGCCTAAAGTTCTGTAGTGAAGATGACCCCAGAACTTTAGGAATCAGGACAGTGAATGATGACTTAATGGCCTCCGGTAAGAAACCCGTAGCATGGAATTGTTTAAAAAGATCAAATATATCGTGTTTCATCTCCTCCCAAAACCACTTATAGAAATAGAAATTAAAACCATCTGATCCAGGTGATTTGCCTACATTACACGAGCAAAAAGCAGCCCAAATTTCCCCCTCACTAAACGGATCAACTAAGCTCATGTTCTTTTCCCTGTCTACCTGCCGAAACTCCAACCCCTCTAAGGAAAATGGAACCCTACAGGCTGCCGAGAACAACTCCTTATAGAAATCTCTAATCTTAGACTGCATGTATCATAGATAAGGATATCTAGAGTGGTTGCCTCGTATTGTTCCAATTTTATCGCACGACATCAATTTGAAGCCAACACTACAAAAAAGCGCACGACATCAATTTGAAGCCAACATTAACTTGTTACTTACTGGCTGGAAGATTGTGACCTCTATTGGCAGGATTATTTCTCACTATAAAGCTTCGTATGTGAGTTCAATGCCTCCAAAATGTTGTTCCATCTAATATTTCTAACCTAAATGCAGAGGCAACTATTGTGATATGTTATATTTTTAATATTTATTAGTTGTAAGTAGCTATATTATACAAATTTCTAAACCTATAATATTTTATGCAAATTTGTAACATTGCACTATTTTTTCACGAAGCGAGGAATTTTTTTGCGCTTTGCAAAAAAACGAGAAGCAAGACCCATGCGCTCTGAGTGCGCTTTTGCGCTCTTGACTACTATGCTAAGGATCATGTTCTTTCTTGTTTTCTATTTTTGATGAAGTCGAAGTTGAGATGGCAATATGGTCTTAATTATTTACTTTTTATTTTACAACACATTTTACTTGGCGTTTGCTTTTGAAATGGTCAGTCCGAGAGAAAAGGAAGATAGGGAATACCACTATATACCATGCATTGGAAGGATTTAAAATGAAGTTAGCAATTAACAATTTTTTTATTGGTTTTATATTATGAAATTAGCTTGTATAGTAACAATCTAGATCTTGTTATATGGTGGATTTCATATTATAATTGTCATTTTATTTTACATTTGTTGATTCTGGATAAGGCAATTGTTATTGATTTTGATAAATCATGCTTTCAAAACTTGAATTCTTGTCAATGAGTTTATTTGCAAAACAATGTTGAATAACAAAATTTTTCATTGTGATCTTACTGCATTTTTTTTCTTGCTTGGGAACGAGTGTCCTTGTGAACTAACTGCTTAACGTCTTTCTCTTGGCCAGCTAGAATTTTGAGAGGTTCAAGAAGAGAAAGATTGCTAAGTAAATTTGTGGAAAATGAATGTGAGAAGATAGACCGCCTTATGGAACTTTATATTAGGTTTGTTTCCTTTTTTTCTTCGAAATCTTCAACACAAAAATTACTTGCACCAGAGACATGATGTCATAACTTCTAGTCTTAGAATCTTTACGATCTATCGTTGATGAGCCACTAGTATAACTTTTAGCTGATCTCATATTATATTCATACAGTAGGGTATATGGTAATGGAAAATATTCCATTTTTGTTCATGCTCTAAGATCAATTAGTATTTATCTGGATATTCAGATAGAGTAAAAGTAGAGACTGATCGGATGGACGAGCTACAACTTGATGATTTAGGTATTTCATTTGTCCCATTTTTTCATGTTATGTTCACATTTGACTCTCAAATAATGAAGTAACAATACAGTGGTCGTTTTGCAGATGGATGAAGAGGAAAGATACAATCGAAGACTCGAATCTGGCCTTTACACCCTTCAGGTTAGTCTACATATTATATCCGAGCTTTGAAACTTAAAAATGGTTAACAAAAAGGCAAATCGGCTCAGCTGTCGAAATTGTATATGTCTGGTAGGTTCTTGGGAACTATTTAAGTAAAAATAAGATGTCAAGCGCCAATAGTTCGATCCTAATAATAAATTATTGTTTCGATAAATTATTTTCACTCTAATGCATTTACTATTTTATTATTTAATGACAAGGCCATAAAGAATATATTAAATTATTATAACTAATTACCTATAATAATTTTATCTTGATTTATTAACTTTTTATTGGGTTCTTGTTATTATCATATTTATATTTTAATTATAATATTAATACAGTGATTTTACTCATAAAATATTTAAAAGTTAAATGCATTTTTATTAAAACTAAAAAATTTAAATGATTAAAAAAATTAAATAGTACAACTCAAATTATTTTTAAATTGAGTTTATATTAAATATAATTTTATATTCACATTAATAATATTTATTTTAAACTTAGATGACAATGTTTTATTTCAAAAATTAAAAAGTGGAAAAAGCTAAAACATACCAAGTCACTCCATTTTAAACCCCAAGTATCCTCTCACCCATTTTCTATATGCTCTCTCTCCTCGTAATTTTCTTTCTCACTATCTATTGCCTTCAGGACTCGCCCATCTCGATCTCTCCTTACTGATTTCACCCAAACCCTAAATCCATCTCATTTCTTCGTCTCCTTACCGATATCACCCATCTCATATACTTAAATCTCTCTCTCTCTCCCTCTCCCTATTTTTTGACCTGTTTCACTCCGGGAGCCTACGATTCATCGTTTCATCTCTATCTCCCAAACGTGAACTCTCTATGGATCTCTGTAAGGTTTTGTTGGATTAATCGTCATTTGCATTATTGTGTGGATTTCTTGTCAATATTAGGTAAGATCCCGATTATTTGCTCAATTAATTAGTTTAATTTAATGTGCTTCTTTTTTGTTGATTTGTTGATTCTTGTGTTCCCTCTTTTCATATGCTTTACAGTTCTTGTGATTTTTGGTAATTTGTATATTTCGTAAAATTAAAGGTTAAGGACTCAAGTGATTGGGCAATGGATTGTGATTTTATGAGGTAAGCTTCCTTTGTTTAACTTTTTGTATTGTTAGGTATCGGATTTTCGTATTTACTTGTGTTGAAAAATGATAATTAAGCCACAAGTGACTTGTTATTTTCTAATTGCTTATAGTAATTATAATTATTATTTGATATTCGTGAACTTAAGAGTAATTCTATTCATGTTCTGCATTTATTATGTTTATTGCGCTTTTTAGTAGTAGATGTTGAGGTAGTAGTAATTTGCTGAGTTGAAGCTCAAGCATAGTGTTTTATTTAGCACTAGTTATCTATATAATGTTTAGCAGTAGATGTTGAGGCTGGAGTAATTATATTGCGCTTGTTTGGTTTTTTATGTTTTTATTTGTTTTAATTTTGGAATTTTCAAAAGCACTCTGTTTCTGATATGTAGTGTGTTATTCATTGGACATTTTGATTTCATTAGACTACTTTGGAACTCTATTTTAGCTCAATTTTAGGACCATAAGCTAACTTTGATTTTTTTTTTTTTCATATTCTTCAGGTTTAGGTTGCTTGTCTGTATCTATCTTTCACTTTTGAATTGCTTTTCTTTTGGTTGCATGCGTAAGACATTCAAACTTCATATTCCTTATCTTAATTAGATGGGAATTTGAATTCATTTTTTTATATGAATAGTTTAAGTACTGAGAGAGGGTGCTATAAAAAAAATTTCTTGATGACATACGTCTTGTGTGAGTGGTCTATGTATTCCCTCAAGTACATGTCATAACTTAATGCGTGCTTATCAGTTACTAGCAATTGTTTTTCATGATTATCTTCAAATTGCATTGGCTCAGCATTTAATATTAAGGGTTTTATATATACAATGCCCGAATTGCCAAAATTTTGAGAAAGGCCAGTGGCTATATGCAAATGGTTACCAGTAGCATGGATGACTGGGCTCATGATGATAACCTTCAGGATCCAATCTACTATGAAATGGTAATTGTTTATATAAAGGAAATTACTTGAGAAGTTGGTTTTTCATAAGTCTTATAGATGACGTTTTGTCCTGCCTTTAGCTGCTCAGCTTTTTTGACTTGTGCTTTTTAATTTTTCTCTTTGCTGTTTCTTTTGGCAGTTTCTACCACACCTAACCTCAATCAATTGTCACGGAACAGCCCACAGTTGCTATTTTCTAATACAAGACAAAATAGCATACAACTTGGTTTCTAATAGGAAGTAATAAAATAGAAATAAAAATTGAAACTTGACATAGTTATGGCATAGAAAAGCCTTGATGCATACTTAGCCCCCTCAACTTGGCCACTTTTATTACTTGGGGCCTCCAACTTTCAGATGTCAACATCTTGAACTTGGCAAAAGTGTTCACTGCAGCCCCTCAGTGCCACGTGTCACCTTGTGATTGGTTTGACTTTTTAAAGATGTCAAATTTTTTATTTTCCTCTCTCCAATCAGAAGGTGACACGTGGCATTTGGGGGGGCTGCAGTGAACATTTTTACGAAGTTCAGGGGGTTGGTAAAGACATTTGTAAGCTGGAAGAGTCAAATGATAAAAGTTGCCAAGTTTAGGGGGCTAAGTATGTGTATTAAGCCTAATGAAAATTACTAGTAATTACATAATTTAGGTGGCATGTGCTTTCTAATCTATTAGCTATTGTTTCTACACTAGTATTTTAACAGTTTTACTTATATTCATTATATGTCTTCAAGTAAAGACACAATTTGTTTTGTGGATTCTTAAAGGATCTCCATGGACCTCCCTTGGGCAGTGGGATGTGAGCTGAAGTTCTAATTAAGTCAATGGACATGTCTACAGTTAGCAACCTTTGCTTATTCCTCTGGTATTTTTAGTACTACCTCCTTTTGAAAAACAGTGAAACTGCATGCTTTTAAAATTTACCCTTATTTAAATTGACAATGAAAAAACGGTGAATAAACAATTATTTAAAGACGGAATTATTAATTAACCTCTTATCCTAGGCAAGGGATGATGCAAGAGATCAGGAAATTGGAAGCAGGTACTGATGTTATTTAAGTGAGTTGGCTACCGGCCTGTTATAGTATTAATCATAGAATATGCTTAAGTAGAATATTTATACCTTGTATAGTTTCTAATAAGTGTCTTGAAATGTATATTTACATTTTTGTTAAGAGTCTTTCTAATAATGCATGAGATCCTCCTAGTGCTGGATGGGTGCATTTATTTTTTTTTTAAGAACAGTGTTATTGGTCTCAGTTATTCTACTCATTCATGGATACTCTTTTCTTCTATTTAGTATTCTTAACTGAGAATTGTGCATTTATTTTAGTTCCCTTTAATCCAAAATATATGGTGACAATGAGGGAGCTTGTAACTAATGCATTTACTACAAGATAATGTGACAATATAATGTATTTGTGACAGTAATATTTCTCTTTACAACAAAAGTCGTAACAAATTAAAATAATGTGACAGTTTCTTGCATTTATGTGATGACTTTTATCATCACAAATAGCTTTTTAGTGACGACCTACCAAAGTTGTCATGTAGCAATAGTTCAATTTATTGTTTAATACGTGGAAACATGCATATTTGAAACAGTTATTTTTCTTTTCAAATACAATAAAAGTCGTAAAAAAAAATTTATGTGGCAATAAAAGTAGTCAAAAAAATAAAATATTTGTGACAATATTTTATTATTACATTTGAAAATATCTTTTGTTTCGAAGTTATATATGACCTCTTTGTGACAATTTTTCTTGTCACATATAAGATTATGTGATGACTTGTTATTTCTATGACAATTTTTATTATCACAAATATTCTTTTAGTGACGATTTACTGAAGTTGTCACGTAGTTTTAGTTAAATTTGTTATATAATACGTGACAACAAACATATTTATGAAAATTATTTTTCTTTTCAGTTACAATATAAGTTGTAACAAATGAAAAGGATGTGACAATAAAAATATTGTCAACAAAAATTACTTGTGACAATATTTTATTGTTACATTTGAAAATACTTTTTGTTACGGAGTTATATGTGACGACCATTTGACAGCTATTTGTTGTCATATATTATCTTATGTTACGACTTTTAGCTTTTTGTGACAACTTTCGTTGTCACAAATTTCTTGATTTCTTGTAGTGAATGCTTGTAAGGAGTCCTACTATAACCAAGAAATATAGGCATGTCTACCATCCACACCAGAATAAATGGAGTTTTCCAAAAAAATCTGCTAGTGGAGGAAGACCTCCTAGAGATAATAGGAGACAAAGGGTTAAAGAGAGCTAAAAAAGGATCTTTCGTGTATAATCCTGCATAATCTCGAATGTTAATACTTCGGTACGTAGACCAAACACTTGATAACATAGAAAATATTTTATGTTGGCCATGGGTTTCAAACTTGTTTTCAAACTTTAATTTACTTTAATTCAGTTTTCAAAATGAAAATAATATGTTCTATCTAGTGGAAGTTCAAATGCAAATATTTGAAGATAATTATAATGTGATATTATTTACAAACAACAAGAATAAAATCTGAAAATTTATGTAGAAATTATGATAAAGTCCAATATGGATAAAGTAAAAAGTTGACTTAACTAAATTGGAGGCTAATTAAAGGGTGGTTGCTTAATTAAAAGGTGGTTAAATATGGTTGAAAGATAGAAAATTTTTGTATAAATACCCCATTTGTGCATCCATTAATTTCATCCCGAAATTAAATGTCTTTCTATTCTTAAGGCTTTGTTCTTCTTTCTCTTCTCTATTTGTAATATTTCTTTGAGTGAAATATTTATTTGGTAGTGTCTAGGGACGTAGGCAAAATTGGCCGAACCTCGTTAAATTGTTGGTGTTCTCTCTATTTTATTTTGGTTTTAGCAGCAGTTTTGAATTTGCTAGTCATTTCCACAATAATTGGTATCAGAACGTTGGTTTTAAGAGAAATTAGTATGCTTTGCGCGCCGTAGGTGTACTATGGTCTGCACATCAGAAAATTTTTTCTACTTTCGATCTTGTTGTCCAATTGACATTTAGCAAATTTAAAATTATTGTTAAAACACTCTTTTGGTAAAATCTAGAATAATAATAGTATATTGTCTCGAGTAAACGGAAAAAAATCTGTCATCAAGAGAAAAGAGCCTAAGGAAATTGATGTGTAACTGAGACCATTTGTGACTCGAACAATTACATGGGAATTTTTTGTAGCACACATGAGTAATATTATTATTTGTGATTTTACGGTTTGGCTGAAATGGAGAATCCATTTGCATCGAAGGCATCCACATCAAATACTTCAAGTATTTTTCAGAGAGTTACTGGAGTAAATTAGAGAGTGATGGTGGAAATCTTTGATGGTAGCAGTCATTTCGGCATGTGGCAAAGTGAGGTTCATAATGCCTTATTTCAATAGGGTCTTGACATTGCACTTGAAAGAGAGAAACCAGATGAACTGGGAGAAGGTGATTAGAGTACTCTCAATCGGTTGGCTTGTGGTATAATTCGGTCGTGCTTATCTAGAGAGTAAAAGTATGCATTTTGCAAAGAGACTTCGGCTAATAGATTAATGACGGCATTGGAGGAGAAGTTCCTAAAGAAAAGCAGTCAGAATAAGCTTTACATGAAGAAAAGACTGTTCTGATTTACGTTCACTCCTGGTACCACAATGAACGATCACATCACTAGTTTTAATCAGTTGGTTGCTGATTTGTTGAACCTGAATGTGACATTTGGAGATGAGGATCTCGCCTTGATGTTGTTGGGATCCCTTCTGGAGGAGTTTGAGTTTCTTGAAACGACTCTACTTCATGGGAAGGCTGCTGTAACTCTCAGTGAAGTTTGTGGAGCTTTGTATGGCTATGAATTGAGCAGGAAGGATAAATTGGATAGCTCAAGCTGAGGGACTGAAGCCTTGATTGTCAGAGGATGCCCGGGGAACCAGGCGAAAGGAAAGAAGGGATGATCAAAGGCAATGTCGAAGTTGAACAAAGATGAATGCGCCTTTTTTTTAGAGAAAAGGGCATTGGAAAAATGAGTGTCCTAAGTTGAAGGAGAGAGGCCAATCTGACAAAGGAAAGACTATTGCGGTGGCTGAGTATGATACGGACTTAGATTGTTCAGTTGTTGTATCAAGTTCTACCAACTCTTCTAGTGTTTGGCTTCTTGATTCTGGATGCAATTATCATATGTGTCCTAATCGAGAATAGTTTTATGATTTTGAAGAACTAGAAGATGGAGTAGTATATGCAGCATATGATATCCCTATTACCACACATGGGATTGGTTCCATACGATTGAAAAATCAAGATGGATCAATCAGAACATTGAAGAAAGTTCGCTACGTACCAGATTTATCAAAGAATCTCATTTCTGTGGGAGCCTTAGAAGAAGAAGGTTTCATCGTACAAGCAGAAGGTGGAGTTATGAGGATAATTTTTGTGCACTGGTGGTGTTAGAGGGAGTTCGAAAGAGTAACAGGTTGTATCATTATCAAGGTACTACTGTTATTGGAACTGCTAAATTGGCTTCTAATGAAGAGATGTTGGAAGCAGTCGGATTATGGCAAATGCGCTTGGGACAAGTTGGTTTGGTGTATCAGCAAGATAAAGATGGTGATATGGATAAACATCGATCAAATACTGGTTATGTGTTCACTTTGGCAAAGGGACCAGTGTGTTACAAGTCTACTTTACAATTACCAGACGCTTTGTTTACGACAGAAGCAGAGTATATGGCATGCACAGAGGCTGTAAAAGAAGCAATTTGGCTTCAAGGGTTGCTTGATGAGTTGGGGATTCGGCATAATCACGTGAAGGTGCATTGTGATAGTCAGAGAGCTATTGTGTTGGCTAAGAATCAAGATCATCATTCAAGGACGAAGCATATCGATGTTCATTACCACTTTATATGAGAGGTTCTCGAAGAAGGTGGAGTTGTAATTCGAACCACAGAGAATCTAACTGATATTTTGGTAAATGTTGTAAGCTTGGCCAAGCTCCAATGTTATTTGGACTTGATCAATGCTATTGAAAATTGAAGACTGCATTGGAAGACACTACACAAGATAAGAGATTGAAGATGTGGCCACTGTCAAAGTGGAGATTTGTAGAAATTGTGACAAAGTCCAACATGGACAAAGTAAAAAGTTGACTTAATTAAATTGGAGGCTAATTAAAGGGTGGTTGCTTAATTAAAGGGTGACTAAATATGGTTGGAAGATGGAAAATTTTTGTATAAATACCCCATTTGTGCATCCATTAGTTTCATCCCAAAATCAAATGTCTTCCTATTCTTAAGTGAAATATTAATTTGATAGTATCCGGAGACATAGACAAAATGGTCAAACCTCATTAAATTTCAATATTCTCTCTATTTTATTTTAATTTTAATAATAATTTTAAATTTATTAATCGCTTCCACAACAAATTCTACATCAAATAAAAATATTCATATTTTATGAGTGAATTTTCATTTCACATGGAGTTCGATGTATTAAGACATAAAACTGTTTTAACAGTTGTCATACTTATCACTTGAAAGAAATGAATACTTGGTTTTGTGGGTTTGGAACTCTTAATTCATACATATTTCACATCAGTTAATCTAACAAAAATAATATATTTGAAACTATCATTCCAGCCTTTAGTCCCAATTTTACTAGTTTACTCATCAGGCACGGCCCGATTTTCCAACGTTGATTCAACACATTTATTGCTCCCATATTAAAGTAAGGAGAAATTATATAATAATATGAGACCAAAGAGAGAAATGCATGGCATTTATATAAGAAGAATGATCTTTTAATCCCGTAATATTTCATAATTTTCGTAACGTAAGAGTATATTTATCCACAATAATTCATTAGCCCACAACAATTATTACATTTTATGAATTAAAACTTAAATTATTAAAAAATAATATTAAAGTGTACATAATCGAAATAATTTAAAGGACAATAATAATGGAAAGACTTGAAAGATTAGTGATAAAAAAAAGTACACTGTCATAATCTATAAAGGCAACAATAATATTTATCATAAAGTTAAAGGCAAATTTTATACGGATATTTAATATCCCTCGGATATTTGATATATATATAATTTTTATTATTATAATATATAAATTATATATGTGTCAAGTATTTAATGGAAAGGGTATTAAATATTCGATCCCATATAAAAGAAGTGTAAAGTTAAAATTATTAGGGGTGACAAGTGGATTTGTCGTATTTTCATTATACGACTTTCTAGCACTATGTGGAGATCTCGTTAATTAAGTTCAACCTATAAAATATTTAGAAATAATCCATGTAAATAAAATGAAAAGGCTAAAATTTTAGTAAGTATAAAAGCCCGTTGATTTAACCTGTAAAAAGGAATAAACTTGAATAAAATTAGAAATATTTAGCTTATTTCTTTAATTATTTATAGCAAAATGCATTTTAATTTATGGAAATGGCAGTTGTTTCGTTTATTAGTTTTATTATGAATAAGTTAAATACTAATACATATATATATTTGGGTGATGATATTTATCACCTTTTTTATACTTATCGACCCCTGAAATTATTTAAATGTCCTTCACATATATTTATTAAAGTATAAGTATGTTATTTACTTCCTATTTTTACACTTCCAGCCTTAAAATTATTTATTTTTGTTAATTAAAGAATTGTATTTCACCAAATTAAAATGTTTCGTCAAAATCCATTATTCCACAAAGCATCGGCCCGACAAAACATGATTTAACTCAACTATATATTTGACTGAACCAATTGTCGAACCTCAAAAAAATTAAAAAGTAGTTTTAAAATAAAAATTTAAAATAAAAATTATTTAAAATAACTTAAATAATTATACTTATAGATGTCAGTAACAAAAGGACAAGTTAAAATAAAAAATTAAATTACTAACAAATAATTGTATATTTTAATTTTTTTTACTGAATTTGACACATCTTTCGGAATTTAAAATGTTTATATATTTACTTCCCAAATTACAATTTGGTCCCAAACTTATTTATACACTAGTTATATTTATTTATTTATTAAAAAACTATATTTCACTTAATTAAATGGTTTAGTTAAAATGCATTTTTGCCCAAAACATCGATTAGATAAAATGTGGTTTAGCTTAATCGTAGGTTCGATTAAATTCAATTGTCCAACCTCCAAAAAGATTAAATTAATTTTTAACTAATATATTTACCGGTGGTAATGAGGCCTTGTAACTACTGTTTTAAAAATGCCCGCTTAGGCGCTATTTTAGGGCTTCTATCCGACTTTTTATTCCTATGGCATTATCAGACGCTCGAGTAATTTATTACAGCCTATGTACCGCGTAGTCCAAACTTTTTCCTCCTAGGCGACGCATAATTAAGATTTTTTATGATATCATTATTTATAATAATCATAGTTTACCAATAAAAAGTAGTTTAGTTGGTAAAACTAAACTACATTAAAGTGTTCTCATAATAAAATTGTCATTTTGAGTCTAAAAGTGAGAAACAATATGCTCTATAACACTTAGTGATTTTTAAAACATGGTCTAAATTATATTTTTTGATATTTGATATTATTATAATTTAATTTTTAACGAATTTATATTTTTATATATATAATAAATATTTAAAAATATAAAATATAAATTCATCTAAATTTTACCTAGGTCCCACCCATATTAAAACTAAACATTTTTAAACTCCGACCGCCTTACTAATATTTAACACTTTTTAAAATATTGCTTTTAATGGCGGACCTATCATGAATTATTATTATCAAATAATAATATATAATAATGCATATTGAGAAAAATGTGCCAAATTGAAATTCGTGTTATTTAAACTCCCGGCCTAGTTTCGTCTAGGCATTATTTTAGGGTTTGCCATCCGACTTTTTATTTTTCGGGTGCTATCAGGCACTGGACAGACGTATTGCCACCTAGGCATTGCCTAGTCCGATTTTTTCCGCCAGGCAGTGCCTAGTCCGAATTTTTCCCGATACTGATACCTATAATAATTATAGTTCAATTTTTTCAATCCAAAAAAGGTAGCACAGTTGGTAAAACTAATGTACAATAAAATATTCTCACCGTACAATTTTCATTTTGAATCCCAAATCGAAGAAATAGTACTCTATAAACCACAAAAAATTAATGAAGATATTTGTTTTTAAGAAATTGATTTTAATATTGATGTGATTTTATGTAAAATTTAATTAAAACTTATGTTTTCATGTGCTAAACTATGTTATTTTAAAATATTATTCTATTATAATTTTATCTGTTAATAAGTATAAAAAATAAAAAATTTACAAATACGCTTAGGCCCCACCTAAGCCCCATCCAAGTTCCACCTAAACATTCGAAGCCCCAATCATTCAACTAGCTACTAGCGCTTTTTAAAACCTTAATTTATTTATCGTCTTCTCTCTTCCTAAATTGAATTATTTTCATGAAATAGTTGTCACAGTATATATAAATTACTAAATTATTTTCATGAAATAGTTGTCACAGCATATATAAATTACTACTACTTCTGAGTCTCTGTTACAAATTGTATTGGTTTTCATGTATTAGGTCTTCAAGCTGTTTTATTACCAAAAAAAAAAGTTCTTCAAGCAGTTCTACACCAATATAATATGGATGCAGGTATTTCATCTATCTCTATTTATTTTTTTATGTATATTTGAAAATATTAATTCTTGAGCCCTATTTACTTGTAAATTTTTTTAGCATCATATTGAACACTTGAGCTAACTTGAGTTGAGAATCATGTAATTAGTCAAATTGATTGCAATTTATATTGGGATTCAAATCTGCTGTATTGTCTCGAAATTGGTGTATCTTTCTATATCCCTTCATTTATCATTTAACTTATAGCATATTTGTAAGAGAGAAATTTAAAAAATGATAAAATAATAATATAAACGGACACTTGTTACCTATCAAATTGACAAGTTATCTTCATTTGTGCAAACCAAGATGTTTATATGGTTCCGCAAAGGATAATGATACAAGTGTTCAAATGTAATTAATTAAACCAATTTTTCATTTGGGAAAATACTTTCTTTCTGTAATTTCTTGGTTTTAATATTTTATCTTGAGTGAACAATTTTTTTTACCTATTTCAATAATTAGAAACTTTTTTTTTTGTAAAATCAGATCATTAAGACAACGTCATGAGGATGCCATTCTATTAAATATAAGATTACAATAAATAAATCCAAAATAAGTTGAAAGGAATTTTTTTTCTTTTTTCATATTTATAGATGAAATATTTGTTAAAGTAGCATATTTTTACACAATTTCTCAAAAATAGCACCGTGAAAATCTTCAATAATTTGAACTTCGTCTGCTATTTAGAATAAGTTATGCAGGTAATATGTGTTCAATAATAATCGAAGGTAAAAAATTTCATTATAAGAATAAATAAAATGAATATTTCTACTATTCATCAAAATAATAATTTGTAGTTTATAAATGTAAGTTGGTACAGATGTTGGTAATACACTACATCTTAACCATTTAGATATGATAGATTGTTAAGATTACTCTATAACTTTACCAAAATTTGAACTTCACAAAATCTTTATCTGTAATAAAAATGAAATTAACTTTCTTCTAATTTAGAAATTGAGATACTATATTGATGATGATGATGATGATACCTGGGCTAATATTGCTGAAGCCCACAGCTTGAGTATTGGGCCCAGGAGACATATCATAAGTGGGCTTGATTGTGGCCCAACTTCTTGTTGTTTAATATGGTGAAAAAAAGGCTTAAATTCTACTTTTGCTCGTGAACTTGACACTTGTTATGTAGCGCCATGAACTTTCACTTATTTTTATTAGCCTCTCACTTTGGCAAAAGGGTGAAATTCGCTTCTGGATATTACGTTATAGTAAATTTTTTAAAGATATCATTCTCGTGATTTTTCTCTCATGAGAATGGAGAAATTATATAATGTTAAAGGACCTTTTTTCTTACATAAATGAAATGTGTCCTAAAAATGAATAGAAATAATAAAAAGTAATAGCATAAGATAATTTCTGGGACACATGTCATTCATGTAGGACGGACCATTGTATAATTTTCCCACCCATAAGAATGTTATCTTTAAAAAATCAAACCAACCATAAGCTAACTGTGGCAATGAGGCAAATTGGTGTATTTTTGTCAAGTTGAGGGGGTTAATAGGAAAATCAATAAGGGTTGGTCCAAGTGGTAAACGACTTGGTATCGCTTGAGCAAGGTCTCAAGTTCGAGTCCTAGTGGATGCAAAAAAATCCTTATTAAGAAACTCACCCACCATAGCCAGGTGTATGACCCGGGTCGAATCTGGATGTGGTGAATCAGATGAGCAACCAAAAAGGGGGTTTACGGGAATAAGTTCAAGTTAATGTTTAAAAGTTTTTTAAGCCCATATGGCGAAACATGCATTATGCACTAAAGGCTTAATGCATAATTAGCTACTTTAATGTGTCTCTAACATCACTTTATTTCCCTAAACTTTCAAAGTGATCCCGTAGCTCCCTCAATTTTTAAAAAATGCATCACTTTGCTCCAAAACGCCACGTGCCAGCTTTTAATTGGAGAGAAAAAATCTTAAAAATGGATCTTCGAAAAGTCAAAACTAACTAGAAGCTGACATGTGGTATTTAGGGAGCAAAGTGATGCACTTTTTGATAATTGGGGGAGTTAAATGATCATTTTAAAAGTTTAGGGAGGCAGCGAATTTTGGAGATAAGTTTAGGTAGCTAATAATGTTTTAGGCCTAAAATAAAAGGAGAAACTAATGAGTTGCGCGATGATGAACAGTGAAAATGGTGATGAAAATAATGAAAAGAATGCAGCTTTACTGGAGAAGATTTCAGCTACGTATAATGCTGTGTGAGACCAGAGGAATGGATCCTCTGTATGCTATTCCACCTGAAATTTACACTACTACTCATTGATCCCTCGAATTTTCAATATTCTACTTTCAGGCTATTGGGATTATCAATCACTATCAATTTACATGTCTGTTTTTGTTATTTTGCCTATGATATGTATAAAAAAATAAAAGATTTTGTCATATAATACATAATTGTATTAATTGTTTAGATAATTAATGTTGGTGGTCATTATTTATTTGTGTATGCTCTTTTCCACTGTTCATATCTAAATAACATGATTCATGCTTTATTAAAAGCACAACCCTTCCCCTCTAGCCTCATAATTATAAATTTCTCTTTAGTTACATTTCCTTTACATTTCATTTCCTTTACTCAATTCATAACTTGTAATTATATAGAGGCCGGCCTTCGGCATAAGGTAAAGGTGCAATGGTCTAGGGCTCTCAATTAAAAGGAGCTAAATTTATTTACTATGTATGCATATAAGTATTAAAAAAATTTTAAAATTTATCTAATGTAAATAAGTTAGACTAAATTAAAAAATTTAAAATTATATTTTTATTTAACAATTATAAGAATATATCTATTTTATGTAAAAAAATTCTATCCATGGGACTCCAAAATTTTTTCACCTAGAACCTTTGAAATATTAGGACCGGCCTGATTATATTGTTGAAAAATTTGCTCTTTAAAACTTTGTTCTGGAGTTGCTTTCAGACAGAGGCAACGCTTTTCTTCAATAACTGTTGCAGAAGCTCAAGACTGTATATGTTGCATTAGATCCGCAGGCAACACTTTCGAAGGCAACACTTCCGGATGAAAAATGATCCGGACTGATCTGGATTGATCCGGAGGCAAACTGAGAGGCAAACAGGATGAAAGGCAACTCTTTTAGAAACTGTTGCAGTAACTTTGAAACTGGATCAAAGGCAATGCTTTATTGTTCCAAATCTGTCGCAATAGATTCGAAGGCAACACCTCCGGAGGCAACACTTCCAGATGAAAACTGATCCGGACTGATCAGGATTTTGATCCGGAGGCAAACTGATTCGGATTTTGATCCGGATGCAAACTAGCTAAAAGGCAACACTTTGTCTAAAACTGTTGCAGTAGGGATCCAGATGCACAGCTTAGACAACGTTTTTTTGTTCAAAGTCCGTTGCAATAGATCTGGAGTCTTCTGATAGATCCGGATGCTCAGCTTAGGCAACGCTTTACTTACAAAAGGCAACACTTTCTGCTGAAATTGATAATGACCTTCAAAAGCTGTAAATAATGATCTTAACCACTTGGAACATCACTGAAACATCAAGAACAAACTTTTAAGCGTTAGGATGAGTTGAGTCGAGTAGGAGACTTTGTCGTTAAAGGATACTTCATAGTTCCTTCCAGGATTAAACAACTCCTTCAAACTCAATTTGAGTTTGGATACAGGAATCAGAAATGCGTATATATATCCAGAAAAATAGAGGAAGAAGTGAGTATGTAAAAATTGGATTGTCTTCTCATTGTTAAAATGAAGAACCCGCCAACCTATTTATAGATAATAAAATAGTTGTTATAAAACAATAAATAAAAGCTATTAAAACCGTAACCGACGGCAGTTACAAACATTAAACAAATGTAACCGTTGGAGAATTAAACACACTTAAACTAGCTTTTATGAAGGAAATAAAAATGATAACTTCCACCATTAAAATTTTTACCACAAGATATTTTTCTCAACAAAAATATCACAAAATATTCTTTTGAAAGTAACATAATATTCTCATTTTTCCAACAATCCCCCACAACTTTCAAAAGAAGTTCAAATAAAAAGAATTTTCTGGATATCTCGAGTTTGACATATAATGCATGGAACTGGTGTCTTGTGGACTATGAACCAGAAATTGATAGATAAAATTTAACTTACAAAATATTTTGTGAAACATATAGTTTCTATGAACCAAATAAGCGCTATTGTAAGATAGGGATTTTATCATATCGCATTATATCAAGTACATTTCTGTTCATCATGGTTTTGCGCGAATAGGCCGTGCACGTGCTTGGCCTTTGATGAGTGCTCTAGAGATATTGTCAATATTATATCTCATAGAAGTGGCCCCACTTCACACTCACATAGGTGATATCATCAAGTGTATATTGCACTTTATACACCACTCATAAGAGCTATGAAATCTCATTAAGAGTCCTTTTGACTCAACCTCTCAAGATATGCAACATAACACTTTTCACACATATAGGATTGGAGACAATATTTATAGTGCTAGCAGAACCAATGGAAGGCTTGTTAGTACCCATATGAACCTATTCCGTGGGATCTTCACTCATATAGGTTGGGTTCCCACCCTTCATTAATTTCTATTGGCTTAAGTTCCATCCTCTCTGATGTATCAAAAATAAATTTCTTTTTCAAAAATTTATTTCTCATATATTAGTCAGATGATTTGATCAGAGTCACTCTAGACTTAAATGGATAAAATTCCATCTTAATAATATGTCTCAAATGTATATTATAGGTCTTGTTTCTCAAAATATATATTGCATCTTGAAATTCTCAATATATTTTGTAATCTCAATACATTGCAAGTGTTATAACACTTACTAAGAAAGTTTTCTCAACCACTTAGTCTCATTATATATTCCAACTCTCAAGCAACTCTTAACATAGCTTGCGTAGTTGGTTTTCATGTTATTGTTCTACCACCAAATGTGAGAACATAACACACTAATGAAATTATTCTCACATGAATTAAAAATTCACTCGACGTCATTGTTCTACCCAAGAACAATGGAAAATTCACTAATGAATTTCTTCTCATATGAATCAAAGATTCACTCAACATCATTGTTCCTCTCAAGAACAATGGAAAATTCATTATATAGAATATCATATTTAATGATTTCTCTCAAATATTTCTTAAGTCTCAATATGACTTCTTTATAATCAATTATTAGATTATGTGTATACTTGCTCACATAGCAAATGCTATATCTCAATGTATGAAACTCATCAAGTACAAAAGCATACTTGGATTTAGCCACTAGATCACGATTATCTTCCCTTGAGTATTGGAATCATAAGGGATACTTACATGATTTACATCATAAAATTCAAATTTCTTAAGAAGTTTCTCAACATAGTGTTCTTGTGTTAACAAGACACTCTCATTCATCCTTATGATTTACATACCCAATATCACATTGGCTTCTCTTATGTCTTTCATGACAAATATTGATAATAAGATTATCTTTATTCTATTGACAACATCAATACTCGGAATAAAGATAGTCATATCATCCACATATAATCACACATATATCATTAATCATTCTAGTATAAACAAATATATCCACCTCAAATAATCAAACTTATCAACTCATTATCAATTTGTTATTTAAGTGCTTGTCAATAAACATATAAAGACTTTCTCAACTTTCCATCCCTGTCTAGGCTCTACATACCCCTCAAGTTGCACCATATATAAAAACTTTATTTTGAAAGGGAATTTTAACACCCATGTGGTGAACTCAATTGTAAAAAGAAGTTTTATTCAAAACCTTTGATTCAGAAGATGAAATAGTTTGCCAACAATAAAAGATCAACTTTTCAAACTCAATTTGAAAAATAGGTGCAACTGGGTCAATATCCGGAACAATACTTAAAAATGGAAGCCTCTCTAGTCTTTATTGAAATCATTCACAAAGAATTTGTGTTCTTTGTCTCAAAAATGTTATTTCCAAGCACATCACCGTGTTCAACATAACTTATGAACATACAGACATACAAACTTTGTACCTATCTCTCTTTATATAGGTTCAAGAATAATAACCTTAATAAGACACCCCCTCACTTTTGAATATTTCAAATTAGGATGATAATCCTCTTATTTCTCATATGGTATCTTATCGGTTTCTCATGTGAAATTCTATTTGTATAGAAAACTTAATAAATAGCTTCACCAACAAACATCTCAAGTATATATCTAACATATTAAATATGAAACTCACATATATACTTAATAATAACTCACAACATGTTCTCATGTGCCTCAAGTTTACTAGAAATTAAAAACCATCAAATTTCAAGGTAAACGCACCAAAAATTATACTCATATAACCACACATGGTTACTAACAATTTTACAAACCTGAAATCTGTTCAGCTCCAGATTTCGTGAGTCCACTTTAACTCAAATTTTGAACATGTAAACGAAGTTATTTGACAAAACTTTGTTCTACTCATAAAAACATATATGTCTTAAGTTTCCAAAGCCACTAAAAACACATAAACCGATTTATATAACTAAAGTTATGCCACAAACAATCAGCTGTGCTCAATGCTGAAATTCCAGAAAATCGAGATTCTTATCTCAACTTCAAAAAATATTTCAACCCTCTAAACGAAAGAATTAAAAAAACATTCCTTCTAAAAATATCTTCGTCTATGTCTCATAAAACCATAGAAACAAGAATCACTCAAAACGGAGTTGAATAACTCAAGAAAGCTCATAAACAAGCAAAAGTGTTCAAAGCTGAAATTTTCAGCAAAAACATAGAACAAAAGTTTTATCACAAATTGGATATCAACAAACTCCAATAAACATGAATCAAGATGTCTTAAAACAAATTAATTCAAAACTTATTGATCCACATAAAATATATCAAAACCTCATTTATTTCTCAATAAATAAATATTTTGATTTAACACAAATAGGCAAAGAAGAGTAAACATATAAATTGTAATCCCAAAAACATCAAAGAAAATTCTATAGTTCATGTAGCTCATTCCGACGATACACTATCTTTGGTTATTAAAACCTTGTCGGGCTCAAAAGCTACATTCACTCCATTTTTGCATAAAAGGTTCGCTAAAACCGATTTGGTTTAATCATTGGGAACAAATAGCACCTCATTATGTGCTAAAGATGTGAGTTGGAGGAGAATCTTAATTCTCCACTTTCAACTTGGGTATATATGACTATGGAGAATTTTTATTTACTCTCACAAACGTGCCTCATTACTCCACAGTTAATAACCCACTCATTAACATCAATCACCATGTTTACTTGTGAAATGACTATAAAATAATATCATCTACTTAACTATAAGTTGAGTAGGATTCTCACATTTCACAACTCTTTTCCTTCATTCGGGAGCATGGTGGTCACATGTATAAAATTTCCCCTTATATATTATTGAAGGTTCTATTACTTTTGAGCTTTATAAATTAACCATAGAGAAATTCGTACCTTTTTCCTTAGCGAAGATTGGTCTCCATGGTGTTTGCCTTTGACACTATCTTCTTCTCTTTAGTTATTCCGATCTCCATCCAATTGACTTTCTTTGGGCCAATGCAACTTTTGCTTACAAGCATCCTCATTTTGTATTTAGAAATCAAGATTCCTAAATCTCTTCAGTTTCACTTTGTGAAATTCCCACCATTGAATATCCTTTAAGATTGTTGGAAAATTTGCTCTTTAAAACTTTGTTCCGGAGTTGCTTCCAGAAAGAGGCAACGCTTTTCTTCAATAACTGTTGTAGAATCTCAAGACTGGATTAGAGGCAACACTTTATTGTTTAAAATATGTTGCAATAGATCCGCAGGCAACACTTCCGGATGAAAAATGATCCGGACTGATCTGGATGGATCCGGAGGCAAACTGATTTGGAGTGATCCGGAGGCAAACAGGATGAAACGCAACGCTTTTAGAAACTGTTGCAGTAGCTTTGAAACTAGACCAAAGGCAACGCTTTATTGTTCTAAATCTGTCGCAATAGATCCAAAGGCAACACCTCCGGAGGCAACACTTCCGGATGAAAACTGATCCGGACTTATCAGGATTTTAATCTGGAGGCAAACTGATCCGGATTTTGATCCGGATGCAAACTAGCTAAAACACAACACTTTGTTTAAAACTGTTGCAGTAGGGATCGGATGCACAGCTTAGGCAACGATTTACTGTTCAAAGTCTGTTGCAATAGATCTGGAGTCTTCTGATAGATCCTGATGCTCAGCTTAGGCAACGCTTTACTTACAAAAGGCAACACTTTTTTGCTGAAATTGATAATGACCTTCAAAAGCTGTAAATAATGATCTTAACCACTTGGAACATCTCTGAAACATCAAGAACAATCTTTTAAGCGTTAGGATGAGTTGAGTCGAGTATGAGACTCTGTCCTTAAAGGTTACTTCGTAGTTCCTTCCAGGATTAAACAACTCCTTCAAACTCGATTTGAGTTTGGATACAGGAATCAGAAATGCTTATATATATCCAGAAAAATAGAGGAAGAAGTGAGTGTAAAAATTGGATTGTCTTCTCATTATTAAAATGAAAAACCCGCCAACCTATTTATAGGTAATAAAACAGTTGTTATAAAACAATAAATAAAAGTTATTAAAACCATAACCGACGGCAGTTACAAAACATTAAACAAATGTAACCGTTGGAGAATTAAACACACTTAAACTAGCTTTTATGAAGGAAATAAAAATGGTAACTTCTACCATTAAAATTTTTACCACAAGATATTTTTCTCAATAAAAATATCACAAAATATTCTTTTAAAAGTAACATAATATTCTCATTGTTCCAACATATATATTAAGTTTTTACTAGTTTTTAGTTTAACTGAAAACATTCTTAAAATGTTCATTTAAGTAAAAGCATAACTTATTTAATATAATGATT
Source organism: Euphorbia pulcherrima (assembly GCA_947683365.1). Taxonomy (NCBI): domain Eukaryota; kingdom Viridiplantae; phylum Streptophyta; class Magnoliopsida; order Malpighiales; family Euphorbiaceae; genus Euphorbia; species Euphorbia pulcherrima. The sequence goes on from CANTUS010000004.1 coordinate 74,522,134, forward strand.
ATTTGCCTTGAAACTATAGTTACATTATCAATACTTTTATAGTTCAACTTTTGATTTTATATATCAAACAAACCTATCATGTGACTGTTTCAATATTTATAGTGCTGTTGCCAAAGACTTAATTCCCAGCAATGTAAACCTTAAATTTATCAAACGAAGCATGTCAGAATACATATTTACCCTCTTGAACTTAATACTTTCAACAACTCCAGTCACTCATTAAACAAGACAAAAGTAAACAAATTTACTCCTTAAATTTATCGAAAGTGTCATAGTATCCCCCTTGTATCAATCAAACCACATAATCATATTCACCCTACATCGAAATAAAAGTTGTCACAATAGCAGTAAAGGACAGATTGATGCACTTTTGGAAAGTTCATGCTGAATATTGGAATTGCCGCATGTTTAAGGGATTACATAGAGAAAAGTATCAAATTGGAGGTTGTAGATCTATTTGCTGACGAAGTATAGATAAAAGAAGACTTTGTTGTCTCAAAAATAGCATGCCCACCTGGTTGTTACGGGCCAAGAGTCTGACGCAGTATTACACCCGTGTGGCGCCCCGAGGTCCTCCCGCATGACCCCGAGACCAGCCTTGATCCTCCCAGATATGCACTGGTTTCGCCCTACCGAGGGCTCATCAGGATAGCGACAACAGCTATCGACCAGTTATGCCATGTATGGACGCATAAGCCCCCTTCATAGTTAAGTCTAAGACTAGCGACAAGCTCCCCAAACCTAATTGGGTCGGTATGCCTGAACTCGGCCAGATATATGCGCATATAGGCAGAACACCCCTAGCGCTGATGCCACCATCCCTCAATTTACCAACGGTAGGATTCTTCTTAAGTGCATGCCCTCTTTTGATAGCGCCGTCACGCAACAATGGTGGTTAAACTTTGGTGCGTGACATTCTCCTCCACTGAAGATCTAGCACGCCCTCGTGCTAGGGGAAGAAGGACTCCGTTCGCCCAAGGATCGCATCGTTGTCGACCTCTGCCACTGCAAACTTCCTCTACTAGAGACTAGGTGTGTCGCCCTCCAATCCCATCCCCAACAGGATCCCTTCACAACTGGACTCAAGAGGAGTTCACCGCTCACTTTACTTTCCTCGAGTGGAGTCTTCACCCTGGCCTAATCCGGCTTGTCAACTGAAACCATTACTTTCTCCCCAAAGGACATACAGCGCTCCCATCTCACACGAGTCGCCCGACTTTCCCTGCAGACTTCTTCCTCGCCTCCCGACGATGGGGCCATTACTCTCTTCACATTAGGGTGTGTAGTGTTCCAGCACTTTGACTTGCAGCTTGGAGCGTACTATCGCGATCCGGCTCTGATACCATCTGTCACGGGCTGAGAGTCTGGCGCAGTATTACGCTCGTGCGGCGCCTCGAGGTCCTCCCGCATGACCCCGAGACCAGCCTTGATCCCCGCAGACATGTACTAGTTTCGCCCTGCCGAGGGCTCATTAGGATAGCGGCAATAGCTATCAACCAGTTGTGCCATATATGGACGCATAAGCCCCCTTCATAGTTAAGTCCAAGATTAGCGACAAACTCCCCAAACCTAATTGGGTCGGCATGCCTGAATTCGGCCAGACATATGCGCATACAGGCAGAACACCCCTAGCGCTGATGCCACCATCCCTCAATTTACCAACGACAGGATTTTTCTTAAGTGCATGCCCTCTTCTGATAGCGCCGTCACGCAACAATGGTGGTTAAACTTTGGTGCGTGACATGGTGCTTTTATTATGATGAGTGTAATAAGTAGTAAGAGGTAAACAGCCCGGCAACTTACCCCGGCCTATTTGAGGGAAAATTATACAATGGATCAGATCTATTGGCCTCTTCTCATTGCATGAATGACACGTGTTTCAAAAATTATTTTATACTATTAATTTTTATTATTTTATTTATTTCTAGGACATATGTCACTCATATAGGAAGAAGGGACCAAAGGATCCAGTCCATGATATAATTTCCCCTTTTTGAGTGGCTTAAAAAATTAGCACGGGTTTGTAAAGATTACAAATTGGAAAGAGTGTGTACCAAAATAAAGCATTTTAATCAAAATTTATGTTGCATATATATTTTTATATTCACATAAAAAATGATTAAATATATTAGGAGAAAGTATATGATTCACTATCAACATGTGTTACATATGTTCTTATGAGTAATTCACATATAAAATTTATTAGGTAGCAGTAATATTTGTTTATATGATGCACACAAAAAAATATTCAGCGCAACCAGCCGTACAGGTTTTGCGAAATTACATTCAATGACCACAACAATACAAGCTAAGCCGTAATAAACCCTGCAATTAATATTTTTAAGAGAACAATTTTTGTATAAAATTTTGCAATGACACCGTCACATCCAAGATCCAATCATCAATATGTATTCTCACAATTTCTGAAAATGTTTTGAAAATTTTATTAGCCAATATTTATATCTATAGTGAATTACTTAATTACGACATAGATATTGTGAAAGACCACCTAAATATTTATACTTCCTATATAGAAGTATAAGTTTTCGATTTTCATCAAAAAAAAAGTTTTCGATTATGAATGGAGCACAGTTACTCAATTAGTAAATTTATTGTATGAGTCTCTGTTAAGTATTCGATGCTTTTACTCAAAGCCTATAATTAGAAGGTGTCTAAAATTTTTAGTTTTGATCTGTAAAAAAGTAAAGAAAAATAATTTATGTAATGCTCAAATCTCTTTTTAATTGGACCATAATATAATATACGATGCATTGTGTAGTTAATTTATTGTTTATAAAGTAATCATTACTTTATTTTTTTTACTATTAGATAAGTCATGGAAAATTTGATCCATTAGTGATTAATATCAAATAAATTGCTATTTGCAAAAATAACCATAGAAATACCTTAATAACATACTGTAGAAATTATGACAAAGTTTAATATGGATAAAGTAAAAAGTTGACTTAACTAAATTGGAGGCTAATTAAAGGGTGGCTAAATATGGTTGGAAGATGAAATTTTTTTTATAAATACCTCATTTGTGGATCCATTAGTTTCATCCCAACATTTACCTTCCACTTCTTAAGGCATTTGTCTAATTCTTTCTCTTCTCATTTTGTAATATTTCTTTTAGTAAAATATTAATTTGGTAGTGTCCGCGGATATAGGCAAAATTGGCCGAACCTCGTAATTTTGGGGTTCTCTCTATTTTGTTTTATTTTTAGCAATAGTTATGAATTTGCTAGTCGTTTCCGCAATAATTGGTATCAGAGCATTGGTTTTAGGAGAAATTAGTATGCTCTGTGCGCCGTAGGTGTACTACGGTCGGCACATCAGAAAGTTTTTTTTACTTCTGATCATGTTGTCTAATTCATATTTAGCAAATTTAAAATTATTGTTAAAACACTCATTTGGTGAAATCTAGAATAATAATAGTATATTGTCTCGAATAAATGGAAAAAATTCTGTCACCAAGCAATAAGAGCCTACGGAAATTGGTGTGTAACTGAGACAGTTTATGACTCGACCAATTACCTGGGAATTTTTTCTATCACACTTGAGTAATATTATTATTTGTGATTTTACGGTTTAACTGAAATGGAGAATCCATTTGCATCGAAGGCATCCACATAAAATACTTCAAGTATTTTTCAGAGAGTTACTGGAGTAAATTCGAGAGTGATGGTGGAAATCTTTGATGATAGCGGTCATTTCGGCATGTGGCAAAGTGAGGTTCAAGACGCCTTATTTCAACAGGGTCTTGACATTGCACTTGAAAGAAAGAAACCAGATGAATTGGGAGAAGGAGATTGGAGTACCCTCAATCGGTTGGCTAGTAGTATAATTCGGTCGTGCTTATCTAAAGAGCAGAAGTATGCATTTTGCAAAGAGACTTCGACTAATAGATTAATGACGGCATTGGAGGAGAAGTTCTTAAAGAAGAGTAGTCAAAATAAGCTTTACAGGAAGAAAAGGGTGTTCTGATTTACGGTCACTCCTGGTACCACAATGAACGATCACATCACTAGTTTTAATCATTTGGTTGCTGATTTGTTGAACCTGTGTGACATTTAGAGATGAGGATCTCGCCTTGATGTTGTTGGGATCCCTTCCGGAGGAGTTTGAGTTTCTTGAAACGACTCTACTTCATCGGAAGGCTGCTGTAACGCTCAGTGAAGTCTGTGGAGCTTTGTATAGCTATGAATTGAGGAGGAAGGATAAATTGGATAGCTCCAGCAAAGGGACTGAAGCCTTGATTGTCAGAGGATGCCTGGGGAGCCAGACGAAAGGAAAGAAGGGATGATTAAAGGCAATATCGAAGTTGAGCAAAGATGAATGCGCCTTTTGTAGAAAAAAAGGGCATTAGAAAAATGAGTGTCCTAAGTTGAAGGAGAGAGGCCATTCTGAAAAAGGAAAGACTGTTGTTGTGGCTGAGTATGATATGGACTCAGATTGTTCAGTTGTTGTATCAAGTTCTACCAACTCTTCTAGTGTTTGGCTTCTTGATTTCGGATGCAGTTATCATATGTGTCCTAATCGAGAATAGTTTTATGATTTTGAAGAACTAGAAGATGGAATAGTATATGCAGCAAATGATATCCCTATTACCACACATGGGATTAGTTCCATACGATTGAAAAATCAAGATGGATCAATCAAAAGTTTGAAGAAAGTTCGCTACGTACTAGATTTATCAAAGAATCTCATTTCTGTGGGAGCCTTAGAAGAAGAAGGTTTCATCATACAAGCAGTAGGTGCAGTTGTGAGGATAATTTCTGGTGAACTGGTGGTGTTGGATGGAATTCAAAAGAGTAATAGGTTGTATCATTATCAGGGTACTACTGTTATTGGAACTGCTAAATTGGCTTCTAATGACGAGGTGTTGGAAGCAGTCAGATTGTGGCAAATGGGCTTGAGACAAGTTGGTTTGGTGTATCAGCAAGATAAAGATGGTGATATGAATAAACATCGATCAAATACTGGTTATGTGTTCACTTTGGCAAAATGACCAGTGTGTTGGACGTCTACTTTATAGTTAACAAACGCTTTGTCTATGATAGAAGCAGCGTATACAGCATGCACAAAGGCTGTAAAAAAGGCAATTTAGCTTCAAGGGTTGCTTGATCAGTTGGGGATTCGGCATAAGCACGTGAAGGTGCATTGTGATAGTCAGAGAGCTATTGTGTTGGCTAAGAATCAAGATCATCATTCAAGGACGAAGCATATTGATGTTCATTACCTCTTTATACGAGAGGTTCTCGAAGAAGGTGGAGTTGCAATTCGAACCACAGAGAATCTAGCTGAAGACTGTGTTGGAAGACACTACACAAGATGAGAGATTGAAGATGTGGACTTTGTCAAGGTGGAGATTTGTAGAAATTATAACAAAGTCCAACATGGACAGTATAAAAAATGACTTAAGTAAATTGGAGGCTAATTAAAGAGTGATTGATTAATTAAAGGGTGGCTACATATGGTTGGAAGATGGAGAATTTTTGTATAAATACCTCATTTGTGCATCCATTAGTTTCATCCCAACATGTGCCTTCCACTTCTTAAGGAATTTGTCTAATTCTTTCTCTTCTCATTTTATAATATTTCTTTGAGTGAAATATTAATTTGGTAGTATCCGGGGACGTAGGCGAAATTGGTTGAACCTCATAAATTTCAGTGTTCTCTCTATTTTATTTTGTTTTAAGCAATAGTTTTGAATTTGCTAGTCGCTTCCGCAACACATACCTTCATATTTTAATTTTTTTTATTATTTCTTTGGTTTTTAGTTGCATTTTCTAAAGTATGCCAAATGGGTATGTGTAAATAATCACAATCATTAAAATGATAGAGTATAGTTAATTATCATTTAATTTAGGTCAAATGCATTTATTGCCCTCAAATTTGACATATTTTGTCACATATCATCCTTAACTTTTAAGTGAATTATTTTACCATTTAAAGTTGGCAAAATTGATACAGTTTGCCCCCTCAGTGCCACGTGTCAGTTTTTGGTTGGTTTGACTTTTCAAAGATGTCATTTTTTAGATTTTTCTCCCTCCAATCTGAAGTTGACACGTGCCATTGATGGGCAAACTATATCAGTTTGCCAAGTTTAGGGGGTAAAGTAATTTACTTGAAAGTTGAGGATGACATATAATAAAACATGTTAAATTTGGAGGGCAATAAATGCGTTAAGCCTTCAATTTATTATTCAATTATATATTCTTTTAATGTTACACAATACATTTTTATCAAATGAGCCATATATATTGTATCATATACAATTTTGTCTAGGGCCCAGAAAAGTCTATGCACAATGAATGTCATAAAGTGTTGTCAGATTTGGCCTGATCCGAGCGATTGAATCGAAAAAACTCGGACCTAGTGATAAGAAAGGGTCGGGTGACATTTAAACCGGCTATATACATGACCCGCTAAGTTGATTCGGTCAATTGAACTCATGAAATAAACCAGTACGCCAATAAATGATATAAATAACACTTATCTCAAGAAAAAGAATATTAGTTATGTGACTTATGTGAGCGTTGTGACTTCCTACATACTATAGAAAGTTATTTCTTTTTTTCAACCTTTACCAACTACCGATGAAAAATATTCTTTTCAATCGTATCCTAGTTACGATCATTTAATGAATAACCTAATTCACCGGAACTTTCAGGAAAGGTGATGTTCCCTGATATAGATGTTCAAGCAATTTCATATTCATAGGTTCATCTTCCTCATCACAATTACATTTTGTTCTATTCTTGCTTCCTTTTCAACCTTGTGTAAAAATATTTTTGTTCGTTTTCAATACAATAATTTGCTAGCTGAATAATAAAAGATGTTTATATTAGAATACTGTGTATATATTTTTTGGCTTTAGATTATAATGAACTAAAATAAAATAACTCATTAAACTGTTTAAGTTTATTTTATTGTGTGGTCACGGATTGCTGTCGCAACTCCACTTCAGAATCAATTGGAAACAACATCTCTATAATTACAAGATAAGGTTGTGTACACCCAAACCCCTTATCAAACTTGTGTAGGAGCCTTATTAGACATTGGATAATGTTGTTGTTGTTTAATCTTAATTTTAATACTATATAATAGTTTGTTTTTACGATGTCATAATTTAAACTTATAAGATATTTAATATAATAAATTTTAATATATTTATTTTAGAAGGTTGAATCACAGTTCAATCTCAATTGACTCATCAATTTTTGACCCTCCGCCTTACTAATTTAAGGGATCGGACTGGATTTGACAACCATGATATCGTATATGATGACATTATGACATCACTACAATATAAAAACTTACTAATAATTCTTTTTAAAAAGCATCTCATTCCCACTGAAATCAAAAGCATATAATTTTTCCAAAATAAAAATAATCACTTGTGTAAAATGCGTATATACGGAATATTCAATTTAACACATGGATAATGTTGAGCTGATGGGATCAATGCTCGATCAGGATATTCTCTTTGGCTAATGTGATGTATAATTATTTTTTCTAATATATAAATGACATTTTGTCCAACATTTACTTTGATTAACATTCATTTTTTCTCGTGCCTTGTGTTTTGTTCGACACTTTAATTTTGTACAGCAAACAATTTTAGCGCGAGGAATCTTAGTATTGTATTGCACATTTGTTAAAACTATATATATATATATATTGTATGAAAGATTGGTAAATGAAAGTGTGTTTCACGCACCAATCTTCAAGATCGAGTTGTAAATGGTCTTGGCCGGAAGGTGTACCTGCAAGACAAAAAGAGCGTTAGAGCGACTAGCCGGGTGACCGCGTAGCCTCTTCGATGCTTAAGTCAGCACGGGGTGTAAAGAGGAGATTAGAGATTAAGAATGAGATACCTGAGATGATGATGAAAGTCCCTTTATATAAGAGAATGATAATTCTATTTAGAATAGGAGATGTTGCTTCCTTGTCAAGAGATGATTCCTGTATAGTTAGTTTCCTTGATGAGGACATTTCCTCATCAAGCTTATCTTCTTATTTAGATAGTATTTATTGTTTAGTATATCTCTTCTTTAGTGAGTTTCTTGATTAACATTATATTCCTATTAGGATTCGTATCCTATTCCGCATAAATAGGAAAATAAGACATCTTGTTGGGCAAGTCATAAGCTGACGTGGCTTCTTCAGTCGGCAATACCGAGTGGTCATTCGATAATCCGAGTCATCAAGGGGGATGTGTCTTTCACGTGACAAATGTTTTATTTTACCGAGTCAACAGAAGTCCCCCCGCAAGTCTAGTGAAACTCTTTAGGGTTGAAAATTCACTAGAAGTTGTCAACAGTGGCAATATCATATGAGACTGCATCTTCCAAGGCTATTTTGATGGTCGTCATTATTCCAAGTGGTCTTCAAAGTTTCGATGAGCTTCACCCTTCTTTGTTTCTTTGATTTTCAAGTACGTCATCGCCCTTATCTTTTCTTTGCTCTAATTCCGACTTCTTCTCGTTCTTTAGACACATATGCAATAGTGGCATTTTGCACTTTGTGTTTCTTCTTGCTACTTATCTTGCGCCTTTTAAATTCTACATTTTTCTATTGAATTCTTCAACCTTCTGGATTTCTTGTAAATTCTCTGAAATGGTTAAGTTGCTGATGTTGCTAGTGGACTGTGGAAGTCCTTGCAGATTGCGAAGTAGAGGTGGGTGTTCGAGCAAGGCCCTTTGAGGGTGAAGTTGACTGTGTCATCTTTGCGGATTAAGGTGATTGTGGCTATCTGCATGAGTGGCTCACTATATGGTGTGCCTGTAAATCTTTCATACGCATTTGAGTTGATTCATCGATTTCTTCAAGAGACTAAGCTGGAACCGACTAGAAAAAGAGTTGTCTGAGTCAGAATCTCCTTAGTCGCAAGAGATAGCTAGTGAAGTTTCTTCATCTGGACAAAAATGTAGTGGAGACTGGGAGCAAAGAGAAGTCACCGACTGGAGAGACTGTCAATGAAGTCCTGGATGAGGTTGTGGAGAATGTTAATCCTATGTCTGCGTAGCTTTCCGGATGATGCCTCATTAGGCTTTTGTTGTTGTGACTAGTGCAAGCTTTTTGAGGCGTCTTATACGTTGAGGGGTGTAGGTGAATACGTCTTTCAATCTAGAGGGGGGGAACGAGTGAGCAACATCCTTTTTTAGAATTCACTCACTCGTCTTCTTCTCGCTGTCCGACTATAGAGGGAGGAAGTTGGGACCCCGCAGTGTCTTTCATCCATAGTGATCGTATCTTCAATGAGTGGATAATGTATACCGAGATGAAAGAATTTCGTATGATGGCCCAATTAGCCGGATGATCATCCGATTGCTTTAAGAATGGAGATCTTGTCAGTTGAGTTTGTATCCAAATGCTTTATTTGATGTGATGGACCATTATTGCACGTGCTTTGCTCAACTTCGATGCAGATTTTTCCCAAAATTTGTTCTATGATGTTATTCCAAAGACAGCTTGGAGTTGGAGATCAAGAGTGATGACGTACCGCCAGTTGGGGAGCTTCCTCTTTAATTTTCTTTTATTTATCTTTCTCTAGCCTTCTAGCTTTCATTCGTAGCGCAGTCGGGTGATTTTACTTCATCTGTTTTTTCTATACGTGGTTCCCATCCGGCCTGCGAAGCAGGTTCTGGTAGATGGTCAAGCGTAATTGAGTCATCGTCATAGATGATGTTCTTATAGTCTGGTTTAAGCCTTATGGGGTTGCAAATTTATTCATTTTAAGGTCAGACATATGATGAATGTCGAGTTAGGTGAAAGAGCAATATTCTTGGTGTGAGGCAAGATACTTGAGAGGAAAAATTTAAACCGGGAAAGAGCTTGAGTACGCTAGAGGAATCATCTTCTTATTTTTTTTTTGCAAAAGAGTCTTGAAAAGTAATCCAAGTGATTGGTCGGTTTGAATGCTTTGTAGAGGTACTAGATTTTGAGCCTTTTTATGGGGAAAGGGATGTTGAATCCATTGATACTTGAGTTGTGCTTGCATTGCATGCATTTGATTTTCTTTGATCCTATTTTGCTTCGTATCGGCTACTAAGTTGATTGTGCTTTCTCATAGGACTTCTTGTTTTGAGGAAATGGATAGTGTACCTAGCTCGGAGTTTTAAGGCCAGGTCTTCATCATCCCCTAACATTATGTAAGGTCTTCTAATTTTTTCCTTCAATTGTAAGGTCTTATAGTATGGCCAAGGTCTTGTGTCGTGCCTCAACTTCATGTGTTCCTTAGTTTTAACTAAGGTCTTTAAAAATGTCGGAGGTCTTACGCCGTGCCTCAATCTTATATGTACTCCTTAGTTTTAGCTAAGGTTTTCTGTCGCGCCTAGGGTCTTACATATTGCCTTAGCTTTGATTCTTTCATTTGTACTTAGGTTTTTTATTCGTTTTCAGGCCATGTCACGCAGCTCTGAGCTCATTTGGCAGGCCCGGTCTGAGGCTAAGAAGAAGCTCTCCTTGACTCAGAGCGGCCGGATGAAAGCATAAGAGGAGAAAGGTGGCCCAAAAGACTCAGGAAGCGATGACAACAAAAGTAGTAAGTTTCAAAGTATAGCTATCGCAAGCTCAAGTTGAGGCAGCCAAGCCTGAGGAAATGTTTGGTCATCGTGACATATAAGCTATTTAACTGTGGCTATCTGTATGGTGAACTTGTGTTGAGGTCCTGCAAATCTACTCATCTAGACTTGGCGAATGAAATATTGGTGGAGGTTGAGTTCCCTTCATATGCTACATTTACCGCTTACCAAGTTGCCCTTGGTGCCGAGGTAGAAGTCTCTGAGGGCAAGAAGCTGGATGAGGAAGATGTTTGCTAAAGATGACGCTCCAGCTGGTGACCTAGGAAGCTTTTGAGACTGGTGCGCCGGATGCCGAGGTTAATTTGACACAGACTGAGTTTGCTTGAGTTTTACTTTGAATGTTTTTGCTTTGCATTTTCCATTCAGCCTGTACGTCGGATAGTTTAACTTCGGATGCATGTGTTATGTTTTTTTATTCGGTCATTGATACGAATGATTTATTTTGGATAGTTTTCTTTATCTCTCTCAAGCCGAATGATTTGCCTTGCTTTTTTTTCCTGCATATATCTGCTATATTCTTACCGCCCGATCCGTTAGAACGAATGAATGTTTACATTCGATCATAAGGATGGTTGTTGTAGATTTCCGTGCTCGATTTCTTGGACGAGTGATTAAGTTTCTTCTTTTGTATGTACTCATTCATTCTGTGATGAATGCTTTTGAGATTTTTCTAAACGTGTTTCATCTGGTCTATGGGACGAATGAATTAGCTTAAGACGCTTTGTAGCGTGTAGTGTGTTTGATGAAGCTTCATTCAGTCTTAGAGACGAATGCTTTGATGTTTTATTCATTCTGCGTGATGAATACTTTTGGTTTGAGATTTTCTCAAGTATACTACACTCGGTCTTGGGGATGAATGGTTCAACTTAAGATTTTTCTTTGCATGTATTAGGCTTTATACTCTTTCATTCAGTCTTGGTGATGAATGACATGTCTTAGATATTTTTGTAGTGTCGTAAGTCTTATTGCTTGCTTAGGTTTTTTAGGCGCCTTAGGGCTTATGGGTTGCCTAGGTCTTTTAGATATGCCTGTAGGCTTACAAATGGCCTAGGACTTTTAATATGCCTGAGGGCTCAAGTGTGGCCTAGGTTTTACAAAATATGCCTGAAAGCTTATAGGGCTCAGGTCTTTTTGTCATGCCTGTGGGCTTACAAATGGCCTAGGACTTTTAATTTGCCTGATGGCTTCTGGGGCCTAGGACTTTTTGGTACGCCTACGGTCTTACAAGTTTAGCCTAGGACTTTTGTATGCCTGAGGGCTCAAGTGTAGCCTAGGACTTTTTGAATATGCCGTAGGGCTTAAGTGGCCTAGGACTTTTTGTAGAGCCGGGTCCGTGTAATAGGTCTATCGCCGACTCAGTAATCGAGTAGCGTGCTAGAGAGTTTGATCAGAACTTCTAAGATGCACAAGTGACCCGGCTTATAATTTTGCCGGGAAAAGGGCCGCTTTGGTAGTTGTTGACTTTTTACAAACCTTGCTTAGAAAAAACCTAATGGCCAGTTGGAAAAGATCTATAGCAAGGGAAAAAGAGTGCAACCACTTTGTCCCAAAGGGTCTGTTTAGTTCGGATTGTGACTTTTTTCGCCAAGTGTTAGACTTCGAATGCAGCATGTCCTATGGCTTTACTTTGGTTGCCGACTGATGAGACGGTTTTCGATAGATGTTTATGCGTTGAATCCTTCTAAATGTTTGCATGGGCTACAGTGCGTGCTTAAAAGTTTGGCACCCGAGGTTTTACTCTCCGAGTGAACACTTGGTCTTCTCGTAGTAGCTAGTCTTTTTAAGTTTTGCTTTTTGTAGAATTTAGTTGAGCCGGTAAGTGGCGGAGCAAAGACTTATATCCCTTAGTTTTGACTAAGGTCTTCAAACATGCTGGAGGTCTTATGTCGCGCCTCGGTCTTATATGTGTTCCTTAGTTTTAACTAACGTCTTCTACTAGGTGCTTTACTCGTTTGTATTTTTCACACCAAGAGCTTCTTTAGATTTGTTGTATCTTGAATTGGAGATGTGTGATACCCTTTTTGAATGCATTGTTTTGCAACTTGATGATCATGGAATGATTAACTGCTTCATCTCCAATTAATGTTTCTCTCTAAAGACTTCCATGTTTAAATTATATGGTCCAAATTCAGTAGAAATATAAAATCTATTTTATATATTCGATCAATATTATTTTATGAAATATAATAAAGTTGCCATGCCTCCACACATTACTATTAGCGAACATTTGGTAGATAATCATACATATTAATAGAGAATAAGTATGTTCATGACATAATAATAAAACATATAGTCACTCCACACAAAAGTATTTTGCACAAAGACATGGCAAAAAATATATGCATATGGGTGTCCTACTTTAAGTCAATAATCTTTCATGCCACGTATCTGCATATGAGCAGCTATGAACGTAACCATTGATGTTGTAGACAATAGAAAATAGCTAAGTTAATCAACTCCTAACCATCGCAGTATATGAATAAATTATAGCACTTTCAAGCCTCACTCATAAACAATGACATGTACTTGTGCACCGGTATTGAACATAGTCAAAATAAGAAAGCCAAAAGATATTATACTATATATAAAATGCATAAATTATATAGTCAATCAACTCATAGAAAGATGGGGGATTCCAAACACAATAACATAGTTAATAAATATCAACTTGCATTTATGTCAGTATGCATCTGATAAATTGAATCAACGAATATTAAGTCTGCATTTTATAGTTTGAGCACTTATCTTTTTTGGAGGATGGAAGAATTCCGTAAGGTCTTGACACGGTTCCCATGAAAGCCTTGATTGTTTAGTGTCACCGTTTTGGATCAAAGTTGAAACTGTTGAAGAACTTCAGATGTTGAGTGGGGAGCTTGGCCAATTGAGATCTGTGATTGCAGAATGCACCATTGTAGAAGCTAGTAATTCATCAGGCGTCGAATGGCCAAGTACCATATGTAAACTAGTCTTTGACCGAATGGATAAATGTTGAAGAAATTTCAGATGTCAGGCAGCATGCGCAACCATGGAAAAAGATGAAAGCTTTAGTTTTCATTTAGCTACAATGTCGGCTGAAGAGGCGACATTGCTTTCATGCATTTGAAGAGGGTAATTTTGTGTATAAAACTCGATGCCTCCACTAGTTTGATATGTTATCTTTTTCCACACGAACCCATCAAAAAGATGGACTGCTCTAGCTTTCCTAAATCAAACGGTTTCCATGACGACTGAACATACGACAACACTAGCGGTTTCAATGACTCGATAGCTGATTTGGCGTTGCAGCTTATTCCTTTGAAGTCATCCATCGCTATTTGAACCAAGCTTTATTGTTTCACCACTTTATATTTTTGAGTTTTCTATTATGAGACCATGTCCTGCAATTGATTGAAAACTATATAAAAGCAATAGGCTCTCTCATGAGAAGTTATATAAGATCCAATTATCAGTAAGGAGCATGGCTTGGAGAGATGTGCATAACAAATATACTAGTTTATGAACAGTGCAATTGATATAAATATACTTATCTTAATTTTCGATCGCTCTTCACAGCTGGGACCATTCGTGTGATGCAATAAATTTTATAGCTCAGGTATTTAGCAATACCTAATATATTGCCCACCAAATTCTGTAAGTGCTATTCTTGCTTCTTTTCCTTGTAGTAGCATGTTAATCTGAAACTTTCTACTGCGGAGAAAATAATTAGCCCAAATAATATAAAGGAAATAAGAAACTATAAAGGGATTAATGACTACTACGGGATTAAAAAACCAAGTGTAAGAGCGATGTGCTTTTTAAATCGTTGTCAAAGAATTATATGAAAACAATAACTATGATTTGATTGCTAGCTAGATGTTGCCCCCAAACGAAAAAGATAACAATAACGGATGAACTTATCTGTTAATATTTTCTTGTTGAACCGGAGAAAGTATCACTTTGGACAACATTGAAAATTTAGGCGATCTGATTGAGCAGCCGCGGTTTGGGTTCTTATCCTGTTCCAAATCGCAATACAATAATTAAATGAAATAGTCCACGATAAGATGACCAAATATATGGATAAAGAGACGAATTCTTGTTAGCATGAATTCTCGTTAATATTCTTGGCAATTTAAAGTGATAAGGGTGTGTCCGATTAATATGAACTGCAAGAGCCGAATTTATCCTGAATTGAATTCGCATAACTGAAACCGCACTTGACAAAGAAAAGGACCTCGTCCAAGTGGTTAGTGGTATAAGCACATTAAGTAAGCTATACAAGAGAGTTGGTCAATAATTATCAACAATTATATGGAATTTATCTCAAATTCTTGTAATAAAAAAGCACTTAGCTTTTATATTTGTGATTTTTAATCACAGGATCATGTATGAGATATTGGGGCTTCTCCACGATCTAACCCTTGCCGAATGAAGGGCCTTGACAGGAACCCGTAGAAGAGATGAAAGCTTTAGCTTTCATAATTGGAGCAGTTTTAGTGGCGGCTGAACACGCGGCGGTTTTAGTGACACGACTCTTGTTTCCATAGCCCGTCAGGCAGTGCCCTTTATTCTGGTAATTGTTTCTTTTAAAACTTGAGCAAGCCCAATTCTTTTAGTCTTGTTATCAAGGACTATACTTCTGAGAAAAATTAATGCAAAAACTTTATTTAGAACAGTTTGATTATATGTGAGCAATATGCACTAAAAAGATTAATTATTTGTCTAGAGCAAGTAATTATATATTAGTCAGTTGTTTAAAGATGAGAGTGTGATATAAAACAGTTGATTCTCACAATTCAAATCAAATGTGGGAAATCCATAAAAAAACCATATAATGGATGATGAACAGACTACTTGTTGCTTTATTTAGAACAATCAATATTTCCATCCTTCCATACATATGCCAAATTAATAAAGTAAAATCAACCTACTTCCAAGCTCCATTTATGAGGGGCTAAAATAAAGTATTATGCTAAAATAATAATAGAATTACGGGCATTTGGCATAGTCTTCATCAGTTCAAATTTCATATATATGAGAGTTGCAAACAAAATATGATGAAATCAAACAAGTTATCATGTATGAGAAGTCCAACGAAAAACAATTAGGGAAAGTCACAATTAGTTGAATCTTTCAAGAATCCCCTTGTTTCCCCGAGCCATCAGCATGCCACTGACGATTTCAATAATAAAGCTAGGTTTGCAACGAACAATAATAATAGAAGCAATTCAATTAGGTAGGTTGACATAGGGAATTAATTCGATAGCAGAGAGAGATGGAATAATTAAGTAAGTTGACAATTGCAATCTGATTTTCAACGATAAAATAGTTAAAGTTTAGATTTTGGCTTATATGTCGAAGCTTTGTACGTCATTGAAGGGTTTGTTGTATTCGTTCTCTGAACAAATATCTCGTATAAGATAAGTAAATTTGTCCATACTCACCGCACCACTGAAAGATTGGTAAATGAAAGTGTGTTCCACTCACCAATCTTTGAGATTGAGTTGTAAATGGTCTTGGCTGGAAGGTGTACCCGCAAGACAAAAAGAGCGTTAGAGCGACTAACCGGGTGACCGGCGTAACCTTTCCGATGCTTAAGTCAGCACGAGGTGTAAAGAGGAGGCAAGAGAGATTAGAGATTAGGAATGAGGTACCAAAGATAGTGATGAAGGTCCCTTTAAATAAGGAAATGATAATCCTATTTAGAATAGGAGATGTTGCTTTAGAGAATTCACGTATAGTTAATTTTCTTAACGAGGATATTTCCTCATTAAGCTTATCTTCTTATTTATATAATATTTTGTGATTAGCATTATATTCCTATTAAAATTTGTATCCTATTCCGCATAAATAGGAAAATAAGACATCTTATTAGGCAAGTCATAAGCTGACTGACTTCTTCAGTCGACAATGCCAAATGGTCATTCGATAATCCGAGTCATAAAAAAAGATGTATCTTTCACGCGGCTAATATTTTATTTTAACGAGTCAATAATATATATATATATATATATATATATATATATATAAATAATCATTCCTAAATTTGTTTCGAGTAGGGGTTTTTACCGATAAATAAAAAAGTAAATTATTAGTGGGGTTTTCTAAAAATATAGACCCATACTTTGAGTTGAACACTCAAAATCAGCTGCCCATTTTGTCCGTGTTAATCAAGAAATCACGGATCAATTCCAAGCATATGTTTGGCGTAGCACATCATAACCGTGCTTCAAGTGTTCACGGAAGCCATTACTTACAATTTAATTATAATTGATTATTACTTTCTTCATCTATTTTTTATTATTCATTTAACCAAATCATTAATACTAATAAAATATTTATTATATTATTAAAATGACTAATTTATTCTTTTCATTTTTATATAAATATTCTTTCTTTTTAATTATCAACTTATAATTTTCATTTATATACATTTTCTCATCATTAATACAAGGATAAATTATAGAAAAAATGATAAAAAATACATTAATAATATAAATTAATAATTAAAAAGAGAACTAAAAAGGAAGCTAAAAAAACAATAAAAACTAGATGGAGGGAATATAATTATAGAAAAAAAAATTTATTACAGGCACATGCGTGTAAGGGGTTAGGCATTACTTCAGTTAATGGCCCCATCAATAAACTGTTTTATGCAAAAAAGATCCTCCCCATATTTTTTGATCTATCAAAAATCAAAGTACAATAAACATTGACACATAATTCCTAAAATATGTTCCTGATTCTGAAATTAAATTGTACAAGTTGTTATAACTGGATCTTATCCCTTAATTAACAAAAGGCCCCAAAATTAGTAATTAAGGGCAAAACATAATTCGACCCAATTTTTTCAAAAGAAGCTGAACCCATTACAAGCAAGCTTCAAAGAATGCCAAATATTTACAGATATGCCATCATCCCTAATTCTTCACTGTCTAAACCCGAATCCATTACCCGGTTGGGTCGAGTATCTAAACCCATACGGGTCAACCGAGTTCGAGTAGCTCTGAGTAAACACGCTCGAGTTTTGTGTAAAGTACCCCGAGCTATCAACTCGCTGAGTCCTGATTCTGCTTTGAACCTCCTCTTCCACCTTCCCGAGTTGCTGAGTTAAGGAAGGGACATATAGATCAGGGTCAATACTTGTGTAGCCAATCATCCCCTGAGTCTGAGGCTGTGGTTGACCCAGTTCAGATACCGAGTTCAACCCGGCAAGACTCGCCCATTCAAAATTACCCGAACCCAATTGGGTTATGTTGATTTTTTCTTCCGGTTGAACCGGTTCAGGCAAAGAAAAGAATCGTTCATCGATTTCCGGCAAAGAATCTAATACATCATCAAGATGAGAAGAGGAAGAAGAACAGGATCCATTATTGCTATGTTCCTTGCTAGAAATACTTGAAACGGGTTTCTGGGCACCCGAACCCGAATTCTTCTTATATATCCGGCATAAAACCCAATCATCAAGCTGCAAAAATCAATCAAAACAAAAACTCAGCAACTGAAAAAGAAAAAAAAAACCGAAAATAAGCTTCAAAATTTTCATTTCTGTGATCTTTACACACCTTAGAGCTTCCATTTTTTCGGGTCGATTCTAAAAGACGGTATTCGTGCATAATCCAATTAGTTTTTGTGCCTTTCGGAGCTTTCCCAACATAGAAAACAAGAGCTTTCTTTATCCCGACTTTACGCCCTTCTGTAGTTATAACCTTATCAGTTCCAGTTGCTTTCCAGTACCCTGACCCGGCAACCCGATTCGGTCGTGACCCATTTGGATACTTTCTATCTCTTGGACTGAAAAAGTACCATTCTTTTTCACCGAAAATTGCTTTACCTGGAAAAATAAACAAAACCCCGTCAATGAATTGAGAGTATGAGACCATTAATGATGATTAAAGATTTGTTTATCGTTGAAACTATACCTGGTAAGACCCACGGGTCGAACTTGTAGAGATCAATATCACCAATAATTTGCAGAGAGAAGTGATGGCCGGCAACTTTCCGGCACAAATACTGCACTAGAAGCTCCTCGTCCGTCGGGTAGAACCGGAAACCCGGTGGTAAACTCAATTGAGAAAGCGGGTCGATTTCTTGGACGCCCATTTTCAAGAACTGTTTGATCGGATTCGGGTCTATATTTCTGTTTTGGTTTATATTTTTTTTATCTTTTTTTTCTCATTCTTTCGGCCACAGAAGGTGGTTATATAGGGGATAGAAACACAGAGATAAGTACGGTCGTCCTTGTCTTACTGTGTGCTCAGTGGGACCCACTTTATGCTACTACCGTTGATTGAAGACACGTGCGTGGATCTTGCGGCGACCTTATCCAAGGGATGGGAACGAAAGAGCTTGAGTTGTAGAGAGAGAAAACTCTTGAGTTGTAGAGAGAGAGAACTCTTCTTAAGTTTTCGGTCTTCGGTGCATGAACCATCCGTTATGAGTCATCTGATTCGACGGACACGTGTAAGTTTCTAGAAATCGAATAGGTAGTACCGATTTTGCGTGACACCCAACCCATAACAAACAAAAATTAAAATAAAAGTGAGAACAATATGCTTTTTTGGTTTTATTTTTAGTGTATTTTTCACGTGAGGACACGTCGAGTTCTAAAAAAAGTTAGGCTAGTTCTTAGTTTCAGAGGACTTTCTGTTTCCGAATTTTATTTTAATTACTTTTACTTATTATTTTAAAATATTAATATAATTTTAAAATTTTTTTTAATTTATCCTTATATTAATTAAAAAATTATACATGTATTGATGAAATTATATAGCGGTGATTATAAGGAAAGAAAATTTTATTAAAGATACATTAATCATTTTAGTGAAATATTAAATTTTTATTGGTTTTGATGCGAAATCCAAAACTAATTATTTCTGAAACCAAAGGGAGTACTGAATTACATAATCACACAAGACATAAGATTGGTAAAGCAACTCATGCGTGATATGTAAAAAAAATTAGTGAAATCATTAATTTCTTACATTTACAAAATAGATATTAATCTTAATAAATTCATAATATGCATAGGAAAATATATTTCTTTCATTTAATGTCAATATAATTGTATGATAGTATAAGTTACTATTTTATAGATTTTTTTTTTAAATCAGCTACACTCGTTTTTTATTCCATACCATTGTTGTTAAGCAATTAGACCAAAATTGGTGACTGCCAATGCATAATAAAATACTTTTTCTTTGAATAAAAAGAGAATATGCTACGGGGGCTTCAAAATTTGACACGTAAATATTGGATTTTCTTTTTCAAGAAAATGAGTGCACTAAATTAGGGTTTCTTTCACTCAAAAACCTCTATATACTGGCTTCCAAGTAATCAAGTATTGGACCATTTTTTTCTCATTGACTAGAAACAGTATTTTCTTTCATTAAGTAGTTTATCTAGATTAATCGTCTTAATTCTTTGTTCTTATTTTATATATGTTACTCACGAAAAAATTCACTACTTTAATACCAAGTACCTTAATTTGCGGGTATAAAGTCAATAAATTAAGTTGGATTTGATAACCGTAATAAAATAAAGGGTTTGGATGAGAACATATACCCATTATAGAACTATATAAAGAGAACTAGATAGTTCTAACAATTAGGGTTTCTTTCCTTATGTGGACGTGGAATTTTTTTTATGAATAAAGAAATTGATCAATCGGGATAATATAACATATCGGAATAAAGTATGTAAAAAAAGATGGAATTTTATGAATGATTAAATGGTGGGTCAAAAAGGCATGCACGTAGAGATATAATTGATCACATAAATTTGACGCCACGTGGTATTTATGAATTAGCCGTAGGGATTTAGATTCTGCCAACTCTTTACAATTATTCAAAATGAAAATACGGAGGTAAATGTATTAGGAATTCTTGAATTTGAGTTTAATTGTCCCGAAGTTTTAAAAATTTCTTTCGCTGTTTTTAATTTATTTAAAATAATTTCTTTCACCCTATATATTTATTGTATCTCATAACTTTTTTTGATTGATATAATATTAATTTTTTATGCAATATCAAATAACCTAATACATTATAAAGGGGTTATAAAATATACTTTAAATAAATTCAGAAGATGAAAATAACTTAAAAAAAGTTAAAAAGGCGAAAAAAGCTTAAAAATGTTCAGTTCATGCAAGTTCTTAATACATTAGACTGAATCTTTATAAAATAAACTATTTATGTAAAAAAATTTGAAGAAAGTGTGCGTCAATTTATGATTAGCTGTAGAAAAAGGTTGAGGCTTTTTATTTCATGTTATTATTTTAATGGTTATCAAATGCCAGCCAGGTTCAGATGAAAGTATGTTATCGTTACAGTTATGGCACAATTGGAGGATTTTGATTGGTTGAGAGAGTTGCAGCTGTCATTAAAGAAAATTCAGATGCACCTACTTCTTCCTTTTTCTAAAAAATATTTTATAAAAATGATTTCTAACACGTGGATTAGAAAGTTTGAAACCTTAACACTGAATCAATGTCTTAAGTTTTGACTAAACGATTGAATTAAAGCTTGAAAACTTGGAAATTTATTCTTGGATATTAGATTTTTCCCATTAATTGAATCTACGATATTTAACTAATTAAATCAAAAGATAACTATATGACTATAAAAGAAGAAAAGCAAAGATAAGTATTAAATGTTGTTTTATATTGTTATGTTATAAAAATATTTATTTATAAACTTTTTATAAAATAATATATCTGGCATTGGAATAAAAAATTTCAACTCTTAGTGTAAATTAATTAAGATTTATAATTGCTATTAATATCTCACTGATAAAATGTACTGTAAATAAAATACTTTCACAAAGTAATTTCGTTACAAGTATTATGATTAGAAAAGGAACGCATCACAACTAGATTAGCACACATTTTTTTTTTGAATGATAGGAAAGTTTAGCACACATATATATGTACCACCATTTCTACTAAAATTTTAATAAATATATTAGAAGTCCCCGGGTCATAGATACAAAATCCGTTAAAAGAGAATATCAAATATATAAAAAAAAAATAACTAAAAGATAGTTACGGCAAATATGAAAGGCTAAAGGTCAGTTTGACATTATTTTTCAAGCTGTTGTCTCAATAGTTACTCTTAAAATTTTTTAATAATTATATATTTTGACTTTAAATAATACATTTTAATCTTTCATGCATATTAATTAGAAACTTTTTGATTTATTTTTTCTAGAATCAAATATGGTACTTACAGGAAAAATTTAAAAATTAAACTTTTCAGAAAAACAGATTATAAATAGCGAATCGAGTCCACTAAGAATTATGTCAGGATGATTATGATTGTAAAAAAGCCACAGAATTCTTCCTCTAGTATAAATCCCAAGCAACAACAAGCCATAAAAAAGAATGGTGGCGGACACCACCTCTAGTCTGGCTACTAGAGTTGGCATAAATAATCTAGAATGTCTCATATGCTTTCATTGGATCATAACCTCTTTTATGAAGCATTTTTGGTCCCATACGACTATTCCAGCCAAGACTTCTAATCATTTTTCACAAATAAATTGATTCTTTAATTCAGAAATTATTTTAAGGTCCAAATTGCAGTCTAGATAGAGAGAGATTACTTTCAATATCTCACACTTCTTCACGTTGAAAATTTTGTCAAACACACAACAGAAATATCTTCAATTGGTAAAAAAGAAATTCAAATATCCAGCAGCCAACATAATTAGATTGCAATGCATGTGAAAAACAAGCCTGAAACTTTGAAATTTGGCTTTTTCGAATGTGGAATTTCTTTTTTAACACCATTATAAAAATAAATGACTGGCATTTGCATATTTGGCAGCAATTTCAAAAAAAATAAAAATAATAATTTTGGCTACATTAAATTTCGTTTTGCTTACCTATTATTGCCGGAAAAGGATTATCTAAAGTTTGAGTTAAATTTTAGAGGAAAGTTGTTTTATATTTCTCCTAATTATAGGAGAGAGAGTGAAATAAGCATATTTAATCCACACATTTCATTTTAAAATTGATGGCTTAAATTGAGCAAACTTTACTCTAAAATTTAACTCCAACTTTAGAGAATCCTAACGGGGCTTCTGTTTGCTTTCCAATAACACAACAAATTTTTTATAAAAAAATAGTTAAAAATAATATCTTACATTTTTAGTAGTCATAAAACTACTGTTTGATAAAAAAAGGTAAAAGATGACCGTCAGAAATTTCTTACACCAAAAATTGCAATTCTAAAATTCTTAAAATGGAAGGCTGCGGAAAATTACATTTGTAACTTCCAAAGTCATGGTTGAATATTAAAGAGTATGTATGGACCTTAATCTTATCATATATATGTTGGAACCGACTTGCCAAAATTGGGGACTTAATCCATTAATTATCACAAAATAAAAGTAATTATCAGTGGCTTTTGACGTAGTAGATGACATATTCGTTGTCCCAATAGTTTGATCAACTTTAACACCAATGGGAAATTTATGAAAATAACTTGGATAATCTCTGAAGTCGTGATGATATTTTCAGATTAAAACTAATTTGGTGGTTCTTCCAAATTTTTCTATCGGATAAAATCAGAGAGAAAAATTAAGAACTTAGAATGGATTTTCGTTGTGAAGAAAAATGAGCCAGTATCAAGCGTTGCCAAAAACTGCCTGTAAGTGTCGCCAGTGCTAGGTTTTTATAAATCTGAAACGAGCAGTTGCAACGCTTCAAAGACAAAGCGTTGCTAAAAGTCGTGTCCATTCGAGCAGTTGCATCTGTTTGGAACAGAAGCGTTGCAAAAAGACGTGTCCATTCGAGCAGCTGCAACAGTTCATAATAGAAGTGTCGCGAAAGGTAGCTCCCGGACCCTCGTAAGCTAAGTAACGTAATAAAACTCAAACAAGCATGCACTCCGCACTCTCCCGACTTGTTCAATGAAATATTACGACCGCATTGGTCAACTAGTTGATCCAATTATACTAAAATACCAACAATCCTCCCCCATTTTAGTGTAATCCATGATTAACTAAACAAAATCACAACAAATAACAAACTTTATGCATAAATGAAATATCGTGACGATTGAATTTCATCTTAGTATATTACACATTCCAAGTATTCGAATACTAAAGGTGTCACTATGGACTGAACCTTTGTTATCCATCTCGATTACTCGAAGATAATATACACATAAGTCAATATTCTAACATGTTCTTACTTGACACTATCTTTTACTAACCTTGTGTCCATATCCTACATAAGCATATCAAAGTCAAGTCCAAAACTTTTTGAAGTAGCTAAACTTCATGCTTATATAGGTAGGTAGCTCTTTTACTCTTGCACCTGCATATGTAATTTTTCAAAAGACCTATTAAGAAGTCAAACTTCAACCTCCTTATCTTGCAGTTCTGAACACACACCTTGGGATGTTATTATTAGTGTGTTCCAATCTCTACATGTTAAGCTTTCCTCATTGAATTCAACACCTAGTGTTATATTAGGTGGGAATTGGGTATCTCAACATGAGAGACTTTAGATGGACTTTAATCCCATCCCATAGCCGATTTGTGTATACAAGATCTTTTCTTATCCCTTTGGTTAAATGATCGGCTATATTCCGCTCAGTTTTTACAAACTCTAATGATGTCACACCATGCATGATACATTTGTCCACAATGGAATTTTCTAAATTAGATCTCTTAGCTATTCAACTTCTTTACTAGCTGTTGTTAAACTACAAACTCATATTCCATTGTTGAGTTAGTGATACAAACATGTTTCTTTAACGCTCAAGAGATAACACCTCCTCTAAGAAGGAATACCCACCCACTTGTGGAAGAACTATCTTCCTCATTAGAAATATAACTTGCATCCGAATAACCTTCAACAACCGAAGGAAATCATTGGAGTGCTAACCGGAGAACAATCCTTGAAGTTAAATTTGTTCAATATCTTCTCAATATAATGTGATTGAGAAATTGAAGTAACATTGTTCTTCCGCCTGATTCTTATACCAAGAATCACTTCAGCCTCCTCTAAATCCTTCATCTCAAAACTAGATGACAAAAATTTCTTGGTTTTATTAACTTGTCTTTGGTCCGTACCAAAAATCAACATGTCATCCAAATATAAACAGATTATAACTCCTTTACCAAAAGTATCAAACTTGCTATATACACACTTGGTTTATACAACAAATTTTTTATGCTAAGCTTTTGGTGCTTGGTTTATAACAAAATCACTAGACAAAACCACATCATCAAATTTTTTATGCTAAGCTTTTGGTGCTTGTTTTAGTACATATAGCAATTTTCTTAGCTTGCATACCTTATTTTCACAACTTGACATAACAAACCCTTTCAGTTGTTTGATATAAATCTCCTCATTCAATTTACCATTTAGGAATGCGGATTTTACATCTATTTGATGAATTACAAAGATTTTCAAATTAATCAACAAATGAAAAATTTCATAAAAATAGTAATTTCTAACATATTATAAATTTTTATAAAATTCACAAATTATTTTCTATAATTTTTATGAATTTATTTACATAAAATAAATCAAATACTCACTTTTTCGAACTTCAAAAAATCCTAAAAAATATCAATTAAATAAAAAAATATGAAAATGGTGGGGTAGGAAAAATTTCGGAGCAAAACGGCATTATTTAGGGCCTTGAATCACAAAAATACCAAATGGGCCATTAGAAACAAGCCATGTAGCATTCTATTGACCAATCAACTTTGACTTTTGACTGACACGTGGCAGTTAACCATTGACCGGTCAACCCCAGAGGTTAAACCAATGCCACATCATATGCCACATGGTTGGATGAAGACAAAAGTTTCCGGCAGCGCTTTATTCTTTCTTAATCCGTCGCCATAACTATTTCAACAAAATTAATCGTCACCTTCTTTCTAACCGTCGCCAGAAGTAATTGTCGCCACAAGTGAAGCGTCACAATTGTTCAATTTGCAACGGATTCTGGAACGGAACACGTTTCCCTTGCAAAACATAGAAAAGCCTATTTTCGATTCTGCTTGAACCGTCGCGAAAAACGGTTGTCACAACAAACCGTTGTAATTATTCATTCTGCAATGGATTCTATCCTTGCAAAACACAGAAAAATGAATTCTGATTTTTAATCATTCTGAAAACGATTCCGGCCTCTGACCAGACCCCTCCTAAGGTTTTTCAGCGTTCCGAGTTCAATGGATTCGTTATTTTTACCAAAAAAATAGAAACTTGTCATTTATCCAAAATAATGCGAAAAACGCAACCTTTTTCGGTGAAAACAATGTGAAAATGCCCGAAATCAAACATAATCGATTCAAATGTAAATTTGAACATAAAAAATACAAAATTTTGTTCAATTATTGACCAGATTACAGACTCATGGCCAAAATGCTCCAAAAACACGATTTTTTTCAGCATTTTGCATACTTTAACCGTAAATTCAACAACAAGTTCACAGAAAATCGTTCCGAACAAAAATTTCAGAATTTCCAGAGTAAGGAGAAAGAGAATTTACGTAAAAAACATAGAAAAACATAGCAAAAATCTTCGCTTTGATATCAATGAAGGAAGTCGAATAAGAACGGATCGAATTGTGTACTGTTTCGGTGCCCGAGATCGACGAATGCCATTATAACACCATTTGTATTCAAAAAATGAGATTGAATGACCGGTAGTTCGGATATCAATAGATTTCCACGACTTCTTCAACAGATTCTTCGTTCGTCGTTTTCAAAAAATCTAGTTTCAATCTTTGAAACTTATGCACCGTGAAAGATGCACGATTCAGAAATGAATTAGTTTCAATCTTTGTTGGGGAAATTCCTGAAAATAACTTGGATAATCTCTAAAGTCGTGATAACACTTTCAGATTGAAACTAATCTGGTGGTTCTCCAAAAATTTTCAATCGGATAAAATCAGAGAAAAAATCAAGAACTTAGAATGGATTTTCGTTGAGAAGAAAAAAATGAACCAACAGCAAGCTTTGCCAAAAACTGCTTATAAGTGTTGCCAATGCCAGGTTTTTATAAAGCTAAAACGAGCAGTTGCAACATTTCAAAGACAAAGCGTTGCTAAAAGTCATATCCATTTGAGCAGTTGCATCTGTTCAGAACAGAAGCGTTGCAAAAAGACGTGTCCATTCGAGCAGCTGCAATAGTTCATATCAGAAGTGTTGCTAAAGGTCGCTCCCGGACCCTCGTAAGCTAAGTATCGTAATAGAACTCAAACAAGTGTGCACGCCACTCTCTCCTAACTTGTTCGATGAAATATTACACCGCATTAGTCAACTAGTTGATTTAATCACACTAAAATACTAACATTTAGTTTTATAAAAACCTTGTGCTTAATTCAGCTGCCATTTATCACTCTTAAGAAATTATAAACCACCTTTATAAAATATTATATTCTTTCATGTCTTACATTTATATTTCAACTCGTGGTACATTTATTTGTACGCTGAAGAGAGTAATTGAAAAGTTAGAGGCTATGTTTGGAATCAAAATCTCAAAGGAAAATAAAAGAAATGAATTGAATTAGAAGCTAGAATTCAATTGGAATCATTTCTTCAATTCATTTTGTTTTGTTTGGAAACTCGTTCAACACGAAAGAATTCAATTACTCACCAATACATTTATTTTACTTGTTTCCAAAAATACCCCTTACACTTTACTTGTAGAGCCTATTTTAATTTAGCTTATACATCATTTACCTTAATGATTATTTCAATCAAATTTCTTTAATATATTATTTATTGATAATGGAATTATGTTTCCAGTTAAAAAAATGGAAATATGTCTATCATTTTTTGGATGGATTTATTCCATTCTAATAAATTGTTTGTTTTTATATTTTCATCTATTATATATGATTTTTTATTTTCATAATTATTTCAAAATAGCTGCATTTTCACCATTAACGATTTCTTCTTCTTTCAAAACTAATTTTGCCCTCTCTTCCTTCAGTTGGGAATATCCATTTCATAAATTACTCTGCTCTTTCTCCTCCGTTGTTGACTACATTCAAATTCCAACCGCCAAATTGATCTACCCCTCCGCTAATGGCCGCTTCAATCAACGCCTTTTGAAAACCTAACATGTTCGTCGTTGTCGGAGTTTTAATTTCTCTAGCTTATTTACCCCAACCCAGCAGTTTCAACGGTGATGAATGGTGATTGGAGGGACAAAAAACTCCAGTATTGATAGCATGGTAGTCGATTATCTCACAATTTTCTGATTCATATTGCTCCGAGGCCAAAAAGATGGATTCGATAGTAGTAGAGAATGAAATGGAATCGTAAAAACAGTGATGAGATGCAAAGGATATAATAGTAAAAATGGAAATTATATGCCCACCTCAAATCATTTCTCATGAAATCCGGCGAAAAGTGATTTCAATTCTCTCAATCAAAACTAGACCAAAATTTAACGGAATTGAATTCTTTCATCGGTTGTTGATTCCAAATACCGAAATTGGAAACAAGGAATTCAAATGAATTTAATTCCATTGATTTTGCTGTTTCCAAACATAGCCAGAGTGAGAACTTGAAAGGAAAAAAAAAATGTAACACATGTTGAAATATCTAAGACATGGAAGGGAAAATTAATGTGAAGACTTCAAATTTTTCAGTATAATTATTAAGGAATGCCTTGAGGACCACTACCATCTTACATTTATATTTCAACTCGTTGCACATTTATATGTACGTAGAAGAGAGTAACTGAAAAGTTAGAGTGAGAACTTGAAAGGAGGGAAAAAAATTATAACACATGTTGAAATATCTAAGAAATGGAAGGGAACACTAATATGAAGACTTCAAATTTTTTCAGTATAACTATTAAGCAATGCCTTGATGACAACTATCATCTTACATTTATATTTCAACTCGTTGCACATTTGTATATACATAGAAGAGAGTAACTAAAAGTTAGAGTGAGAACTTGAAAGGAGGGAAAAAATATAACACATTTTAAAAAATCTGAGAAATGGAAGGGAACACTAATATGGAGACTTCAAATTTTTTCAACATAACTATTAAGCAATGCCTTGATGACCACTACCATCTTTGAAAAACATCAAGAAATTTAGAGTTGTGGGTTAATCTCTCAAAATATTCAAAATTTGGAAAAAAAATGTGGATCAACTTTCTTATTCACATAGTATGAGAAGGAATCTTCGAAATAATAAAAATCTTTTTGGAATTGAAATAAAATGCATTAAGAGAGAATTTGATGAAATTGATAAGTACCCTTAGCCATTCTCTTTTATGGGACAATAGTACACAAAAGACAATTGTGTGAGTCTTGAAAGAAGTCATCCGGAGCAACCATGATGTCGTTTTATATGGCGGAATTTTATGCCCCGTCCTGGTTATTAATGTATCATTGATTGGTATTATTGATTGATTGATCATTGCTTGTATAGTCTTCTTTCTGATATTGTCTCTCTTCCTATATAGAGTTATTTTTAATTATTGTGTATTTTTTCCTATTCAGGACACTCTGTATTTCCATAATGAAACTCCTTGTAAATATATGTGTAATCTCATATTAATAATAATTTAAGTGTTCAACAAGAGTTTTCATGGTATCAGAACAGCTTAGACTTAAAGGTCACAGGTTCGAATCCGGGCAGATCCATTTGTTGAATTGAATTTCAACAATGGTTGAGTGAACATGTGTTATACCCATTTCAAGTCTAATGGAAATTCACGTACGAAGGAGTGTTAGGAATAATATATGCGCTACGATAGGATAGTACTTATTAGCTTAAGCTTTTAGGTCAAACGGTTCCATGACATGATATCTTAAGTTGAACATTCATTTAAATTCATGCTCAACTTGAGGGAGGGTATTAGTGTATCATCAATTGATATCATTGATTGATTAATTCTTTATTTTATAGTCTTCCTTCTCATATTGTCTCCTTTCCTATACAGAATTATTCTTAGTGTGTATTCCTTCCTATATTGTACTCCTACTTATGAAACTTTGTATTTCCAATATGATACTCCTTGTAAATATATGTGCAACCTTGCATCAATAATAATTCAAGTGTTCAACAAGAGTTTACAACGGTCACTGATATGTTAGCATCTTGTTCTAAGATCTTTACGACATAGAATGCACTAAGATAATGTGTCATGATCTTAGTTTCTCACTACCCATTATGCTGTCTGAAATACAAGACGAGTGTTGGGAAACTATCATCATAAATTAAACTAAATTATCCGGATCAGGTTTGAAAGAAACAAAAACTTAAACTATGTAAATCCCAAATCCAAATGGAAACATCCGAAAAAAGATCCAGCTACAAGGCTGTCCAATTGAAGACATCAAATACCTAAGCACATGGAATCATCAGAATAAAGCTTGGAAAGGAAACAAGCTTTAATCCCTCAAGAACAGCATCTGGAAGAACTGAATGCCTTATCTCCGGAAAAAGGTAGATCCAGAGTATATGAGTCTAAAGACATCCGGAAGACTCATACTTGAAGACAATGGGAAAAGTTTCAAAGATAGCTTTTCCCTCCACCTGTTGGTGTTGGATATGATGTATGCCCTTAAGGCAATTAGGGCATATATATTAATATGTAATAGTATGAATAATTTGTTTAATCAATAACGGCTTTTGTTCTTTTGTTTATATCAATGTGTTTCTATGTATATATATTATAGCTGGTTAAATATATTCATTGATGTATGTATACAAAAGTCCTTGACATATCAAAGTATGAAGTTAGAGAAATTATAGTTGGACTATATCTGGTGGAACCTGCTTCATGTGCAATTATGATTATGTCTAAACTATTCATAGTCATAGTTTCATCAAGAAAGGATATTGATGAAGCAGAAAGACTAGCATGTAGTCAACTTTCTTGGAAAGGGTTTAAGCAGTCAATCTCCTAAGGACTGAAGGTGGTGCATTAAGTTTGACACATGGATATATCTGGGAGATATATTGGAGATTGCAGTAAGATAAACACTTGGATATATATCAATGTGTTAGTGTTTATCTTCATGCAATAAGCTTTGTGAATGTCCTCATAATTGAGAAGCTAGTTACCTTGTATAGTACTATTGCTATACTTTGGGTCATTACTATGCACTCATTAATTTAGGGTGTTACAGGTGATTATGGGTATAGTGATGACAACACATTGGTAAGCTGAGTAGTTGGAAAGAATCTATCGCTCCAGATATATTAAGGAGTTGTACCTGGCCACTTATTGAAGTGATGATTGCCATAAACCTCTAATTAGAGTATGTGTTTGATAGAAATGGTTTCAAGTCAAACACACTATGGTAAAAGGCAATATACTTCGGTAACAAGTAAACTACTGGGATAGCTTGGAGCAACCTCGCTATTAGTGGGTTAACACTTTAACCGAACCCTATAAACCAGATGGTACTAATGTTAAAGAATAGAAGGAATTTATCGCACTGGATAACTATTGCATTAACTAGGATTAAGTCATAAGCATAAATGACGTTCCGAGTAATGGGGGAAGGTAGACCCTTCCTAGAGGCGTACTACAATTGTTTAAGGCAATCAAGTTCTATTCACGGTCTAGATCATCGAGCCAGTGGTTCCATTAGAACAAGGGTTGGTTAAGCCTTAACAACTCAATACTTCGGGATCCTATAAGGTCACACACATTAGACTTTCATCGGACTAAGTAAAGAACTAATATATTTATTCTATTATAAAAGTATAACATAAATAATAATTAGATTATTATTTGATTGGTTAAAATTGATTAGATCAATTTTGGACAGTCCAAGGAATTTATTTTTACCGGTAACTAATTAATTAAAGTCATAAATAAATTATAATTGATTAGATCAATTTTGGTTGGACCAAGAAATTTATTTTGACTAGTAACTAATTTATTAGGGTCAAAATAAATATTTATTTGAAAAGGGACTAAAAGGAATTTTCCAATCGATACAATAGGGTAGGACCCAATGGGAATGGGCCCCAAAGCTTTGGGGCCTCAAGTGGTTGCAAAAGGGGCTGTGGGCTTGGCACTTGGCCAAGCCCACACGCTGGTCACACCAGCGCTGCTGGGTAGCGCTGGGTGTGACTAGTGGAGCCTAGCTCACAAGTTGGGCTTGTGGAAAAAAGGCCCACAAGCCCGGCTTGTGGGACAAGGCAGGCCATGGCCTGCTAAGCATGCTACATGTGGGTCAACCCGCGGACCCATGAGGGTCCGCGTGTTGACCCATATAGGATTGGGCAAATTTTGCCCAATCTGGCATTGCAAGTGGGGAAGCACTTCTGCTTGCCCAAGCCTATAAATAAGCACCTAGTCCTCCATTTCTCAGTGCACCATAGCTCAGAATATAAAAAATAAGCGAGATTTGAAAAGAATAATCTCTCAGGTAATTGAGCAAGTTATTTTGAGGAGCCTAAATTTATTCGGGCACCTCTAGTTTATATTTTCGGGCGAGGCTTCCAGAGTGGTCTAGCAACTACTCGAGGCTTCTTAGTTCTTCCTCTCTAGGAGGTTTTGGTTGGTGGGGTTCGTGTGGATACTCATAGAGGCTATCCTACCCTTGGATGCTTGTACAAGAAGGTTCTGCAAAAGCGCGCTTCAACTGGTAAGTTCTTTTTCTTTCTCTTTCTCTTTTAATTATTAGGTCTTTTTCTTTGAGCGTTTTTAGACTTAATAATTATGCTTAGGTTATTTTGCATGCTTTGTTTATTTTATGCTTATGTTATAGCTTAGAGTTATAACATGCTTAGTATAAAATAAATGTGCTAGGATATAATTTGGAATTATGGTATACCTAGTCCTTTTGCATGCTAACCTAGGTAAAGAATTATTTAGTTAAGGCTTTATTTAATTTATATGCAACTAATAGGAGTTCCTGGGGACATGGACAAAATTTTAAATTTCCGCCATGCCTGTTATGCATGTTCTATCTGACTGTCAGTTCCTAACAGTGGTATCAGAGCCTGCCTATTTAGTGCATAATTAAGTTAGAAGCGAACTAAATATTATTTTCTATATGAAATGATTTATTTATTTAATTGTTTAGAACAATATATATAAACTTGTTCCTTTCATTTCAAGGTTAGAAAATGGTTATGAATAATTTTGAATAAGCCTGCTCAACTTACTCAAATTATACAAGTATCAATAATTTATTTAAATTACATGGGTTATAGATGCTTCCAATTTACATGAATTGGAAGAACGAAATTTATTAGTTTGAGAGAATCCATTGGTCTCCAAGTTTGTGCCCGTATTTGTTCTGGCTAAGGATTTGACTTGGTGTTTACTCCTCATAGGGCACCTCTCCTATCTGGGAACCTATATCGATGAAATTTGAATTGCCCAACGGGGATTAATGTGAACTAATTTATTTCTAATATATAAGAAGGTGCTTATATATGTTTCTGTAACAAGGTAAAAAAAATTAAATTTATTGAATAAAAGCTTAAAGAAAATGCAATATAAATATAACAAATAAAAGTGTTAATTAGTTTACATATACTCTAGGTTGACGGAGTAATTATAATAAAAAGCTGAACCCACCTAAGGTTAGACCTTATAAATTAATTCTAAAATTCCTCAATTAATACAAGTTATTATAATTTTGTCCTTCTAATAAAATCCTAGATTGGGTGAGACGTTTAACACCAATAAAATCCCAAAGTAAACATATTAAGGCAAGTTGTAGTCTTCCTTACTCAAATTTATAAGACAGTCTCTTTGGGCTATCAAATTGCTATGCAAAGCGTTCCTTCCAGTACACATTGATTGGTTGTAAAGTTTGGGATAGGGTCTGCCTTAATAGAGCTGGGGTAGTCCACTATAAAATTGGGGGCTAGGCCCAGATCAGAGACATATTCAAGGAGATGCTAATATAAGAGCACACGTCCCTTGGAATTAGGGAACTTGAATGAATTAGCAATTGCATGCGATGCAAATGGGATGGGAATCCAACTACGACTTACTATCATAACTTGACTCATAAAATTGGGGGTTGTAATAGACTAGTTATAGATGCTACCTACTAGGAAATTTAGCTGGGCTAAAATTCCCTAATTCAATAGAATGGGCTATTGTAAATTTTAAAAAACAAATAGTAGGCTAATGTATTTAATTAAAAGTCCTTATATTAAATGCGTGTACTTAAACTAATATCTAAACTCTTTTCTTTTCTTATATCTTAGGTTGAAAATGACTTCCAATGTTAATCTCCGTATGTTACTTGACACCAAATTGAATGGCTCGAACTTTTCTTATTGGTTCCAAGCCGTGAAAATAGTTCTCAGATCCGAGGGAGTTCCCTATGTTGAAATTTTCCCTGTAGAACCTGATGTTGTGGATTATGTGGAAATGATGACTAGTTGAAGCACAGGAAAGATTGTGAGACTGCCATGTGTATTATGTTGGGGTCCATGAATCCTGAGCTTCAAAAATAACATAAGAACATGCCCTTGGAGGACATGGTTCTCCATCTTGAAGAACTCTTTTAGGAGAGGGAAAGGATGGAGAGGTATGAGACCTCCAAGCTCCTTTTCGGGGACCAAGATGCAAGTTGGCACCTCTGCCTCTCAGCATGTACTGAAACTCTTAGGATACCTTGATAAGGTGAATGAATTAAGATTCGAGATGAATCATAACTTGAGCATTAACCTTGTATGAATGTCCTTGACAGATAGTTACCCAGGCTTTGTGACTAACTATTACATGAACAAGATTAATTCTACTATCCTTGAATTAATCAACATGCTAAAAACAGTAGAACCTCAGATCAAGAAGGATCAGAAACCTCTACTGTTGGTTGAAAAAGGCAAGGCTTCTAAGAAGAAGAAGCAGGCGCTGGGTGCTAAGAAAAAGAATCAGTAAGAAGAAGAAAGAAAAGAAGGCACGTAAGTATGACTGCTTCTAATGTGGGAAACCGGGACATTGGAAGAGGGATTGCAAAGCTCTTGCTTTTGAGCATTTGAAGAAGAAGCCTACAGAGGCATCTACTTCAGCTATGTTTGTAATTGAAAGCTTTGCTATATTTCTGCGTGATTCCACTTGGATATTAGATACTGGTTATGGTTCTCATATCTGTACTTCTGTTCAGGGACTAAGGAACTGTAGAAAACTTGTAAAAGGGGATATGGACTTACGAGTGGGAAATGGAGCAAGAGTTGCTGCATTAGCCGTAGGGAGCTTTAGTCTTGTTTTGCCAAGTGGACTTGTTTTAGTTTTGAATGATTGTTACTACATTCCAAGTGTTACTAAGAATATTGTATCTGTTGCGTGTTTAGTAGCAGAGGGATTTGAAATTTTATTCTCGAATAATAATTGGCAGATTCATTTGAATAATATTCTTTATGGCTATGGAATGTTAAAAGGTGGCATTTATGTTCTTGATACTAAAACTGAAGTTTTCAATATAAACAATATGAAGAAAGTTAAATTAGATAATGAGAATACCTTCTACTTATGGCATTGTCGTTTAGGCTACATAAACAAAGATCACTTAACCAAGTTGCATAAGTGTGGAGACATGGGCCCAATAGACTTGGAGTCTTATGGTGATTGTGAACCTTGTTTAAAAGAAAAAATGACAAAGTTACCCTTTTAAGGAAAGGGTGAGCGGGCCATGAGTACATTGGAACTTATACATACTGATTTGTGTGGTCCAATGAGTGCTCAGGCACTGGGAGGATACTTCTACTTCATAACCTTTATTGATGATTACTCACGATATGGTTATTCATACTTGAGAAAGTTTTGAAAAGTTCAAACTATTTAGAGCTGAAGTAGAGAAAAAGCTTGAGAAAAGTATTAAAACACTTTGATCGGATCGAGGTGGAGAATACATAAGTCAGGATTTTCAGGATTATCTAAAAGAAAATGGGATAGTTCCCCAATGGACCCCTCCTTATACACCCCAACACAATAAAGTGTCAGAAAGGAGGAACCAAACTTTATTAGATATGGTCAGGTCCACAATGAGCCATGCAGATCTTACCAAATTCTTTTGGGGATATGCTCTGTAGAGCGCGATTTATGCTTTAAATAGAGTGCCCTCTAAATCAGTTAATTTTACACCTTATGAAAGATGGTGTAATAAGAAGCCATCTCTACGTCACTTATGAGTATGGGGCTATCCTGTTATGGCAAAGAGGATAGTGTCAGATAAGCTAAATGCCAAGGCTGACAATTGTCTGTTCATTGGATATCCAAAGGAAATAATTGAATATCTGTTTTACCAACCCCAAGCACAAAAGGTATTTGTGTATCAGAATGCTCACTTTTTATAAAAGGAACACCTACTTGCAAAAGTCAGTGGGAGCAATATTGAACTGGAAGTTCAAGAGGAAGAAGAAGATAATCAACTGATTGACCCCGTTCTAGATACATAAGAAAGTGTGATCCAAGAACAACCTGTCAAAATACAATCATTACGAAGATCAGGAGTTGTTCATAAGGGTCTCGATAGATATGGGTTTATCATCACTGATGATAAGGAACTATATATTATGGAGGATGATGTACCAAGGACACATGATGAGGAAATAAAGAGCTCAGATTCTGATAAATGGCTAGAAGACATGAAATCAGAAATGGATTCCATATACGAGAACCATGTTTGGAATTTGGTTGATGCACCATAAGAGGTTAGACCAATTGAGTGCAAGTGGGTATTCAAGAAGAAGACAGACCTGGACGGTAATGTAATTACCTATAAAGCAAGGTTAGCTGTGAAAGGTTATAGTCAACGGGTAGGTATTGACTATGATGAAACCTTCTCATCGGTAGCCATGCTTAAATCTATAAGGATACTCCTCGCGATTGCTGCTCATTACGATTATGAGATCTAGCAGATGGATGTAAAAGCAGCATTCTTGAATGGGGATTTAGATCGGGATGTGTATATGACACAACATGAGGGTTTTACATCTCAGAATGGCTCGAAGTTATGCAAGCTACAAAGATCCATTAATGGACTTAAGCAGGCATCTAGGAGTTGAAATATAAGGTTTGATCAGACAATCTGGGAACTGGATTTCGGCCCAAATGCTAATAAGCCTTGTGTTTACAAGAAGGTTAGTGGGAGTACAGTCATTTTTCTAGTATTGTATGTTGATAACATTCTGCTAATAGGAAACGACATTTCTCTTCTTCAAAATGTTAAAGTGTGGTTGTCAAGAAAGTTCTCCATGAAAGACCTTGGTGAAGCAGCATTTATACTAGGTACAAAGATCTACAGGGATAGATCCAAGAGGCTGTTAGGTCTTTCTCAAAGTATATATATGGACAAGGTATTGAATAGGTTCAACCTTGAGCATTCTAAGAACGGTTATCTCCTGATGACAAAGGGTATAAATCTATCTAAGACTGAGTGTCCGAAGATAGCTCAGTAGAGAATGCACATGAAGGATATACCTTATGTATCTGTGATAGGATCCATCATGTATGCTATGATATGTACTAGGCCAGATGTCTCTTAGGAGTTGATCTTTACAAGCAGTTATTAGTCAGATCTAAGAGAAAAGCACTGGATGGCCGTCAAGGCAATCCTTAAGTACTTGAGAAGTACTAAGGATGAGTTCTTGATTTATGGAGAAGGTGACCTCACAACTAGAGGTTACACTGATGTGAGTTTTCAATCTGACAAGGATGACTTTAAGTCTCATTCAGGTTTTATGTATGTGTTAAATGGAGGGGCGGTATGCTAGAAGAGTTCCAAGAAAGAAACTACCGCTGATTCAACCATGGAATCTGAATACATTGCTGCATGCGAAGCAGTAAAAGAAGTTGTTTGGTTAAAGGGATTTATTGGTGATCTCGTTGTGATGCCTGAGGCTGTTGATCCAATTACTTTATATTGTGATAACAATGGTGCCATAGCTCAGGCAAAGGAACCACGGTCTCATTAGAAAAATAGACATGTATCCAGAAACTATCATATAATCAGGGAGATTGTTGATGCTAAGATAATAAGATTAGAACATGTACCCACTGATCAGAACCTCGCGAATGATCTGACAAAGCGATTGACTCAAGTCAAACATGACCAACATGTTAAAGGATATGGATTAGGACATATGGCTAATGATGTATGCCCTTAAGGCAATTAAGGCGATATATCTTAATTATGTAATAGTACGAATAATTTGTTTAATCAATAAAGGCTTTTATTCTTTTGTTTATATCAATGTGTTTCTATGTATATATATTATAGCTGGTTATATATATTCATTGATGTATGTATACAAAAGTCCTTGACATATCATAGCATGAAGTCAGAGATATTATAGTTGGACTATATCTGGTGGAACCTGCTTCATGTGCAATTATGATTATGTCTAAACTATCCCTAGTAAGAGTTTCATCAAGAAAGGATATTGATGAAGCAGAAAGACTAGCATATGGTCAACTTTCTTGGAAAGGGTCCAAACAGTCAATCTCCTAAGGATTGTAGGCGGTGCCTTAAGTTTGACATATGAATATATCTGGGAGATATATTGGAGACCACAATAAGATAAACACTTGGTATATATATCATTGTGTTAGTGTTTAGTGTTTATCTTATCACAATATAAACACTTGGTATTAAACACTTGGTATATTAAAGGGATTTATTGGTGATCTCGTTGTGATGCCTGAGGCTGTTGATCCAATTACTTTATATTGTTATAACAATGGTGCCATAGCTCAGGCAAAGGAACCACGGTCCCATTAGAAAAATAGACATGTATCCAGAAAGTATCATATAATCAGGGAGATTGTTGATGATAAGATAATAAGATTAGAATATGTTCCCACTGATCAGAACCTCGCGGATGATCTAAGAAAGCGATTGACTTAAGTCAAACATGACCAACATGTTAAAGGATATGGATTAGGACATATGGCTAATGATGTATGCCCTTAAGGCAATTAGGGCGATATATCTTAATTATGTAATAGTACAAATAATTTATTTAATCAATAAAGGCTTTTATTCTTTTGTTTATATCAATGTGTTTTTATGTATATATATTATAGCTGGTTATATATATTCATTGATGTATGTATACAAAAGTCCTTGACATATCATAGCATGAAGTCAGAGATATTATAGTTGGACTATATCTGGTGGAACCTGCTTCATGTGCAATTATGATTATGTCTAAACTATCCCTAGTAAGAGTTTCATCAAGAAAGGATATTGATGAAGCAGAAAGACTAGCATATGGTCAACTTTCTTGGAAAGGGTCCAAACAGTTAATCTCCAAAGGACTGTTGGCGGTGCCCTAAGTTTGACACATGAATATATCTGGGAGATATATTGGAGACCACAATAAGATAAACACTTGGTATATATATCAATGTATTAGTGTTTATCTTCATGCAATAAGCTTTGTGAATGTCCTCGTACTTGAGATGCTAGTTACCTTGTGTGGTACTGTTGCTATACTTTGGGTCATTACTATGCACTCATTAATTTAGGGTGTTATGGGTGATTACGGGTATGGTAATGATAACACGTTGGTAATCTGAGTAGTCGAAAAGAATCCATCGTTCCGGATATATTAAGGAGTTGTACATGGCCACTTGTTGTAGTGATGATTGCCA
The DNA here is from genome assembly GCA_947683365.1 of Euphorbia pulcherrima. Lineage (NCBI taxonomy): Eukaryota > Viridiplantae > Streptophyta > Magnoliopsida > Malpighiales > Euphorbiaceae > Euphorbia > Euphorbia pulcherrima. The sequence continues at coordinate 74,561,280 of CANTUS010000004.1, forward strand.
TAAACCTCTGATAAGAGTATGTGTTTGATAGAAATGGTTTCTAGTCAAACACACTATGGTAAAAGGCAATATACTTCAGTAACAAGTAAACTACTAGGATAGCTTGGAGCAACCTCGCTATTTGTGGGTTAACACTTTAACCGAACCCTATAAACTAGATGGTACTAATATTAAAGAATGGAAGAAATTTATCGCATTCGATAACTATTGCATTAACCGGGATTAAGTCATAAGCATAACTGACGTTCCGAGCAATGGGGGATGGTAGACCCTTGCTAGAGGCGTACTACAGTCATTTAAGGTAATCGAGTTCTATTCACGGTCTAGAGCATCGAGCCAATGGTTCCATTAGGACAAGGGTTGGTTAAGCCTTAACAGCTCAATACTTTGGGATCCTATAAGGTCACACACATTGGACCTTCATCGGACTAAGTAAAGAACTAATAGATTTATTCTATTATAAAAGTATAACATAAATAATAATTGGATTATTATTTGATTGGTTAAAATTGAGTAGATAAATATTGGACAGACCAAGGAATTTATTTTGACCAGTAGCTAATTAATTAGAGTCATAAATAAATTATAACTCATTAGATCAAGTTTGGTTGGACCAAGAAATTTATTTTGACTGGTAACTAATTTATTAGGGTCAAAATAAATATTTATTTGAAAAGGGACTAAAAGGAATTTTCTAATCAGTACAATTGGGTAGAACCCTAAGGGAATGGGGCCCAAAGCTTTGGGGCCCCAAGTGGTGGCAAAAGAGGCCGTAGGCTTGGCACTTGGCCAAGCCCACACGCTGGTCACACTAGTGCTGCTGGGCAGCGCTGGGTGTGACCAGCGCAACCCAGCCCACAAGCTGGGCTTGTGGGAAAAAGCCACAAGACCGGCTTGTGGGACAAGGGCTGCCAAGCATGCAGCGTGCTAAGCACGTTGTATGCGGGTCAACCCGTAGACCCATGGGGGTCCACTTGTTGACCCATTTGGGATTGGGCAAATTTTTCCCAATCCTACATTGGAAGTGGGGGAGCACTTCTGCTTCCCTAAGCCTACAAATAGGCACCTAGTCCTCCCTTTCTCAGTGCACCACAGCTCAGAATATAAATCTTAAGCGAGATTCAAAAAGAATAATCTCTCGGGGTAATTGAGCAATTTATTTTGAGGAGCTTGAATTTATTCGGGCACCTCTAGTTTATATTTTCGGGTGAGACTTCTGGAGTGGTCTAGCAACTACTCGAGGCTTCTTAATTCTTCCCCCCGGGGAGGTTTTGGTTGGTGGGGTTCATGTGGATACTCGTAGAGGCTATCCTACGCTTGGAGGCTTGTGCAAGAAGGTTCTTCCAAAGCACGCTTCAACTAGTAAGTTCTTTTTCTTTCTCTTTCTCTTTTAATTCTTAGGTCTTTTTCTTTGAGCGTTTTTAGACTTAATTATTATGCTTAGGTTGTTTTGTATGCTTAGTTTATTTTATACTTAGGTTATAGCTTAGAGTTATAACATGCTTAGTATAAAATAAATGTGCTAGGATATAATTTGGAATTATGATATGCCTAGTCCTTTTGCATGCTAACCTAGGTAGAGAATTATTTATTTAAGACATTATTTAATTTATATGCAACTAATAGGAGTTCCTGGGAATGGGGACATGGATAAAATTTTAAATTTTCGTCATACCTATTATGCATGTTCAATCTGACAGTCCGTTCCTAACAGTGGTATCAGAGCCTGCCTATTTAGTGCATAATTAAGTTAGAAGCGAACTAAATATTATTTTCTATATGAAATAACTTATTTATTTAATTGTTTAGAACACTATATATAAACTTATGCCTTTCATTTCAATCTGCCAGTCCATTCCTAACAGTGGTATCAGAGCCTGCCTATTTAGTGCATAATAAAGTTAGAAGCGAACTAAATACTATTTTCTATATGAAATGATTTATTTATTTAATTGTTTAGAACACTATATGTAAACTTGTGCCTTTCATTTCAAGGTTAGAAAATGGTTTTGAATAATTTTGAATAAGCCTGCTCAACTTACTCAAATTATATAAGTATCAATAATTCATTTAAATTTCATGGGTTATAGATGCTTCTAATTTACATGAATTGGAAGAACGAAATTTATTAGTTTGAGAGAATCCATTGGTCTTCAAGTTTGTGCCTGTATTTGTTCTGGCTAAGGATTGGACTTCGTGTTTACTTCTCATAGGGCACCTCTCCTATCTGGGAACCTATATCAGTGAAATTTGAATTGACCAACGGGGATTAATACGAACTAATTTATTTCTAGTATATAAGATGTTGCTTATATATGTTTTTGTAACAAAGTAAAAAAATTAAATTTATTGAATGAAAGCTTAAAGGAAATGCAATATAAATATAACAAACAAAAGTGTTAATTATTTTGCATATAATCTAGGTAGATGGAATAATTATAATAAAAGCTGAACCCACATAGGGTTAGACCTTATAAATTAATTCTAAAATTCCCTGAATTAATACAAGTTATTATAATTTTGTCCATCCGATAAAATCATAGATTGAGTGAGACGTTTAACACCAATAAAATCCCAAAGTAAACATATTAAGGTAAGTTGTAGTCTTCCTTACTCAAATTTATAATACGGTCTCTTTAGGCTATCAAAGTGCTACGCAAAGCGTTCCCTCTAGTCCAGATTGATTGGTTGTAAAGTTTGGGATAGGGTCTGCCTTAACAGAGCTGGGGTAGTCCACCATAAAATTGGGGGCTAGGCCCAGATCAGAGACATATTTAAGGAGATGCTAATATAAGAGCACACGTCCCTTGGAATTAGGGAACTTGAATGAATTAGCAATTGCATACGATGCAAATGGAATGGGATTCCAACTATGACTTACTGTTATGACTTGACTCATAAAATTGGGGGTTGTAATAGAGTAGTTATAGATGCTACCTACTAGGAAATTTAGCTGGGCTAAAATTCCCTAATTCAATAGAATGGGCTATTGTAAATTTAAAAAAAATAGTAGGATAATGTATTTAATTAAAAGTCCTTATATTAAATGCATGTACTTAAAATAATATCTAAACTCTTTTCTTTTCTTATATCTTAGGTTGAAAATGACTTCCAATGTTAATCTCCTTATGTTACTTGACACCAAATGGAATTGCTCGATGTTCTCTGATTGGTTCCGAGCCGTGAGAATAGTTCTCAGATCTGAGGGAATTGCATATGTTCTAAGTGAAATTTTCCCTGTAGAACCTGATGTTGAGGATCATGGGGAACATGATGCTTAGTTGAAGCACAAGAAAGATCGTGAGTCTGCCATGTGTATTATGTTGGGGTCCATGAATCTTGAGCTTCAGAAAATACATGAGAACATGCCCTTGGAGGATATGGTTCTCCATCTTGAAGAACTCTTTTCGGAGAGGGAAAGGACGGAGAGCTGTAAGACCTCCAAGCTCCTTTTCGGGACCAAGATGCAAGCTAGCACATCTGCCTCTCAACATACACTGAAAATCTTGGGATACCTTGAGAAGCTGAATCGATTGGGATTCGAGATGAATAATGACTTTAGCATTGGCCTCGTGTTGATGTCCTTGATAGATAGTTACTCATGCTTTATGACTAACTATTACATGAACAAGATTAATTCTACTATCCCTAAATTAATTAACATGCTGAAAACAGTATAACCTCAAATCAAGAAGGATCAGAAACCTCTACTATTGGTTGAAAAAGGCAAGGCTTCTAAGTAGAAGAAGCAGGCACTGGGTGCTAAGAAAAGAATCAGTAAGAAGAATAAAGAAATAAGGCATCTAAGTACGTCTACTTCCAATGTAGGAAACCGGGACATTGAAAGAGGGATTGCAAAGCTCCTGCTTCTGAGCATTTGAAGAAGAAGCCTACAGAGGCATCTACTTCAGGTATGTTTATAATTGAAAGCTTTGCTGCAGTTCCACATGAATCCACTTGGGTATTAGATACTGTTTGTGGTTCTCATAGCTGTACTTCTATGTAGGGACTAAGGAACTGTAGAAAACTTACAAAAGGGGAGATGGACCTACGCATGGGAAATGGAGCAAGAGTTGCTGCATTAGCCATAGGGAGCTTTAGTCTTGTTTTGCCAAGTGGACTTGTTTTAGTTTTGAATGATTGTTACTACATTCCAAGTGTTACTAAGAATATTATATCTGTTGCGTGTTTAGCAGCATAGGGATTTGAAATTTTATTCTCAAATAATAATTATTAGATTCGTTTGAATAATATTCTTTATGGTTATGGAGTGTTAAAAGGTGGCATTTATGTTCTTGATACTAAAACCGAAGTTTTCAATATAAACAATGTCAAGAAAGTTAAATTCGATAATGAGAATACCTTCTACTTATGGCATTGTCCTTTAGGCCACATAAACAAAGATCGCTTAACCAAGTTGCATAAGTGTGGAGACTTGGGGCCAATAACTTGGAGTATATGGTGATTGCGAACCTTGTTTAAAAGGAAAAATGACAAAGTTACCCTTTCAAGGAAAGGGTGAGCGGGCCATGAGTACATTGGAACTTGTACATACTGATGTGTATGGTCTAATGAGTGCTCAGGCACTAGGAGGATACTCCTACTTCATAACCCTTATTGATGATTACTCACGATATGGTTATTTGTACTTGATGAAGCACAAGTCTGAAAGTTTTGAAAAGTTCAAACTATTCAGAGCTGAAGTAGAGAAACAGCTTGAGAAAAGTATTAAAACACTTCAATCGGATCGAGGTGGAGAATACTTAAGTCAGGATTTTTAGGATTATCTAAAGGAAAATGGGAAAGTTTCCTAGTGGACCCCACCTTATACACCCCAACACAATGGAGTGTCAGAAAGAAGGAATCAAACTTTATTAGATATGGTCAGGTCCTTGATGAGCCATGCAGATCTTTCCAAATCCTTTTGGGGATATGCACAGGAGAGCGCGATTTATGTTTTAAATAGAGTGCCCTCTAAATCAGTTGATTTTACACCTTATGAAAGATGGTGTAACAAGAAGCCATCTCTAAGTCACTTAAGGGTATGGGGTTGTCCTGCTATGGCAAAGAGGATAGTGTTAAATAAGCTGAATGCCATGGCTGACAAATGTCTATTCATTGGATATCCAAAGGAACCAATTCGATATCTATTTTCCCAACCCCAAGCACAAAGGTATTTGTGTCTCGGAATGCTCACTTTTTGGAAAATGAACACTTACTTACAAAAGTCAGTGGGAGCAATATTAAACTGAAAGTTCAAGAGGAAGAAGCAGACAATAAACTGATTGACCCCGTTCTAGATACACAAGAGAGTGTGATCCAAGAACAACATGTAAAAAAATAATCATTATGAAGATTAGGTCGTGTTCATAAGGGTACCGATAGATATGGTTTATCATCACTAATGATAAGGAACTATATCTTATGGAGGATGATGAACCAAGGACATATGATGAGGCAATAAAAAGCTCATATTTTAATAAAAGGCTAAAAGCCATGAAATCAGAAATGGATTCCATGTACGAGAACCAAGTTTGAAATTTATTGATGTATCGCAAGAGGTTAGACCAATTGGGTCTACAAGAAGAAGACAGACATGGATGATAATGTAATTACCTATAAAGCAAGAAAGGTTATAGTCAACGGGTAGGTATTGACTATGATGAAACCTTCTCACCGGTAGCCATGCTTAAATCCATAAGGATACTCCTCGCCATTGCTACTTATTACGATTATGAGATCTAGCAGATGGAAGTAAAAATAGCATTATTGAATGGGGATTTAGATCGGGATGTGTATATGACACAACTTGAGAGTTTTACATCTCAGAATGGCTAGAAGGTATGAAGGCTTCAAAGATCCATTTACAGACTTAAGCAGGCATCCAGGAGTTGGAATATAAGGTTTGATCAGACAATCCGGGAACTGGATTTCTGCCCAAATGCGAATGAGCCTTGTGTTTATAAGAAGGTTAGTAGGAGTGCAATCATTTTTCTAGTATTGTATGTTGATGGCATTCTGCTAATAGGAAATGACACTTCTCTTCTTCAAAACGTTAAAGTGTGGTTGTCAAGAAAGTTCTCCATGAAAGACCTTGGTGAAGCAACATTTATACTAGGTATAAAGATCTACAGGGATAGATCCAAGAGGCTGTTAGGTCTTTCTCAAAGTACATATATAGATAAGGTATTGTATAGGTTCAACCTTGAGCATTCTAAGAACGATTATCTCCTAATAACAAAGGGGATAAACCAATCTAAGGCTGAGTGTCCAAAGACAGCTTAGGAGAGAATGCACATGAAGGATATACCCTATATGTCTACGATAGGATCCATCATGTATGCTATGATATGTACTAGGCTAGATGTCTCTCAAGCTTTGAGCCTTATGAGCAGATATCAGCCAGATCCAGGTGAAAAGCACTGGATGGCCAGCAAGGCAATCCTTAAGTACTTGAGAAGGACTAAGAATGAGTTCTTATTTTATAGAGAAGGTGACCTCACAATTAGAGGTTATACTGACGCGAGTTTTCAATCTAGCAAGGATGAGTTTAAGTCTCAGTCAGGTTTTGTGTATGTGTTAAATGGAGGGGCGGTACGCTGGAAGAGTTTCAAGTAAGAAACTAGTGCTGATTCAACCACGGAATCTGAATACATTGCTGCATGTGAAGCAGCAAAAGAAGTTGTCTGGTTAAAGGGATTTATTGGTGATCTCGGTGTGGTGCCTGAGGCTATTGATGCAATTACTTTATATTGTGATAACAATGGTGCCATAGCTTAGGAAAGGAACCGCGGTCTCATTTGAAAAACAGAAATGTATCCAGAAAGTATCATATAATCAGGGAGATTATTGATGCTAAGATAATAAGATTAAAATATGTACCCACTAATTAGAGCCTTGCGGATGGTCTGACAAAGCCATTGACTCAAGTCAAATATGACCAGCATGTTAAAGCATATGGATTGAGACATATGTCTAATTGGCCTTAGTGCAAGTTGGGGTTTGTTGGATATGATGTATGCCCTTAAGGCAATTAGGGCGATATATCTTAATTATGTAATAGTACAAATAATTTATTTAATCAATAAAGGCTTTTGTTCTTTTTTTTATATCAATGTGTTTCTATGTATATGTATTATAGTTGGTTAAATATATTCATTGATATATGTATACAAAAGTCCTTGACGTGTCATGGCATGAACTCGGAGAAATTGTAGTTGGACTATATCTGGTAGAACCTGCTTCATGTTGAATTATGATTATGTCTAAACTATTCCTAGTCATAGTTTCATCAAGAAAGGATATTGATGAAGCGGAAAGACTAACATGTGGTCAACGTTCTTGGAAAGTGTCCAAATAGCCAATCTCTTAAGGACTGAAAGCGGTGCCTTAAGTTTGACACATGGATATATCTGGGATATATATTGGAGACTGCAGTAAGATATAAATACTTGGTATATATGTCAATGTGTTAGTGTTTATCTTCATGCAATAAGCTTTATGAATGTCCTCATACTTGAGATGCTAGTTACTTTGTGTGGTACTATTGCTATCCTTTAGGTCGTTACTATGCACTCATTATTTTAGGGTGTTATGGGTGATTACGGGTATGGTGATGACAACAAGTTGGTAAGCTGAGTACTCAAAAAGAATCCATCGTTCCTGAAATATTACAGAGTTGTACCTGACCACTTGTTTAAGTGATGATTGCCATAAACCTCTAATAAGAGTATGTGTTTGATAGAAATGGTTTCTAGTCAAACACACTATGGTAAAAGGCAATATACTTCGGTAATAAGTAAACTACTGGGATAGCTTGGAGCAACCTCGCTATTAGTGGGTTAACACTTTAACCGAACCCTATAAACCAGATGATACTAATATTAAAGAATGGCAGGAATTTATCGCACTGGATAACTATTGCATTAACCGGGATTAAGTCATAAGCATAAATGACATTCAAAGTAATAGGGGATGGTATAGTCGTTTAAGGTAATCGAGTTCTATTCACGGTCTAGAGAATCGAGCCAATGGTTCCACTCGAACAAGGGTCGGTTAAGCCTTAACAGCTCAATACTTCGGGATCCTATAAGGTCACACACATTGGACCTTCATCGGACTAAGTAAGGAACTAATACATTTATTCAATTACAAAAGTATAACATAAATAATAATTGGATTATTATTTGATTGATTAAAATTGATTAGATAAATTTTGGAAGAACCAAGGAATTTATTTTGACCGGTAACTAATTAATTAGAGTCATAAATAAATTATAATTCATTAGATCAATTTTGGTTGGACCAAGAAATTTATTTTGACTGGTAACTAATTTATTAGGGTCAAAATAAATACTTATTTGAAAAGGGACTAAAAGGAATTGTTGAATCTATATAATAGGGTAGGACCCCATAGGAATGGGGCCCAAAGCTTTTGGGCCCCAAGTTGTGGCAAAAGGGGCCCTAGGCTTGGCACTTGGCCAAGCCCACATGCTGGTCACACAAGCGCTGCTGGGCAGCGCTGGGTGTGACCAGCGCAGCCCAGCCCATAAGCTGGGCTTGTGGGAAAAATTCTAGAAGCCCGACTTGTGGGACAAGGCAGGCCATAATGGCCTGCCTTGGCTTCCACACACTGCATGCGGATCAACCCCCGGATCCATGGGGGTCCACGTGTTGACCCATATGGGATTGGGCAAATTTTTTCCAATCCCACATTGGAAGTGGGAAAGCACTTCTGCTTTCCCAAGCTTATAAATAGTCACCTAGTCCTCCCTTTCTTAGTGCACCACAGCTCAGAAAATAAATCCTAAGCGAGATTCGAAAAGAATAATCTCTCGGGTAATTGAGCAAGTTATTTTGAGGAGCCTGAATTTATTCGGGGCACCTCTAGTTTATATTTTCGAGTGAGGCTTTTGGAGTGGTCTAGCAACTACTCGAGGCTTCTTAGTTCTTCCTCCCGGGGAGGTTTTGGTTGGTGGGGTTTTTGTGGATACTCATAGAGGTTATCCTACGCTTGGAGGCTTGTGAAAGAAGGTTCTGCAAAATCACGCTTCAACTGGTAAATTCTTTTTCTTTCTCTTTTAATTGTTAGATCTTTTTATTTGAGCGTTTTTAGTCTTAATAATTATGCTTAGGTTGTTTTACATGCTTAGTTTATTTTATGCTTAGGTTATAGCTTAGAGTTATAATATGCTTAGAATAAGATAGATGTGATAGGACATTTATTTAAGGCTTTATTTTATTTATATGCACCTAATAAGAGTTCCTGGGGACAGGGACAAAATTTTAAATTTCCGCCATGCCTGTTATGCTTGTTCAATCTGACGGTCAGGTCCCAACAGTGGTATCAGAGCCTGCCTATTTAGTGCATAATTAAGTTAGAAGCGAGCTAAATATTTTTTTTATATGAAATAATTTGTTTATTTAATAGTTTAGAACAATATATATAAACTTGTGCCTTTCATTCAAGATTAGAAAATGGTTATGAATAATTTTGAATAAGCCTGCTCAACTTACTCAAATTATACAAGTATCAATAATTTATTTAAATTATATGGGTTATAGATGCTTCCAATTTACATGAATTGGAAGAACGAAATTTATTAGTTTGAGAGAATTCATTGGTCTCCAAGTTTGTGCCCGTATTTGTTCTGGTTAAGGATTTGACTTGGTGTCTACTCCTCATAGAGCACCTCTCCTACCTAGGAACCTATATCAATGAAATTTGAATTGACCAACGGGGATTAATGTGAACTAATTTATTTCTAATATATAAGAAGGTGCTTATATATGTTTCTGTAACAAGGTAAAAAAAATTAAATTTATTGAATAAAAGCTTAAAGAAAATGCAATATAAATATAACAAATAAAAGTGTTAATTATTTTGCATATACTCTAGATTGACGGAATAATTATGATAAAAGCTGAACCCACCTAAGGTTAGACCTTATAAATTAATTCTAAAATTCCTGAATTAATACAAGTTATTATAATTTTGTCCTTCTAATAAAATCCTAGATTGGGTGAGACGTTTAACACCAATAAAATCCCAAAGTAAACATATTAAGGAAAGTTGTAGTCTTCCTTACTCAAATTTATAATACGGTCTCTCTGGGCTATCAAATTGCTACGCAAAGTGTTCCTTCTAGTCCACATTGATTGGTTGAAAAGTTTGAGATAGGGTCTGCTTTAACAGAGCTGGGGTAGTCCACCATAAAATTGTGGGCTAGCCCAGATTAGAGACATATTCAAGGAGATGATAATATAAGAGCACACGTCCATTGGAATTAGGGAACTTGAATGAATTAGCAATTGCATGCGATGCAAATGGAATGGGATTCCAACTATGGCTTACTGTTATGACTTGACTCCTAATATTGGGGGTTGTAATAGAGTAGTTATAGATGCTACCTACTAGGAAATTTAGCTGGGCTAAAATTCCCTAATTCAATAGAATGGGCTATTGTAAATTTCAAAAAAAATAGTAGGAAAATGTATTTAATTAAAAGTCCTTATATTAAATGCATGTACTTAAACTAATATCTAAACTCTTTTCTTTTCTTATATCTTAGGTTGAAAATGTCTTCCAATGTTAATCTCTGTATGTTACTTGACACCAAATTGAATGGCTCAAACTTTTCTTATTGGTTCCGAGCCGTGAGAATAGTTCTCAGATCCGAGGGAGTTGCCTATGTTGAATTTTTCCCTATAGAACCTGATGTTGAGGATCATATGGAAATGATACCCGGTTGAATCACAGGAAAGATTATGAGACTGTCATGTGTATTTTGTTAGGGTCCATGAATCCTGAGCTTCAAAAACAACATGAGAACATGCCCTTGGAGGACATGGTTCTCCATCTTGAAGAACTCTTTTCGGAGAGGGAAAGGATGAAGAGGTGTGAGACCTCCAAGCTCCTTTTCGGGACCAAGATGCAGGATGTCACCTCTGCTTCTCAGCATGTACTAAAACTCTTGGGATACCTTGAGAAGCTGATCGATTGGGATTCGAGATGAATCATGACTTGAGCATTGACCTTGTATTGATGTCCTTGATAGATAGTTACTCAGGTTTCGTGACTAACTATTACATGAACAAGATTAATTCCACTATCACTGAATTAATCAACATGCTGAAAACAATAGAACCTCTTATCAAGAAGGATCAAAAACCTCTGTTGTTGGTTGAAAAAGGCAAGGCTTCTAAGAAGAAGAAGAAGGCACTGGGTACTAAGAAAAGAATCATTAAGAAGAAGAAAGAAAAGAAGGAATATAAGTATGTCTGCTTCTAATGTGGGAAATCGGGACATTGGAAGAGGGATTGCAAAGCTCCTGCTTTTGAGCATTTGAAGAAGAAGCCTACAGAGGCATCTACTTCAGGTATGTTTGTAATTGAAAACTTTTCTACTTTTTCGCGTGAATCCACTTGGGTATTAGATACTGGTTGTGGTTCTCATATCTGTACTTCTGTGCAGGGACTAAGGAACTGTAGAAAACTTGCAAAAGGAGAGATGGACCTACGCGTGGGAAATGGAGCAAGAGTTATTGCATTAGCTGTAGGGAGCTTTAGTCTTATTTTGCCAAGTGGACTTGTTTTATTTTTGAATGATTGTTACTTCATTCTAAGTGTTACTAATAATATTGTATCTATTGCATGTTTAGCAGCAGAGGGATTTGAAATTTTATTCTGAAATAATAATTGTCAGATTCATTTGATTAATATTCTTTATGGTTATGGAATGTTAAAAGGTGGCATTTATGTTTTTGATAATAAAGCCGAAGTTTTCAATATAAACAATGTGAAGAAAATTAAATTAGATAATGAGAATACCTTCTACTTATGGCACTGTCGTTTAGGCCATATAAACAAAGATCGCTTAACCAAGTTGCATAAGTGTGGAGACTTGGGCCCAATAGACTTAGAGTTTTACGGTGTTTGCAAAACTTGTTTAAAAGGAAATGACAAAGTTACCCTTTCAAGGAAAGGGTGAGCAGACCATGAGTACATTGGAACTTAGACATACTGATGTGTGGTGTCCAATGAGTGGTCAGGCACTAGGAGGATACTCCTGCTTCATAACCTTTATTGATTATTACTCACGATATGGTTATTTGTACTCGATGAAGCATAAGTCTGAAAGTTTTGAAAAGTTCAAACTATTCAGAGCTGAAGTAGAGAAATAGCTTGAGAAAAGTATTAAAATACTTCGATCGGATCAGGGTGGAGAATACTTAAGTCAGGAGTTTCAAGATTTTCTAAAGGAAAACGGGATAGTTCCCCAATGGACTGCTCCTTATACACCTTAACACAATGGAGTGTTAAAAAGGAGGAATCAAACTTTATTAGATATAGTCAGGTCCATGATGAGCCATGCAGATCCTAGGAAACCCTTTTGGGGAAATGCACTGAAGAGCACGGTTTATGTTTTAAATAGAGTGCCCTCTAAATCAGTTGATTTTATACCTTATGAAAGATGGTGTAACAAGAAGCCATCTATAAGTCACTTAAGAGTAAGGGGCTATCCTACTATGGTGAAGAGGATAGCATCAGATAAGCTGAATGCCAAGGCTAACTAGTATCTGTTCATTGGATATCCAAAGGAAACAATTGGATATCTATTTTACCAACCCCAAGCATAAAAGGTATTTGTATCTCAAAATGCTCACTTTTTAGAAAAGGAACACTTACTTGCAAAAATCAGTGGGGGTAATATTGAACTGGAAGTTCAAGTGGAAGATATAGACAATCAATTGATTGACCCCGTTTTAGATACACAAGAGAGTGTGATCCAAGAACAACCTGTCGAAACACAATCATTGCGAAGATTAGGTCGTGTTTATAAGGGTCCCGATAGATATGGGTTTATCATCACTAATGATAAGGAACTATATCTTATGGAGGATGATGAACTAAGGATATATGATGAGGCAATAAAAAGCTCAGATTCTAATAAATGGCTAAAAGCCATGAAATCAGAAATGGATTCCATGTATGAGAACAAAGTTTAGAATTTGGCTATTGCACCGTTAAAGGTTAGACCAATTGGGTGCAAGTGGGTCTTCAAGAAGAAGACAGATATGGACGGTAATATAATTACCTATAAAGCAAGGTTGGTTGCGAAAGGTTATAGTCAATGGGTAGGAATTGACTATGATGAAACCTTCTCTCTGGTAACCATGCTTAAATCCATAAGGATACACCTCACCATTGCTGCTTATTACAATTATGAGATCTGGCAGATGGATGTAAAAATAGCATTCCTGAATGGGGATTTAGATCGGGATGTGTATATGACACAACCTGAGAGTTTAACATCTCAGAATGGCTCAAAGGTATGCAAGCTACAAAGATCCATTTATGGACTTAAGCAGGCATCCAAGAGTTTGAATATAAGGATTAATAAGATAATCTAGGAACTGGATTTCTGCCCAAATGCTAATGAGCCTTGTGTTTACAAGAAGTTTAGTGGGAGTGTAGTCGTTTTTCTAGTATTGTATGTTGATGACATTCTGCTAATAGGAAACAACATTTCTCTTCTTCAAAATGTTAAAGTGTGGTTGTCAAGAAAGTTCTCCATGAAAGACCTTGGTGAAGCAGGATTTATACTAGGTATAAAGATCTATAGGGATAGATTCAAGAGGCTGATAGGTCTTTCTCAAAGTACATATATAGACAAGGTATTGAATAGGTTCAACCTTGAGCATTCTAAGAAAGGTTATCTCCCGATGACAAAGGGGATAAACCTATCTAAGGCTGAGTGTCTGAAGACAGCTCAGGAGAGAATGAACATGAAGGATATACCCTATGTATCTGTGATAGGATCTATCATGTATGCTATAATATGTACTAGGCCGGATGTCTCTCAGGCATTGAGCCTTATATGGAGATATCAGTCAGATCTAGGTGAAAAACACTAGATGGCCATCAAGGTAATCCTTAAGCACTTGAGCATTCTAAGAATGGTAATCTCCTTATGACAAAGGGGATAAACCTATCTAAGGCTGAGTGTGCGAAGACAGCTTAGGAGAGAATGCACATGAAGGGTATACCCTATGTATCTACGATAAGATCCATCCTGTATGCTATGATATGTACTAGGCCGGATGTCTCACAGGCTTTGAGCCTTATGAGCATATATTAGTCAGATCCAGGTGAAAAGCACTGGATGGCCGTCAAGGTAATCCTTAAGTACTTGAAAATGACTAAGGATGAGTTCTTGATTTATGGAGAAGGTTACCTCACAATTAGAGGTTACACTGACGAGAGTTTTTAATCTGACAAGGATGACTTTAAGTCTCAGTCAGGTTTTGTGTATGTGTTAAATGGAGGGGCGGTATACTGGAAGAGCTCCAAGCAAGAAACTACTGCTGATTCAACCACAGAATTTGAATACATTGCTGCGTGCGAAGTAGCAAAAGAAGTTGTCTAGTTAAAGGGATTTATTGGTGATCTCGGTGTGGTGCCTGAGGCTATTGATCCAATTACTTTATATTGTTATAACAATGGTGCCATAGATCAGGCAAAGGAACCACAGTCTCATTAGAAAAATAGACATGTATCTAAAAAGTATCATATAATCAGGGAGATTGTTGATGCTAAGATAATATGATTAGAATATGTACCCACTGATCAGAACCTCGCGGATGGTCTGACAAAGCCATTAACTCAAGTCAAATATGACCAGCATGTTAAAGCATATGGATTAAGACATACGTCTAATTGGCCTTAGTGCAAGTGGGAGTTCATTGGATATGATGTATGCCTCTAAGGCAATTAGGGCGATATATCTTAATTGTGTAATAGTACGAATAATTTGTTTAATCAATAAAGGCTATTGTTCTTTTGTTTATATCAACGTATTTCTATGTATATATATTATAGCTGGTTAAATATATTCATTGATGTATGTATACAAAAGTCCTTGGCATATCATAGCATGAAGTTAGAGAAATTATAGTTGGACTATATCTGGTGGAACCTGCTTCATGTGCAATTATGATTATGTCTAAACTATCCCTAGTCATAGTTTCATCAAGAAAGGATATTGATGAAGCGGAAAGACTAGTATATGGTCAACTTTCTTGGAAAGGGTCCAAGCAGTCAATCTCCTAAGGACTGAAGGTGGTGCCTTAAGTTTGACACATGGATATATCTGGGAGATATATTGGAGACCGTAGTAAGATAAACACTTGGTATATATATCAATGTGTTAGTGTTTATCTTCTTGCAATAAGCTTGCGAATGTCCTCGTACTTGAGATGCTAGTTATCTTGTGTGGTACTATTGCTATACTTTGGGTCATTACTATGCACTCATTAATTTAGGGTGTTACGGGTATGGTGATGAGAGCACGTTGGTAAGCTGAGTAGTCGGAAAGAATCCATTGCTCCAGATATATTAAGGAGTTGTACTTGGCCAATTGTTGAAGGATGATTGCCATAAACCTCTGATCAGAGTATGTGTTTGATAGAAATGGTTTCTAGTCTAGCACACTTTGGTAAAAGGCAGTATACTTCGGTAACAAGTAAACTACTGGGATAGCTTAAAGCAACCTCGCTATTAGTGGGCTAACACTTTAACCGAACCCTATAAACCAGATGGTACTAATATTAAAGAATGGAAGGAATTTATTGCACTGGATAACCATTGCATTAACCAGGATTAAGTCATAAGCATAAATGATGTTCCGAGTAAAGGGGATGGTAGACCCTTGCTAGAGGCGTACTACTGTCGTTTAAGGTAATGGAGTTCTGTTCATGGTCTAGAGCATCGAGCCAATGGTTCCATTAGAACAAGGGTTGGTTAAGCCTTAACAGCTCAATACTTCGGGATCCTATAAGGTCACACACATTGGACCTTCATCGGACTAAGTAAAGAACTAATAGATTTATTTTATTACGAAAGTATAACATAAATAATAATTGCATTATTATTTGATTGGTTAAAATTGATTAGATAAATTTTGGACAGACCAAGGAATTTATTTTGACCAGTAACCAATTAATTAGAGTTATAAATAAATTATAATTGATTAGATCAATTTTGGTTGGACCAAGAAATTTATTTTGACTGGTAACTAATTTATTAGGGTCAAAATAAATATTTATTTGAAAATGGACTAAAAGGAATTTTTCAATTGGCACAATAGGGTAGGACCCTAAGGGAATGGGGCCCAAAGCTTTAGGGCCCCAAGTGGTGGCAAAAGGGGTTATGGGGTTGGCACCTGGCCAAGCCCACAAGCTGGTCACACCAGCGCTACTAGGCAGCGTTGGGTGTGACCATCGCATCCCAGCCCACAAGCTGGGCTTGTGGGAAAAGGCCAACAAGCTCGGCTTGTAGGAGAAGGCAGGCCATAATGGCCTACCTTGGCTGCCAAGCATGCATCGTTCTAAGCACGCTGCATGCGGGTCAACCCGCGGACCTAAGGGGGTCCGCGTGTTGACCCATATGGGATTGGACAATTTTGCATAATCCCACATTAGAAGTAGGGAAGCACTTCTGCTTCCCCAAGCCCATAAATAGGCACCTAGTCCTCCCTTTCTCAGTGCACCATAACTCATAATATAAATCCTAAGCGAGATTCGAAATGAATAATCTCTCGAATAATTGAGCAAGTAATTTTGAGGAGCCTGAATTTATTCGGGCACCTCTAGTTTATATTTTCAGGTGAGGCTTTTGGAGTGGTATAGCAACTACTCGAGGCTTCTTAGTTCTTCCTCCTGGGGAGGTTTTGGTTGGTGGGGTTCGTGTGGATACTCATAGAGGCTATCCTATGGTTGGAGGCTTGTGGAAGAAGGTTCTGCAAAAGCACGCTTCAACTGATAACTTCTTTTTCTTTCTCTTTTAATTATTAGGTCTTTTTCTTTGGGCTTTTTTAGACCTAATAATTATGCTTAAGTTGTTTTGAATGCTTAGTTTATTTTATGCTTAGGTTATAGCTTAGAGTAGTAACATGCTTAGTATAAAATAAATGTGCTAGGATATAATTTGGAATTATGGTATGCCTAGTCCTTTTGCATGCTAACCTAGGTAGAGAATTATTTAGTTAAGGCTTTATTTAATTTATATGCAACTAATAGGAGTTCCTAGGGACATGGATAAAATTTTGAATTTCCGCTATGCCTGTTATGCATGTTCAATATGACTATCAGTTCCCAACAGTTGATCTATGAAACCAAAGATCCTTTCCCCAAGACAATGATAAAATGGCAGCTTGCATTTTTTAGAGAAAGGATAAAAGGACTGACACGGGACTGAAAAAGCTTTCAACCTTTCTCACCTAGACCAATAAGAAGGCGCATGGAGCTCACACCAAAAAGCTAATGGTGTAAAAGTTAGTGCATTACAAAAAGCCAAGTAAAACGATCACTGACAACTTTTCAGCATCAATCCTTAGAATTCAAACGGGTCAAACTACAGTCTAACGGATTGATCAATGGCTCCGAAAGCGCCACCTATAACCTGATCAAGGGTGAAGATCTATTACAAGTTCAACAACCCACAATGGCTACATTTATGATGGAAGCCTATAAAAGGGAACCTTCGCCAAATGAGAAGGTTGGCTGTTTGATTGGAAAAAGCAAGTTACAAATCACAAGCATTCAATCAGCTTACAATCCCTCCAAGAATTAATTAATTCAAAATTTATTGTAAGGATTCCTAAGTGAGCTATAAACTTATGGAAATCCAAAAACTAAAACCTTTATAAAAACAAGAGTGTAAAGATCTCCAACTTGGGTGAGTTATGAGATCAAGATACAACTTAAAGTTGGTGCTTTGAGTGGGAACTCCCTGTAGGACTCAACTTAGATTCGGGGTAGAAGTCTAAGTGCTATATCCTAATAAAGACTAAAGGACTCACCTAGGAGTTAGTGCTTCTAGTGGTATATCCTACATCCGAAAGGGGTTAACATTGTGAGACAAATTATAAGGCTTGATTCCTGCCAGTTGGAAAGGAATCCACTAGTGGAAAAGATTAGAGGAAGGAAACTCCGAGGACTGGAGTAGGTGGGGCCAAACTAGGATAAAAACCTTCTGTGTTTGATTTCTCTAACTTTTATTATTTGCATTATATTGTCATGATTGCACCATCCTGATCCATCATCTCATTCATAATCAAACACGCTACACTAAGACTTTCTAAAGTATTTATATTCCGCAAAAAAGGGTCATTCACCCCCCTCTAACCTTATAAAGACTCTCACAGGGACCATCAAATGGTATCAGAGCAAGTGCTCAAACTAGAGAACTAACAATCTCTTGCTAAAGGTCCATATATTTTGATTCACATATCAAAATGAGTTTCCAAAACTCACAACTCCTTCCCGAGGGTATATCTGTTACCCGTCCTCCACTCTTCACTGGTGAACACTACACATTCTGAAAAAATCGGATGAAGAACTTCTTCGAGTCACAAAGTATGCACATATGGTTAGCTATTAAAGATGGTCCATATAAGCCTACTTATGATGTAGAGGGTATGAATACCCGAACGCCATCAAGTATGTGGGATGAAAATGACTTTAAAAAATTGCGTGAAAACGCAATTTTGCTCTTAGTGCAGCTAAATTTAACAGAATATCCGGATGCAAGACTGCAAAAGAGATTTGGGAGAAGTTGGAGGTAACCTATGAAGGAACCATAAAAGTAAGAGAAACTAAGCTTGATCTACTCCTGCAAAAGTTTGAATCCTTCAAGATGGAGCCTAAAGAATCAATTAGTTACATGAACACTAGATACTCCAATCTAGTGAATGGGATGAAGAGGCTGGGAAAGGAGATCCCAGAAGTAGAAATGGTCAAGAAAGTGCTCCAGAGTCTCACCAAGAAATAGGACAACAAAAAGACTGCCAATGAGGAAGCTTATGACTTAAAATTTTACAGTTATGATGAACTCATTGGTAATCCCCTAACGCAAGAATTATCCTTGGAGAGATATAGCCAACAAGAAAAGAAGCCTGAGGAGAAGAAGAAGGTGATTGCACTTAAGGCAAAATCCACCTGATCAGCTTCATCCGGAGAAGAAGAGCAAATCAATGAATCAATTAACACAAAGATCAACTTGCTCTACTAACCAGAAGGCTCAACCGATTCATACAAAAGAAAGATAGAAGGAAATCAAGAAATTATGAATCCCAGAAATCAAGAGAAGGCACTTCTAGAAGAGACAGTCCTAGAAGGAATCCAGAAGAAAAGAAGGATCCAAAGAAAGAAGCTGCATGTTTTGAATGTGGTGAGAAAGGCCACTTCAGAACAAAGTATCCTAAGCTCAAAAGAACAAAGATGTTTAAAAAGAAGGCAATGGTAGCCACCTAGAGCAATAGTGAAGAAAGTAGTAGCTCATCTTCAATAGAAGAAGAGGAGACTGCCAATTGTGCATTCATGGCTCTAATTGATCCGGAAGTAGAGCAATCTAGAAGGAATGCCTGCAAGCAAGAAACAGTGCAAATGGTAGAATCAGAATCAGCTACAACAGACACTGAGGTAAATTCTTGTTCTAATTCTACTTCTAATCTTAACCTTGCTAGAGCTCTATCTATTGTAATCAAGGGTGTAAAGAAGAATGAAAAAGCAATTAAGTCCCTTAAAAGAGCAGTAATGGAGTTGGCAGAAGATGCTGAAGTAATGGTACAAGACATCAATCTAGTTAGAGCAACCAAGCATACTGATGTTGTGGAGGAAAACTTCCTGGGGAATCAAGTCCAGATCCTAAATGCAAATGTAATGGGACTGGATAGAGAAATCAATCTATTAAAGGAAATATCCAGGAAGAGGCCAGAGACAAAAGCTCCAAGAAGAGACAATCATCCTCCTGCTCAGAACAGATTCCAAAAGACCCCTATCCAAAGGATGAAGGAAGTTAGCAGGCAATCACAAGCCTAAAGATATATTGCTGCTTAAAAGGGAAAGGCTAAGATGGCTTACAACCAACAACCTATCAAACAAAGAAGAAATTGTAGAGCAGAAGTTGCACCTCTAACTAGCTTCTAGATTAACACTAGACCATCCACCAGTGTGCAAAAAGCTAGATATAAAGGCAACTATGGGAAGAAGGATCTGGAGAAGATCAGCGAAAAGCAAAATCAAAACATACCTATTTCAGGGTGCAGGTTTTATGGGAAAAATAATCATATTACTAAGTCATGTAGATTAAAAATGGTTGTTATGATGTTTACCCTTGGCTTGAGATGGTTATTAACTCAAGAGGACCGAAATCTGATTGGGTACCCAAACCCACTTGATCTGTTTTGCAAGTATGACTTAGATCCATAGTAGATCAACACACTTGGTATATTGATAGTGGATGCTCAAGGCATATGACAGGTGATGAGAAGGCCTTCATCACATTGACCCGGAAGAAGGGAGGCAAAGTAAGCTTTGGAGACAATCAAAAGGGACAGATCATTGGTCATGGGACCATTGGATCTGAATTAAAGGTAGAAGATGTCTCACTGGTTGATGGACTGAAATTCAACCTGCTAAGTGTGTCCCAACTTTATGATAAAGGAAGATAAGTCACATTTGATTCTGGAGGTTGCTCAATCTATGATAGTAAGTCCAACCAACTCATTCTCTATGCACTTACAGTAAATAATGTCTATTCTGTAAACATTAGAAATGATAAAAAGAATATCTACTTGGTGTCTAAAGAAGAAGAATTATGGCTATGGCATCGGAGGTTAGGACATGTCAGCATGAACCTCCTATCCAAACTAGCCAAAAAGGAATTAGTAGTGGGTTTGCCTAAGGTTGCTTTTGATAAGGATCATCTATGCATTGCATGTCAATTAGGTAAATAACATAAGAAAATTTTCCCTTCCATCTCATACATTCCTTCTAAAAGAGTACTTGAGCTCTTGCATATTGATCTCTTTGGTCCAATCAAACCATTGAGTTTACGTAGAAGAGAATACACCATGGTCATTATGGATGATTATTCTCGATATACCTGGGTTCTCCTACTAGCAAGCAAGGATGAAGCCTTTGACCAATTCTCCCAAACATTCATCTAGATAGAAGTAGAACAAGTCATAAGCATTGCACGCATCCAGAGTGATAATGGTGGAGAATTCAAAAATAAGCATTTTGCTGATTTTTGTGACTCCAAGGGCATTGAACATAACTTCTCTGCCCCTCACACTCCTCAACAGAATGGAGCTGTTGAGAGAAAGAACAGGACCGTAGTTGAGTTGGCTAGAACAATTCTCAATGAAAATTGTTTGCCAAAATGCTTATGGGGAGAAGCCATGAATACAACATGTTATATTCTAAATAGAGCTCTCATTAAAAAAACTATAGAAAAGGCCCCATATGAAATCTGGAAGGGAAGAAAACCCAAAATTTGGTATTTCAAAGCATTCGGATGTAAATGCTACATCCTTAATAATAGAGAGCAACTAGGAAAATTTGATCCTAAATCTGATGAAGCGATTTTCCTTGGCTACTCAACACATAGTAAGGCTTACAGAGTCCTCAATAAATGAACCTAAACTGTGGTTGAGTCAATACATGTAGATTTCAATGAGACTAACATTGCAGGAAAGAAAAGCTACACTCTGGAAGATCCAGTTTCAAAAGCTGAAAAATCTAGAGAAAACAAGGAAGTAGGAATTCCTGATTCATTTCAAATCAAGAAGTACAAAGAGGAAGATGAAGGAATATCCTTTGATCCAGAAGTATAACAAGTTAATCTCAACCCACAAGAGATTGATTTTAATGAAGGCCAAGAAGGAGTAGTGGAAACTGAAGTGGAGCAAGTCCCAGATCAACATGAAGGCCTACAAAGGGAGATCCGGACACATAGAGATCATTCTATTAAGAATATTCTGGATGATGTTCAGAATCCAGTAAGAACCAGAGGTTAGCTCAATAGGATGATGAGTCATGCGCTTTTGTGTCTCTCATAGAGCCAAAGAAATTTCAAGATCCTGAATGAGATAAAAGCTAGATGATGGCAATGCAGGAAGAGCTAGATTAATTCACTAGAAATGATGTCTGGGATCTAGTACCACCTCCAAAAGGAAAATCAATCATTGGCACTTTGTGGGTGTTCCGGAATAAGCTTGATGAATCCGAAGTAGTGGTGAGAAACAAGGCAAGATTAGTTGCCCAATGCTACAACTAGTAAGAAGGAATTGATTTTTGAAGAAACCTTTGCTCCTGTAGCAAGGCTGAAAGCAATCAGGATCATATGTGCTTTTGCATCATTCATGGGGTTCACATTATACCAAATGGATGTCAAAAGTGCATTTTAAAATGGTGTTATCCAATAAGAAGTCTATGTTAAGAAACCACCCAGATTTGAAGATCCAAAGCATCCAGATCATGTCTACAAATTGAAGAAGGCTCTCTATAGATTAAAGCAGGCACCCAGAGCCTAGTATGAGGGGTTGAACTCATTCCTTATATCTAAGGGTTATATTAGAGGCAGAGCAGACACTACCTTATTCATCAAAAAGAAGAAAAATGATATCATTCTAGTCCAAATTTATGTGGATGATATCATATTTGGAGCCACTAATGAAAAGATGTGTAAAGAATTCAGCTCTCAAATGTAGAGGTGATTTGAGATGTCCATGATAGGAGAACTCAACTTCTTCCTTGGTCTACAAATCAAGCAAAGTCCGGATGAGATTTTTATTAATCAATCAAAGTACACCAAGGAAATCTTGAAGAAGTTTGAAATGGACAAGAGCAAGCCTATGTCCACTCCAATGGGATTAGATACAGTCCTATCCAAGGATTGTGAAGGAGAGGATGTTGATCAAAAGCTCTTTAGTGGGATGATTGGCACACTTCTATACTTGACAGCTAGCAGACTTGACATACACTATGCAGTTTACTACTGTGCAAGGTATCAAGCTATCCTAAGGATTCTCATCTCAAGGTAGTAAAGAGGATTCTAAGATACCTCCTAGGAACCACTAAAGTTGGGTCATGGTATCCTAGTAATGGAGATTTCACACTCCAAGGGTTCACTGATGCAGACTATGGCAGAGACACTCTTGAGAGAAAGAGTACATCCGGAGGTTGCCATTTCCTTGCAGATTGTTTAGTCTAATGGTACAGCAAGAAGCAAACTTCAGTTGCCTTATCTACTACAGAAGCTGAATATATGGCAGCTGGAAGTTATGTTGCTCAACTCCTATGGATCAAACAATAACTTGAAGATTATGGAGTTCAATCCGGATGTGTTAATGTGATGTGTGACAACAAAAGTGCTATTGATGTGTGAAAGAATCCAGTACTCCATAGCAGGATGAAGCATGTCAATATAAGACACCATTTCATCCAGGATCATGTGATGAAGAAGGATGTTGCATTGGTATACATTCCAACCAATGAGCAAAGAGCAGATATCTTTCCTAATCCCATAAGTAAAGATCAATTTGGGAAGCTAAGGGAGTCTATTGGAATGTCCAATCCAATTTAGGATCAATCCGGAAGACAGCTTGAAATCAAGCCGAATCCAAGGCTGAAAACTCAATCCGAAAAAGAATAAGCATTGGAGGGAAATCTATTCTGGAAGCATGCCACATCAGTAGACAAGAATGACAAATGGCAGTAAAAGATCATAAAGGTAACAATTACTTTTTGAATTTCAAAGGTCCATTGGTTGTTACACGCGCGTAAATTCAACAGTTATTTCAAAAATAAATCGTTCCTATTCTCCGATTAAACTGAATTTAGCTCTCTCCTAAAAATCTGACTGCCATGTCATCAATCCAGCTAAAATAACAGGCGTTCGGATTACTAAACTACCCTTAATTTGAAAATTCTATATAAAACCCTCAAAATCGTCCTTCTTCTTCACGCGAGCAACTACCATACTATTACTCTGCAAAAATCGAAACCCAAACCCTAAATTCTTCAACTCTTTTCTAAAATTACTGCAATTATGACTAAAGATGGACCCATAATGCTTCCAACCCAAAATATTTTTGAAGAGTCTGATCTTCACAATGGAGAATTCATCCCCGCAAATTTCAAACCCTCCGACTCCGTACACCCCACAGACTATTTGGGGGATAACTTCTTATTCGAGGCTGATCCTTACTCCAAGCTCATAGAAGATCAGAATCTCACAGATTTCCTCAAAATTAACTGCTTCACTTATCCTGACTTGGTCAAGTAATTCTGTGAGAATCTCGGTGTTCACTCCAAGTTTGATGCTCTTCGAACCAAAGTCCGGGGCAAAGAAATTACTGTAACCCTAGATTTCTTCAAACAACACCTGGGTATAAAGAATGAAGGTGTTTTGCTAAGGACCGATGGTGATGAATAGAAAG
Source organism: Euphorbia pulcherrima (assembly GCA_947683365.1). Taxonomy (NCBI): domain Eukaryota; kingdom Viridiplantae; phylum Streptophyta; class Magnoliopsida; order Malpighiales; family Euphorbiaceae; genus Euphorbia; species Euphorbia pulcherrima. Next base: position 74,585,566 of record CANTUS010000004.1, read on the forward strand.
TCATCTACAAAGCCAAAGAGTGGTTGCATCCAAACTACTTCAGAGATAAATTCAGCACATATTTTCCTCAAGTTCCCAAATATCTCCAGCATGCCATGGCCAAACTAGTCCTAATAAGGAAAGGATCTCTCACAACAGTGTCTTCATTTCAACACTGCATGCTCCAACACTAGTTTGAGAGCAGGGTAGTAAATATGCCCGTATTAATCATCAACTTCATCAAGCAGCATGGCAATTCTCATGGCGCTCTTATCACCCGGATCCTTCTTGTAAACAAAATTGACCTTACCGGATTGGAATTCGTCATTGGTAAGGAAATCTTGGAGAAGAAATTTAAGAAGTTGAACTATGGGGAGAAGTGGAATGAAGAAAAAGCAAAGAAGCTTAGGGATGACAAAAAGAACAAGGCCCGGAAAGCTACAAACCTGGATGTTATAGCCCCTGCTCCTAAAAAGCCTAGGACCAAGGCTGTAAAGAAATTGGTTGTTATTTCGGATGAAGTGGAGGATGAGGATACCCAGACCATCTTCCAGCTGCTCAAAAATTCCCTAAAGAAGCCAAAACCAAGAGAAAGGCTAATTAAGACAGCTAATTTATTGAAGAGACCAGTGTATGATCGGGAGGCAAAGGAAACCATTGCATTAGCTGCTGCTGTAGTAAGAAAGGGTTATCAAAAAGGCTAGAAAAGGAAAGCATCAGACTTGCTAAAGGGGGAAATGGGTCTAATGAAGAGGAGACAGAAGATGAAATGCCTCTGCCAAAGAAGCAATTTACTCGGAAGGGTTGTAAATTTGAAGAGGCTGTAAAGGCTTAAAAGTACCAGAAGAAGAAAGTAACAAGGCCAACTACAATAGTCATTGATGAGGAGCCAGCAAAGAGGGTAGTTGTGGAGGAGTTGGCGAAGGCCAAAAGCTCAAAGGGCAAGAATGTGCCCGGATCTAATGAGGACATCCTTTCGGAGGATCCTCAGTATGAAGAGATGATGGCTTTTGTGGGAGAAAACTACCAGCTGAACAATTTAGCCATTAAAGGACCCGGGGGATCTTTTACTCAGCCAATCTTAATTGACTCAAATGCCATGGTTGAGCTGTCCAATATTCCAGACTTTGGATCATTCAATTTCCTACCTATCTCAGAGCCTCCTCCGAAAAATTTGCTAAGTCCGAAAGCTGGAAATTAAGCAAAAATAAGTCCTAAAAAGGAAACAGTAGGGGGCATTGAGGACATTACCAATGCACCTGGGGAATGTATAATAAGTGCTGAAAAGGCACTTGAAGGGATGACTGAGGACACTTCTAATCATTCGGGGGTTGAGGTTGGAAGAAATGAAGAAAAGGAAGCCTCAAGCATCCAAATTCCATCTCCATTAAATGAGGTACTTCCTATCACAGCTACCTTAAATATTAATGCTGATATCACTACTATTAATGATACAGTATTTGAAACAAGGGACAACTTGGATACACATGTCCCAAATGTATTCAAGGAAGATTTGCCCAACCCGAATAATTTTATTCCGAAGGAGGGACATGGTCTGAGATCCGAGGGGAATGCTTCTAGAGCCGACTCCAAGGGCGATGCCAATCCAGGGGAAAGGTCGAAAGAGAGGAGGGAAGAGGAAGATACGTCCAAATCAGAGGAGACCAATAATGAACCCTCTGGAAGCAGCTCCAGCTCCGGAGATGAATCCTCTAGCTCATCTGAAGAAGAATTTCCTCCAAAAGTAAGCCCAATGAGAGTGCCTGCCAATAACACAGTTAAAGCCAAATTTTTTGCGGCACTCCATCTTCTTAAAAAAGTTGCCCAAGAAGAAAATGAGGAAGGGTTTGTCAAATAAAGCCTCCAAACCATATGCACACATCTTAGAGGGGTTGAAAAAGAACTTCTCAGACAAGGCAATGATCCAAAAATAAAGAAGGAGCTGAGTGAAATTAAGCAATCTGTCAAGACAATCAAAGAAAAGGTCTTAGATTTCCCCACTCCTGGAGTAATTGTAGAAGCCTCTCTCTCCCAGATCACACCAATTCTAAATGCGCTTAAGGAGAATGGTTCCACAGCTAACCAGATTGCTGATCAAGCTAACACATTAGCTTTTACATAATTATGGAACTGTGCTTAACAAGATCACATCCTCTTCCTCCGAGCTCTCAGAAGAAACGCTGGTTTACTTCATTGAGAAAACTCTTCCCAAGATCCAGGATAAGATTTTGGATGACATGGGTGATGAATTGGGAAGCCGCCTATCCAGATTAGAGAAAATAATAACGGACTGGAAGGCATCCATTACCAGATAAATCTCTCTTCAAATGGAGTCTATCCATAATATCCGGAAGGGAATAAGTGAAGAAATCACCCTGCTTCAAACCGAAATTAATAACCTCTCCATATCCGGATCCTCTTCCTCTCCTGCCATTCTGGAAAGCCAGCTCCTTCCGATCTTCCATAACCTTATACAAGCCATTGGAGATTTTGGCTTCTTTGGACAGAAAGGAATGACAACTCTTCTCAAAGTCCTCTTTCCTTACTATAACCCAAAGGATCAAGAGCTTGTCTTGCACATTCATCCATCTATCAAGCAGTCCTATGAAAATTTAAAGAAGACCATCCAACCCTTCTATCTCACTCCTTCTATGGTTGAAAAAATCATTAATGAAAGGTCCAAAGGTAGCACTCACTACATAATTTATTCAAATGCATGGCAAGCAGCTTCGGATAACAAGACTTATATGGTTATAGACCCCCAAGCTGGAAAAAAATGGGGAGAAGAGTATACAAGAACTTGGATCCAGCAAGGGAAAGGAGAAAGAGGGAGAACCGTTCGGAGGGAATCAGAATTAGACTAGCTATTATCTGTACTTGTAAAATTTTGTAATAAATTTTGTAATATCTAGATTCACTATTATATATGTCTATAATTTGTAATCTGAACTTCATTGATGTTGACTATTGTTAAGAGCAGAAGTATATATAGTGAAAATATCTAATTCTCAAAATATTGCTTCTTAAAGTACAATCTGCTATTGTACTAAAATAAACTTAGAAGCTAGAATTGAGAAATATTGGGGGAGTTAGGATGCTAGAATTATGGGGGAGTAAAATCTGTAAATGTCTAAGTATCAAGAATTATACTTAGTACATATATACTCTATTCCCTTGTGGTTAGTTTTTGTTTCCATCAAATAGGGGAGATTGTTGGGAAACTATGATCACAAATTAAACTAAATTATCCGGATCAGGTTTGAAAGAAACAAAAACTTAAACTATATAAATCCCAAATCCAAATTGAAACATCCGGACAAAGATCTAGCTACAAGGCTGTCCAATTGAAGACATCAAATACCTAAGAACATGGAATCATCAGAATAAAGCTTGGAAAGGAAAAAAGCTTTAATCCCTCAAGAATGGCATCCGGAAGAACTAAATGCCTTATCTCCAAAAAAAGGCAGATCCGGAGTAGATGAGTCTAAAGACATCCAAAAGACTCATGCTTGAAGACAATGGGAAAAAGTTTCAAAGATAACTTTTCCCTCCACCTGTTGGTCTATGAAGTCAAAGATCCTTTCCCCAAGACAAAGATAAAATGACAGATTGCATTTTTCAGAGAAAGGACAAAAGGACTGAGACCTGACTGAGAAAGGTAACAACCTTTTTCACCTAGACCAATAAGAAGGCGCATGGAGCTCACACCAAAAAGCTAATGGTGTAAAAGTTGGTGCATCACAAAAAGCCAAGTGAAACGATCATTGATAACTTTTCAGCATCAATCCTTAGAATTCAAATGGGTCAAATTATAGTATAATAGATTGATCAACGGCTTCAAAAGCGCCACCTATAACCTGATCAAGGGAGAAGATCTATTACAAGTTCAACAACCCACAACAGCTACATTTATAATGAAAGCCTATAAAAGGGAAGCTTCACCAAATGAGAAGGTTGGCTGTTTGATTGACAAAAGCAAGTAACAAATCACAAGCATTCAATCAGCTTACAATCCCTCTAAGAATCAATTAATTCCAAATCTATTGTGAGGATTCCTAAGAGAGCTATAAACTTGAGGAAATCCAAAAACCAAAACCTTTGTGAAAACAAGAGTGTAAGGATCTCCAACTTGGGTGAGTTGTGAGAACGAGATAAACTTAAAGTTGGTGCTTTGAGTGGGATCTCCCTATAGGATTCAGCTTAGATTCGGGGTAGAAGTCTAAGTGCTATATCCTAGTAAAGACAAAAGGACTCAGCTAGGAGTTGGTACTTCTAGTGGTATATCCTACATCCGGAAGGGGTTACCATCCGGAGACAAATTGTAAGGCTTGATTCCTGCCAGTTGAAAAGGAATCCACTAGTGGAAAAGCTCGGAGGGAGGAAACTTCAGGGATTGGAGTCGGCGGGGCCGAACTAGGATAAAAACCTTCTATGTTTGATTTCTCTAACTTTTATGATTTGCATTATATTTTCATAACTGCATCATCCAGATCCATCATTCGGTTCATAATTAAACACGCCACACTAAGAATTTCTAAAGTCTTTATATTATGTGAAAAAGGGTCATTCACCCCCCTCTGACCTTATAAAGACCCTCACAGGGACCATCAATAAATGGACATTTATTTGTTAAATGCATATTTTTGAATGAAATATGGGAGAAAAGATAAAATTGTTTGCTCGAAACATTGATTGTTAAATTTTTTTTCATAATCTATTGATTTAGGCTATTCATTTGAGTATCAACAGTCATATACGAGGTTTAGGTACAACAACCATTGTACATGTGTGTTGGCTGACTTGGAAGAAACGTAATCGTGTTATATTTGAAGACGCCCAACGAAGCACTTATATTTATTTTTGTTTAATTTTAGGAGCATCACAAGAATTTATTCTTCATTGTTTGTACAAGAAGTATGTTTAACTGCGAGGACGATAGGCATATACTTTCTCAATTGACTTCTTTTCCTCCTAAAGCATTAATATTCATTGGCACCCTCCGGCTCCTGTTGGTATTTTAGTGTAATTGGATCAACTAGTTGACCAATGCCGTAGTAATATTTCATCGAACAAGTCATAAGAGTGCGAGGTGCATGCCTGTTCGAGTTCTATTATGATACTTAGCCTATGAGGGTCCTGGAGCTACCTTTTGCAACATTTTTGTTCCAAAATGTTGCAGCTGCTCGAATGGACACGTCTTTTTGCAGTGCTTTTATTCTGAGCAGTTGCAACTGCTCATTTCAAATTTTTAAAAACCTGGCATTGGCAAACTTATAGGCGGTTTTTTTGGCAACGCTTATGGCTGGTTCAATTTTTATTCACAACGATAATCATTCTAAGTTCTTGATTTTTTCTCTGATTTTATTCGATTGAAAAATTTGGGAGAACCACCAAATTAATTTCAATCTGAAAGTGATATCACGACTTCAAAGATTATCCAAGCTATTTTCAGGAATTTCCTGAACAAAGATTGAAACTAATTTTCTGAAAATAATGAACGGATGTCATAAACTCCGCCTGTGCGTTTCTGCACATTGCCGATCCTAAGCCTAGGTGAAGGAGGAAGGTTGTGAGGTAGGTCGACAACCAACGCGTAAAATGGCTATAACTTGTTTATAGTCATGTCATTCTTTCATTATAGATCTTCTACAATTGAAGTATAACGTTGGGAGGTGCCCACCTAGGCATGCAATACATCGGCACCCGGGTGTAGTGACAAGTGGGCAAGGGGTTCCATCTTATCACTGCCTGGATAAGATAGACTATGAGCAATTGTTCCCGCATCGTGGACGAGTATGGGTAAAGAAGTTAGTCCCTCCACATCGGCGTCCGGATGTGGTGTTAGATAGGAAAGGGTTCTCGCATCATAGACGGGTGTGAGTAAAGAAGCTAGTCCATCATGAGAAGATCAGGATAGGGAGTTGGAATATTGGGTCCCTTATAGGAAAGACTATGGAGTTAGTAGAGACAATGATGAGAAGAAAGGTGGAGATATTTTGCTTGTAGGAAACTAGAAGGACGGGAGATAAGACGAGAGAAATAGGTAATACTGGTTACAAACTATGGTATTCTGGATGAAATAAAGGTTTAAGCGGAGTTGGCATAATGGTAGCACCAAGTATAAAGGATAATGTGGTGGAAGTTAAGAGATTTGAAGATAGGATTATTATGTTAAGACTCATACTTGGAAAATTTACCTTGAATGTAGTTAGTGTGTATGCCCCCCAAGTTGGGTTAGATAGAAGTATAAAGGACAAGTTTTGGGAGAATATGGATGTAGTGACTCAACATATACCAAATGATCATGAGCTTGTCATTGGTGGAGATCTAAATGGACATATGGGGAATAATTGGGATGACCATGAGTGAGTGCATGGAGCCTTTGGGTACGGCACTAGGAACGAGGAAGGCAATACAATTTTGGATTTTACACTAGCTCATGATTTGGTTATAGTCAACACTTGGTTGAAAAAGTGAGATTCTTACTTGATTACCTATAAGAGTGGGGGTAACCAAAGCCAAAAAGATTTTTTGCTTACTAGAAGTAGAAATAAGGCTTTGTGCAAAGACTATAAGGTTATTTCGGGAGAAGCGCTAACATCTCAACATAGGCTATTAGTCTTGGACATCAAGAAAATGGATATTTGGAGAAAGAGAAAAGAATATAGGGAACCCAAGATTAGATGGTGGGAGTTTAAGAAAAAGGTATTAAATGGAGGATTTGGAGATATGAAAATTGACACAAACTCAATATGGAAAGTCATGGAAGAACATATAAGGAAAGTAGCAGGTGAAGTGTTAGGGATTTCTAAGGGACAAGGACCTTGCCCTCAGGATGCATGGTGGTGGAATGAGGAGGTTCAAAATGTTATAAAGGAGAAGAGGTATTGGTATATGATATTACCAAAAGTAACTGATGGTGAGGCTTTTGAGAAAAGAGGGCTAAGAAAGAAGCTAAGAAGGCTGTTAGTCAAGTACGAGGTAAATACTTTGAAGGCTTGTACCAAAAGCTAGGAACACGTGAAGGAGAGAGAGACATATACAAGCTAGCCTGATTGAGGATTCAGAAGACAAAGAATTTGAATGGAGTTAAATGTATAAAAGATGAAACATAAAGAGTCTTGTTAGGAGATAAGGGGATCAAAGATAGATGGAGAAACTACTTTGATCGGTTATTCAATGATGGAAAGGAAGATGACATTGCAGGATTGGAGGTAAACGGAGTTGAGAAAAACCTAAATTACACAAGAAGAATTACGCATAAGGAAGTGAAGGAAGCTCTGAAAAGGATGAAGGTAGGTAAAGCATATGGGCCAGATAACATACCGATTGAGGCATGGAAATGCCTTGGAGATGAGGGAATAGTTTGGTTAACCAAACTATTTAACTCTATATATAGGGAGAGGAAAATACTAGATGAGTGGAGAAGAAGCACCCTTATACCTATGTTTAAGAACAAAGGAGATAGACAAGACTGCTCTAATTATCGAGGTGTTAAATTGATGAGTCATATAATGAAACTTTGGGAGAGAGTGATTGAACACCGTCTTAGGATGATCGTTAAGGTTTCCACAAACCAATTTGGTTTCATGCCTGGTAGGTCCACGACTGAAGGTGTTTTTCTTCTGAGAAATCTAATGGAGATATAAAGGGAGAAGAAGAAGGACATTCATATGGTTTTCATTGACTTAGAGAAAGCATATGATAGAGTGCCAAGGAAAGTACTTTGGTGGGCACTAGAGAAAAAAGGTATTCATGTAAAGTACATAAACTTAATAAAGGACATGTATGAAGAGGCAGTAACAAGTGTTCAAACCGGACAAGGAGTGACAGAGGAGTTTCCCGTCACGATTGGATTGCATCAAGGATCATCTCTAAGCCCATTTTTATTTGCCCTAGTTATGGATGAGTTGGCCACCAAAATATAAGACGACTTTCCATGGTGTATGTTATTTGCAGATGACATCGTATTGGCTGATGAATCAAGTGAAGGGGTTAACAAGAAGCTAGAGGTGTGGAGAAATGTGTTAGAGAGTAAAGGTTTTAAGTTGAGTAGAACTAAGACAGAGTATTTGCATACCAAGTTCAGCTTACGGTAGGGAGACAAAGGAGAAGTAAAATTAGGAGATACAATCGTACCAAAATGCAAACGATTTAGATTTTTAGGCTCTATCTTCCACAAGGAGGGGATGATTGATGATGATGTAACTCATAGAATTAATGTAGGATGGATGAAATGGAGAAGTGCTACCAGAGTCTTATGTGATAAAAAGATACCTTTGAAAGTGAAAGGTAAATTCTACAAAACGATGGTTAGGCTAGCCATGACATATGGTAGTGAATGTTGGGCTATTAAGATGCAACATATTCAAAGATGAATGTGGCAGAAATGAGGATGCTTAGGTGGATGAGTGGGAATACAAGGATGGATCGAATTAGAAATGAGGGCATCCGCCAAAAGATCGGTGTGGCACATATTAAGGATAAACTGAGAGAAGGACGACTAAGGTGGTATAGACATGTGCTACGTAGAGCAATAGATGCTCCAGTTAGAAAATGAGAGAACTTATGGACAGAGAGTAAGGGTAGAGGAAGAGGTAGACCTAAGATTACTTGAAGGGAAACTATTTCTAAGGATATGTATTTGCTCGGTATGGACGAAAATTTGGCTTTTGATAGAGCTTCATGGTGTCGAAAGATCCATATAGCCGACCCCACCTAACACGGGATTTAAGGCTTAGTTGGTTGGTTGGTTGGTTGTAACGAACGGATGTCATAGTGATACTCTTTGATCTCGGACACATAAAAGGTACACAATTCATTTAATTTTCTGTGTTATATTAATTCTGAAATTCTGGAATTTTGGCTTTAGAATTTGTTCTCGTATTTTATTGTGGAAATTATGGAATAAGTTGTGAAAATGATGAGGAAAATTATGTTTTGGATCATTTTTTGTCTCAATTTTTTGTGTTTTAACAACATAATGAGACTGTTTTAGTAGTATTTCTGTCTGTGATGATGACCATTTTCACTTTTGGTTGTTTATGGCGGTATAAAATTTTTTTTTCTCGAAAAAAGTCTTGATTATTGAGTCGTTTTGTGTAAACGACGTGTTTAGGTTCATTTTTTCGTAAAACTAACAGCGCCATTGCACTCGGGACGTCAAAAAACCTTAAAAGGGTCTGGTCACAGGCTGAAATTGATTTTGAAATGATTAAAAATCTGAATTCGTTTTTCTGCAGTTTGCAAGGGATTCTGAATCCGTTGCAAAATCCGTTGCAGAATGAAAACTTGCGATGGTTTTGCGACAATTGTTTTTTGCAGCAGTTCATGGTTATTGTGACGGTTTACGAGGGATTCTGCTTTCGTCAGAGATTCCGTTGCAAAAGGAAAACTCACGATGGTTGGTTTTGTGACAACTGTTTGTGACGGTTCATGATCTGTGATGATGCTTCACGCAGCAGTTGTGGCAACGCTTTAGTGATCTATTGCGACTCATGTTGAAGTGTCGCTAGAAACAAGGCGACAATTGGATTTGGCAACCCTTTTTGGAGCCTTGGCAGAACAATTTTTTTGAGTTTTTTTCCTTGTCCAAGTTAACTTTTGTCCACGTGGTAATTTTGGGGTCAATGCCACATGGCATCTGATGTGCCAGTGATTTAACCTTTGGGTTGACCCGTTAATGGTTGACTGTCATGTGTCAGTCAAAAGTTAAAGTTGATTGGTCAACAGAATGCCACATGGCGCGTCCCTAATGGTCCATTATGTGTTTGCGATTTAAGGGCCTAAACAATGTCGTTTTGCTCTGAAACTTTTTCCACCCCACCATTTTCATATTTTTTGGATTTAATGATTTTTTTAGAATTTTTTGAAGTTCGAAAAATTGAGTATTTGATTTATTTTGTGTAAATAAATTCATAAAAATTATAGAACATAGTTTCTGAATTTTATAAAAAATTCTAATATGTTAGAAAGTATTTTTACTCAATTTTTATTTGTTGATCAATTTGAAAAACCTTTTAATTCATCAAATGGATGTAAAATCCGCATTCCTAAATGGTGAATTGGATGAAGATTTATATAATGAATCGTTAAAGATTCTGGGTCAGTTTATCCAACATGACATGAAAATGGACGAATCCATTTCAGTTTATGGATTGACTTATTCAAGGTTTCCTTTGGGTTATGAAGGGTATTCAGATGCAAGTTATATTTCTAATGAAGAAGATAGTACTTCCATAAGTGGGTTGGTATTCCTTCTTGGGGGAGGTGTTGTCTCTTGGGCATCAAAGAAACAAACTTGTATCACTGATTCGACAATGGAATATGAGTTTGTAGAATTAGGAGCAGCTGGTAAAGAAGTTGAATGGCTGAGAGATCTAATTTATGAAATTCCATTGTGGCGTAAACCATTGTTACCTATATCTATCAGGTGTGATAGTGAAGCTGCCTTGGCCAATGCTTATAGATAAGTGTATAAAGCAGGTCTAGACATTTAGGTGTGAGACATAGCATGATTCAGGAACGCATCATGCATGGTGTTATATCATTAGAGTTTGTAAAAACTCAGTATTATTTAGTCGATCATTTGTGCAAGTCGGCTATGGGGATGAAATTAAAGTCCATTTGAAATCTCTCATGTTAAGATACCCAATTTGGAACTAATATGACATTATATGCTGAATTTAATGAGGAAAACTTAACATCTAGAGATTGGAACACACTGATTAAAACATCCCAAGGTGTGTGTTCAAACCTGCAAGATAAAGGAGGTTGAAGTTTAACTTCTTAATAGCTCTTTTGAAAAATTGCATATGCAGGTGCAAGAGTAAAAGAGCTACCTATATAAGCATGAAGTTTAGCCACTTCAAGAAGTTTTGGACTTGACTTTGATATGCTTGTGAAGGATAGGGACACAAGGCTAGTAAAAGATAGTGTTAAGTAAGAACATGTTAGAATGTTGACTTATGTGTATATTACCTTTGAGTATTCAAGATGGATAACAAAGGTTCAATCCATAGTGACACCTTTAGTTTTTCGAATATTTGAAATGTGTAATATACTAAGATGAAATTCAATCGTCACGATATTTCATTTATGCACAAGTTTGTTATTTGTTGCGATTTTGTTTAGTTAATCATGGATTACACTAAAATGGGGGAGGGTTGTTGGTATTTTAGTGTAATTAGATCAACTAGTTGACAAATGCGGTAATAATATTTCATCAAACAAGTCAGGAGAGTGAGGAGTGCACGCTTGTTCGAGTTCTATTACGATACTTAGCTTACGAGGGTTCGGGAGCTACCTTTCGCAACACTTCTATTCTGAACTGTTGGAGCTGCTTGAATGGACACGTCTTTTCGCAACGCTTTTTTATGAACAGTTGCAACTGCTAGTTTCAGATTTATAAAAACCTGGCATTGGCAACACTTATAGGCGGTTTTTTGGCAACGCTTATGCTGGTTCAATTTTTCGTCACAACGAATTATCATTCTAAGTTCTTGATTTTTTCCCTGATTTTATCCGATTGAAAAATTTGGGAGAGCCACCAAATTAGTTTTACTCTGAAGGTAATATCACCACTTCCTAGATTATCCAAGTTATTTTCAGGAATTTCCCTAACATCTCCCTAGTGGATGATGGCAAATACAAATGGTTCTCTTGTTAATGGTAGCACGAGTTATGGCGGTATCTTGTGACTGTCGCAAGGATTTGCAAAGGGATCATTTTACTTCTCGACTTGAACCAACTTAGCTATTGTCGTTTTAATGAGATAAGAAATGTATGTTGTCCGATTAGCGTCAGAAAAATGACGGACCAAGCTTTGGCTTCAGCGCGACTCAATTTTATGTAGCCAATGCCTTCAACTTTGGACCCCTTGAAGTGCCATGGATTATTCATCAGGAATGGCAACAATGTCTTCATCTTAGAGACAAATGATTTTTTAGGTACCCATATTTTTCACAAAGGTAACATAATTGTGAATGCTTTTGCGACTTTTTTCGATACTTCTACGGACACTTGTTGCTGGAATTCCATTCCTCGGTTTTGTAGCGAGTACTACTCGTAGGACTTAGAGCGGGTTTAAAACAATTTCGTTTTGCATAGTGTTGCTTTCTTTTTATTGGTTGTAATTGACTTTGATTTATTAATTTATTCGAGTTCGGTTTTCTTTTTAGGGTAGCGGGGTGCCAAACTAGCTGGGATGTCCGTCCGTTAAAGGTCACCAAATATATGTTAGAAACATGTTTCGTCGGGATTTAACTCAAGATCTAGCGTATAATAGTAAATCACAGAATAATAAACCATACAAGAACATACGTAGATTTTTACATGCTTCCAGTCCTTGGAGAAGAGCAAAGTGAATGCATGGTGCTAGGTACGATGGTTTCCACTAGATCAAAATGCAAATCGCCAAAAGAAAGTATGGATACAAGGCCAAATTACTATTAGAAAGAACTCTAAAAGAAACAACATACAACATCTATTGCATGCAATGACGAACTAGAGTTATTCTTTGAAAAATCCTAAATATAGAGAGTACTACTAGAATATTGAAAGCATAAAAGCATATAAAACCCTGAACTCAAGCATACCCTCCACGAATAACCCTTCTCCTTATATAGGCATCATAAAACATTAGATCACCGTCAATAACAAACTCCCACAAGCACGTGCCAAGATAGCTCAAGGTAACTGCTGTGCACATGACGACAATGAGATGATGAGAAGGGTAACGAGGGTTAAATAGAGAGGCGCGAGAGAGAAAGGAAAGAGGAAGGGTGACAAAATGAACGTATAATGTAATAAAAGAGGTTGGGTATTTATCAGAATTGGTCAAAGTTAACAAAGTATTTACAAAACTACAGTTAATTAAAACCTTTCTTAAATGTATACATTTTAAATTATATTTACATTAATACAGTATCTACCTAGAAATTAACATCTCTCCTTTTTCTTTTAATTTTTTTTCTTATTTTTCATTTATCTCTCAAATCGTTTAATTTTTCAATACGTCACTTTAAAGTTTTTTTATTCATCTTCAAAATGGATATCATTTTGATATTTTCAACTTTTCAAAACTATTAGATATCTAATAAATATTTAATACAACTATATTTTGAAAGATTTTAATGGTATCTAATTGCATATAATATATATTTAATAGATATATAATTGATGTGTTTCTAATGATTTCATAAATTGGAACATCTATTAGGTATCTTATAGATGTCTAATAGATCCATATCTTTTACGATTATTATTTTATATAATGGAACGTCTAATATATATCTAATAAACATTTAATAGATATGGATCCATTATTAGTTTAGCTACGAGACAACCATTTTAAAGTTCTGATCTATTACAAATTTATTAGACATCTATGAGAAATCTATTTTGAAGTTCGGATCTATTAGAAATCCATATATGTTAGAAATCTATTTGACATCTATCAGAAATCTATTTTGAAGTTATGATCTATTACAAATATATTAAATATGTGTTAAAAATATATTTTGAAGTTTTATTATATTAGAAATCTATTAGAAATATATCTAGTGTTCTAATTAGGGATGCGACTAGATCTTGGACCCAGCCCGGTTCCGTGGATCCGTATTCGTTTTTTAGGGTCTGGACCCTATTACTTCAGACCCATTGAATTTGGGTCGGATCTGGATCTAACTAAAAAGATATGGATACAGTATCGAGTTTTTTTTCAAAGACCTGGATCCAAATCCGTATCCGTTTATATATGTGTAATTATTTATTTATTTATTTATATATATATATATATATATATATATATATATATATATATATATATATATATATATATATATATATATATTAGTGACCTATAATTACTCGAACGCTAACGCTAACTCTAATATATATTTATTCTCTCTCACTCAACTTTCTACCGATTATCACTGGCTCTATATTTGAATTTGGACGAATGTCAATTTGCATTATATTTATTTCAAGTTTTGAACCTTGAAATAAATATAATGCAAATTGTATAATGAACTAAGATAACGATTTTAAGAACAAACCTTCGGTTGGTTGTTGATATTTTCTTGTGTTGTATTTTTTAATTTTGTTTTTTTACAGATCCGTTTTAGATCCGTTTTGGATCCAGATCCATGAGATCCATTGGATATGGATACAGGGTCTAATTTTGTAGATCCAATGAATTTGGATCTTATATATGAAAAATGATATGGATCTGGATCTCTATGGATTCGGTCCAAATCCAGCCCGCGCCCATTCCTCGTTCAAAAAGATTAAAAAAATATCACAATGGATATCTTTTCTAAGATAAAAAAAATAAATGAATAAAAAGCTTTATAACAATATGTCAAAAAATGAATGAGTTGAGTGATAAACACAAAATAAGGTAAAAAAAACTTAAAAGAAACTCCCAGTTCGAATGTGTTTGGAATATTTGAGATTTCTTTAATGGGAACCGTATAATTAAAATTAAGATGTTGGGCTTGAGATAATTTTGTTAGGAAAATTTTAAAAATTACACGTGTCTCATTGAAATATTTATAAAATTTAATATTAAATTAAAGTAAATATATATAAAAAAAGTATAAACAACTTACAAATTAATAAAAATAGAAGAAAATATTTACATGAATACGGTCTGGTATTTATCCGGTTAATATTTAGTATATTCATCTAGTAATTGTGTAGTAGTTATCTATTAAATATTGTTATGAAATTGTCAAAATTAAGACATACTAGACGAATACCTATATATCTGATAGTGATCTACTGGATAAATACCAGATGTCATATGTTATGAAATTGTCATATATTATATATATATTAGGTGTCATTAGATCCATAAGAAACTGTCAAAATTAAGACATACTAGATAATAATTAGATATCTAACAATGATATACTAGATAAATACTAGATGTCATATGTTATGTTTGTTTTAGAAATATATTTGAATTTATGATTTACTAAATAACTACTAGACGATTACTAGATATTTACCAGATAAATATCACATCGTATTTATGTAAATATTTTCCCCTATCTTTTTAAACTACCAAATTATTTTATTTTTTTTTCTGGGATTTATGTAAGAACCCCTTGTTAGTTATGTGCTATTAAATTGGCCCGCATTAGGACTTACTTTGTAAGGGTTCTTACAAAAACTACCCCTCTTCAAAAAATAATTTGGACCGCAAGATAAAGTTTTTGCAAAAAAAATCCCTCTACATATTAATTAAAAACAACGGAAAATAATTACAAAATTACAGCTTATGCACAAAACATGCGTACTGCATGTTTGTTTTTAATTTTTTTGATTTGTTTTACATTTATCTCTGAAACCGTTCATTTTTTTGACACGTTGCTTTAGATTTTTTTGTTCTTCTCTTTTTTATCTTCAAAATGACATCCACTATGATATTTTTTTCTAAATTTTTTTGAACTGTCACATATCCTATAGATATCCAATAGAAGTCCAATAGAATTTAGTAAAATGTAGAACTTTGATTCAAAACACTAGGTAAATTTTTAATAGATCAAAACTTTAAAATATACTGGTACAATTATCTAATATCAACTTAGATTCAGATTTTTCCAATACAAGTTTGGTAGCTATCTGGTAGACATCCAATAGATAATTGGTAGACATCCAATAGATATGTGGTAGACGTCCAATAGATGTCCAATCTCCTATGACTTGAATTGCTAAATTCCAAAACAAATATACACCGATATTGTATGATCTTCTAAAACTGATTTGCTTCAAATTATCAAGAATTAGTTCATAATCTTCATCAGCAAAAGATTCATAGTAAACTTGGAAAGCCTAATGAAGAACGAAAATCAAAACTGTTGTTCCATATGCGTACACTCAATGAGTCAGAGGGGGGGTGAATTGACTCGCTAGAATAAAAGAGGTAACTTTTTCGCGATAAGATAAACTGCGCTGAGTAGGTCAGTGCAGTGAACAGACTCTGAGTAAAGCTTCAACAAAAAAGTAAAGAACATAGAGATTTTATACTGGTTCGGCAACCTGTGCTTACATCCAGTTCCAAGAGAGTGTCTTGGCTTTAATCCACTAATCTCAACTCCTTTACCCTAAGAAGCTTTTCACAAGAGTGTCCCAACTACAGAAAGTACCCTCCAAACTGTAATCACTCACCCACAGAGTAGAATACCCTCTTCTATCAGCAACTCAATCAAAGTCTAAACAAGAGCTAGATTCAACTTACAGAAACATTGATCTAGTTACAAATAATCTGATATTACAATTCTATTGATCTATTCTAATCTCTCTTGTTATAAAGCAGATTCTCACTGAGTAGTTGCTTTCTTAATTGAACTTCTTTTAAAGATTGTAAATTGACAGGGTTTTGCTTATTAGAAATTCAGGTGCAATCACCAAGTTCTAATACTTGCCTTCTTGCTCCTTTTATAGTTGAAATCAAGAACGTAGCCATTGAACTTGTCTTAGCATCTACTGCAAATTGCCAGCTTAGTTATCCACCCGTTGCTTCTTCAAATCAATCTGTTAAGAGATAGAGTCACACTGTTGTAAGATAGAAATCAATCCGTTAAGAAATAAATTAAAATTCGAGCTTCAATTTGAATTCTTTGTTATTTGATGCCAGTCTTCTAGTAGAGAGATCTTGCACTGACTTGCTACATGTCATCTTCCCATTCCTCTGGTAATCTTACAACTTTGCCAAGCTGCGAGATACTAGGTTGGTGACTCTGCAACAATTTCAAATCTGATAATTGCTTTTTGCAGCTTGATCTTTGAAGAGCTTTGGCGATTTCTTCATAAAGTGGCAGTCTTGTCAAGCCATTAATTCCTTTTGTCTTTCTTTCATTAATTTCTGCAAAAGTACAACTGAAAAAGAAATATTCCATTTTTATTCAAATGGAAAGATCAGTGCCTTTGACTTTCAGAAAGTAACTCAGCGAAATGATTAAACAATATACACGGCTGAAACAAAATCTAAATATAAAGTGCTGAGTGAATAGGGTTTAGTCAGCGACTAAAGAACATACTCAGCCCAGAACATCTCAGAGTTAAATAGCTAGGTTAGTGCAGTCTTGAAATTCTACTCTCAAATTCAATAACTCATATATAACTATAGACTATTTATTTTAACATCATTATTGATTTAATAAACTAAAACTTAACTTAATTGGTATGATCAACACTTAAGCACTGCTGAGTTAGCCTAACCTTGTGCTGGGTTTAAAAATCTCCCCCATTTTTATCAATGGCAATTAATTAAGCTAGAATTAAATTAATAAGATATTTAGATCATAGTTATCTTACAAAAAAAATGCTTGATATTTCATTGTTTAACATCTTCATTTTGCTCAGAATGAATCCTAACTCCCCCATAATCCGTGATTCCTCTTAGGTCAGCATTCCTTAACACTTCTCATATTTTTCTAAGATCAGCAACAAATATATAGCATAAAGTATAAGAAGTTAAGAAGTTCTTAACTTAGAACAGAATACGTATCCTTTTTATATATTAATCACTTAAGTATAGGTAACAAACAGTTAACCTATACTAAGTATTACAATAAGTTCTAAGGATTACAATATATTCTATTCTACTTTGGCAGAATTGGTCCCTTTAAATTATCAACCTTCTTCTGATATTCCTGCTCATCCCATCTTGACTTCTTCTGCTTTAGTGGCATTGGATCCTTTCCTTTCCTTTTCCTTAGCTCAACAACCTCTTGTTCAGCTCGAATCAAATTCTAGGATAGTTCAAAATTGAATTCATCTCTCCTAGCTTCGCTTTCTCTCTCTGCCTGCTCACGCTTCTCTCGATCATTCTCCCCCCATTACCATTGAATACAAAATGGCTTGGGTTTGAATATCAAACGGGTTAAGCGCTTTCTTAAACTTTTTCGGTTTCCCAAAGATGTCAGCTTCAAAGTTCTTACCCAAGGAGTCATACACTTTTTGAGAAATGAAGTCATGTTCCCTCACGCAAGAGAAGAGTGCCACAAGGGTGCAAGACTAGGATTGATTTACTCTAAATTATGCATCAAGTCATTCTCTCGAGATCTGAGTTAAGCTTGCAATCTCCCTAGTTTGACTATTTTCATGCATCACCCTCTCAAGAACTGGTATACTTCTAATGTGAGAAGAAATCTGCTTATGTACCTGATCAGTTTCCTAGCCATCGTTGAAGACATCTACATGAACAGCCTTGATTTGATCACGAATGTGACCAAGCTTCTGATGAAGGATTGGTTCTTGTTTTGACATTACAATGTCACTACTCACAGCATCAGAAATATTCAATCGTTTAAGCGCATTCAAAACTTCTCCTTCTGAGGCCTTCACTCCCTCCAATAGCTCATTATTCACCTTCTTAAGCTCATTGGAGTTGCCTTGATTTTGCTTAAAAGCAGTTATCAGCGCACTGGTAGCATTAATTACTGCATCCAGCTTGGCTGTGTTGGTGTCATTCTCTTTACTCAGAATACTGTATCCATTGAGCAACGCTTGCATTCCTTGTAGAATTGGATTGAACTTGTCAATCAAGGCATTTTTTAATTCCCTCTCTTCATTTACTACTTTGCAATTGCTTTCATAAATCTTCTCCATCTTTTCTTAGAGCTTAGCAACCTCCATCTTCAAGTAGTCAGCCTTCCTACTTGCAATATTTAAGATGGTCAAAGTATGGGATACTAGTGCCTTTACCTGAGAGAACTGAGTAGGAATTGACTTGAAGTGGGCTTTCATCTCCTCTACTGCTTCCATAAATCTTTGCACTGGCTCATAAGCCTTTGCAATTCTCCTCATCACGTCCTCAGATAGAATAGATTTGGCTGTCTCAGCATCTATTTCCTTATCTATCCTAAGTGCTAGAAATCTCTCCTTTCTAAATCTCCTTATATCTCCCAAAAGATCAACAGTTTGGTTAAACTGGGGTTGAGGTTGTGGTTGTTATGGTGGTGGTTGTTCATTAGGAAACTCTTAAAAAATAGGAGGACCTCTGATAACTGGTCCTTCTATCATAAGTGGCTCATATACTAGAGATCCAAGAGGTAAGAGTAGTGGAATGATGGTTGGTTCAGGTGTTTGGTCAGAAGTTTGTTCAGTTGTGGAAGTGTTTGATTGGTCAGAGTTGGATGTGGATGGTGATTGGTTTTCTAGAATGATTAAGGGTTGCTTGGAAATATGTGTGGGTGAAGGGGTGTTTCAAAGGAAAGGTTAGGGAATAAAAACGGTTCTTCTTGCTTCTCCTTAGCCTTCTCTTCCTCAACACCTTCAACAATTTGGTCACTAGCTTGAGCTAGAGAAGATTGCTTAGCCATTTGAGCTCCTTATCTTCCTCCTCCTTATCTTTCAAGTCTCCCTCAACCTCATCAATCGCTACCTTCATCCGCTGAAGTAATCTTCTTCTTCACTCTTTCTTCTCATCCTTATCCTCCTCAGCAGGGAAATCTACAATCTGCTGGTCTTCCTGTTCCTCATTCATATTGAACTCAACTGAGTTTACATCACCAACTTCTTCATCGCTTTCAATACCATCTAGAGCACCTATCATCTCCTCAACAACATCTAAAACAGATTTCTCAGCTAGGCTGGCTGTTGCTTTTATATATGATTTCTCCATATCAGCCTTATTCTAAGCAGCTGTCTCCTCAACTTCTCATAATCTCTACCTCTAAATCCTCTTGCTTCTTCCTCAGCCTCTCAGCTTCAGCTGCCTTAACCTTATCGGCTTCTTCAAGATTCCAGACTACACTAGTAAGCTTTTTCACCATAAACTTCTTTCTAGGCTGACCTACTTCAGGCATAAGTGCTAGTGTAGCATCCTATCCTTCATTCTTCTAAGTATCTAACTCAGCATCATCACTCTGTGATGTGTCATGGTCATAAATATGTGGATTTCCCTTGGTGCCTTGAGGCAGGGTCACTGAGGATTGGTTGATTTAGGAGTGATGGAACCATTTAGTTCAACTTTGTACATTTTAACCAATTTTATTGAATAAAAGAATCGAGACCCAAATCTCGATACAAATGATAGAGTAGCCACCTAAGTTGTCTACTTGGGAAAGAGTTTTGGACCAGTTCCCATTAGGCGGGAGACTCATACCTTTTGGATCAGAGATTTGGGTATCGAATGAGTCACTTATTTCTCATTTGGTTAATTCAAAATTACATTCGACGCGTAAAATCGTTTTCTTTTCTTGATTTGTGGAATTATTACAGAAATCCTATTTTTCTACACTCTTTCACACTAGATTCATGCATTCAATAATTCATAATAAAGAATAAGCAATAAATGAGGGGATAACATTACAACTGGGGGAAAATGGGGAAATTGCAAGGCAACCTATACATTTGTTCTAAGTTATAAAACAAAAATAAATAAATTCTGCATCCACAAAGATTAGCATAGTTAAGGCACATCATTAGTCAACATTGTATTAGGAAAAAAGTGATTATGTTAGCATGGCGATTTTGCGATCCTTAGTACCCCAACGGATTCTAGGATCGAAGAGAAATAATGGGTCTTCAACATATTTTGTTATGAAAACAGATTTTAACTTTTCGTGAGTTGATTAACCAGAATATTAGTGAAACTAATCGCATGGAAAATGGGGATGTTAGATTGATTTTACTAATGAAAAAGAGAACTTCGAGTTTTGCCTGGGGGCCAGACCCGTACGGGTGGGAGTGGGATCCGTAAGGGTCCTTTCTGGTCTCGGACAGTACTTTAGTTCAGGTAAAATAAATTTATAGGGAGAGAATAAAATGACAATGGGATTTCTTCCCATATGGGTATGGATCACCGATTTAATATCCCTAAGGACATAATGGTACCAACAAGGCCCATATGGGTCAGGACTAGACCCAAAACAAAATTAAAAGAATAGACCGAATAGAATAAATGGGAAATGATAATAAAATAATGACATGTGAGTCTCTTTGAAACTCAGGAGTGTACATTTGTGTCGTGAATCCACTTTGAAACGATCCCTATGCTGAGAGAGAGTCTAGCAAAAGTAGATGACGAAATGATGATTTTAGGACTATTTAGGTGAGTGTTTGTTTAGACAGAACCTCTCCCGAATCCCAATAAATGAAGTTAGAAATAAATAAAATGTGGACAAAACCTCAAGGAATGAGTTTTCTCGCTATTTTACACCTTATATACCTCAACTATACCCTTCCTATTACTTGAAAAATTGCTGGCAATACTGTCTATATTGTCTAGTATGATTTTTTTTTAATCTTCGCTCCCCTTAAAAATAAGATAAAAAGCCTCTATTTATAGGGGGAAATTGAGTTTAAACACAATACTGCCTGCTTGGGCAAGTACGGGACCAGTACGAGTCCCTCCCAGGCTTGTGAGGGGTTTTGACCCATATGGGTCAACCAGTGGATCTGTACCACCAGGCGTGACCCTTACAGGTCCCTAAGGGCATACTAGGTCTCTGATCTTGGCTAAACGCATCTCTGCTATAGTAGGAATAGCTTTAATGGATAACACCTATAAGAGATTGCATTATCTAGCTCTCATAATAGTTTTGTGAGAAGGACTGTTAAAATCCAGTGCTCACACACTCTTTCTCTTCTTTAGCCATTTCAAAGGCACATCTTCTCTGAGCTCCTCTTCAGCCTTCTTCTCTTCCTCCAGCTCCTTGGCAATCAGCTCCCTAGGCTTCACATCCTTGGTTCCCCTAGAAAATTTGGATTTTCTAGGGATAACAGCAACCAAAGGGTGAGAGCTGGCAGAGCTAACTCTCTTTGCTTCTTTCTTAGAGTCTCTTGTGACCTCCTTCTTACTTTCCTTCTTTGACTCTGTCTTTCCTCCTTCTTTAGATCTCTACTTGGTAATCCTTTCCAGCTCCTTCTCCATAAAGGCAGCCAGAGTTTTATCTTAATTTTCAGGCTTAATAGGCTTCAACTTCAGACTAGCCTTAAGATCCTTTACTCTGACTTTTCCCTGCTTCAGCTTGATGAACTTAGGGGTCTTGGGCTTCTCCTCACACTTCAT
This sequence comes from Euphorbia pulcherrima, assembly GCA_947683365.1. Taxonomy (NCBI): domain Eukaryota; kingdom Viridiplantae; phylum Streptophyta; class Magnoliopsida; order Malpighiales; family Euphorbiaceae; genus Euphorbia; species Euphorbia pulcherrima. Next base: position 74,607,572 of record CANTUS010000004.1, read on the forward strand.
GTTATGGAAATAAGCATTACTGAGTACTCTGGACGTAATAACCTTATATACGACATTATTCTTCACATCCCAACCTTCAAGATCAAGCTTATAAGCTTTGCAGATCTCTATAACAAGATTCCCATACACTATGTGTTTTGACACCTTCAAGAACTTGTGTAGAATGGGCAATGGCTAGTTGATACTCATGCCCTATGTTGGCATAGACAAACACCCTCTCGAACTTAGAACAGCTTCAAGTTGAAGCAGTCTTAGGCAATAGAACTTTAGTCACCAACTCATGAGATGGCTTCCCCTTCTTGGTAAATAGAGAGGCTGTTAACTCTCCAGCCTTATAGTCAGTGGGGACTTCATAATCAATAGGGATAGCTAAATGTTCTTCATCCCTCACTACATGCATTCTTAAACCTCTTTCCCTCATCCCTAAAAGATTTTCAATGAGCTTGGGAGTCATATAAACTTTTCTTCCGATCATAGTTGTGACAAACATATCATTAAATCCTTCCACTGTGTAAATCCCATGAAAGAATCTCCCCATGATCTGCTCGTAACACCAGCTTGGAATTTCAAAGAAACCTCTAAATCATTGTCGACACGTCTATTTGCCAAATCGCTCATCACTAGAGAAACTTAGCATATCAATAGTGATAGGTTCCTCAATCGTCGTTCCCTCCTTAGAGCACCATTCCGTTGGAGAATAAGTAGTTCCGCCAGAATAAACAGGTCTTTTCTCTCATTAATATTAACTACAATATGGGCCAAATGATCATTCATTGTAACCCAGTAAGAATCATCCTCACTTTTTACAAATAGAGGTTCTTGCACACCAGAATTTGAACTTCTAGAAGTGCTTGCCATAGCCTTGAGACAGCTAGAGAATTTGGGGATTTAAGAAGAAGATTGCAGAAGAAAGTTTGGTAAAGTGATCCTTCTCTCTTCCTTGTCTATTCTTAAATAGCAAAAAACTCTTCGATTTAACCCTACAAAGCTACGTGTATGACTCACAAGCAATGGTCATATTTGAACGATGAGATTGATCAACGGTTACCGTGAAATAAATGATTACATAAAGCACGGAGTTTAAGCGGTTGAATACGGATCATTTTAAAACTTACTACCATTTCTATCAAGTTTAAATTTGAAAAGAAACTAGTGACAATTTTTATGATGTGTCCAAAATTCAAGCACGAAGAAGAAATACTTAACCTAATTCACAAAAGCTCAGAGTGCAAGATAGGTCAGTGGGGAAATATATCTCTTCAAATTGGATTGGACATTCTAATTAATTCTCTCAATATGTTAAACTGGTCCTTTCTAATGGGCTTTGTGAATATGTCAACTCGCTATTCTTCAGTGGGAATATATGTGATCTTGACTTCACCTTTTAGCACATGATCCCTTATGAATTGATGCCTAATGTTGACATGCTTCATTCTGCTATGTTGAATTGGATTATTGGACAGGTCAATTGCCCTCTTGTTGTCACACATGACTTTAAGACACTTAGACTTTATACCATAATCCTCTAATTGCTGCTTAATCCATAGGAGTTATGCTACATAACTTCCTACAGCCATATACTCAGCCTCAGCTATACTCAGCTATACCATGTTACTAGACAATCACCAAGGAAATGACATCCTCCAGTGCTGCTTTTCCTTTCAAGTTTGTCTCTTCCATAGTTACATTTGTGTATCATCTCAAAGTGAAGTTTGTATTACTTGGATATTGTAAACCTGCATCAATAGAGCCTAGCAAATGCCTGAGAATTCTCTTAACAGCAGCTAAGTGAGATTCTCTGGGTCAGCTTGATGTTTTGCATAATAACATACATCATATTGAATGTCAGGCCTACTAGCAGTAAAGTAAAGTAGAGAACAAATAATACCTCTGTAGAGCTTACTCTCTACAGGTTTACCTTCCTCATCTTTACTCAGAATAGTATCAGTGGCCATGGGTGTTGACATTGGCTTAGCTTTATCCATGTTAAACTTCTTGAGTACTTCCTTGGCATACTTAGCTTAGCTGGTGAGGATCCCATCATCACCTTGCTTGATTTACAAACCAAGAAAGAAATTAAGCTCTCCCCTCATTGACATTTCAAACTCTTTCTTCATCTGCTGGCTAAACTCTTTGCAAAGCTTCTCATCAATTACTCTAAAAATAATGTCATCAATATAGATTTGGAGTAGCAACACATCTTGATGCTTCCTTTTGATGAAAAGGGTTGTATCTACCTTTCCTCTGACATAACCTTTGCTGAGTAAAAAGTTAGTCAGTCTCTGATACCAAGCTCCTGGAGCTTGCTTCAATCCATTCAGAGCCTTCTTCAACTTAAAGACATGGTCTAGATACTTTGGATCTTTAAAGCCTGGGCTCTCCGACATAGACTTCTTCTTGAATATAACCATTAAGAAAAGCACTCTTGACATCCATTTGAAACAACTTGAAGTTCATATAGGATACAAAAGCACAAAGGATTCTTATTGCTTCAAGTCTTGCTACTGGCGCAAAGGTTTCTCCATAGTCAATGCCTTCTTGTTGATTATAGCCTTGAGCAACTCGTCTGGCTTTGTTTCTGACAACATTACCAGCTTCATCTATCTTGTTTTTGAAAATCCATTTAGTGCCAATGATTGACTTGCCTATGGGTTTCTCCACAAAATCCAAACTTTATTTCTTCTAAATTGGTCTAGCTCCTCTTGCATTGCAATCATCCAATTGTCATCGAACTCAGCATCTTCAAACTTCTTGGGTTCAATCAATGAGACAAATGTTGAATGACTCATCATTCTATTCAGTTGACCTCTAGTCAGCACTGGCTTCAGCATACTATTAAGGATCTTCTCATCTGGGTGATCTCTCCTTGCTTTAACTTCTTTTGGTATATCATGATACGCTCGCTGAGCTACTATCGTAGGTTGAGCATCATTATCATCCCCAAAGTTGATGGATTGGTCCAAGTCAACTTCATAATCTTCTTTTTCTAGAATTGGATCAAGAATAACAATGGGCTGACTAACTGATCCGCTGACTTGGTCTCTTTTCTTTTCATCATCACTGGCTTCTATACCTGAATTGTTAGTTTCATCAAAATGTACATATATTGACTCCTCTAATGTGCCAGTTCACTTGACATACACTATGTATGCCCTACTATGTGTTGAGTAACCCAGAAAGATTCCTTCATCGGCCTTAGGGTCAAATTTGGCCAGTTGGTCTTTAGTATTTAATATGAAGCATCTACAACCAAAGGCCTTAATATGACCAACCTTGGGCTTGTGCCCCTCCCAAAGTTCATAAGGAGTTTTGTTCAAAACTGGGCGAATTAAAACCCTGTTTAGAATATAACAATCTGTGTTAACAACTTCTCTCCAGAAATACTTTAGTAGATTATTATCACTCAGCATAGAATGACCTATCTCCACAATAGTGCGATTCTTTCTCTCAACAATCCCATTCTGTTGAGGTGTATGAGGGGCAGAAAAATTGTGGTCAATATCATGCTTAGAATAGAATTTCTCAAACTACCTGCTTTTGAATTCTCTTCCATGGTCACTACGGATTCTATTAATTTTAAGATTTTTTTCATTCATGATCCGGGTAGCCAACCTAGATAATAATTCAAATGTTTCATCTTTGCTGGAAAGCAAGATAATCCAAGTGAACCTAGTCAGATCATCTACAACCATAAGAGTATATTTCATTCCAACTAGACTTGTTGGCAATACTGGCCCAAACAAATCCATGTGTAAAAGATCAAGGGGACGAGAAGAAGATATATCTGCTAAGGACTTAAAGGTCTTCCTAAATTGTTTCCCAAGTTGGAATGCTGAGTAGAGTCTATCTTTTTCAAAGGCTAGATTGGGTAAACCATCAACAAGTTCATTTTTAGCTAATTTGGGCAGATTGGTTATATTGATATGTCATAACCTTCTATGCCATAGCCACGAATTTTCCTCCTTAGAAACGAAGCATATATCATTGGAGCCAGGGAATAAATCAATCACATAAACATTATTATTTCTAGGAGCATAAAGAATAGTTTGGTCAGAGTTACCATCAATGACTGAGCAACCCACTGAGTCAAAAATCACTTTCCCGCCTTTGTCACACAGCTGAGCAACGCTTAGTAGGTTGAAATTCAGGCCTTTCACTAGAGACACATTTTCAATTGAAGGCTTGAATCCAATAGTGCCATCGCCAACAATCTTTCCTTTTTGGTTGTCTCCAAAATTGACCCTCGCATTCCTTTATCACTCCAATATGATATATTACTTTTCATCACCTGTCATATACTTCAAGCATTCACCATCCAAATACCACATTCTTTTGTCATAAGTGTATCTCAGGCTCACCTGTAAAACAATTAAGTTTTCTTAGGTATCCATGTTTTTTCTAGATAGATCCTCCCTTGTTAGTGGTGGTCATCCTTGACCAATCATACTCATTATAATAACCATTTTTGTGTCTACACATGACAGTGGCATATCCTGACTTTCCACAAAAATTACACGAGGCCTTAGGATTGGGCCTGCTCACTTTACTCTTTTCAGAAACCTTCTTAGAGTGGTGAGTGTGGTTACTCTAAGTATTCCTACTAGGTTAAGGAGGGACCCGCACCTTTTTTAAAGCTGTTAATTCAGCAGCGAACTCATCAATTTTCTTAGTGAGCTTGCTATTATATCCATCATGGTACTCAGCTTTTTCCATAAGGTATAAGATATCATGTGAGGTATAAGAATTTACATCTTCTAGACCATCACACCTCCTCTAGAGTACTTTGATATATTTGGCTGACTTTTTAGTCATATTAATAACATTATTAAGTACTGCAGCAAGTTCATTAGAAGATAAAAGGGTTCAAAATTTAACTCAGTTCTCTTTCCTTTATTAGTACTCTGGTCAGCTGATTGATTGGTAGTGGAAGTTGATGGTTGGTCAGCTGACTCTAAGTTGGGTTGATCATCCTTTGCCATGAGACACACATTTGCAGAATCTTGTGCCTCTTCATCTGAGGATGATGACTCTTGTTCAGAATCACTCCAGGTAGCAACAAGAGCCTTCTTATCCCTTTTCTTCTTAGGTCTGTCCTTCTTAGCTTTAGGAAAGCTAGACTGGATATGCCCTTTTTCACCACATTCAAAGTACTTGATGTCTTTGTTATGCTCCTTGCTAAATTCCTTGTGTGATCTTTCATCTACTCCCTTCTTGTACTTCTGGGCTTTCTGAATCTCTGAAAGTTCTTATCTTTCCTCAAGAACCTGTTAAAGTTCTTGGTCATCAGTGTTATTTCTTTCTTTCTATCCTCAGGATATTCTTCCTCTGAAGAACCCTCATCACCCTTAAGAACAAAAACTCTACTAGAGCTTCCTCTTTCCTTGTGCTTGAGCATCTTGGACTCATCTTGATATTGCTTCAATGACATCTCATGAGTAATCAAGGTTCCTATCAGCTCATCAAACATGTAGGTCTTCAAATCATGGGCTTCTTCAATAGCACTCTTCTTTGCATCCCATTTATGTGTCAAACTTCTCAAAATCTTATTGACAGTCTCCTCTTATATGAATTTCTTGCCAACTATTTTCAGCTCATTGACAATATTCATGAATCTAGTGTTCATGTTAGGAATGTCCTCCTTGGGTTGCATTTGAAACATCTCATAATTCTTCATGAAAATGTTGATCTTGGACTCCTTAACCTTGTCAGTACCTTCGTAAGTCACTTCTAACTTCTTCCAGATCTCTCGAGCAGTTTCACACTCTAAAATGCGGTTGAACTCAATTGCATTAAGATCACAATAAAGATAGTTGATAACAGCTGTGTTTTCCTTTAGTCTGGATAAGTCCTGGTTGTCCCACTCATTAGAGTACTTATCAACACGTACTCCATTCATTACAATAGTAGGAACATATGGCCCTTCAACAATAACCATCCAACCCTACATACTCTGAGATTGGATGAAATTCTTTATCCTGTACTTCTGGTAGGTATAGTGCTCACCATTAAACATGGGAGTACTAGTGACTGACATGCCTTCAGGTAGAATGTAGGCTTGGGCATTTCCACTGGATTCTCCTCCTTTGTACGCCATGGTCTTTATATCAAGATTGTAAAATCTTTAGACTAAGAACTGCTCTAATACTACTTATTGGTCCCTATGAGCACACTTAATGAGTCAGAGGGGCGGTGAATTGACTTGCTAGAATAAAAGAAGTAACTTTTTTGCAATAAGATAAACTGCACTGAGTAGGTCAGCGGAGTGAACAGACTCTGAGTAAAGCTTCAGTAGAAAAGTAAAGAACACAGAGATTTTATACTAGTTTGGCAACCTGTGCTTACATCCAGTCCCAAGAGAGTGTCTTAGCTTTAATCCATTAATCTCAACTCCTTTACTCTAGGCAAAGCAGCCTTTCACAAGAGGGTCCCAATTACAGAAAGTACCCTCCAAACTGTAATCACTCACTCGCTGAGTAGAACACCCTCTTCTATCAGCAACTCAATCAGAGTCTAAACAAGAGCTAGATTCAACTTATAGAAATGTTGATCTAGTTACAAATAATCTGATATTACAATTTTATTGATCTATTCTAATCTCTCTTGTTGTAAAGCATATTCTCGCTGAGTAGTTGCTTTCTTGATTCAACTTCTTTTAAAGCTTGTAAATTGACAGAATTTTACTTCTTAGAAATTTAGATGCAATCACCAAGTTCTAATGCTTGCCTTCTTGCTCCTTTTATAGTTGAAATCAAGAATGTAGCTGTTAAACTTATCTTTGCATCTACTGTAAGTTGCCAGGTCAGCTATCCACCCGTTGCTTCTTTAAATCAATTTGTTAAGAGATAGAATCACACCATTGTGAGATAGAAATCAATCCATTAGGAAACAGATTAAAATTTGAGCTTCAATTTGAATTCTTTGTCATTTGATGCCAGTCTTCTAGTAGAGAGATCTTGCGCTGACTTGCTACGTGCCATCTTCCCATTCCTCTGGTAATCTGATAACTTTTCCAAGTAGCGAGATACTAGGTAGGTGAGTCTGCAACATTTCCAAATCTGGTAATTGCTTTTTGTAGCTTGATCTTTGAAGCACTTTGGCGTGTTCTTCATAAAGTGGCAGTCTTGTCAGGGCATTAATTCCTTTTATCTTTCTTTCATTAATGTCTGCAAAAGTACAATTGAAAAAGAAAGATTCTATTTTTCTTCAAATGGAAAGATCAGTGCCTTTGACTTTTAGAAATAACTCGGTGAAATGATTAAACAATATACACGGCTGAAACAAAATTTAAATATTAAGTGCTGAGTGAATAGTGTTTTGTCAGCGACTAAAGAAGATACTCGGCCCAGAACAGCTTAGAGTTAAAACTAAATAGCTAGGTCAGCGTAGACTTAAAATTCTACCTCGAATTCAATAACTCGCATATAACCACAGACTATTTATTTTAACATCATTATTGATTTAATAAAGCCAAACTAAGTTTAATTGGTATGACCAAAACTTAAGTACTACTGAGTCATCCACTGAGTTAGCCTAACCTTGTGTTGGGTTCAATAAAAACTTCTCAATTGAGCAACAAATAGAGCAATATCCTACGCCCGAAACCCAAAGCAACACTTGATCTAGTCAAAGAAACAACAACGCAAAACTAACATATCGATTCCATAAAAACACTGTCAAAACTAAGACCTTCACTTGTCTATTGGATATCTACCACGTGACTATTGGATATCTACCACTATTCTATTGGTTAAAAAATTTCAAAAAAAAAACATAGTGGATGTCATTTTTAAGATAAAAATAAGATGAACAAAAAACTCTAAAGCGGCAAGTCGAAAAAATGGTTTGAGAGAAAAATAAAAAATAAGAAAGAAAATCAAAAGAAAAAGGAGAGAAAAAAAGTGGATGACATATATGTAAATCGAATTGAAGGGGATGTATATTTAAGATTAATTTGACTTTACGGTGGATTTGTAAATACTAGACAAAATATGACTAATCTTGATAAATAGTTTACTTTGTAAGACCCTAAAGAGGTTTATATACTCAAGGGAAATTGTCAGTTATGCTCCATTTAGGCAAAATAATTTCTAGCCAACTTTAACTCAATTACCTAAAACTCACAACAAGTTTCCAAATTAACCAAAACACACTTTCTGTAACTTCTTTACCTCATATTCACTTTATCACTTACTTTTATAGGCTTTTTATAATAGAAATATAACATATATGTAACAGACACAAAACTGTTATAAATCTGTTAGTTTTTCATCAAACACCTGTATTAGACATTTATCAGACTTGTAGCAGACATACAATTTTATTCTAAGTTTATAACAGATTTATAACACATTTATAACAGATTTGTAATAGATTTGTAATAGATTCATAACATATATGTATTTAATATGTAACAGATACAAAGAAACACTTCATTCATATTCCTATCTGGTACAATACTATTATAAATCTGTTATATATTCATCAAACACTTGTATTAGATCTGTATCATATATGTAACAGATATGTATTAGATATGCAACAGATACAAAGAAACACTTAATTCACATTCGTATTTGATACAATACCGTTATAAATGTGTTATATATTCATCAAACACTTGTATTTGATTTGTAGCAGATATATAACAAATATATATTAGATATGTGACAAATACAAAGAAACACTTCATTTATATTCCTATATGATACAATACTGTTATAAATCTATTATATATTCATCAAACACTTGTATTAGACATTTATTATTCTTGTAGCAGACATACAGATTTATTATACGTTTATAACAGATATATAACATATTTATATTAGATTTGTAACAAATATAAATCTAGTACAAATCTGTTATATATATTTCATTAAACACTTGTATTAGATATTTATCATGCTTATAGCAGACATATAGATTTATTCTACGTTTATAACATATATATAACACATTTATAATAGATTTATAATAGATTTGTAACAGATATAAATCTAGTACAAATCTGTTATAAATCTGCTACAAGCCTGTTAAATCTACTACAGATAAATAAGAACAAACAATAAATATGTTATCATCCAATAAACCGATTTGGCTTTCTAATTGTTAAGATAAAAAACATAAAATCATAAATCACAGATTGCAAAAGAGAAATTACAGAAGGAAATCAGTAATGAATAACGAATTTAAGAAGAAAAAATGCAAGAATGAAGCAATATTCACGAACAATGATCTCTGTTAAGAGAAAACGAGAGCGAATTGTGTTTAAATAAGCTGCAACCTTTTCCCGGTTTGCAGGTTTGTATATGAGCATATTTTGGTTAATTTGTTTGTCAAATATTCTATATTGATGACACACTTATTTTGTGGTATTTAGGTAATAATTTTGCACTATTAGGTGCAATTAGGTGCTTTTCTCTATACTCAAGGTAATAAGGCATCAGATTAGCGAAAGAGATGGGCTTGGGCAAGAACTTGGGCTGCCAAAGCCAACATAATGTGGCCACATGTTTCATGAAAGGGAACTACAACGCTTTAAGACACTTTAAGGATTTTTTTTCCTTAACTACTTCCCTTTTCAGTTAGCTAATTATCTCTTTTTAAGTTTGGATTTTCCTTTCTACGATATATTACTTTATTCTTCTAACTTACTTTCCTTTCTTCTTTCTTTCTTTCTTTCTTTCTTTGATCATCTCTTTTCTTCCTGTTTCATTTTTTTCATTGTTTATATCGTGATTTACTAACAAGGTGTAGCTCAGTTGGCAATGCAGGCTGAGTAAGTTGGAGGAAAACAAGATTTGAATCCTACTAAATACACTTGTTGGGAGGGGTGAGAAGCCTTAACTGTGACAAAGCCCCGAACAAGGTTATCTCAATGAATATAACTATAAATATTACCAAAAAAATTATTTATATCATGATTTTCATCTGTCTCTGCTCAGATCGATTTGGATTTCTTATATTTTATTTCTAGTTTTTAATTTTGGTTGAGCTTCCTATTCCGGTAATTTTCTGGTTTTTCCGATTGATAGTTCGATTTATGCTGCTATTTTGTTTTCGATTTTTGTTCATCTATTTTGTTTTGAGATTCGTGTTTTATGAATCTTACAAGTTTTGTTTATGTATTGAGATTCGTTTTTTGTGAAGGTTATTTTGATTTTTCAGACTATAGACTTTTAGCCGCATATTTGTTGTTATCTTGTTGGTTGAAATTGTTGTCTTAGTACAATATAAAAGTGGAGATCTACATAATTTTGATATGAATTTGTCATCTTGCTGGTCCAATTTTGTTAGCTTTAATTCCATTTTCATTGAAATGGCAGAGGCAATTAAATAAGGAAAGAGAAGAAAGAGTTAAGAATATAATTAAAATTTAATTTTTATGTTTATAGAAACACTCAATTTTTGAACAAAAATTATGGTATGAATGGCTTATATATGATATAAGAGTGATATAATGTCTTTATAATGCTAAATTTTCACTTATTTTTACAATAGATATTAAACTACAAGCAAAAACCATAATTTGAAAGCCTTATACCTGATATAAGAGTGGTATAATGCGTTTATATATTCATTTCTCCTTCATGTTCACAATATTACTCGTTTTTCTATAAAAAAAACATGTTATGAAGGCCTAATCTTGGTATAGGACCTCTTTTACCACTCTTAATTTTTTTTTTGAAGCAAATATGTTTAAATGGCTTGCACAAGAACTCTTCTATCATTCTTATACATGGTATGAAGGCCTTATACCTAGTATAAGAATGGTATATAACCTTTATATTACCCATTTTTCGTTTCTTTCTTAGAACAAATTTTAAAATGCCAACAAAAACCATAGAATGAAGGCCTTATATCATGGTATGAAAGCCTTATACCAAGTATAAGAGTGTCTTAAAGCTACAGATAAAATTAAACTTTATAGGTAACATCAATAATTAGAAAATAACAAAAAAGGAAAATAAAAAGGAAAATCACTCATCCCATTCATGTGGAAACAACTAAACAATAATAAAATCCTCAATAGAATAATCCTTCCTCAAATAATAATTTAAAAGACAATAATCACCTCCTTCACCAACCTAACAAAGGCATTATCATCGTCATTAAAAACTATTGATTCCAACAATGTCACACCATATATGTATTATTCAAAAGACCTTGATCCAAACAGGTCTCAATACCGACAATGTTTGTGTCTTCATCCTCGGCCATGCCTCTTCTTAATAGCAAAATGCATAATAGTCTTCTTTCTCGCTTATTTACAATATGTACATAAGTTCCACAACAATAATAGAAAAATCAAACAATAAAGGATACATTATCAATTTTATTGTAGTTATGAAAAATTAAGCAAGCTTCTATCACACAATTATCAAGCAAACTTCTATTTTACAACTATTATACATCTAATTAAATAATTTTGTACAAATTGCTTGCATAAGAGATCTTTCACTGCTGTTATAAATGGTATATGTTGGTCCCTGTGATGGTCTATATAAGGTTAGAAGGGGGGTGAATGACCCTTTTTGCGGAATTAACAGACTTTAAAAAGTCTTTATATATCGTGTTTGATATGTTCCAGATATATTGGATCCGGATGATGCAAATATGAAATGATATGCAAATAAAGTAAAAAGTTAGAATACCAAACACATAGTTTTATCCTGGTTCGACCCCGCCTACTCCAGTCCCCAAAGTTTCCTTACTCTGAGCTTTTTCCACTAGTGGATTCCTTTCCAACTGGCAGGAACCAAGCCTTACGATTTATCTCCGGATGGTAACTCCTTCCGGATGTACAATATACCACTAGAAGCACCAACTCCTAGCTGAGTTCTCTTATCTTTAGCAGGATATACCACTTAGATTTCTACCTAAGCCTAAGTTGAGTCCTACAGGGAGATCTCACTTAAAGCACCAACTCTAAGCTATATCCCAATCCTAATACTCACCTGAGTATGAGATCTTTACAACTGATTTTTCTCAAGGTTTTAGTTTTTGAATTTCTCAATTTTATAACTCACTTGCGAATTTTTACAAACTGATTTGAAATAGTTTATTTCTTGGAGGGATTGAATTACTAATTGCAGTAGTGGATTTTCTTATATTATGCTTCTTGTAAATCAACCAGCACCTTCTCAACTTGCGAAGCTTCCCTTTTATATGCTTGGATCATAAATGTAGTCGTTGTGTACCATTGAGGTTGAATTGGATCTTCACCATTGATCAGGTAAAATATGGCGCTTTCGAAGTTGTTGATTGATCCATTAGACTGAGTAATTATCCTATTTGAATTCTTAGTATTGAGGTAAAAAGTTGTCAGTGATCATTTTCCTTGTATTTTAGTGATTCACCAACTTTTATGCCAGTTGTCCGGTGTGTGAGCTCCACGCGCCTTTCCTATTGCTCTAGGTAGAAAAGGTTGTTGCCTTTCTCTTTTCTGTATAAGTCCTTCTATCCTTTTCTGAAAAGCTTGCTAGCTTTATTTTGTCTTGTATAAGTGGAAAGGATCTTTGACTCTTAGACCAGGAAAAGGGAGGGAAAATATATTTTTGAAACTTTTTCCTTTTTCTTGTTAACTTTATCTTCCGGATGATTTTAGTCTTGATATATCTGAATGCTATTCAATCAGTCTTTCTTCCAGATGCTGATCTTGAGCGTTCACAGTTTGTTTCCTTTCCAAACTTTAACCAAATGGTTCCATTGTGTGCTTAGTTATTTGTAGTCTTCAATATATGTCCTAATGACTTATTTTAGATCGGATGCTTCCATTTTGGATTAAGGAGATTACATGTTTTTGTTCCTTAAATTTTAGTTTTCTTCAAACTTGATCCGGATAGTCTTGAATTGGTTCTTCCGGATCATTATTTTCCAACAATCTCCCCCACTTGACAAAAACAAAAACTAAGCACATATAAGCATAAGGAAAGGGGTTTATACTACCTAAGTATATTTCTTGATACTTAGACATTTACAGATTTGCTCCCCCATAATCTAAGCATCCTAACTCCCCCAATATTTTGGTATTCTAGCTTCTAAGTTTTTGAAGTACGATTGATAGTTGTAATTAGAAGAAATTTTGTAAATGTTTTTCACTATATATACTTTTGTTGTTAACACTAGTTAACATCAAGGAAGTTCCAGATTACAATTACAGATATATATAAGTGAAAATAGAACTAGCTATTACAGATTTGTACATTGAAAAAACAGCTATTCTAAAAGATAATTAGCTCTTCATTTTCCCCCTTTATTGGATGACTCTCCCTCTTTATCTTTGCCTTTGCCTTTCTCCTCCTTTTGGTTTTTATCAACTTGGGGGTCAATAACTATATAGGTTCTGCCATCCCAGTTCTTTTGCCATGCACTAGAGTAGACAGAGTAGTCTATGTTGCCTTGATCTCTTTTCTCAATAATAGTGTCCACTGCGTCAGGAGTGAAATAAAGTGGCCAAAGGAGCTTCTTGAGTTATTTGTAGGACTTGATCATATCTGGAGTGATTGACAGAACATGCTCTCTATCTTTTTCATTAAAGAAGGGAAACAGATCCTTGAGGAGAGTGATATTGCTCTTGTATCCAAAGAATCATGTGTCCCCAATGTGCTAGTCCAAGTCTTGAAGAATTAGAAAGAGAAGGCTTTTCGGAATAGCAGATCCAGATGTAGAGGGAGCTGAGATAAATAATTGATACATACCGGATTTGAGATGAGCAACTTCTTCAACTATGTCTCTTCTGCAGTTATGGATAGTTATATTTAGGTCTCGCATTTCTTTATTGAATTTGGTCTTCCATTCTTTGATGATTTTCTCAGTGTGAGCATGGGTTTTGAAGTCCCTCTCGCGAGGCGATGATGACGCATATTCGAATTTTAATCCTCATTTAAAAGTCACTTTGAATTTTATTAACATTTAAATTCAGTTCAGCGTGTCCGACTATGCATCCAGTGGAAACTCAAACCGATGATTCTCACCCAAAATATCTAAAAATATGTTAAAATATATTAAAATACCCTAAAAAATTCAAAAAATCAGCTTTTGACCCGCTTTTCCCCTTTTGCTCACTTTTTTAGAACATGGGCCCCATTTAGGAGTCTACCAGTAGGGGCCTGAAGCCAGCGGCGACATCATCCCTGCCACAGACGACTTCACTTAGGTTGCTGGTGGCCTGAGCCATCCCGTCGGCGGTATGAGCCCCTGCAGGTAGACTACACTTTTTGCTTTTTCTAGAAACCCATCGGATAATCACAAAAAGTTGGTTTGTGGCTCATTTTTCAGCCTTAAAACATTAGAGAAGGGGTGGAGAAGGGAAAAAAAATCAGTAGATAAACTTAAGAGCTTTAGGAGTGAGATAGAGCAATTTTAGAGAGAAAGGGAAGAAAAGGTAAGAAAATGGATTTAATTCATGTTTTCTTGGTTTTTGTTCATCTAATCTCTTAGAATAAACATAAAATCTGTAGAAATCTTAATAGGATTTTTAGAGACAAATATTGTTTAATCTTCAAATCACTACCTAAATCGTCATTTTGAGCTTCCCGGAGGTGTCATTGGTCACGAAGAGGTGGATTCACGACCCCGAGGTAAATTATTGAGTCTCTTGAGCTCTTTGGCATTATTTCTTACTGCTTAGGTAACCCCTCATCCAGAAGTTTTGCAAGCATTTCCCGTGCTGCTTAATGTTCTTCATTTAGATATGTCAATCCGAGGTGATTCCCTTTCCACCTTCAACTATACCTCCAACAATGAATTTTTCCAAGTTTTCAAACCTGCGATCAAGGTACTCTTTGAGCTCAGTGGTTGCTTCTATGGAGGAGGAGGTGATCTGACTTATGAGTGTTGCACAGTTGTTGTCAGCTCTGGTGTGAGCTTGATCTATAGAGCGATTTGCTCCTACAATATTGGAATTCAATTGGTTCAACACCGGAGTGATTCTGGAGAGTGAAGCTTCTGTAATAAGGTCAGTTAAGAGGAATCCTTGTATTTTCCTTTCAATATTCTGGACAAGCCCCTTGATTTCCCCTAATTCAGACTTCAAATCCAAAGCTAAAGATTTTTCATTTATTATGCTCTCCATGGATTTGAGTTGAGTACATATACTCCGAAGAGTCCGCCTGACATAGCTTTCTTCCTACCTCTCAACTACAACCTCTTGTATCATCTTTAATGTTGTTGTCAGTTTATCAACTCTGCCAGGATTGTTATTAAGAATTAGATTTTTGGGAGTGCTTTCATATGAAGAGGTTTCTTCTGACCTATAGCTGCTTCCGGATTCCCCTAATTCGGAAGGTTAAGATTCACTACTCTCCTTCTCTTTCTCTTCTTCAACCTTATCTTCCAGCCTAATTTCCGAATAGGCCTCGACCTTAGAGTCCATTGTAGAAGTGTTCTCATTAGATCCCATAACAGTACCCTCCTCTAAAACATTGTGCTCCGGGATGTACTGATCATCCTTAGATATAGTTTGTATGTCTACACCTAAGTTGTCCTGATTTATGGCAGTAGTACTACCAGAACTTGGGATAGGGATTACCTCATTTATCTGTTGAATATCTACTTGCTCTTCTTCAGTCTCCTTCACTAACCTAGTATCCGAAAGACTGGAAATATCCACAGTCTCCCCTCTAATTGCCTGTATAGGGCTTATAACTACTACTACCTCATTTTATGGAGAGGTGAAATTGTCCTCACCATCCCCTCCCATTACCTTTTCAAGACTTTCTAGCTCAACCACTTCCACTTCTTTATTTAATAAATTATTCGAAAGAGGCTCTGTTTTGGCTTTGAATAGGAATAAGTCTTCATCCGGATACTTAGCCTCCTTGAGAAGCACTAGATCTTTTGAGGCTACTAGGATTGAAGGACTTTCAGTGGTTGTTGCTCTAGATGATCCTCTAGGTCCCTCATTGGTCAGTCTATTTTGCTTTAAGTTATCCCAGACTACGCTCATCATGTCCTCATATTGGGGATCCTCAGGAAAGATGTTATCCAGAAGAATTGGTTTCTCAATGAAGATAACGAGCTCCATGCCTTTGCTTAAATCTGCTGGTGTTGTAGCTTTAGGTGTTGACTCTTGAATTGTAATTCCAGTAGCTGGCTTCTTGATAGCCAATTTTGTCCTCTTGGCTTTTAACGCTTCATTAAAGGTAGATCCTCTCCTGACGAATTATCTTTTTGTATGGGCTCCCCATCCCTGGTCTCTTCACTGTTGGAGCCATCCTCTGCTTCCAAGATATCTGTGATGGTTATCTTTTCGCCTTGCTTCCATCCCTTCTGGATTGCAGCAGCTGCCACTATAATTTTCTCAGTTGCTTCTAGTTTGCAAACTAGTTTCATTTTCTTATCAACTGCTTTGATGAGCCTACCTCTCTTCTTAGGCTTGTTAGGAGTGCTTTTCATCAATTGAGAGAGGGGAAGTGTGTCCTCATCTATTTCCTCAACTATTGGCTTGAGATTAACTTTTCTTTGACCCTTCGACTTAGCTATTCTGGCTCTTTTAGCTTTCCGAGCAATTTCAACTATGGCCTTCCGGACTCTGTTCTTCTCCTTTCTTTCCTTCCTCAGTCTTATTGATTTCTCTTCATCCGATTTTTCTCCAAAGGACAGATTCTTGAAATTCTTCTCTAATATAGCATTCCCATCCACTGATTCCTCCTTTGTGACATCAATTCCGTTTTCAATTAGGATTTTAGTGATGAGGCCTCCATGAGTATATTTGTGCTGCATGATGAAATGAATTAGAAGCACATGCATGTTGACTACCACACTTTCTGTCTATTGCTGGAATGAGGAGATTGTGGTGAGAGATCCCTTCTAGATTAGTACAAATTTCGCCAGTATAAACTGCAAGAATCTAGGAGTTTCTGTCTAGTAAGTGGAGAACTTATCTGTAAAGTATCTTTTGGAAGCCATTTCAGTGGTTAATACTTCACCTTCTATTCATCTCTGTTTGTCCTTAGCACCACTCCATCATTTTTCATGTTGAGATGACTTATAAAGAACTCTGGAGTCAAAGTAATCTCCTTGCCATCTATGGTGATCCGGAGGGCGTCATAGTAATTGTGAGCTTTGAGATTGTCGTAAAATTACTTTACGAACACCGGATAGGTTAGGTTGTGCATTTTGAGGAAGGTTTCTAATCCTTGATCTCTAAGGAGTTGATTGAATGGGTCTATTGAAAAAAGATAATCATCTCCCAGAGAATCAGATGGGATGACAATGCCTGATATAGCTTTCTTCACTGGAATGAAGTCAGAATCCTTCAGATCTTCCACCTTAAAGATGTTCTTTGAGGGGAGGATGACTTGGATTTAAGAATTTTGAGTTGCCATGTGGGAATTTTGAGACAGTTTCTGGGAATTTAGGGTTTTAAGAAATGAAATTTGCAGAGTAACAGTAGAGTAGCTGCTCGCGTGAGGAAGAAGAGGGATTTTGGGGGGCTTTTTTTTATAGAATTTCTAAAGTGAGGGTAGTTTGGTAATTTGAATGCAGTTAAACTTAACTGGATTGGTGAGGTGGTAGTTAAATTTGAGGAGAGAAGTAAATGGAGTTTAAACCGAAGAAATGGAACGATTTAATTTTTAAGACAGTTGTAACTTTTACCGCGCGTGGACTACCCAATAAACGTTTGAAATTCAAAATGTGTATAGTTACCCTTTTGCACTTTTACTGCCATATGTCAAGTCTATTTGCTGAGCTTGCAACATTCCTTCCTGATCTAGAGTCAGCTTTACTTTTACTTCTCTTCCAGATTTCTTGACTTGTAAAAGTCCAAATTTATCCCAGATTGTCTTCCGAATTCTTCTTCAAATTGGATTAGACATTCCAATTGACTCCCTTAGCTTGTTGAATTGATCTTTACTGAATGGTTTAGTAAAGATGTCTACCTTTTGCTCATTTATTGGAATGTAGGCCAATGCAAAATCTTCTTCATTACATGATCCCTGATGAAATGGTGTCTGATGTTGACATGCTTCATCCTGCTATGGAGTACTGGATTCTTTGACACCTCAATGGTACTTTTGTTGTCACACATTATATCTACACATTCGGATTGAACACTATAGTCTTCCAATTGTTGCTTGATCTATAAAATTTGAGCAACACAACTTCCAGTTGCCCTATATTCTGCTTATATGGTTGATAAGGCAACTAAAGTTTGTTTCTTACTATACCATGATACCAAGAAATCTCCAAGAAAGTGGCCTCTGGATGTACTCTTTCTTTCAAGAGTGTCTCTGCCATAATCTGCATTAGTGAAGCCTTGGAGTGTGAAGTTTCCACTACTAGGATACCATAACCCAACTTCAGTGGTTCCTAGAAGATATCTAAGGATTCTCTTCACTGCTTTGTGATGTGAATCCTTAGGATTGGATTGATATCTTGCACAATAGCAAACTGCATAATGTATGTCAGGTCTGCTAGCTGTCAAGTACAAAAGTAATCCAATCATTCCTTTGTAGAGCTTCTGATCTACTATTTCTTCTTCACAATCCTTTGATAGGACTGTATCTGATCCTATGGGAGTGGACATTGGCTTGCTTTTGTCCATTTCAAACTTCTTCAGAATCTCCTTGGTGTACTTAGATTGAATAATGAAGATCCCATCCGGACTCTGCTTGATTTGCAAACCAAGGAAGAAATTGAGTTCTCCCATCATTGACATCTCAAATTCCTTCTACATTTGAGTGCTAAACTCTTCACACATCTTTTCATTTGTTTCTCCAAAGATGATGTGATCTGCATAGATCTGGACTAGAATAACATCACCCTTCTTCTTCTTGATGAAAAGGGATGTATTCAACTTGCCCCGGATGTAACCCTTGGATATGTGAAATGTAGTGAGTTTCTTATACCAAGCTCTTGGTGCTTGCTTCAATCCATAGAGGGCCTTCTTCAGTTTGTATACATGGTCTGGATGCTTTGAGTCTTCAAATCTAGGTGGTTGCTTGATATAGACTTCCTCTTGAATGACTCTATTCAGAAATGCACTTTTGACATCCATTTGGAACAATGTGAATCCCATGAATGATGCAAAAGCACACAGAATCTAGATTGCCTCTAATCTTGCTACATGGGCAAATGTTTCTTCAAAACCAATGCCTTCTTGCTGATTGTAGCCTTGAATAACTAGCCTTGCTTTATTTCTTACCACAGCTCCAAAATCATCTAGCTTGTTCCAAAATACCCATTTGATGCTAATGATTGATTTTCCTTCCGGAAGTGGCACTAGATCCCAGACATCATTTCTGGTGAATTGATCTAGTTCCTCTTGCATTGCCATCATCCAGCTTTCATCTCCTTCAGCATCTTGAAATTTCTTTGGCTCAATAAGAGAGACAAAAGCAGCACAGCTCCTCATCCGGAGGGAGACAAAAGTAGCATGAGCTCCACGCACCTTTTCTATTGGTCTAGGCAGAAAAGGTTGTTAACTTTTCTCTTTCCTGTGTCAGTCCTTCTGTCCTTTTCTGAAAAGCTTGCTAGCTGTATTTTGTCTTGCATAAGGGGAAAGGATCTTTGACTCTTAGACCAGGAAAAGGGAGGGAAAAGATATCTTTGAAACTTTTCCCTTTGTCTTGTTAACTTTATCTTCCGGAAGATTTTAGTCTCGATATATATTCGGTTGCTATTCAATCAATCTTCTTCCGGATGCTGATCTTGAGCGGTTTAAAATTTGTTTCCTTTCCAAACTTTAATCAGATGCTTCCATTGTGTGCTTAGTTATTTGTAGTCTTTAATATATGTTCTGATGACTTATTTTGGACCGGGTGCTTCCATTTTGGATTAAGGAGATTACATGTTTTTGTTCCTTAAGTTTTTGTTTTCTTCAAACTTGATATGGATAGTCTTGAATTGGTTCTTCAAGATCATTGTTTTCCAACAGTATAAGACATGTTTTACTAATTTTCAAAATATAATGAATCTAAAATGTTTAAATAATTGGTATAAAAGCTCTTTTTACCACTCTTATATTTGGTATAAGACATTTTTTATGACTCTTAAACTTTAATGAAACAAAGATGTTTATATGGTTGACATAAGGACTCTTTTACCAATCTTATGCTTGATATAAGACCCCATTTACCACGGTTAAACCTTAGTGAAACATATTTGTTTTAGATTATTGGTATAATAACTATTTTACAACTCTTATACTCGATATAAGACCTCTTATACTCGCTTTTTTACCACTTTTTAATTTCTTTCTTGATATTGCATAGTCATCTCACCATTCTCAAAACAAAAATACTAAGAAGATTATGTCTAAAGTGTCATATTCCATATCTTTTACCATCTTTCAATAAGAAGGCATAAATCTCAAAATTTTACTTTCTTGGACATTTCAACAAATAACTAATGTGCATGATTATTATATATATTTCACACAACCATCAATCAAACCATTCTCTTTTACAAAAATGTCAATATATAATGGCAGTATTAGATCTAAAAACGATTGAGATAGTGACAATAATACCTTGTTTCAGCCATTTTTTTCTCATAGATTTCTCTTGCCCCTCAATTTTGTAGTATTTTTTCGTTTGATTTCAGTTTGTAATCTATTTAGAAATGAAGATCAAAGAGGTCGAGAGCTGGAGCAGTGTGAAATGGGTTGAAATCATGAAGAAAATCGGAGTTAAAAGGACGGTTCGTATGTAAAAGAAGAATTTGTCAGTTTTTTATTTTAAAAATTTAGAATTGAAAATCCAGTAAGTAAAAAGGGGAAAGTTGATCTTTGAGCTTTAAAAGATGGCATGTTGGTATTTAAGGAGAAATAAGCCCAATTTTATGTATTGGGCTAAGTTCCTCTTCATGAAATCATGCGTATTTGTCATTAATTAGCATACATTTTATGAACTAATATGTGTTTTCAACGTGTACGAGAAAGATGCGAGTACAATATTACAATTACTCCCCTCATTTAATTTTTATTGTCTTTTTAACTTTTTTTTAATTCTCTTTGTAGTTATCAACTTATATTTTTAATATATTTTTTACCTCTTTTTATCTAATTTGTCCTTGTATTAATGATGAGAGAGATTTTATATAAATGAAAATTATAAGTTGGTAATTAAGAAGAAAGAGAATATTTATATAAAGTATAAGGGATAAATTAATCATTTTAACAATATAATTAATATTTTATTAATATTGATGATTCAGTTAAATAGACAATAAAAATACACGAAGGGAGTAATAATCTTATGATAAATTTATCTCAGGTCATTTAATTCTAACAGCAAATATATCATTAAATGAGAACATTCAATAGTTTCTGATTCTCTAAATTAAAAGGTGTCTTAGTATTTTAATTAATGTAATGTAGGTTGAATTGCTCATTAGTACTCGACTACTCGCATTGGATGCAATTTTTGTCCCACCTAATTTATCGAAGTTTTGCTCTAACTACATTCAGATTCGACGCGAGTCGCGCACTTAACTGTGATAGGTAAGTCTCTCAATAAGGATTTTTTACATTCACTAGAACTCGAACTCAAGACCTTAAATCGTTTACTAATTGGACCAACCATTATTGGTTTATTGGCTCCAATTCTAAATAGTACTACTAGCGTACTTTTCCTTACATTCATAACAAGTACTATAAAAATCTTATAAACAAAAGTTGTGCAGTAAAAATCTTTTCGTGATTTCTATCAAAAATTATAGCTCTATATTTTATTAAAAACATAATAGTAGAAGTTACATAGTATTGATCATATTTTTTATAAGTTCATAGTATTGAACATTAATTAAATTATCTCACTCATACTTCTTTCTCTTTTTTAAAAAAGGATACAGTCATACTTCTAATACCCAACAAAAACATACTGTATTATCTTTAACCCAATGACTTCCGACTTGATTTTACAAATATACCCTCAACTAATACAACAAAATATATAGTAGCAATGAAGAAGAAAAAACAAATGACGATAGTCACTAGCATCCCCAAATTATTATTTTCAAAGCCGCAAAGAGCTAAAAATCCCAATTAGGTAAGTAGTTTCAGTGACTCTAAAGACAACAAACCTGTGACATCTTCAAATTATTAATAAGTACCATAAATATAGCAAGTGTACTATTTGGTAACGCCAATCCTCATAAGAGAAATATAAGCAACAAGCCTATAACCCACAAGCATAACTACAAGAGCAATAGCAGAAATAATTTGGTCATGCACATCAAGTCCCACCAATTTAATTGAAGGAAAATCACCAACTAAACAAACAGAATGTCCATCATTTCCACACGGATAAGGATCGGTCAATTTATACTGAGACCCCAAAAGCAACTTATACGTATACTGGCTTATCGAAAGGTACTTAACCCAACGAATAAAAAACGGAACATGTGTAACATAGTACCCTCCAGCTAATTGAAAAGTCATCATAGTAACCGATCCAACTATTGTCGCCGATTTTTGATTCATTACTATAGCTCCAAGAGCGAGTCCCATACTTTGCGAAACTAAAACGTTGTACAAAACGACCGATAAGAAGTGTAGGAAGGCTAATGCTGTCGGTTTTAGGCCCGTCATCCAGTAGGTTATGATGGTGAAACCTGTTGGAAGAACGAAATCCATTGGAAGATCGCCTGTTGTTAGTGCCATGAAATAGGATGATAGTCTATATGTTCCGGCTGATCTTTCTTTCTCGAGCATTTTTCGCTCTTGTGGGAATTGGAATATTGCTTGGAATAATGGAAAGAATCCCCAGAAACCAGTGAAAAAGAACAGGATTCCTATCTGCATACACACATTAGCATACACAAATGAATCAAACTTAAGTGTAGTCGGTCCTGATATTTCTTGAGCCCCAGGAAAAATAAGAAATAAAGTCCCATTTAATTAAAATATTTCATGCAAAACTGAAATATTTAATAAAATATTAAATAAGTAACTATTTTAGTTTTTGTATTTCAAGTAAATAATTTAAGTAATTAACACGAAAAAAATTTAAAAAGTTTTTAAACCTTTGTATAACATGGGCTTTTTTGGTGGTAGGCCCTAGACCATCGGAATTCTGAACTATGTTTAGGCCGGCCTAAACAATTGTTTTTGCCTTTTTATTCGGCTAAGAGTTGAATTACCTGATCTTGGAGGTGAGAAGTATCGGATTTCCACCATATAGAACCAGTAATAAGAGCACAAGCTATAATTTGAAAAATTTTGAGAGCGGAAAAAGTCTCGTGTTTCCGTTGTTTAACTCCTCTTCGAATCAGGACAGTAAACTGTTGCCACCATGTTGTTGCCCATTTACCCGTTTTCTTAGAAGATGGCCCGTCTTGACTGTAATTGTCACATGATTTTAACTCTGCCTTTAATTTATCGGCAAGGTTGTTTTTATACCCTGATACTAGTGCTTGCTTCATCGAGGCTTGATCTTCTTGCGATTCATCGCTCGATGTTCCATGGCCTACATAATAAACATCGATAAAGGCAATGCATTTTTCGATAAATCAAAACGAAGATAAACAATTTTCTTCCTTAATTTATTTGCGTAGTCTTTAAAAGAATGAGGAATTAATTGAACTAGTTTACAATGAATGAATTCAGAAATGCAACGTAGTTTTTGGGTTACATTAAACAATGAAGAAGATGGGTGAATTTAATAGAAGTAGAGTTTAACTAGTGGAAACTGGCCAAGACATAAATTTTAGGAAAAATTTTATTGCAAATAAATGCATAAAATGTTAACTTTATTTAAATTCATTTAATGAGTATATATAATTGGTAAAAGTAAAGGAAAAAAATATATTTCACATCGATATTAATTCACTTTTATATTCTTACTATAAGTGTAATTCTATATTTATTCCCAAATTATTTTTTAATTATTCTTTCTAAATTTAATCATTCTTAACTTTTACTTTTCAAAATTATAATATTTTATATTTTACAATATTTATTATAATATGAAAATAACTAAACCATTACCAATTAATTATTTTTAAATTCAGATCCTAAATATTTATAGTCAATAAAAATTCTAAATCTTTGTCAGTGTATGTAATATATTTTTCTTTTCTTTTCATAAATTTAATATTTTTGAAAATATTTTACAAAATTAACCTAATATGCAATAGAAACCCCCAACGTTAAACCCTTTATCTCAATATATGACACATATTTATATTTTCTAGTTTATTGGTATGATTTCAAATACAATATTTTAACATTCTAGCATAGTTTGATATAATTATCTTTACTGATGTATTTTGAAAGTTTGAGCTCTAATAATATAATTTAGATATTTATTTTTCATGTTTTGCTTAGTGATGATTCCAAATCATGTCTCTGTCATAGAAGGGATGAGTCCAAATGGCATTTCCGTCTTAGATGAACATGACTCAAACATATTCATGCGTAAAAGAATAAATAGTAAAATAAAAAAATTATATTTTAATATAGCATAATTTTTAATCTCAAATCTTGAAAATTTAAATCCTATAAAATTATTTTAAGTATTTTTTACATTTTTAGTAAATATAAATGTTTATGCGTGATGTTTTGGAGTAATGACGTTTTTTAAATAGCAAAAGAGTTTGAAGTCACAGTTGTTGTCATTGAGTTTTACCAAAAATAGTCAAATGAGCAAAATTTATGTATCACTAATGTTGTAACATCATGTGGTAATTTACTATGATTTTTCTTTCTTTCGTGAATTTAATAGCCATACTCCAAATTCTTTTGTACATTGTTTATAGTTTAAGATAAAAAAATACAATGTTTAGCGTTAATACTATAGTGTACAAAGTTTCAAAATAAATTAATAAAGAAATCATATAAAACTATATGCTAGAATATTTAAATATTGGTATTTGACAGTATAACAATAAATTAAAAAAATAAAAAATATATGTTATATATTAAAGTAAAGGGTTTAAGATTGAGAGTTTGTGTTGTATATTACGGTTGTCAAAAAATTCCCAAATATAATAAACTTACGAAAAAAATATTACATTTTGAAAGATTTAGGATTTTTTATTGACTATAAAGATTTATGATTTGAGTTTAAATATAATTAATTTTATATAGTTACAGGGCTTATATTAGAATAAATATTTTATAACATGAAATAATATAATAATTTTCATAAGGAAAAATTAAGTAGCTATAATTAAATTTGAAAAAAATAAATTGGGAAGAAAACATAGAGAAGAAATGTATTTAAAGTAAGAATATAAAAATTACTTAGAAAATATATCAATAAGATGGTATATCCTTTCTTTTTATTAATTATAAACATAATAAGTAAGCTTAATAAATGATTTTAGATAGAATTATGGTACATGGCGGTGCTTGCCATGTACCGTATAATTTTCGATAAAATGTTAGGTAAAAATGGGATTAATTGCATATTATTAAACAATGATTATTCGGTACATGGCATGTACCGTAATTCTATTTTAAATCATTTAATGAAGTTATTAATTATATTTATTGTTAATAAATTAAAGGAAATAAAATATGTTTCCCACATTTTCTAATTCAATTTTATATTCTTACATTAAGTATATTTTTTTCTATATTCTCTTCTCAATTCATTTTTTAATTATTCTTTCCAAATTTAATCATGCTTTGTTTTTCTTCAGAATTGTCGTGTTTTATATTTTACAATATTCATTTAAAGTTAAAACATAAGCTCTGGACCTTTATAAAATTATTTATTTTTGAACTCAAATCATAAATTTTTAGAGGTAATAAAAATCCTAAATCCTTAACAATATATTATATAGTTTTCTTTTCTTTTGGTAAATTTATTACTTTGGGGATTTTTTCTTACAAAATTTACCCTAATATCCAACACAAAATACCAACATTAAACCCTTTATCCAAAAATATTACACATATTTTTATTTTTCTAGTTTATTATTATGATTTCAAAAACTATTATATATTATTATTATTATTATTATTGTTGATCTATTTCGAAACTTTAAACTCTAGCAATAATATTAAAATATTTTTTTCATAGTTTGCTCAGTGATGGGTTCAAATCATGTCCCCATCATGGAAGGGACGAGTGCAAATCATATTTTTGTATTGGACGAGCACGACTTAAGCACATCCCCGTATAAAAAATAAATAGTAAAATAATTTTTTTATATTTTAAAATTAGTATTTGAGCATTATTTTAAATCCCAAACCTTAAAAATTTAACACAATAAATTATTTTAAGTAATTTTTACATGTTTAGTTAATATATATGTGCATGTGTGACGTTTATGAGTAATTACATTTTTAAAAGAACAAAAAAGTTTGACGTCATAATTGCTGTAGTTTATTTTTATCAGAAATAGTCAAACGAGCAAAATGTATGCAATGCTAATATCGTAACATGATATTGTAATTTGCTATGATATTCCCTTATTTTGTGAATTTAATAGCCCTACTCCAAATTACTTAGTATATTGTTTATGATTTATTGTTTACGATTAAAGTTTGATGTTTACTGTTAATTATATAAAACTATGATAGAATTTTTATATATTGGTATTTGAAATCATAACAATAAAATTAAAAAAAAAACTAAAAATGTGTCATATATTAAGGTAAAGGGGTTTAAAAAAGGGTTTAAGTTTGGGAGTTTGTGTTGCACATTAGAGTGGATTTTCTAAAAAAATCCTAAAATAATAAAATTACACAAAGAAAAGAAAAAAAATTACATTACAAAAGATTTAGGATTTTTAATTTTTTTATTGACTCTAAACATTTAGGATTTGAGTTTAATTTTATAAAGGTCTAGGGTTTATGTTTCAAATTAAAATAAATATTGTATAACATAAAATATTATAATTTTGAAAATGAAAAATTAAATAGGTAAAATTGAATTTGGAAAAATAATTAAAAAATAATTTGGGAAGAAAATATAGAGAACAAATGTTTAAGGGAAGAATATAAAATTTAGTTAGGAAAGAAGATAAATAGATTTTATTTCCTTTATTTTTATTAGCTATAAATATAATAATGAGTTCATTAAAAAATTTTAGATGAAATCAATAAAGAAGAAGATGAAATCTAGAGAAGAAAGAGTAAAATTTAATTAATATTCTATTTCCCTAAGAAATTTATGAAATTAATCACATAAGAAAAGTAAATTTATGTAGACATTATTTTTCATCCATCTACAGTCTCAATTTCCAAGCAAACTTTAATTGCTAAATCAGCTAAAAGGAAACATGAAAAAAATAAGAAAGAAAAGTAAGAAAATTAGCTAACCCAATATTTAAAGAAAACTCAATTACTAAAAATGGAATCAAAATAAAAGTAACAAGAACTAACATACCACTTGCAAGATCAAGGAGAAAATCAGCTGGATTCATAGCCACGGAAGGTGCGAATCCAATGCTCGAAAAGTAATCCATTGCTTCTGATCCTTTACCAAAATACAAAGGATTTCCATCTGATAACAACACCACCTTGTCAAACATATAAAATAACTTACTAGAAGGCTGATGAATAGTCATAACAATAGTTCGCCCGCCTTTCGCCAGCTCCCAAACGGTCGAAACGATCCTTTGCGCCGTAGTTGAATCAAGACCCGAAGTGGGTTCATCTAAAAATAGCAAGCTAGGGTTTATAAGCAATTCTTGCCCTATACTAACCCTTTTTCTCTCACCACCTGAAACCCCTCTCCGGAACATTCCCCCGATTATACTATCTTTGCACCTAGTAAGTCCGAGTTGAGTCATTACCGCCTCAGCATGCATAATTTTCTCGTCTTTTGTAAGGCTATTCGGTAATCGTAGAAGGGCTGTGAATACTAATGTTTCGGTCACAGTTAAATTAGGGTAAAGTACATCATCTTGAGTAACAAAACCCGTATTTCGTTTCATCGAATTCGTGAATTTTTTCTCGTTGTAAGTTATATTTCCGTCGAGTTTTCCCCCGAGTTTTCCGCCTAACGCAGTTAATAGAGTTGTTTTTCCGCTTCCTGATGGGCCTAACATAGCGAGCATTTCGCCTGGTAGAACTGAACCTGTGATTCCTTTCAAAATCATTCTTTCTTCGAGTTTCGTTTTTTGTCTGAACATTCCTTCTTTTGTTATGTTCACTTTGTACGTCACATCCTCGAACTGTAAACCCGAAAAATACCAATTGATTATGTCAATTATAAAAAGTGCAGATATTCAACTCTAACAAAAAAATGATCATAACAAAAAAAAGCAAAATGCATCGATTTAGCATTTCGGTCCAGCTAACCATAGAACCAAAAACAAGAACACTGAAATGAAACATAAAAATAACAATTGATTATGTCAAGTAAATTAAGAGACATTTTTTTGAAGGATAAGAGACAATATTTATCTCTAACGAAAAATGATTATAACGAAAAAGCAAATTACATCGAATTAGCGAGCAACACGAACATTAAAAAGAAAGATAGAAACCTTTAAAGCAACTGGGGAATTAGCTTTCTTGAAGATGGAAAGGTATTTGGAGTGATCCTTTGATTGTGCTTCTATATCCACATTGGCCATGTTCTCTAAACTGAATAAAAAATCAGAAATCTAAAAAAATAGAGATGTTTAATTGGATTTAATAATATCTAGAAAAGAAATAAAATAAGTAAAGAAGGTAAGAGTGAGAAGAGTGTGCCCAACAAAACTGAAAGAGACAGAAAAGGAAAAGAAGATCATGCAATACAGATGAAATTGAAATTAAGACTAATGAGATTGATTTTAATGGTCTTATGGTTTTCTTTCTTTCTTTCTTATATATATATATATATATATATATATATATATATATATATATATATATATATATATATATATATATATATATATATATATATATATATATATAGGCCACTGGAAATACACATGTCCCTGTCTTATTGGTTTCTGAAATTTTGTTAAAAAAAATCTCTAATTTTTCAGTTTCCAAATTTGCTTTTATTATCACTTTCTAGATAGTTTTGGGGTAATTACGTTATTAAGCAATTAATCTACAATTCCATATCACCTTTATTTAATTATCCTTTCTAAAATTTAATAGAACTTCTTTTAACAAAATTAACTAACTAAATTATATGGTTAAGATTTCGTGCAATATAAGTTTCAAGTGCTCACAACATATTCTTAACTGGTGTTTGGGAGATTATTTAATAGATTTTTACTTCTTCAATATCAAACAACACTTATAAGTGTTTGGATACACCTATTTTTTGTTATTTCAGGAATACAAAAGTTTATAGTAATATCAAATAACAACCGCAACAACAAACTTTATTAGCTATGCCAAAACCTTCATAAAATTATGGATAGTGACATATGTTAGAATATTTTATATTCTTATATGGCCTATGTGTCTTTCAGTTTAATGTCAAAGCTAAGTTCATATAAAAAAATATTATTGATTCTAATATAAAAGGTGACACCTTGATGGATAGGTTTCGATTAACGTGTTAAAATCCGGGTGTATTGATAACCCTTATCCCTTGTCTCATTATGTTAAACAAGTATATGTTGTTATATGTATATGCAGATATAAAGTAAGGTTGAATGGTTTATATGTATGGTATACATAAGGTTTTTGGATATGATGGATAAGAAAGAAAAATGAACTTAAAGTATTTCATAACTTCTTATGTTCATCAAATAAATTAAATAAATGTAAATGTTGATTAGAGTGGTGGTTGTGAAAAACTAAGAAAAGTTACAAGTTTCATAATATTTATGTTAATAAAAGTAAATGCATAAATATAAATGAGAATGAAAAATATGCATAGGTTATGAAAGGATCATTGATAATACAATTAAAGAAAAATTTAATAATAGTGGTAATTGTATAAGCGTTCGTGATGACAACTTGACATATAAGTGTGCTTGTTTCATTAAAGAATAAGTTCATATTTTATTACAATTACAGTAAATGAACAAAGCTATTTACTACCACATGAAACAAGAAATACGCAAATAAAAGATTAATAAGAGAAGAATAAAAGTTGTCTTTTATTCTTTATCCACTAAAGGAGTCGTTAAAAGGGAAAAGACTAAAGGGTTGACGAGATCAATTGATCCATACGACACGGATTAAGAGGTGAATCACAAAGGTATAGAAGAGATCGTACGGTATAACCTCATTATTCAAATTAATATGTATTAAGGTTTATGCTTTCGGTATTGTAAAATGTTGTTTATCATTCAATTCTAGACAAGTTGGTTTTAAAGTTTAATCTCGATTAAAGTTTATAGCATACAATTGTTATGGATTTCATGATCGAAATCATTACGGAATAGTAAAATTGCTTCCAACATATTCTATTTTTTGTGTTACTTGCAAAATATAAATATATATTCTTTTGATGAATTTGTTAAATGAAATACTAGTCTATGTTTGATAATATTATTTTCCTTTGGATTCAATTCGTTTGAGATAGTCTTATGTAAAAGATTCAAAAAAATTTAACATCAGAATGATAATTAGTGTATTATAAGTAGTGTATATTGAGTCTTAACATAAGTCAATTGATTTTATGTTTTAGGAGGTCAACTTCACTTGTGCTCACTCAACTATCAAGCTCAATGCTCGTAAGGCCAACGAATTCTCTACATAGTATCAGTTTAGATAAATGTGTGACAACAAGAAGATCTTAGGTGTGTATTTAATTAAAGTTCTCCAAGTCGAAATGAGGCTAGCAGAGAAAGCTAGAGTCGTTGATAGCTTTGGGCGTCAAAAGGGATAGGCTAGAGAATGTTTGCCAAGTGAGAAACAAGAACAAATAAAATCATTTATAAAATCACACCCTAACTAGTTTACAAAATCATTTTAATTAAATTCAAATAGAAATGGTTTACAAGGTTCAAAGAATTTTATTAATAAAATAGGGTACAAGCACCCTCTAATACGTAACACACAATTGGTTTATATATCTATGCTTGATTGCAGGGTTATTATAGGCAATTCGAATATGTTAACTAGTAATGCTTAAATATATTAATCTATTTTAGTATCAAATCAATTACAATCTTTGTTGTGTAATACTATCAGATTAAGAACAACAACAAAGTCACATTACTGTTTTTTTTTTCTTTTGCTAAAAGTAAATATCAGTAACTCCTTTGAAAATTTATTCATGAAAAAGGTTTGATGCTAGAACGTTAATTATAATTAATTGAACTTTTGTCATCATTAATAATTAATATTGTATAAATAGAAAGTAAATATTGTATTGAGATATTAATGTTGAACTGAAAACAGAAAAAAAAACTGGCAAGCTACCTTTAATTTGTAACTATTATAGTCATTAATATTTAAATGTGCACTTAAAAATAAATAGAAGAACAGTTCATAGAGATATGTTAGTTTGATGTGGTTTTTTTCAATTACAAGTAAGTTATGAAAATATTTTCCTTTTATTCTACATCGCTAATTACAATTACAAACTCAATTAATTTTGGAGTTAAAAAAATCATTTAGATAGATGATTAGTTTGTTATTGCACAATTGTGTTCACATTAGATGTAATGAAAAATCTCCACAAATGACTTGAACCAACCTAAAACTCTAATTTTAGAAATCACAAATTTAGTCATAACTATTAGGCTAAGACATTCACCGATGACTAGTTCATTTATTGTTCATTGAATTGATTACTTAAATTTTTTTTAAAAAAAATTGATCACTTAGGGACACTTAACAATCAGATTCATTCATTACCCATTTATAAAAATGACTTAATATGTGTTCCTTTAGTGTTGACACTCAAATTTGATAGAAACCTTGGCTTGACCACTACAAAAAGAGGTTCAATAAGGAAACTTTTAAATGAAACAAAAAAATAAGCGTCTCTATATTTTAGGATTTAACAACACTTTTTTTTTGTCTATGCTGTGTCATCACAACCGTTTGATATCTCTCTTAAGTATTGTTGTAAAACTTGAAAATTGAAAATCGTCGTTTTTTACATGTACCTACAAATTTCATAGAATAAAAGTGTCCCATTCATTTTTTTTTATTTTGAAAATACTTTTAGTCATATCTTAATTTTAATAGATTCTCTCACTTTCTTATGGTTTTCTTTCTTTCTTTCACACACACATGTCTCTATCTTATTGGTTTTTGAATTTTTTTTTTAAAATCTCTCATTTTTCAGTTCCCAAATTTGCTTTAATTATCACCTTCCAGATAGTTTAGGGTTTGAACGTTATTAAACAAATAATCTATAGTTCCATATTATGTCCTTTATATAATTTGAATTTCTACCATTCAGGAACTTCTTTTTAACGGAATTAAGTAACTAGATTATGGTTTAGATTCCGTGCACTTTAAGTTTCAAATACTCACAACACATTCTTAGCGGGTGTTTGGGAGATTATTTAACAGATTAATTTTGCATATCAAGAATCAAACAATAGTTATAAGTGTTTGAAACACCTAACTTTAGTTATTTCCGAAAGAAAAAAGTTTATAGTAACGACAAACAACAACCGCAATATCAGACTTTAATAGCTATACCAAACCACAACAATAGATAATCACGTGCAAAATATAAATATATATTATTTAGCTGAAATTTTTAAATGAAATACTAGTATATGAGTGATAAAATTCTTTTACTTTCCATTCAATCATTTTATATAATAAATTTAAAAATTTCTACATAAATTGAACTGAAATGAATTAATTATATTAGAGATTTGAGATTATCCCACATATAAAATAAATAAAAATGATGAGCGGTATATAAGTGTTGTAGGTTGAGCCTTAACACATGTCAATTGGTTTTGTGTTCTATGGGCTCAATTCCACTTGTGTGCTCACTCAACTATAAGCCCAATACTCTCAAGGCCAACAAATTTCTTACTTTTGTAATATCAGAGTAGTGGAAGGTCTGATATCTAAAAGATCTCGGTGTGTATCTAATATTCTGGTGGAATTTGGAGTAGCAAAGAAGACTAAAGTCGTTTATAGCTTTGGGTCTCAAATGTGATAGGGCAAGAAACGTTCGACAAATGACAATTAAGATGATGTGAGGTTATTTCACTTGTTAGTGCTTACTCCACTATCAGTCTTAATATTCTCGAGACCCATAGATAAAATCATTCATCACACCCTAAGTATTTTATAAAAACATTTTAATTAAATTTAAGTAGAGTTGGTTTATAAGGTTGAAAGAATTATTTTAATAAAAGATATTCATCGTCATATATATATTATGAAAAAATTATCTATAATTAATTTTTATTATTTTTTAATATAAAAAAATTTCTTTAAATCCACTATTTCTCTCTCTTCTTTCTCCACTTTTAAGAAATCATTTTTTCTTTCTAATTTTTCTTCTCCCATCATCAGCAATCCAACAACTAATTTCAATTGCTTTTCGACCATGGATTGTATGTATCTCATGTGATCGTATTACTGATTTAAGAATGGAACCTATAATCCAACCGCTAATCTCAATTGCTTTTCTACCAAATTAGACTTCTTGTTTCTCTTCCCGGAAATTAAGGGGCACTCAAACCTAAAAACAACATATTAATGTTGAAAGATGATGATCATTTGGATTACCTTGTCTCGATTATATATCGCATTAGTTAACCGAATGTTTGATTTGCTGTAAATTCGTGTCATGTTTTATTTTCAAAATTCAATTTATGTTTGTGAATACATGTTTGTGTGGAACTTTCTCATTCATTTAGTTTTCTTTGATTCTTCTTTCTTATCGGTGAATTTGCATCCAAGTCCAAATCTTTGGTCAAAGGCATCAATATATATAAAAACACAAGTAAACTAAAATTAATTAAATAGCTTAAAACTGAATTTGATGCTATAAAAGTCAGACATATATAACTATATAAGGAATTAAATATTAATTTAATGTTAGTAGGAATAAATCATGACCGTAAAAAACTAAAAAATTACAATTGAAGGATCAATTCATATATATATTTTTATTTAATTTTAAAGATTATCTATTGCCGAATTTTTCATATATATATATATATATGCATGCTCGCGCTTTATTGCTCTGTTATAATATGCAATCCGAATTTATTAACTAGCAATGTTTAAATATATTAATCTATATTTCAATATCAAATCGTAAACATTCTTTGTTATGTAATACTATCGTATTAAGAACAACAACAAAATCACATTACTGATATTTTTTTCTTTTGCTAAAAATAAATCAGTAACTCGTTTAAAATTTTATTCATGAAAAAGGTTTAATGCTAGGACGTTAATTATAATTAATTGAACTTTTGTCATCATTAATAATTAATATTGTAAATAGAAAGTAAATATTGCATTGAGATATTAATGTTGAATTGAAAACAAAAAAAGCTGGTCAGGTACCTTTAATTTGTAACTATTATAGTCATTAATATTTAAATGTGCGCTTAAAAATAAATAGATGACCATTTCATACGGATATGTTAGTTTGATGTGTTTTTTTTTTTCGATTACAAGTTAGTTATGAATATATTTTCCTTTTATTCTACATCTCTAATTACAATTACAATTACAAACTCAACTAATTTTGGAGTTAAAAAATCATTTAGATAGATGATTAGTTTGTGCTCACATTAAATATAATGAAAAATCTCCACTGCATTTCAGAAGTGAATTGAATCAACCTAAGACTAAATTTTAAAGATCACAAATTCACTTATAATTACTAGGCTAAGACATTCACCGATAATTAGTTCATTTATTGTTCATTAAATTTATTACTTAAATTTTTACAAAAAAATTGATTACTTAAGGACACTTAACAATCAGATACATTCATCACCCATTTTATAAAAATGACTTAATACGTGTTCCTATAGTGTTGAAAATCAGATTTAATAGAAACCTTGGCTTGACCACTACGAAAAGAGGGTCAATAAGAACACTTTTAAATGAAACAAAAAAATAAGCGCCTCTATATTTTAGAATTTAAGAACACTTTTTTTGTGTGTTTATGTTGTGTCATCATAACCGTTTGATATCTCTCTTAAGTATTTTTGTAAAACTTGAAAATTGTAAATCCACATCTTATACATGTACCTAAAAATTTCATAGAATAAAACTGTCTCATTAATTTTTTTTATTTTTAAAATACTTTAAATATGCATGATAATTCGCTTGGAATATTGTTTCTTTTATTTTCCCCTTTCACTTTATTTTAATCTGTTGGAAACAATGATTCGAAAGAATTAATTTTAGAATAATCTAGATTAAGTTTGAAGAAAATAAAAACTATTGAAATAAGATCTTAAGGAGCAAATCATGTAATCTCCTTGATCCAAAATGAAAACGTCTGATCCAAAACAAGTCATCTAGACATGCATTGAAGACTACAAGTACCTAAGTATATAATGGAAGCATCCGGTTAAAAGTTGGAAAGGAAACAAACTTTGAACCGTCTAAAAATAGCATCCAGAAGAAGACTGATTGAATAGCATCCGGATACATATGAAGACTAAAATCATCCGGAAGACACAGTTAACAAGAAAAAGGGAAATGTTTCAAACATAACTTTTCTCTCTACCTTTTGGTCTAAAAGTCAAAGATCCTTTTCCCTTATACAAGACAAAAAAGACAACTAGAACACTTTTCAAAAAGGACAGAAGGACTCACACATGAAAGAGAAAAGGTTACAACCTTTTCTACCTAGACCAATAGGAAAGGTGCGTGAAGCACACACTCTGGATTTCTGGCATAAAAGTTGGTGGATCACAAAAATACAAGGAAAACGATCACTATCATCTTTCAGGTCTCAATCCCAAGGATTCAACGGGACATTTAATCAGTCTAACGGATTGATCAACGAATCTGAAAGCGTCACATATTACCTAATCAACGGTGAAGATTTAATTCAACTTCAATAACCCATAACGGCTACAGTTATGACAGAAGCCTATAAAAGAGAAACTTCACAAGTTGAGAAGGTGCTGGTTATTCTAAGAAAAGCATAGACAAGAAAATCCGCTTCTGCAATTAGTGACAGAATCCCTCTAAGAAACAAATCATTTCTAATCAGTTTGTAAGAATTCTCAAGTGAATTATAAACTTGAGGAATTCAAAAACAAAACACTTGAGAAAAACAAGTAGTAAAAATCTCATACTTGGGTAAGTATTGAGATTGGGTATAGCTTAAAGTTGGTGCTTTAAGTGGGATCTCCCTGTATGACTCAACTTAGGTTTGGGTAGAAATCTAAGTCGTACATCCTGCTAAAGACAAGAGGACTCAGCTAGGAATTGGTGCTTCTAGTGGTATATCCTACATCCGGAAGGGGTTACCATCCGGAGACAAATTGTAAGGCTTGATTCCTGCTAGTTGGAAAGGAATCCACTAGTGAAAACGCTCGGAGGAAGGAAACTCCGGGGACTGGAGTAGGCGGGGCCGAACCAGGATAAAATTACAAGGTTTGATCAGACAATCCGTGAACTAGATTTCTGTCCAAACATTAATGAGTCTTGTGTTTACAACAAGGTTAGTGGGAGTGCAGTCATTTTCTTAGTATTGTATATCAATGACATTCTACTAATAGGAAATGATATTTCTCTTCTTCAAAGTGTTAAAGTATGGTAGTCAAGAAAGTTCTCCATGAAAGACCTGGGTGAAGCAGCATTTATACTAGGTATAAAGATCTATAGGGATAGATCCAAGAGGTTGTTAGGTCTTTCTCAAAGTACATATATAGACGAGGTCTTGAATAGGCTCAACCTTGAGCATTCGAAGAAAGGTTATCCCCCGATGACAAAGGGGTTTAAACTCATCTAAGGCTGAGTGCCCGAAGACAGCTCAAGAAAGAATGAGCATGAAGGATATGCATCTGCTATTGGTTTCATCATGTATGCTATGATATGTACTAGGCCAGATGTCTCTCAGGCTTTAAGCTTTATGAGTAGATATCAATCGGATCTAGGTGAAAAGCACTGGATGGTCGTCAAGGCAATTCTTAAGTACTTGAGAAGGACTAAAGAAGAGTTCTTGATATATGGAGATAGTGACCTCACAATTAGAGGTTATAATGATGCGAGTTTTCAATCTGACAAGGATGACTTTGAGTCTCAGTCGGGTTTTGTGTATGTGTTAAATGGAGGGGCGGTATGCTAGAACAGTTCCAAGCAAGAAACTACTGCTGATTCAGCCATAGAATCTGAATACATTGCTACGTGCGAAGCAGTAAAAGAAGTTGTCTAGTTAAAGGTATTTATTGGTGATCTCGGTGTGGTGCCTAAGACTGTTGATCCAATTACAGTGTATTGTGATAACCATAGTGCTATAGCTTAGGCAAAGGAACCACGGTCTCACTAGAAAAACAGACATGTATCTAGAAAGTATCATATAATCAGGGAGATTATTGATACTAAGATAATAAGACTAGAATATGTACCCACTGATCAGAACCTCGCGCATGGTCTGACGAAGCCATTGACTCAAATCAAACATGACCAGCATGTTAAAGTATATAGACTAAGACATATGGCTAATTGGCCTTAGTGCAAGTGGGAGTTTGTTGATATGATGTATGCCTTTAAGGCAATTAGGGAGATATATCTTAATTATGTAAAGGTACAAATAATTTGTTTAATTAATAAAGGCATTTAATCTTTTATTTATATCGATGTGCTTGTAAATACATTATGACTGGTTTAAATACATTCATTGATGTATGTATATGAAAGTCCTTAACGTATCATAGCATGAAGTAAGGGAAATTATAGTTGGACTATATTTAGTGAGACCTGCTTTATGTGCATTTATGATTATGTCTAAACTATCCCTAGTCATAGTTTGATGAAGCGGTAAGACTAGCATGTGGTCAACTTTCTTGAAAAGGGTCCAACCAGTCAATCTACTAAGGACTGAAGGTGGTGCCTAAAGTTTGACACATGGATATATCTAGAAGATATATTGGAGACCGCAGGAAGGTAAACACTTAGTGTATATATATCAATGTGTTAGTGTTTATCTTCATGCAATAAGCTTTGCGAATATCCTCATACTTGAGATGTTAGTTACCTTATGTGGTAGCATCGCTACACTTTGGGTCATTCCATACACTCATGAATTTAGGGTGTCACGGGTGGTTACGGGTATAGTGATGATAGCGCATTGGTAACCTATGTAGTTGAAAAGAATTCATCGCTCCGGATATATTGAGGAGCTGTACCTGGGCGCTTATTGAAGTGTTGATTGCTATAAACCTCTGATCAGAGTATGTGTTTGATAGAAATAGTTTCTAGTAAAACACACTATGGTAAAAGGCAATATACTTCGGTAACAAGTTAATAATTGGGATAGCTTAGAGCAACCTTGCTATTAATGGGTTAATACTTTAACCGAACCTAATAAACTAGACGGTACTAATATTAAAGAATGGAATAATTTCATCACATTGGACAACTATTGCATTAACCGTGATTAAGCCATAGACACAAATGACATTTGAGTAATGGGGGATGGTAGACCCTCGCTAAAGGCGTACTATAGTCGTTTAAGGTAATCGAGTTCTGTTTATGGTCTAGAATCTCAAGCCAATGGTTCCAATAGAACAAGGGTTGGTTAAGCCTTAACAGCTCAATACTTCGAGATCCTATAAGGTCACACACATTAGACCTTCATCGGAT
Source organism: Euphorbia pulcherrima (assembly GCA_947683365.1). Taxonomy (NCBI): domain Eukaryota; kingdom Viridiplantae; phylum Streptophyta; class Magnoliopsida; order Malpighiales; family Euphorbiaceae; genus Euphorbia; species Euphorbia pulcherrima. The sequence continues at coordinate 74,646,147 of CANTUS010000004.1, forward strand.
TGAGTAAAGAATTAATAGATTTATTCTATTACAAAAATATAACATAATAATTGGATTATTATTTAATTGGTTAAAAGTAATTAGGTCATTTTGGATAAACCAAGGAATTTATTTTTGACTAGTAACTAATTTATTATGGTCATAAAATAAATTAGTTATTTGAAGAAGGGATTAAAAGAGAATTTTCCGAATGGGTTGGACCCAGTAAAAATGTTAGACATTTTTGGACTATAAAAGGGGCTGCGGAATTCGTGACACATTCAGTGATTGAAATCCCATACCGTGGGCTCACAAGCGCCGCAATGCGGCACTTGCGAGAGCCCGCAAGGATGGGCTAATCCCAGCATGGGATTCCTTGCAAGTCTGGCTTGCAAGAAATCTTGCAAGCCCAGCTTATGAGATGCACAACGTTCGGAGCAGGCTGTGCACGCGGGCTAACCTCCGAGGGAGCAAGCCTCGCTGGTCAAACCCCTTTGTGGGATGTGCATTTTGCACATCCCACATCAGAAATGGGGGATCAATTTTGCTCCCCCAAGCCTATAAATAGGCACCTCCTTCTCCCATTTCAAATGCACCAAGTTCAAGCATAATTCCTAAGTAGAGATTCATAAAGAAAAATTCCCAGGTTGCTTGAGCAAGTTTATTTTTGAGGGGCCTCGAGTATTTTTTTAAGGAACCTCTAGTTAATATTTTCGGGTGGGGCTTTTGGAGTGGTCTAGAAACTACTCAAGGCTCATTAGTTCTTCCTCTCGGGGAGGTTTTGGTTGGTGGGGTTTGTATGGATACTCATAGAGGCTATCCTAGGCTTGTGCAAGGAGGTTCTGCTAAAGCACGCTTCTCCTGGTAAGTTTTATTTCTTTCTCTTTTAATTATTAGGTCTTTTTCTTCAAGTTTTTTTAGACTTAATAATTATACTTAGGTTGTTTTGCATGCTTAGTTTTTTTTTTGCTTAGGTTATAGCTTAGAGCTATAACATGCTTAGGTCATAGATTAGAGTTATAACATGCTTAGTATAAAATATCCATGCTAGGATATAATTTAGAATTATGGTATGCCTAGTTTATACATGCTAACCTAGGTAGAGAAATTATTTAGTTAAGGCTTTATTTAATATGCAAAAAATTGGAGTTCCTAGGGACAAGGACAAAATTTTGAATTTCAGCCATGCATGTTATACATGTTCAATTTGACTGAGTTCCCAACACTTAGAAGCAATTTTGAGTATAAATTTTTCACTATATATACTTTTGTTGTTAACAATAGTTAACCTCATGAAGTTCCCGATTACAATTACAGAAATATATATAGATGAAAATAGAAATAGCTATTACAAATTTGTTCATTGAAAAGAAAATAGCTATTCTAAGGGATAATCTGCTCTTCGTTTTTTCTCCTTTCTTGGATGACTCTCCCTCTTTTGCTTTGCCTTTCTCCCCCTTTTGGTTTTCATTAGCTTGGGGGTCTATGACCATGTAGGTGCGAGTATCCCAACTCTTTTGCCATGCTTCTGAATATACCGAGTAATCCACATTTCCTTATAGGCGCTTCTCAATTATTGTCTCAACCATTGACGGAAGGAGATGGACTGGCCTTAATAAATTCCGAAGCTCTTTGTAAGATTTGGTCATCTTAGGAATCATTTTCAAGGTATGGGCTTGGTCCCCCTTTTCAAAATATGGGAAAAGGGACTTAAGGAGAGCCAAACCACACTTGTCACCAATGTGTTTGACCAAGTCACTAATCACCAGAATGAGAAGTCTTTTCGGAGTAGAAGGAGAAGATTCGAAAGGGGAGATGGATAGATTAGCCATACCTGACTATAGTAGATCAATATCCTTGCAAATGTCTCTCCGGACGTTGTGGACCCTAGAATTTAGTATTGTGAGATCCTTGTGAAATTCCTCCTTTATATTATTTATTAAGGTGTCTGTTCCATTAATCTGGCCTATAAACTTAGTACTTATATTGCTCATGTATTTGGCAAGGAGTTTTGGCAGTCCTTCATCGAGAAAATTTGTTAACATTTCTTAGGCAGTCTGGTGCTCTTCATGCAAGAGTGTTAATCCGAATGTAATTCATTTTCCTCCTTCAACAATTGCTCTAGGAATGATTTTTTCTAAGTATTCAACCTTCTGGTTAATATGCTCTTTCAATTCATTTAACAGTTCTGTGGAGGAAGAGGTAATTTGTCCTATAAGAGTTGCGCAATTATTGTCTCCTACAATGAGAGCCTGATCAGCAGAGTGATTTGCTCCTACTATGCTTGCATTCATCTATTCTAGCACCAGAGGGATTTTGGACAGTGAGGTTTCAGCTACTAGTTTTGCAGTTGGGAAAGCGTCAACCTTCTTTTCTATGTTCTAGACACTGCCCTTTATTTCTCCTAATTCAACTCTAAGATCGGGAGTCATTGATCTATTTTTCATTAAGCTTTCAACTAATCTCAGTTGCGTGCAGATGTTCTGAAGTAGAGACTTGAACTCACCATCCTTCTATCCTTGTAAAGCTGCTTGTTCTAACAATGTCAATCCCATATAGATCTTCTCATTTCTTGAGATACTGTAGTCCACAAATGATTTAGGCTTAATTTGCTTCTTTTTCCCATCAGATGAGGATGATTCTTCTAATTCACACTTACTTTCCAACTTCTCATATCCGGATGATACCTCATTAGTTATCCCTTTCTCAGCAGATTAATTTCTTTTGCTCTTCCAACCTATCCTCCATACTAGCCTCGCTCTTAGAGTCCACTTGAGAGGTGTGCTCATTGAGTCTCAAACTAGTCCCCTCCTCTAGAACATTGTGTTCCAGAATGGACTGGTTATCCTTAGTTGCAGTTTGGGTGTTTGCACCTAAGTTATCCTGTATTTTAATTGAATCACCAGCCAGAATATCAGAAGTAGTGGATATAGGGATTACCTTAATATTCCCTTGATGTTCATTAGTCTCTTCCTCTGTAGGCTCTTCCACATTTTTCTCTACCAATCCAGTATCTAGAAGACTGGAACTGTCCTCAGTCTCCCCTCCTATTGCCTTGTTAGAACTTACAACACTTTCCTCTATATCTGGAATGATGGTCTTTTCCTCATCATTCCCTCCAATTTCCTAGATAGGACTTGCAACCGCTACTATCTCATTCTCTCGAATTGTGGCATTGTCCTCACAACCCCCTCCTAATGCCTTTTTAGGACTTTTGAGTTCAACCACTTCGGCTTGTATGTTTAACAAGTTGTCCGGAAGAGGCTCTGTTCTGGCTTTGAAGAGGAATAAGTCCTCCTTCGGATACTTAGCCTTTTGGAGAACAACCAGATCTTTTGAGGCTATAAGGATTGATGAGCTATCTATGGCTATAGCTCTGGATGAGCCTCTGGGTCCCTCCTTAGTTAGTCTATTTACTTTAAGGTTATCCCAGACTACTGACATCATTTCCTCATATTGAGGATCCTCTAGAAAGATATTTTCTGGAAGGACTGGTTTCTCAGTAAAAATAACCAGTTCCTTTCCCTTTTTCAACTCTGCTGCAAAGATAAAATGACAACTTGCATATTTCAGAGAAAAGTCAAAAGGATTGGACACTAGACTGAGAAAAGCTAAACTACCTTTTTCTCCTAGACCAATAAAGACGAGTGTGGAGCTCATATCATAAAGCAAATGGTATGAAAGTTGGTACATCACAAAATGACAAGTAAAACGATTATTGACAACTTTCTAGCCTCAATCCCAATATTTTAAACGGATCAAAATATAGTCTATCGGAGTGATCAATAGATCTGAAAGCTCCACATCATCAACTTGATCAAGGGTGAAGATCGAATGAAAGCTCACCAACCACAAACGGCTACATTTATGATCAAAGCCTAAAGGAGCTCTTCACCAAATGAGAAGCTTAACTGGTTGATTTACAAAAACAAGTAACAAAGCAATAATTATTCAATCAGTTGATTCAATCCCTCCAAGAATCCTTGATTCAAAATCTATTTGTAAGGACTCCCAAGTGAAACTATAAACTTGAGGAACTCCAAAAACCAACCCTTTGTTAAAAACTAAAGTGTAAAAATCTCCAACTGGGTAAGTTGGGAGATTAGGATATAGCTTGAAGAAGGTGCTTTGAGTGAGATCTCCCTATAGGACTCAGCTTAGATTCGATGTAGAAGGCTAAGTGGTATATCGTACAAAAGATAAGAGGACTCGGCCAGAAGTTGGTGCTTCTAGTGGTATATCCTACTTCCGGAAGGGGTTACCATCTAGAGACAAATCTGTAAGGCTTGATTCCTGCCAGTTGGAAAGGAATTCATTAGTGGATAAGCTCAGAGGAAGGAAACTCCGGGGACTAGACGTAGGCGGGGCCGAACCGGTATAAAATACTTGTTTTTAATTTCCTTTATATTTTTCCTTTATTACATATTATTGTCATACTTGCATCATCCAGATCCATCCTCAAGATCATAATCAAACACACTACACTAAGACTTTTCTAAGTCTGTAAATTCCACAAAAAAGGGCAATTCACCCCCCTCTGCCCTTATAAATACTCTCACAGGGACCAACATGTTTCCTTTCCAAACTTTAATCTAATGATTCCAGTAGGTATTTGTAGTCTTCAATGGATGTCCTTGTAGCTGGATCTTGACCGAATGCTTCTATTTGGATTTAGGAGATACTTTGTTTAAGTTTTTGTTTCTTTCAAACTTTATCCAGATATTTTAATTTAATAGAGATTCCGGATTTTTGTTTTCCAATAATCTCCCCCATTTGATGGAAACAAAAACTAAGCATATGGAAAAGGAGTTATATGATCTAAGTATGATTCTTAATACTTGGTCATTTGCAAGTTTTACTCCCCTATAATTCGAGCATCCTAACTCCCCCAATATTTTTGGATTCAAGTTTCTAATGTTTTTATAGTACAATTGCATATTGTACTTTAGAAGCAATTTTTTTAAGGAATTAGACATTCACTATATACTTCTGCTGTTAACAATAGTTAACATCAATGAAGTGCGGGATTACAAATATAGAAATATATAAGTAAATCTAGCTATTATAAAATTTTACATTGAACATTCAAGCTAGTCTAATTCCTACCAGATGCTTTAGCTACTCCTTCTTCCTTTTCTTTGCCCTTGCCTTTCTCCCTCTTTCTAGTTTTCTCCCCCTTTTTGTTTCCAGCAAGGGAGTCAATTACCATGTATGTCCTACCGTCCCACTTTTCTTGCCAAGTCGTTAAATAGATTGAGTAGTCCAAGTTGCCTTGTTTTCACTATTCTTAGATATGGTCCACGGTGGCTGGAGATAAATGTAGTGGGCGGAAGAGGTTCCAGAGCTATTTATAGGATCCGGTGATGTAGGGATGCATCTGGAGATCATAAGCCCTATCCTTCTCATCAAAATAAGGAAATAAAGCTTTAAGAAGAGTAGTTATGCCCTTGTGTTTGAAGAATCTGGTGTCCCCAATATGCTGGACCAGGTCTTGGAAGATGGGAATGAGTTGGCTTTCAAGGATTGATGGAGAGGAGGAGGATCCGGAGATTGATAGATTTGACAGTCTAGACTACATCTTTTCAAGATCTTTACCCAGATCCTTTTGGATGTTGTGAATGTTTGAGTTTACTGTAGTCAAATCTTTGCGAAGATCATCCCTTATTCTTTCAATGATAGAGTCCTGACCATTGAATTGCCCAACTAGTTATTCTGCAATACTGGCAAGTTATTTTGCAAAACGCTTGGGTAGATCTTCTTCTATGAACTTAGTCAGCTTATTCAGAATGGTTTAGTGCTGTTCAGAGAGGTTAGGGAGAGGTGACTTCTCTTCTTTTTCAGAAATGAATTTTGTCAAGTTTTCAAACTTGGTATCAATGTATTCTTTAAGTTCTGGGGACAGATCGGTAGATGAAGAAGTGATTTTGTCTAAAAGTGTAGCACAGTTGTTTGTAGCCCCTGTGTTTGATTTGTAAAGCGGTTTGCTTATGCGACACTTGTTTTGAGTTCATTTAGTACCAGAGTGACTTTAGCTAGTGATACCTCAGCCACCAAGTCTGCAGTGGGAAAGTCCTCCACTTTCTCTTCTATTTTTCACACACCCCTTTTTATCTCCCTAATATCTTCTTTCAAATCCAGAGAATCAGATTTATCATAGAGTTGCTTCTCAACAGACTGCAAAGTGGTTATCACTTCCTGGAGTGCTTTCATTATCTTATCTTCTCTGTGCCCTTCCAGAGTAGCCTCTTCAATTAGTCTCAAAGCTAACCTCAATTTTTCTCTTTTAGTTGGACGAGGGTTGTAAGTTCTTGGTTTGTTCAAATGTCTGGATGAAGAAGTTGAGGTTTCTTCGGGGCTAGAACTGCTTTCGGATTATTTATTATTTTGTTTCTCCTCGCTACTTTCCTCTAAACTTGATTCATCCTTTTCTTCCTCCCTTGTATCCAACCTTTCCTCTGGATTGGCCTCGCCCCTTGAGTTCACTCTAAGAGTGTGCTCTTGGGTACCCAGACCAAGTCTCTCATCCAGAATGGTGTCTTCCGGGCTGGATTCATCACCCTTAGATACACTGGGAGTATGTGTATCCAAGTTATCCTAAAGTTTATCTGCTATTTCTTCAGCAATAGCAAAGGAATTAACATTTATATTGAATGAGACAGTGTCAGGAATTACCTCATTGAGTGGCGTTTGATTATAAAATGCTGCTTCCTCTCTTCCTTCTTCATTCGCTTCCTCCTTAACCCTCAGATGACAGGAAATGTCCTTTGTCACCCCTATAGATGCCTTTTTAGGGCTTTTAGTTTCTCCCCTAGGGACATTGGTAGTGTCCTCAATGCCCTTGCCATGTGCCTTTATAGGACCTTTCTCAGTAGTGGTTTCAACTTCCATATTTAGTAGATTATTCGAAAGTGGTTCGGATCTGGGTAGGAACGGGAATTTATCAGCTTTCGGATCTTTGGCTAAGGTGGCTATGTCTACTGGATCAACAAAAATTGGTTAAGCACTATAAGAACCTCCAGGTCCTTCTATGGTTTCTTTATTGATTCTTTCATTATCCTTCATAGCCTCCCTTATTATATCATACTGAGGGTCATCTGAATGAATTTCCTCACTGGATCCAGGCACATTCTTCCCTTTTGTTATTCTGGCCTTTGCTAATTCAACTACAACCACCCTTTTTGCTACCTCTTCATCAATTATAATGCCTGTAGGATTTTTGGTTGCCTTCTTCTGAGCTTTTTGGGCCTTTATAGCCTCATCAAAGGTACACCCCTTCCAGGTGAATTGCTTCCTAGGTATGGGAGCTTCATCTCCTGTCTCTTCCTCATCAGATTCATGCTCCTCTATTAGCATAGATGTTATATTTCTTTTTTTCCCCTTCTTATACCCTTCTTTAATTACAACAGCAGCCAATGCAATAGTTTCTCTTGCTTCTAGCTCACATACTGGCTTTTTCATCTTATCAGCAGCTTTAATTAATCTTCCTCTTTTCTTAGGTTTCTCTAGGGATTTGTTCAATAGTTGAATAAGGGTTTGGGTATCCTTATCAACTCCCTCAACTTGAACTAGAGCAAGCTATTTCTGCTCCTTTGGCTTGGTGGTTCTGGCCTTTTTAGGAACCAGAGCCCCTTCCACCGGATCCAGAGCCTATCTGGTTCTAGACTTCTTCTCATCTCATTGCTTTTTAGCCTTCTCCTTGTTCCACTTCTCACCAAAGTTTAGCTTCCTAAAATTCTTTTCTAGAATTTCCTTTCCATTTATAGCCTGGAATTCGGTCAAATTTACTTCATTTGCTAGAAGGATCCTAGTGATTAGCGCACCATGAGAGTTCCTATGCTGCTTGAGGTAGTGGATTATAAGCACTAGCATATTTACAACTCTACTCTCCACCCAGTGCTATAGTACACAGTGTTGGAAAGATGACATTGTAGTGAGAGATCCCTTCCGGATCAGAACCAACTTGGCAAGTGCGTGTTGTACGAACCTTGGCACTTCCGAAGAGTAGGTGGAGAACTTATCTCCAAAATAGTTTAGATGTAGCCACATCTTTGGTTCATACTTGACATGCTGCTCATCTCCATCGATTTCTAGCTGGACTCTATCATTTTCCATGTTCAAGAACTTTTCAAAAAGTTTTGGGGTAATCGTAATCACCTTTCCCTGGACTTGAGTTCTCAAAGCGTCGTGGAAGGAGTGGGCTCTGAGATTGTCATAAAATTCCTTAACCAAATCTGGGTATGTTGGGCAATTGATCTTGAGGAAGTCTGTCAAGTGTTGATCTTCAATCAATTTTGAGTAAGGGTTTGTTTCAAATAGGAAGTTATAGCCCAAGAAATCTGTAGGGATAACAGAATCATTTGTTTTGAGTTTTAGGGGTTTGAAATCTTCATCTTTTAGATCGAACTCTGTAAAGATATTTTGACTAGGAAGCATTTTAGGTCCTTTGCTTATCATGATGCCAACCATTTGAGAGAATTTAAAAGAAATTTAGGGTTTTGAGTTTAGTTTTGAAAATTGCAAAGTAACAGTAGAGAATTGTTGCTCGCGTGAAGATGACAGGTATTTTGGGGGGTTTATATAGATTTTTCAAAGCGAGGGTATTTTGGTAATCCAGATGCCATTTATTTGGCTGGATTGATGACATAGCAGGTGAGTTTTAGGGGAGAGAAGTAAATTTCCATTAAACCGGAGAAGGGATTTAAATTCCAACTGTTGAATTTACCGCTCGTGTAACTCCCAACTATTGAATTTATCATGCTTTTACTGCCATATGTCATTCTTGTCTGCTGACGTGGCAATATTTCATCTGGAGTAGAACTTTCTTCAATTCTTCTTCTCTTCTAGATTCCTTGTCTTGCCAGGGATCCAAACTGACCTTAGACTATCTTCCGGATTTTCTTTAAATTGGATTAGATATCCCAATTGATTCCCTTAGCTTGCCAAATTGATCTTTACCTAATGGCTTAGTAAAGATATCTTCTCTTTCCTCATTGGTTGGAATGTGTACAAGGCAACATCCTTCTTCATCACATGATCCCAGATGAAATGATGCCTTATATTGACATGCTTCATCTTGCTATGGAGTACTAGATTCTTTGACATATCAATGGTACTTTTTTTGTCACTCATAACATCCACACATCCGGATTGAACTCCATAATCTTCTAGTTATTGCTTGATCCAAAGGAGTTGAGCCACACAACTTTCAGTTGCCATATATTCCACTTCTATAGTAGATAAAGCAACTGGAGTTTGATTCTTGCTGTACCATGATACTAAGCAATCTCCAAGGAAATGGCAACCTCTGGATGTATCTTTCTCTCAAGAGCATCTCTACCATAATCTGCACCAGTGAAGCCTTGGAGTGTGAAATCTCCATTACTAGGATACCATGGTCCAACTTCAATGGTTCCTAGGAGGTATCTAAGAATTCTCTTCACTGCTTTGAGATGAGAATCCTTAAGATTGGCTTGATACATTACATAGTAAGAGACTGCATAGTGTATGTTAGGCCTGCTAACTATCAAGTATAGAAGTGATCCAATCATTCCTCTATATAACTTCTGATCAACATCTTCCCCTTCACAATCCTTGGATAGGACTATATCTGATCCCATTGGAGTGGACATTGGCTTGCTCTTGTCCATTTCAAACTTCTTCAAGGTCTCCTTCGTGTGTTTGGACTGATTAATGAAAATCCCATCCGGACTTTGTTTGATTTGTAGACCAAGGAAGAAAATTAGTTCTTCCATCATGGACATCTCAAATTCCTTCTACACCTGAGAGCTAAATTCTTCACACATCTTTTCATTTGTTGCCCTAAATATGATGTCTTCCATATAAATTTGGACTAGGATAATATCATCCTTCTTTTCCTTGATGAAAAGTGTTGTATCTGCTTTTCCCCGGATTTATCCCTTGGATATGAGAAATGTAATGAGTCTCTCATACCAAGCTCTAGGTGCTTGCTTTAATCCATAGAGGGCTTTCTTCAGTTTGTAGACATGATCTAGATGTTGTGAGTCTTCAAATCTAGGTGGCTGCTTCACATAGACTTCTTCCTGGATAACCCCATTTAGAAATGCACTTTTGACATCCATTTGGAACAGTGTGAATCCCATGAATGATGCAAAAGCATATAGAATCCGGATTGCCTCCAATCTTGATACAGGGGCAAATGTTTCTTCAAAGTCAATCCCTTCCTATTGATTGTAGGCTTGGGCAACCAATCTTGCCTTGTTTCTCACCACTACTCCGGATTCATCTAGCTTGTTCCAAAATACCCATTTGGTGCCAATGATTGACTTTCCTTTTGGAGGTGCCACTAGATCCCATACATCATTCCTTGTAAATTAATCTAGCTCTTCTTACATGACCATCATCTAGCTTTCATCTCCTTCTACATCTTGGAATTTCTTTGGCTTAATAAGAGAGAAAAATACAGCGTGGCTCATCATCCGGTTGAGTTAACCTCTGGTTCTAACTGGATTTTGGACATTGTCCAAAATAGCTTCAATCGGATGATCTTTGTGAGTCCGGACTTTCCTTGGTAGATCTTCATGTTGGACTAGAGCTTGTTCTTCTTCTGCTTCAACTTCTCCTTCTTGACCTTCATCAAAGTCTATCTCATATGGATTGAGATCAACTTGTTGCATTTCTGTATTAAAAGATATTCTTTCATCTTCTTCTTTGTACTTCTTGATTTGGAAAGAATCAGGAACTTTGGCTTCACTCTTTTCTCTAGAACTTTCAACTTCTGAAATTTGATCTTCCAGAGTGGGAGTTCTTTTCCCTGCATGGTTAATCTCATCGAAATCTATATGTATTGACTCTACCACATTTTGGGTTTGTTTGTTAAAGACTCTATAAGCCTTGCTATGTGTTGAGTAGCCAAGGAAAATTGCTTCATCAGATTTAGGATCAAATTTTCCTAATTGCTCTCTACCATTCAAAATATAGCACTTACATCAAAATGCTTTGAAATACCCAATTTTGGGTTTTCTTCCCTTCCAAATTTCATATGGGGTCTTTTCTATGGTCTTTCTAATGAGAGCCTTATTCAAAATATAACATGTTGTGTTTACAGCCTCTCTCTAGAAATATTTTGGCAAACAATTTTCACTTAGCATTGTTCTTGCCATCCCAACTATGGTCCTATTCTTTCTCTCAATAACTCCATTCTGTTGAGGAGTATGAGGGGCAGAGAAGTTGTGGTCAACCCCTTGGAGTCACAAAATTCAGCAAAGTGCTTATTTTTTAACTCACCACCATCATCACTCTGGATGTGTGCAATGCTTATGCCATGTTCTACTTCTATTCGGATGAATAATTTTGAGAATTGGACAAAAGCTTCATCTTTGCTTGCTAGCAAGAGAACCCAAGTATAATGAGAATAATCATCTACAGTGACCATGGTGTATTCTCTTCTTCCTAAACTCAATGGTATGATTGGACCAAAGAGATCAATATGCAAGAGCTCAAGTACTCTTTTGGAAGGAATGTAAGAGATGGAAGGGAAACTTTTCTTCTGTAGTTTACCTAATTGACATGCGTTACATAGATGATCCTTATTAGAAGCAACCTTAGGCAAACCCACAACCAATTCCTTTTTCGCTAGTTTGGACAGGAGGTTCATGCTGACATGTCCTAACCTCCGGTGCCATAGCCATAATTCTTCTTCTTTAGACACCAAGCAGATATTTTTTTCTCATTTTTTATGTTAATAGAATAGATATTGTTTACTCTAAGTGCATATACAATGAGTTCATTAGACTTACTATCATAGATTGAGCAGCCATTGGAGTCAAATGTGACTTTTCTTCCTTTGTCACAGAGTTGGGCTACACTTAGCGTGTTGAACTTCAGTCCATCAACTAGTGAGACATCTTCTATTTTTAATTTAGATCCAATGGTTCCATGTCTAATGATCTGACCCTTCTGATTATCTCTAAAGCTTATTTTGCCTCCCTTCTTTCGGGTTAATATTATAAAGGCCTTCTTATCACCTGTCATGTGCCTTGAACATCCACTATCAATGTACCAAGTGTGTTAATCTACTGTGGATCTAAGTCATACCTACAAAACAAATCAAGTGGGTTTGGGTACCTAATCAGATTTGGGTCCTCTCGGGTTATCAACCATTTTAGACCAAGGATTGACATCATAATAACTAATTTTAAATCTACATAATTTAGTAATATTATTATTTCTCCCACAAAACCTGCACCTTGAGATGGGTCTGTTCTGCTCCTGCTTCTTTTCCATCTTTTCAAGATCCTCCTTCCCATAGTTCCCTCTATATCCAGCTTCTTGTACAATTGTAGATAGTCCGGTGTGTATTCGGAAGTTGGTTAGGGGTGTAACTTTTGTTGCATGGTTCCTTCTTTGCTTAGCAGGTTGCTGATTGTATACGGCCTTAGCTTTTCCTTTTTCTGTAGCAGTGTATCTTTGGGCTTGTGGTTGCCTGCTAACCTCCTTCACTTTATGGTTGGAAGGCTTTGGATTTCCTTTGGCTGTTTGATGTTGATTTCTTTGTGTATTCTGCCTTGGATTCCTTCTTAATTGTGAAGGGCTTGATCTCCTTTCGGATGCTTCCTTCATTAGGGTTAGCTCCCTATCTAACCCCATCAAGTTAGCACTTAATATTGCACTTGATTTCTCAAGAAGTTTTCTTCAACCACATCAATGTCCTTGGCAGCTCTTATCAAATTGACATCTTGTGCCAATACTTCAGCATCTTCAGCAAGCTCCATCACTTATCTTCTTAGTGATTTGATGGCTTTTGTGTTCCTCCTCACATTCTTGATCACAATATCTAAAGCTCTAGCAAGTTTAAGTTAAGAAACAAAATTAGAGTGAGAGTTTACATCAGTACTGGCTGTTTCTAATTCTGATTTCTCGATTTGCACCGTATCCAGCTTAGAGGTGTTTCTTCCAGATTGCTATGCTTTTGAATCAGTTAGCACCATAAATGCACAGTTAGCAGTCTCCTCTTCTTCTATTGAGGATGAGCTGCTACTTTCCTCACTATTGCTCCAATTTGCCACCATTGCCTTTTTTTGTGCTTTTTGGCTCTTTTAAGCTTAGGGCATTTAGTACTGAAGTGGCCTTTCTCCCCACATTCAAAACAGGCAGCTTCTTTTTCCGGATACCTCTTTTCTTCTGGATTCTTTCTAGGCTTGTCTCTTTTATAGGGATTCATACTTTCTGGACTTCCTCCTTTCTTTCTTTTGTAGGAACCTATTGAGCTGTCTGGCTAGCATAGCCATTTGTTCTTTGCTACTTTGAGGTTACTTGAGTTGCTCTTCCTCTTCGGATGAGACTGATTCGATGGATTTCTTCGAGATTTTTCTCCTATTGGCTATATCTCTCCAGGGATAGTTCTTGAGTCAAAAGATTTTCAATGAGCTCATCATAACTGTAAAAATTCAAGTCATGAGCTTACTCGATGGCTGTCTTTTTGTTATCCCACTCCTTAGTGAGACTCCAAAGTATTTTCTTTACCATCTCTACTTTAGGAATCTCTTTTCCAAGCCTCTTCATTTCATTCACTAGATTTATGTATCTAGTGTTCATACTGCTAATTGATTCTTTTGGCTCCATCTTGAAGGTCTTAAGTTTCTGCAAGAGTAAATCAAGCTTGGCCACTCTTACTTTGTTGGTTCCTTCATAGGTAACTTCCAGCTTCTGCCAGATCTCTTGTGCAGTCTCACATCTAGATATCCTGTTAAATTCTATTGCACTAAGAGTACAATGAAGCATGTTAATACCATTTGCATTTTCATGCAATCTCTTATAATCATTTTCATTTCATGAGCTCGAGGGCTTGCGGGTGGTTAAACCATCTACCTCATGAGTAGGCTCATATGGACCATCTTTAATGGGCATCCATACCATCATGCTTTAACCCTGAATGAAATTCTTCATCCAATTTTTCCAGAATATGTAGTGTTCAAGAGTGGAGGTCGGGTAATAGACATACCTTCCAGAAGGAGCTGTGAGTTTTGGAAACTCATTTTGATTATTGAATCAAAATATGTAGACCTTTAGCTCGAGATTGTTAGATCTCTAGTTTGAGCACTTGCTTTGATACCACTTGTTGGTCCATGTGCTTATGTTAATAAGGTCAGAGGGGGGGTGAATGACCTTTTCGCAGAAATATTAGACTTTTAGAAAGTCTTGTGTAGCGTGTTTGAATGTTCTGGTTGGGTCGGGATGATGCAAATAATATAAATTACAGTAAATTAAAGGCAGAGTAAAGAAAACTCAAACACAAGAGGTTTATATTGGTTCGGCCCTGCCTACTTCCAGTCCCTAAAGGTTCATACCTTTGAGCTTTTCCACTAGTGTGATTTCTTTCCAATCTGGCAGAAATCAAGCCTTACAATTGTCTCTGGATGGTACCCCCTTCCGGATGTAGGATATACCACTAGAAGCACCAACTCCTATCTAAGTCCTTTTATCTTTAGCAGGATATATCACTTAGATTTCTACCTAAATCCTAAGCTGATTCCTACAGGGAGATCCCACTAAAAGCACCTACTTTAAGCTGTATCCCAATCTCACAACTTACCCAAGTTAGAGATCTTTACACTTTGATTTCTTTCAAAGGTTTTGGTTTTGGACTTCCTCAAGCTTATAATTTCACTTAGGAATCCTTACAACTGATTTGGAAATGTTTGATTCTTGGAGGGATGTATTTTCTGATTGCTTTTTGCAAATTTTCTTGTCAATTGCTTTCTGAAGTCAACCAACACCTTCTCAACATGTGAAGCTTCCCTTTTATAGGCTTTGATTATAAATGTAACCATTGTGGGTTAGTGAGTTGAAATCAAATCTTCACCGTTGATCAGGTAAGATGTGGAGCTTCCAGAGCCGTTGATCAATCCATTAGATAGAGGTTTTGACCCGTTTGAATTCTTGGGATTGAGGCTGGAAAGTTGTCAGTGATCATTTTCCTTGTATTTTAGTGACACACCAACTTTTATACCAGTAGCTTTTTGGTGTGAGCTCCATGCGCCTTCTTATTGGTCTAGGTGAAAAAGGTTATTGCCTTTATCTCTTTTCGGTGTCAGTATTTGTCCTTTTTCTGAAAAGTGCAAGCTGTCACTTTTATCTTGCTTTAGGGAAAAGGATCTATGACTTGGAGACCAATAGAATGAAGGGAATGGAATTTTGAATTATTCCCTTTGTCTGAAATATTAAGTCTTCCGAATGGCTTCAGACTTAATATATTTGGATCTGTCTTCTTCCGGAGCTAGTGCAATCAGTTCTTCTGGATGCTAGTCTTGAAGGTTTAAAGTTTATTTCCTTTCCACACTTTAACCTAATGATTTCAGCATATGCTTAGGTATTTGTAGTCTTCAACGGATGTCCTTGTAGCTGGATCTTGACCGGATGATTCCATTTGGATTTAGGAGATACCTTGTTTAAGTTTTTGTTTCTTTCATACTTGATCCGGATATTTTAATTTAATTGAGATTCTGGATTATTGTTTTCCAACATAGAAGACAGCTAGATCTTCCACTAATTTATTCTAGAAGAAATTCCCTCAGATTTCTATTCAAAGTAAATACATCTTTCGACGGATTAGTTTTGAAAACCAGAACAACTAAAAGAATAAGAGAGAGAGCAAGAGAAAGGAATTATGGATGAAAAATAATGATGGCAGAGGCTTCTATCTATATTGGTTAGGGAATTTCAATTGGACGATTAAATACCTAAACTTAACCAATTAGAATCAAAATAAAAAGGGCAATTTAGTATGTTTAATTAAAACCAGAAATAGAGTTTAACTCAAACATTGGGGAGCTTTATTGGGGCGCAAGCTCCCCAATTGCACTCAGTCACTACTGGTCGGCAGCTAGCAGTGTGGCTGGGCCTGTGCAGGAGCGCAGGTCCAGCCCACTTAAAGCTTGCGTAGTGGCCAGGAGTGTAGCCCACGAGGGGTTGCACAACCCTCTAGTGGACTGTGCACAGTTCAACCCACTAGTGGGTCATGCTCTGCGCTTCTAGCGTAGCCTGCATAAGCACCATATGGGCTACGCGACTGCACAACCCACTATGGGCTTGCGCAGCATGCACCGTGGGCTATCAAAAGCAGCCCGCTTGCACAAGGCTAGCATGACTTTTTCACTACTGCACTTGCCTTCATGCAGATTGTGCGTATGTATTGTCCAACAGTACATGTGTAAATCCACTCGCATAGGTTCCTCAAACCCTACTCAGTTTGTGTTTCTACTTCCCCTTTTTATTAACCTCCTTATTATTTATCAGGTTCACTGGTCCAACCAGTGAATATTGGTCTAACCAATAATATAGTCTAACCATACTTTCGGTCTTCTAGATTAGACTTAGTCTAACGATTCTTTCAAGAATTGACTTCCTCGGAGCTTCAGACCGTTGTGGACTCCGATGACTTTGATCGATCATAGTGGCTCTCTAACATGGGGAATATGAACCCTCAATATTCAGAACATCACGTGCATTGTCACTTAATCTCGATTCTATAATTGTATCAATACAATTCACTCCTTCTATTAATGGTTAAGTAGCATCTGGTTTCTAGGACTCGGGCTTAAGTGTTAGTCCACTAGTAGCCTTAATGGATATCCTAGTATTTAGTCTTGCTACGAAAGTACATAACTCAACCATTTTAATGTGTTGATCAGGATCTCATCCTATCAACTCATACTCTAATTAGAGGTTTATGAGTGTGTCACTTCCAATAAGTGGCCAAGGTACATCTCTCTTATATCGCTATAATGGAGTGATAGATTCCATCTTGACTACTCAGCTTACCAATAGACAAACATCAATTATACCCATAATCATCCACATAACCCAATCTATAGAATGCTTAGGTATGACCCAAAGCATAGCAACATCAGAACAACGTTACTAGTATCTCAGCTCTAAGGATATTCGTATTGCTATTGCAATGAGATGATAAAACACCAACACATAATATAGATTACTAGGTGTTGTCTCATAGCAGTCTCCAATGTATTTCCCTAAATACATTCATGTGTTAACCCAAGGTACCACCCTCTAGCACTAGAGATATGCTACTTTGAATCAGATTCAAGAGGTATGACGAAACATGCTAGTCTATCCGTATTCATCAATGCCCAATCTTGATGATAATATGACTAGGGATATTTAGACAAATCATAATTACACACGAACCAGTTCTCACCAACATAGTCCCACTATGCCCTTGCAATATATGCTATAATTATGTCAAGGACTTTTGCAAACACATCAATGAATATATTCTAAACCAGTCATAATATATTTTCACAATCATTAACATAATAAAAGAATGCCTTCATTAATATAAAACTTGTTCGTACAAATAAAACTAACTAAGATATATCACCCTAATTGCCTATAAGGCATACATCATATCTAACAATCTCCCACTTGCACTAGAGAGAATTAGCTACGTGCCGTAAGCCATAACTATTGACATGCTGGTCATGGTTAATCTATGTAAAAGGCTTGGTTAGACCATCTACCAGGTTCTGATCTGTGGGTATATATTCCATTGTATATCTTTATCCCTTATCATATCTTGAACTATATGATATTTTCTATTTACATGTCCATTTCTCTGACAAGACTTGCTTGAGCAATAGCACCAGTATTATCACTTACTATTGGATTCTCACTGTTAGACACCACCCTGAGATCACCAATAAATCTCTTTATCCAGACAGCTTGTTTTGTTGTTTTTAAAGCAGCAATGTACTCAGATTTAGTGGTTGAATCGGCAGTTGTATCCTATTTAGAACTTTCCCAAACAAACACCCCTCTATTTAACATAAATAGTTACCCTGACTGTAGCTTGCAGTCATCTTTGTTAGATTGAAAACTTGCATCAGTGAATCCCTTTACTGAGAGATCACTTCCTCCATATACCAAGAACATTTACTTAGTCCTTCTCAAGTACTTAAGGATTTTATTAACATCCATCCAGTGCTTCTCACCTGGATCAGATTGAAATCTGCTGGTAATTCCCCACTCGGGTGAGACATCTGGTCGTGTACATACCATAGTATACATGATAGATCCTACTACGGATGCGTAAGGTATTCTACACATGCGCTATCTCTCCTCTTACGTCCTAGGACACTCTGATTAGAAAGGTTAATTCCATGAGACATAGGAAGATAACCCTTTCTTGATTGCTCAAGGTTCAACCTAGTCAATACCTTGTCTATGTATATATCTTGTGAAATACCTAGCATCCTTTTGGATCTATCTCTGTAGATCTTTATGCCTAGTATAAATGTTACTTCTCCAAAGTCCTTCATGGTGAACTTTCTTGACAACCACGACTTAACCATTTGAAGAAGAGAAATGTCATTTCTTATTAGCAGTATATCATTAACATACAACATAAGGAAAATGACTGCACTTCCACTATCCTTCTTGTATACACAAGGCTCATAAGTGTTTGATATAAAATCTAACTCTTCCAATGTATCAATAAACCTTATACTATAACTCCTAGATGCCTGCTTGAGTACATAAATGGATCTTTGCAGTTTGCATACGTTCGAGCCATTCTGAGATGTAAAACCCTCAGGTTGTATCATATATACATCCCGATCCAAGTTTCCATTTAGGAAAGCAGTTTTCACATCCATCTACCAGATCTTATAATCATAATGAGCAGTAATGGTCAAGAGTATCCATATGGATTTAAGCATGGCAACTGGTGAAAAGGTTTCGTTATAGTCAATACCTTCTCTTTGACTATAACCCTTTGCCACCAACCTTGCCTTTTAGGTAATTACATTACCATCCATGTTAGTTTTCTTCTTGAAAACCCATTTGCAACCTATGGGTCTAACCTCATTAGGTGCATCGACCAATTCCCATACTTATTTTTCATACATGGAATCCATTTCTGATTTCATGGCTTTTAACCATTTATCAGAGTCTGAGCTCTCCATTGCTTCCTTGTAGGTTTTAGGTTCATCATCCTCTATTAGTAAGATTTGTTTATCATCTGTGATGAAAAATCCGTATCTTTCAGGAGCGTTAGGAACCCTACCAGATTTACCCAATGGTTGTTGTATAACAGGTTGTTCCTCAATCATACCCTCTTGTGTATTAGGTGTAGGAATTATCAGTTGATCGTCTTGTTCGCCTACCTAAACCTCAAGTTCAAGGTCGCTCCCACTAGCTTTTGCAAGCAAGTGTTCCTTCTCAAGGAACTGAGCGGTCCTAGAAATAAAGACCTTTTTTTTACTCAATATCATAAAAGTTATATCATATTGTCTCTTTAGGATAACCAATGAACAAGCATATGTCAGCCTTAGCTCTTAGCTTATCTGACATTGTCCTTTTAACATAGGCAGGACATCCCCAAACTCTTATGTGAAAAAGAGAGGAATTCTTACCATACCACCTTTCGTATGGTGTTGTATCAACTGATTTTGAGGGCACACAGTTTAGTATATAAACTGTGTTCTCAAGTGTGTATCCCCAAAAGGATTTGCTTAGACTTTCTTGGCTCGTCACGGATTGAACCATGTCCAACAAAGTTCTATTCCTCCTCTCAGATACACCATTGTACTAAAGAGTATATGGAGGGGTCCATTGTGGTAATATTCCATTATCCCTTAGAAAATATTGAAACTCTTGGCTTAAATATTCTAGACCTCGATCTGACCGCAGTGCCTTAAGATTCTTTCCAAGTTATTTCTCAACTTCATTCTTATAGTCTTTAAATCTTTCAAAACTATCAGATTTGTGCCTTATAAGGTACAAATATCCATATCATGAGAAATCATCGATAAAAGATATGAAGTAGGCGAATCCTCCATGTGCTTGCACATTTATTGGACCACATACATCTATGTGTATTATTTCTAATGTACTTGTGGCACATTGCCCTTTTCCTAAGGGTTTCTTTGTCATTTTACCTAATAAACAAGGTTCGCATGCCCCATAAGACTCCCAGTCTATTGAGCCTAAGTCACCACCTTTGTGTAACTTATTTAAGTAGGTTTTGTTTATATGACCTAAACGATAATGCCATAAGTAGGAAGATTTGTCCTTATCTAATTTCAATCTCTTAGCATCATTCATATTAAAAATTTCAGCTTTAGTATTTAAAACATATATGCAATCAATCAAAATCCCATTGCCATAAAGAACACTATTTTTGCGAATTTGACAATCTTTATTATTAATTAAAACTTCAAATCCTTTTGCTGCTAAACATGCAACAGAAATAATATTTTTAGTCACAATCGGGATATAATAGCCTTTATTTAATTCTAAAACTAGGTCACTGTTGGAAATCAATCATCCGAAAGACTTTGCAAAAACCTCAAGAAACCATACGAATCTAAAGGTTTTGAAGAAAACAAAAACCACAATAATTCATCTTGTTCAAGACAGAAGCATCCGGACTATATGTGGAACAAAACAAGCCACCAAGTATAAAAAGGAAGCATCCGGATCAAAGTCTAGAAGAGACAAACTTCCCAGCCCTAAGCTCACCTCATCCGGTTCTAGGAAGACAAGATCAAATACATCCTATTACAGTTTTGGAAAGGTAACAAAACTGTTAACTCCTTGAAGATTGCATCCGCACTGATCACCATTAAATAGGATCCGAAACTAGAATGAGTCTAAAAGCATCTATAAGACTTATCTCTAAATAAGAGGGAAAATTCAAATATCCTGTTTCCCCCAATAACGGTCATAAGTCAAAATTACCTTGGAAAAAGAAAAAGTGACAGCTTGCACTTACTCAGAAAAGGATGAAAGGGCTTACAAAGGAAAGAAAAAAAGGTAACTACCTTTTTCACCTAGACCAATCAGATGGCTC
The DNA here is from genome assembly GCA_947683365.1 of Euphorbia pulcherrima. Lineage (NCBI taxonomy): Eukaryota > Viridiplantae > Streptophyta > Magnoliopsida > Malpighiales > Euphorbiaceae > Euphorbia > Euphorbia pulcherrima. The sequence continues at coordinate 74,666,977 of CANTUS010000004.1, forward strand.
GTGGAGTACACACAAAGGACAAAGTTACATAAAATTTGGCTATGCACAAAATGCCAAATAAACGACATCTGACAACGTTGGCTTTCCAATCCCGAAAAATTCAACGGGCTAATAAATAAGTCTAACAGATAAATCAACGGCTCCGAAAGCGCCAATTCACATCTGATCAACGGTGAAGATTAAACCTCAACCAATAGCTATTTCTATTAGTCTAGCCTATAAAAGAGAAGCTTCACCAAGTGAGAAGGTGCTGATTGTTTTTTAGAAGCTACAATATTGAAGAAATTGCTACATAATCAGTTACTCAATCCACCTAAGAACAAACCATTCATATTTGTTTGTAAAAATTCCCAAGTGAGATTATAAACTTGAGGAATTTAAAAGCAAACCCTTGTAAGAAAAAGGTGTAAATATCTCCTAATTGGGTGAGTAGTGAGACTGGGACTCAGCGCGAACTAGAGAGTTTGAGTGATATATCCATATAGGACTCAACTTAGACTTGAGTAGTTTAAGTGGTATATCCTGCTAAAGAAAGAGGACTCAGCCAGAAGTTGGTGCTTTTGGTGGTATATCCTACATCCGGAAGAGAGGTCATCCTTTGAAGACAACGTGCAAAGGACTCAACCAAAAATTGGTGCTTTTGGTGGTATATCCTACATTTGGAAGAATAGAGATTCTATGGAGATAAGCTATAAAGGACTCATTCAGGCTAGGATTAGTTTGGTGGTATATCCTACATCCGGAGGAGAAGAAATCTCCGGAGACAACTGTAAAGGCTTGGTTTCTGCCCACAAAAGAAATCACACTAGTGGATTAAGCTCGGAGGAGGAAACTCCAGGGACTAGATGTAGGCAAGGTCGAACTAGTATAAAAATCACTGTGTTTGATTCTCTTTTACTCTCAGTCTTTACATTAAGTGCACATTATTTAATATTTGCATCATCCAAAACATATAATTCTGGAACATTAATTTACACGCTACACTTGACTTGTTAAAAGTCTAATATTCCGCAAAAAAGGTCATTCACCCCTTCCCTTTGACCTTAAATATATACACACATGGATCAACAAGAGGTATTAAAGCAAGTGCTCACAACTAGAGATCTAACAATCTTGAGCTAAAGGTTATATTTTGATCTAAGTATCAAAATGAGTTATAATAACTCACAACTTCTTCCGGAGGGTATGTCCATTACCCGTCCTCCATTCTTCACCGGTGAACACTACACATCTGCAAAAATCGGATGAAGAATTTCATACAAGCTCAAAGCATGCAAGCATGTATGGCCATAAAGGATGACCCTTATTTTCTAACCATTGAGGTTGAAGGCGTTACCACCAGAAAACCATCTAGCCAATGGGATGAAAACGATTATAAAAGGTTGCCTGAATATGCAAATGCTATCAACACGCTTCATTATGCTTTGAGTGCAGTAGAGTTTGATAGGATCTTAGGCTATGAAATCGCTCAAGAAATCTGGCAAAAACTTAAGGTAACCTATGAAGGAACAAGCAAGGCATAGGAAGTCAAATTGACCTCCTCCAGCAAAAACTTTAGACATTCAAGATGGAGTCTAAAGAATCAATTAGCAATATGAATACTAGATACACAAATCTAGTGAATGAAATGAAGTGGCTGTGAAAGGAGGTTACAGAAGAAGAAATGGTAAAAAAGATACTCCGGAGTCTCACCAAAGAATGGGACAGCAAAAAGACTGCCATTAAGGAGGCTCTAACTTAAAATTCTATAGCTATAATGAGCTCATTGGCAATCTCCTAACTCAAGAGCTATCTATGGAAAGATATAGCCAGTAAGAAAAGAAGCCAAAAGAGAAGAAGAAAGGATATGCTCTAAAGGCATATTCCTCCGGATTAGTCTCATCCTTATTACAAAAGAACTCAAAAGAATCTCCTTACAACAAAGAAGAGATGGCTATGATGACTAGACAATTCAATAGATTTATGAGAAAAGGAGAAAGAGAGTCAAGAAGGACTCCCAAAGAATATGACTCCAGAAGAAGAAATGAATGAAGCTTCGGAAGAGACAAGTACAAAAAGTATCCAAAAGATAAACAGAATCAAGAAAGGGATACAGCCTGCTTCGAATGTGGTGAGAAATGACACTTTAGATCGAATTGTCCTAAGCTCAAGAAAGAAAAGAAACATAAGAGGAAGGAAATGGTAGCCACCTGGATCAACAGTGAGGAAAGCAATAGCTCAGTGACATCAAATGAAGAGGAGTATGAAAATTGCGCGTTCATGGAAATAGTTATACCGGAGGCAAAATCATCCGTAAGAAAAACCACTCAACAAATCCCTGGGTTGTCAAAAGAATCAGAATCAGAATTAGTAAGTACAGAGGTAAACTCTCACTCTAATTCTTTTTCTAACCTTAAACTTGCCAGGGCATTGGGAATTGCTATCAACAATGTAAAGAAGAATGCAAAAACAATCAAATCTCTTCAAAGAATTGATGGAGCTAGCTAAAGATGCTGAGGCTATATCACAAGAGATAAATCTAATAAGAAGCGCACATTACTATCATTGAAGAGAATTTCTTGAGAAATCAAGTCCAAATATTAAGTGCAAATCTAATAGGGCTACATAGGCAACTAGTCATGGTAAGGGAAGCTATCGGAAGAACTCAAAAGCCAGCTACCGGATGAAAGCAATATCCTACACACCAAAGAAGAAGGAATGTTAGTAAACAATACACTGCTCCAGCTCAAAAAGAGAAAGGTATGATAATTTATGATCATCCGATGGCCAAGCAAAAGAAGAAAAATCACAGAGTGCAAATCGCTACTCCAGCTAACTACCAAATCCAAAAAGAAAGAGGAGAATCATCACTATGCAAGGCTGGATACTCCAAAGATTATAGGAAGGAAGATCTCAAGAAGATTGAGAAGAAGCTTACCTCTGAATGCAAATTATGTCATAAAACTAACCATATAACTAAAATGTGTAGATTTAAAAATGGTTATTATGATGCCAATCCATGGCCGAAATTGGTCATTAACTAAAGAGTACCCAAATCTGATTGGGTACCCAACTCCACTTAATCTATTTTGCAGGTACGCCTTAAATCCACTCAAGATCATCCAATATAGTACTCTAATAAGTGGATCCTTATGGCACATGAATGGTGATGAAAAAGTCTTCATCACCTTAACACGGAAGAAGGGTAGAGAAAGAAACTATGGAGATAATAAAAAATAAAGGTTCTAACAACCTAGCTCCAGATGAAAGCAAAATCAGCAAAAGCTCTAAAACCTGATCTAGCAAGAAAGAACAGAAGGAAGAAGCTCAAGATGGTGGCCATTCAAGAAAAACTAGATCCACTCGCAAAAAATGGCCAAGTATCATCCCATAAAGGAAAATCAACTAATGGCACGACCTGGATGATCCATAGTAAGTCAAATAAATCCAGAGAAATTGGTAAAAACGAAGCAAAGCCTAAAGCAATCAGAAACTTAAGTACCTCCACACTTTCGATGGACTTAGTACTTCCAAATTAATCTAGAAGAGATTTATGAAAAGAAGCTATCAGCAAAAGCTTGATATAGGAGGCTCACTTCATTCCTCATGATCAAGTGATACATCTGGAAGAGCAAGTGATAAACTAATAGCAAAAGTCTTTACTAAATCCTTTAGCAAAAGATCCAAATTGAAAAAGAGTTATGCAAGATAAGTCATGGAATCAAGGAGAAAAATGAAAAAGGTCAATTCTCAATTTGGAAGGAATCATTGCCAGCTCATCAGACAAGACATGAAAAATGGCAAGAAAAGCGTGAAAAAAGGTAATTGTACACACTTCTAAATTCCAAACGTTTATTGGGAAGTTCACGCTCGATAAATGGGAACAGTTACAAATGGAATAAAACTATTCTAATTTTTCGATTTACACGCCATTAACTTCTCTCTCTAAATTTAACTGCTAACTCATCAATCCAAGTTAAAGTTAACTACTTCTAGATTACCAAACTACCCTTGTCTTCAAAACTCTATAAAAAGCCCCCAAAATCACAGTCTTCTTCACGCGAGCAACTACATATTGTTACTCTGCAAAAATTTCTATGGAGATCCTAAAATCTTTCAAACCTTCTTGTTAAACTTCTAAATGGCCAACACAAAAAATCAAACCTCTCTTCCTGCTCCTCCTAAGAACATATTCCTAAAGGCAAATCTCTAGGATAAAGACTTCATCTCTTCGAAGTTTAAAAATTCAGATACCATAATCCCTTTCGATCATCTAGGTGATGAATATATATTCACCACTGAACCCTATTCCAAACTCTTCTTAAAAGACCAACATTTAGAGGTCCTCCTTCAGATGAAAATCCCCACCTATCCTGCTCTTGTTGAGGAATTCTATAAGAACCTTAGAGTCCACTCCTTCTTTGACACTTCGTACAAAAGTAAAAGGAAAGGTCATTACCATCACTCCAGAGTTCTTTACAACTTATTCAACATGAAGAATGAGGGATTTCTACTGAAAACTAATAGGGATAGGTAAGGAGTCAAGCATGATCCTATGATGTGGCTTCTAAAGAGGTATTTTGGAGACAAGTTTTCAACACTTTGGCCAAAGACACACAAAGTACTTCAATTTATGATGGGCAGGCTAATTCTAATCCAGAAGGGAAGTGTCAATACCGCCTCAGCCTTCCGACACTGTGTTATACAACATTGGAATGAGAGTAGTCTTATGAACATTCCAATTCTTCTCATTCACTACCTAAAGCAACACAAATTCTCCCATGGTGCTCTAATCACCAAGATTCTTCTTGAGAATGGGATAGATTTGACAGGAGAAGAGTCAGCTAAAGGAAAGGTAATACTAAAGAAGAACTTCCTGAAACTGCCTTTTATGAAAAATGGGATGAGGAGAAGGCATTAAGACATAAGAGGGAAAAAGAAGAGAAGAGCAAAGTGAGAAAGACCGAAAGCACGGTGCAGAAAGCTCCAGCTGCAAAGCAGCCAAGGACTGCCAGACCCAAGGCTCAAAAGAAGACTGAACTTGAGCTAGTGGAGTAAGAAGTAATTGAGGAAGTCAATGAGGATGCCATGACACTAAACCAAATCCTCCAAAAATAACCTAAGCATAAAACAAGGGTTTGGTTCTAAGAAAAGAAAGCAAGATGAAAATCCTGAAGAGGAACATGCTACTAGTAGTAATAGTAAGAAGGAACTAGAGACTTCTCTAGAGCCAAAAAGAAAGTTAGTCAAGAAGGGTCCTACTTTCTCTCAAGCACTACTAGTAAATAGGGCTGCCATTAATTCGAATTCCTCAATGGATGGACCCAGAGGCTCATCCAAAGTAATTGAAAGACTTGGAAGCCCATCCGAAGCGACTGAAACAACTAATCCTCCATCAGTCATCACTCTACCATTCCTTGTATCACCAATGGATATACAGCACCTAAAGAAAGGATTTAGAGAGGAAATCATTGATGAACTAAATCTCTAGCCTCGATCTCAACCTCTTTCGAAATCACTCCTAACTGCCGAGAGGATTGAAGAAGGAGATGAAGCTAAAATTGTTCAAAATCCAACTGAAGATCAAATTGGAAAAGCAGTCATCCCTACAGAATAGAATTTAGAGGTAAGCATTGTCTCAATGCTAATATTGTGGAATCTGATGAACTTGTGGAAAACCAAGGCAACTTGGGTGCAAATGAACTTCTCAATGCATCCAAGGAACATGAGCCTATCCCGGAGATAAGTTCTCCATAGGAGGGAATTGATCTAAGTCCTAATAAGAATGCTACTATGGCTATCTCAATGAGTGAGGTCATTTCCATAGGATCTGGTGCTACCAAGGGATGATCAAGAGGAAGAGGAAGAAAAATATGGAAGAGGTGATGGTGAAGAAGAGAGCGATGAAAATGATGAAGGTAGCTTTAGCCCCAGCTTCTCGCCCATGAGTTCATTTGAATTAAGGCCTAGGATCAATACTCGAGCTCAACCAGTAGCAAAAGCTGAAAAACTCAAAATGGCTTATCAGCTATTGGAATAAGCCACTACAGGAGAAAAAGAAAGCAAGGAATCTAGCCTTGAGCCTATACTCCAGGATATCTACACCAAACTTGGAAAGATTGAGTCCTCTACCCAAAGTCTTCAAGTTCCTCAAAGACTGACTACTGAAGTGGAAAATATCCGGAGCAAGCTTATTGATCTCTAGCAGAAAGTGCAAAATATTCCTAAAGAAAGTCCAATCTTGAAGTAGATTTCAAAAGATGTTATAAAAGCCAAAATCGTTGCTACCAAAGCTGTAACAGAAGTTGAATCTTGCAGAACTACTGTCATTAAGAATATCAAATTTACTACAGATGATATGAAAAAGAAACTCAAGGATCTTATAAGAGAAACATTAGCTAAACTGCTAAACCCAATCTCTACTATCGTTACAGATGGATCTAATGCCACCACTTCCGAAATCAACTCTCTCACCACTGAACAAAAAGAACTAGAGGAGCAACTCTCAAAATTTGTCAAGGATGACTTGCCAACCATTCTAGAGAAAGCAGCAGAAGGCATTGAAAGTGATTGCTAAATCGGTCTCCTTTCCATGGACAAAACCATAAAAAATTGGCACGATGCATCCAATATAGAGCTCTGGCATCTTAATGACAGCTTCCACACCAATGCAAAGACCATCACGGAGGAAATCAAACAACTTGGATCATCACTATCTAATATTAATCTCAATTCTCCACCTACCTCTGGCTCATCTGGATTCATTAATGAGAGTCTACTTCTTCCATTCTTTCAGTAGCTAGTCCAACACATAGGGGATATAAGCTTTGGAGGCTACAAGTGCATGCTAACGTTAATTAGGGAAATGTTTCCTTACTTTGATGAAGAAGATCAAGAGTATACTATCAAGATGCATCCCTATCTAACTAACTCATATGTTGCACTCCAGAAATCCCTCAAGCCAATCTACATTATGCCTTCCACAGTAGACAAAATTTTTGAACAAAAACTGGCAGGTAATTCGGATTACACACTTCTATCCATAGCCTAGTAAATACAATGGAATAGAAGAAAATTTATTAAGAGTGTTCCCTCGGTTGATGCAAATAAAAAGGGGGAGAAAGATAAAAAGAAGGAAAAAGAGAAGCTGAAGAAGGGCAAAGAGAAGAAGTTACCATAACTGAGAAAGATCGACAGAGGAAAGATCAGCAGAAGAAGGGAAAAAAGAAGAAGCTGTCATAGCATAGCTATTTCAATTTGTAAATCATCTGTAATATCTAGCTATATCATATGTAATCATTTTCACTTATAATCTTCTATACTTATAATCCATTGCTTCATTGATGTTTAAACGTGTTATCAACAGAAGTTATATAGTGAAAACAATGCTTCTAAAATACAACCATCAATTGTACTAGAAAATATTGGATGCTAAAAGGCAAAAATATTGGGGGAGTTAGGATGTTAGATTATAGGGGAGTTAATTTGTAAATAATTAAGTATCAAGAATCATACTTAGATCATATGTCCCTTAAAATATATACTTCTGTACTCAGGTTTTTATTTCCATCAAATGGGGGGAGATTGTTGGAAATCAATCATCCGAAAAAATTTGCAAAAACCTCAAGAAAGCATCTAGTTCTGAAGGTTTTGAAGACAAAAAAACCATAAGAATTCATCATGTTCAAGACAGAAACATCCAGACTATATATGGAACAAATCAAGCCACCAAGAACAAAAAGGAAGCATCCGGACCAAAGTCTAGAAGAGACAAACTTCCAAGCCCTAAGCTCACCTCATCTGGTTCTAGGAAGACATGATCAATAGCATCTTATTAGAGTTTTGGAAAGGTAACAAAGCAGCTAACTCCTTGAAGATTTCATCTAGAACACATCACCATTGAATAATGATGAACCAAGCACAAGTTTGGACTGACTCATTGGATGACTCAGTAGTGCTTAGATTTTGATCATAATAATTAAGTTAAGTTTGAGTTAATTAAATCAATAATGATGTTAAAATAAATAGTCTATGGTTATACGTGAGTAATTGAATTCAAGGGTAGAATTTTAAGTCTCCGCTGACCTTGCTATTTATTTTAACTCTGAGTTGTTCTGGGCTGAGTATGTTCGTTAGTCGCTGTCTAAACACTATTCTCTTAGTGCTTGATATTTAGATTTTATTTCAGTTGTGTATATTGTTTTATCATTTCACTGAGTTACTTTCTATTAGTCAAAGGCACTGACTTTTCCATTTAGAGAAAAATGGAATCTTTCCTTTTGAGCTTCACTTTTGCATACATTAATGATAGAAAGATAAAAGGAATTAATGCAATGATATGACATCCACTTTATGAAGAAAATGCCAAAGTTCTTCAAAGTACAAGCTACAAAAAGCAATTACCTAATTTGGAAATGCTGCAGATTTACCAGCCTTGTATATCGCGACTCTACAAAGTGTCAGATTACTAGAGGAATGGGAAGATGACACGTAACAAGTTAGCACATGATCTCTCTAACGGAAGACTGGCATCAAACAACAAAAGATTCAAATTGAAGCTCAGATCTCAATCTAACGGATTGATCTCTATCTCACAATAGTGTGATTCTATCTCCTAATAGGTAGATTTGAAGAAGCAACAGATGGATAGCTAAGGTGATTCTATCTCCTAATAGGTAGATTTGAAGAAGCAACAGATGGATAGCTAAGGTGACAATTTGTAGAAGATGCCAAGACAAGTTCAACGGCTACATTCTTGATTTTAAGTATAAAAGGAGCAAGAAGGCAAGCGTTAGAACTTGGGGGTTACACCTAAATTTCTAAGAAACAAAACTCTGGCAATTTACAAGCTTTAAAAAAGTTCAATCAAGAAAGCAACTAACCAGCGAGAATCCGCTTTGCAGCAAGAGAGATTAGAATAGATCAATAGAATTGTAATATTTGATTATATGTAACTAGATCAACATTTCTATAAGTTGAATTTAGCTCTTGTTTAGATGTAGTTGAGTTACTAGTATAAGAAGGTATTCTACTCAGCGGGTGAGCGATTATAGTTTAGAGGGTACTTTCTGAAATTGGGAAATTTTGTGAAAGGCTTCTCCGCCTAGGGTAAAGGAGTTGAGATTAGTGGATTAAAGCCAAGACACTCTCTTGGGACTAGATGTAAGCACAAGTTGACGAACCAGTATAAAATCTTTGTGTTCTTTACTTTGAAGTTTTTCCAGATTTTACTCAGTCCACTAACCTACTCAGCAAAGTTCATCTTATCGTGGAAAAGTGACCTAAGTTGTTTAAGCGAGTCATTCACCCCCCTCTGATTCACTAAGTGTATGCATAAGGACCAATAAGTGGTATTAGAGTAGGTTCTAAATCTAAAGATTTTATAATCTTAAGATAAAGACCATGGCGTACAAAGGAGGAGAATCCAGTGGAAAGGCCCAAGCCTACATTGTTCCAAAAGGCATGTCAGTCACCAGGCCTCCTATGTTTAATGGAGAGCATTATGCCTACTGGATGAACAGGATGAAGAATTTCATCCAGTCTCAGAGTATGTATGCTTGGATGGCTATTGTTGAAGGGCCATATGTTCTAACTATTATGAAGAATGGAGTGTGTGTTGATACGTACTATGATGAGTGGGATAACTAGGACTTGGCCAAATTGAAAGAAAATGTAGCTACTATCAACTATCTTCACTGTGCTCTTGATGCAACTGAGTTTAACCACTTTTCAGGTTGTGAAATTGCTTGAGAGATCTGGAAGAAGTTGGAAGTAACTTATGAAGGAACTGACAAAGTCAAGGAGACCAAGATCAACATTCTCATGAGAGATTATGAATGGTTTCATATGAAACCCAAGGAAGACATTTCTAACATGAACACCAGATTCATGAAAATTTTCAATGAACTAAAAAGACTTGGCAAGAACTTCACAGAATAAGAGACTGTTAAGAAGATTTTGAGAAGTTTGACACCGAAGTGGGATACAAAGAAGAGTGTTATCGAAGAAGCTCATGATTTAAAGACCTATAAGTTTGATGAGATGATTGGAACCTTGCTCACTCATGAAATGTCGCTAAAAAAATATGAGGATGAGTCCAAGAAGGTCAAAAACAAAGAAAGATAAAGTTCTAGCAGAGCTGTTGTTCTCAAGGTTGATGAGGATTCCTTAGAGGAAGAATATTCTAAGGATAGAAAGGGAGAGATAGCACTGATGACCAAGAATTCTAATAGGTTCTTGAGGAAAGATAAGAACTTTCACAGATTCAGAAAGCCTAGCAAGTAAAAGAAAAGAGCAGACGATAGACCATGGAAGGAATTCAATAAAGAGCATAATAAAGACATCAAGTGCTTTGAATATGGTGAGAAATGACATATCCAGTCTAGCCGTCCTAAAGCTAAGAAGGACAGATTCAAGAAGAAAAAGGATAAGAAGGCTCTTGCTGCTACCTGGAGTGACTCTGAACAAGAGTCATCATCCCTAGATAAAGAGGCACACGATTCTGCTAATGTGTGTCTCATGGCAAAGTAGGATCAACCCAACTCAGAGTCAGCTGATCAACCATCTACTTTTGTTGCCAATCAATCAGCTGACCAGGGCAGAGACAAAGGAAAGCAAACTAAAGTAAATTCTGAACCCCCTTTATCTTTAGATGAACTTGCTGCAGTACTTAATGATGTTAATAATGTGACTAAGAAGTCATCCAAATACATCGAAGTACTCTAGAGGAGGTGTGATGATCTAGAAGATGTCAATTCTTCTACCTCACTTGACATCTTATACCTTATGGAAAAAGCTGAGTACCACCATGGATATAACATCAAGCTCACTAAGAAAATGGATGAGTTAGTAGTTGAATTATTAGCTTTGAAAAAGGTATGGGTCCCTCCTCAACCAAGAAGGAATACTTAGAGTAATCACACTCACCACTCTGAGAAGGTTTCTCAAAAGAGTAAAGTGAGCAGGCCCAATCCTAAGGCCGTATGTAATTTTTGTGGAACGTTAGGACATTCCACAGTTATGTGTAGACACAAAAATGGTTACTATGATGAATATGACTATTCAAGGATGACCACCACTAATAAGGGAGGACCCAGCCCGAAAAAGGCATGGATACCTAAGAAAACTTAATTATTTTGCAGGTGAGCCTGAGATCCACTGATGATAGAAGAATGTGGTATTTAGTTAGTGGATGCTCGAGGCATATGGCAGGTGATGAAAAGCAATTCATCAAATTAGAGCGAAAGAGGAATGGAAGTGTAAGTTTTGGAGACAACCAAAAGGGAAAGATTGTTGGCAATGGCACTGTAGGAGTCAAGCCTTCAATTGAAAATGTATCTCTAATGAAAAGCCTAAAGTTCAACTTGCTAAGCATTGCTCAGCTGTGTAACAAAGGAAGGAAAGTAATATTTGACGCAGCGGGCTTCTTAGTCATTGATGGTAAATCTGACCAAACTATTCTTTATGCTCCTAGAATTAATAATGTTTATATGATTGATTTATCCCCTGGCTCTAATGATATATGCTTAGTTTCTAAGGAGGAAAACTTGTGGCTATGGCATAGAAGGTTAGGACATATCAATAAGACCGGTCTGTCCAAATTAGCCAAAAATGAACTTGTTGAGGGTTTACCCAATCTAGCCTTTGAAAAATATAGACTCTGCTCAGCATGCCAACTTGGGAAATAATTTAGGAAGACCTTTAAATCCTTAATTGATATATCTTCTTCTCGTCCCCTTGACCTTCTACACATGAATTTGTTTGGGCCAGTGATGCCAACAAGTCTAGGTGGAATGAAATACACCCTTGTGGTTGAAGATGATCTGATGAGTTTCACTTGGATTGTCTTGGTTGCAATCAAAGATGAAACATTTGAATCATTCTTTAGGTTGGCTACCCAGATCATGAATGAAAAAGACCTTAAAATTAATATAATTTGGAGTGACCTTGGAAGAGAATTCAAAAATAGGCAGTTTGAGGAATTATGTGTTAAGCATAGTATTGACCACAATTTTTCTGCCCCTCATACACCTAAGCAAAATGGGGTTGTTGAGAGAAAGAATCGCACTATTGCGGAGATGGGTAGTTCTATGCTAAGTGATAACAATCTACCAAAGTATATGTGGGGATAAGTTGTTAACACAGCTTGTTATATTCTAAACAAGGTTTTAATTCGCCCAGTTTTGAATAAAACTCTTTATGAACTTTGGAAGGGGCGCAAGATCAAGGTTGGTCATCTCAAGGCCTTTGTTTGTAAATGCTTCATATTAAAAAATAAAGACCAACTAGCTAAATTTGACCCCACGGCTGATGAAGGAATCTTTCTGGGCTACTCAACACACAGTAGGGCATACAAAGTGTATGTCAAGAGGACTGGCATATTAGAAGAGTCAATCCATACAGATTTTGATGAAACTAACAATGCAGGTAGAGAAGTTAGTGTGATGAAAAGGAAAGAGAACAAGTCAGCGGATCAATCAGTCAGCTCATTGTTATTCCTGATCCAATTTCATAAAAAGAAGATTATGAAGTTGACTTGGACCAATCCATCAACTTTGGTGATGATAACGATGCTTAACCCATTACGGTAGCTCATCAAGCTGATCCTGATCTACCAAAAGAAGTCAGAGCAAGGAGAGATCACCCAGTTGAGAAGATCCTTGATAGTGTGCAAAATCCAATGCTGACCAGAGGTTAGCTGAATAGAATGATGAGTCATTTAACGTTTGTCTCATTGATTGAACCCCATAAGAACTAGACCAATTCAAAAGAAATGAAGTTTGGGATTTATTGCAGAAACCCAGAGGCAAGTCAATCATTGGCACCAAATGGGTTTTCAAGAACAAGCTAGATGAAGATGGTAATGTTGCCAGAAAAAAGACCAGACTAATTACTCAAGGCAACAATCAACAAGAAGGCATTGACTATGGAGAAACTTTTGCACAAGTAGCAAGACTTGAAGGCACAAGAAATCTCTGTGCTTTTGCATCTCATATGAACTTCAAGTTGTTTCAAATGGATGTTAAGAGTGCATTTCTTAATGGCTATATCTAAGAAGAAGTCTATGTCAGACAGCCCCAAGGCTTTGAAGATCCAAAGTATCTAGATCATGTCTTCAAGCTAAAGAAGGCTCTCTATGAATTGAAACAAGCTCTAAGAGCTTGGTATGAGAGACTAACTAACTTTTTACTCAGCAAAGCTTATATCAAAGGAAAAGCAGATACAACCCTATTCATCAAGAGGAAGCATAAAGATGTGTCGCTTGTCCAAATCTATGTTAATGACATCATTTTTGAAGAAACTGATGAGAAGCTTTGCAAAGAGTTTAGCCAGTAGATGAAGAGAGAGTTTTAAATGTCAATGATGGGAGAGCTTAATTTCTTTCTTGGTTTACAAATCAAGCAAGGTGATGATGGAATATTCATCAGCCAAGCTAAGTATGCCAAGGAAGTACTCAAGAAGTTTGACATAGATAAAGCTAAGCTAATGTCAACACCCATGGCCACTCATACAATTCTGAGTAAAGATGAGGAAGGTAAACCTATAGAGAGTGAGCTCTACAGAGGTATTATTGGTTCTCTACTTTACTTAACTGCTAGTAGGCTTGACATTCAATATGCTGTATGTTATTGTGCAATATATCAAGCTGACCCCAGAGAATCTCACTTAGCTGCTGTTAAGAGAATTCTCAAGTATTTTCTAGGCACTATCGATGCAGGTTTATGGTATCCAAGTAATGCAGATTTCAATATAAGAGGATATACAAATTCTGACTATGGAAGAGACAAACTTGAAAGGAAAAGCACCACTAGAGGATGTCATTTCCTTGGTGATTGTCTTGTAACATGGTATAGTAAGAAATAAACTTCCGTGGCACTAAGTATAGCTAAAGCTGAGTACACGGCTGTAGGAAGTTGTGTAGCACAACTACTATAGATTAAGTAGCAATTGGAAGATTATGGTATAAAGTCTAAGTGTCTTGAAGTCATGTGTGACAACAAGAGTGTTATTGACCTATCCAAGAATCCAATTCAACATAGCAGGATGAAGCATGTCAATATTAGATATCACTTCATAAGGGATCATGGCTAAAAGGAGAAGTCAAGCTCACATATATTCTTACTGAAGAATAGCGAGCTGACATATTCACAAAGCCCATTGGAAAGGATCAATTCAACATCTTGAGAGAATTAATCAGAATGTCCAATCCAATTTGAAGAAATATTTTCCCGCTGACCTATTCTGGAGCTGACCTATCTTCCACTCTAAGCTTCTGCAAATTAGGTTAAGTATTTCTTCTTTGTGCTTGAATTATGGACACGTCATTAAAATTGTCACTGGTTTCTTTTCAAATTAAAACATGATAGAAATGGTAGCAAGTTTGAAAATGATTTATATTCACCCGCTTTAACTCCGTGTATTTCACAATCATTTATTCCACAGTAACCGTTGATGAATCTCACCGTTCAAATATGACCATTGCTTGTGAGTCGTACACGTAGCTTTGTTGGTTAACTTAAAGAGTTTTTGCTATGAATAATAACACTCTAAACCCTAAAATTTAACCCCGTACTCTAATTTCTTTACTCTAAACCCTTAATCACCCTTCACAATAAACCATAACCCCTGAACCATTAACCTATAAGTATAAATGCATTATTAATAATTTCAATTCATTTTATTTCATCTTAGATATATTCAATTTATATCCATTTAATTCAGTTCATGTCAATTCAATTCAATTGAAAAGATGCCTTCTAGTTTGATTGTTTTGCAAAAAGATCCTTATGAATTTTTTATCTTATTTGGGTGGATGTGGTTTCAAAAATTATCAAAAAAAAGATTCCTAAAATTTTGAAACCACACTTTGAAGTAAAATTTTGCAGCTTAATCAATAAAAATACAATACACATCAGTGAAAAATTTTAGAATTTTTTGAGAATTACGAATATTTTTTTTAATTAAAAATTAATGATAACTTTAAAAAATCATAACAAAATGAAAAATTTCTAAAACTTACTCAAATCTTGATATATAATTCTTAAATAATATAGTTAAATACATGAATGTTGAATTTATTAAGATAATTGATGTAACATTAACAAGAAAAGCTAATTTTCAAAAATATACCTTATGTTTTCCCCTTTTTACTAACTTTTGAAATCACATGCACCTATTTTAAAAAAATTCTATAAAGACCTTTTTACAAAATCGCCAAACCAATCAACATATTTTCAAAGTTTACCCAAAAGTTATAGTTATAAAATAAAGAAAAGAAATGGATTTTATTCTATGCTTCACTTTATTATTTTTACATTTTGATCGTGGGTAAATTATTATTTACACATATAATTTTCAATATAAAAATAATCTATTTTCTAGTTAACAATTTACTATACCATAGTTTAATATTATAAATATTTTTATTTTAATCGGTTGAATTCCAAATCAACCTTAATTGATCCATCGATTATTATAATACTTAATGAATTTTTTTCTACATATTTTCATTAAGTATTAAATAATAAAAGTATTTCTCTCCAAGTTATATAAAATTATTTTATAATTAATTATTAAAAAAATAAAATTAAAACCTATATCATATATGACATACATCTCTTAACACTGAAAATTTAAAATAAAAAAAATATTAGAAAAAAATGACAACATTTAACCTCATTTTCTGATTGGCCTCACATACTTCACCACGTCATAAGGGTTCCAACTCTCTCTCTCTCACATCCTCCATTGTTGTCTCTCTGGCCTCCATCCTCATCGCCGCTCAGTCCTCCATCACCGTCGTCACTCAATTCCATCGCTATCGTTGCTCAGCCCTTTGTCTTCCTTCGTCGTCTTCGCTCTGTGCTCACCGAGGGTTTCCGGAGTTCCCGTATGGATTTGACTTCTACAGCGGGGGAATCTCTTCAGATTCCAGTGGGTTTGAGTGTCCCGATGTTCGATTTTAGGTATGCCTTTCTATCTATGCATTGAGTTCCTAATTGTCTCTTAGAAGCTATTAACATCATAGGTAGCATATTGAACACTCGTTTTCTGATTATTGCACATATTATTACTATCTTTCTACATAACAATCAAAATTTGGTGTCTGGCGTTGTATGTATGGGGAAATATACGGACAATTTAGACTCTATCATTCACATTTTGTAGAAGCATTATTTTAGTCCAATTTTATATTTTCTTGTTTCCAATCTTCATATCCATGCCCAGTTGTGTTAGGCTATGTAGATGGATATTAAAATAAAAGAAATTATGGCACTAGATATTCTGGATAACTCGTGCTTATATTTACTCTATAGTAAACATAGTTAGCAACGTTATACGAAAAAGTGGCAAATTAGCTGTAATTGATGCATGCCAATGTTATACTTTGGGTTGTAAATTGTAACAAGAGTATTTAGTAGATCAATTTTAAACACATGTTCTACTTCGTTGCCAAATCAATTTGTTTAGCTATCTTTTATCGTGCCCTGTTATCAACTATAATACAAACTGCCAGTTCTTAATTATAGAGGGTTAATGTGAAAAACTTATGTAAACTACTTTCCTGACATTGTTAATTACGTGTTTTCTTAAGCCATGTGAATTAGAAACAATTATTGTCTTGTGATAGGAGGGACTTTTTGTGCGTGTGATCGGGGTATACTTAATTTTCATGCTACAATGTGTTCATTGCTATCCATGTTTTCTGTATAAATGCCATAACATTGACCCTGATAAAGGAATGATTCAGTTAATTTCATTTTCTATTGTGGATTTCATGTTCTTGTAAGGATAAGCGTTAATAGAAGTCCTACTCGTGCTCCAAGTAGAACCATTAGTCGCAGCTAGCCAAATACTCTGTTGGGATTATGAATCTCTTGAGCTCTTCGCCGACATAGACAGCCAGGTACCCCTTCGGAACTATATTGGTTGAGCCTGATGAATTGGTTTCTGATATAGAAAGTGTTCTTTTGAGAAACTTGATGCTCTTGTTGGTATTTGTGTTGTTGGATTTGGATAAAGTTGCTCGCTTTCTCCATTTGTCGAGTATCTGTTGAAGCCTAACAGTGTCTCATATTTTGTTAGACTTCTTGGAATCCATTGATTTCTTGAGCTGATGAGTTAGCTAGGATATTACAGCTATTGTGATTTGCTTTGCTGTTGTTGTTGCTATGAGTTTGGTTTGAACTTATTCCTAGATTTCTATATTATAATATTACAAAATCATACAAGTTTATTAAGTTACCAAATAAAAAATCGTACAAGTTTATTATTGATTTCACCTTTAAATTTAGTACTTCTCAAATAGAGATAATTGTGGCGTTTTTGTCCTTGTAGTGTATCAGAAATTATGGCATTAGACATTCTGGATAGTTTGTGCATATATTTACTCTGTAATAAACATAATTAACAATGGTAAATGCGGCAAATTAGCTGTAATTGATGCATGCCAATTTACAGTCCAATCTTCATATCCATTTCCTTTGCTATGATTATTAACTAGATATTTCCCATAGTTACGCTTTGCTACTGAATTCATGTTTAGGTAATATGTTAGTAATTGAACAATTATCGTTATATGGTTGTTATTGTTTATGTCTTATGTATTATTATTTTAGTTCTTTGCGGCTATTTTCGAGTTGTATATATGACTATATGGTAAAGTTAGAAATTTAGGAAACCAATTTCAAGAATTTACAAAATCATTAGAGGAAATTTCATTTGTTGTTGAACATTTAAACCAGCCACACCCATTAGTTGTATTATTTGACTATTATTTTTTTTATTTGGCCTAATGCTCTCCCATATCCCCTAAATTGAGCGAAAACATCTTTCACACCCCAACTTTCAAAAGGTCCTTCGAACTACCGCAACTTCAGACAGGTGCAACTCCGTGCTACCTTAAGCTGACGTGGTAGCTGATGTGTCTAGGTTTGACCAAAGGGGCGCGTGTTTGACTTCCAAATGTATAAAAAAATTAAATAAAATTAATATTTTATGAAAAAAATCATAACAAAATCCCTAAATACTTTTTATATTGCAAAATGACCCTCTTCCTCCTTTCAGGCCCTTCCAAAAACATTTTTTGAAAAATTCTTGCACCAAATTTATTTTCTTTATTTTCCGGATATTCCATAATTTTTTTGGATTTTTTTATTTTTTACGAAACCGGACCCCGAAACGTATTTTCACATTTTCGGACCCTTCCAAAAATATTTTTTGAAAAAATCTTGCACAAAATTTATTTTCTTTATTTTTAGAATATTCCATAATTTTTTGGAATTTTTACGAAATCGGACCCCGAAATGTATTTTCACATTTTCTGGCCCTTCCAAAAATATTTTTTGAAAAATTCTTGCACCAAATTGATTTTCCTTATTTTCCGGATATTCCATTTTTTTTGGAATTTTTTTATTTTTTACAAAACCGGACCCCGAAACATATTTTCACATTTCTGGGCCCTTCCAAAAACATGTTTTGAAAATTTTTTGCGCTAATTTTATTTTCTTTATTTTCCGAATAATCTATAATTTTTTGGGAATTTTTTATTTTTTAAAAAACCGGACCTTGAAACGTATTTTCGCATTTTCGGGCCCGTCCAAAAATATTTTCTGCAAATTTCTTGCATCACATTTATTTTCTTTATTTTTCGGATATTCCATAGTTTTTGGGATTTTTCGATTTTTTACGAAACGAGGCCCTGAAATGTATTTTCACATTTTTGGGCCTTTCCATAAACATTTTCTAAAAATTTCCTCCACCAAATTTATTTTCTTTATGTAATGAAAGTTATAGGGGGCTTAAATGAATTTTGTCAAGGTTTTTTTGAAATCCATTGTAGAAGATGATGTTTTTAGTTGAATTAAAATTATAGGGACTTAAAAGAAGTTTGTCAAGATTTTTTTTGAAATTTTGTTAGTTTATGCCACGTGGCATTATGTCATTGGTTTGACTTTTCCAAATTTATGGTGTTTTTTATTAAATTAAAATTACAAATAAAAGTTGTTTAGAAAATGGTATTATTGTAAGGAAAAGATTGATAGGGATTTTAATGAAAATTTTCCTGGGATATTTTAAAAGTTCTATAATATAAATGACATGTGTTAAGTAAATATTGGTTTGACTTTTATTCAAATTAATAAATTCATTGTAGAAAAGGCCTTTTAGTTGAATTTTTTCCAAGGTTTTTTTTGAAATTTTTTAATTTCTACCACGTGTCATTATTATTGGTTTGACTTTTCCAAATATATCGACTTAGCAGCGAGTGGAATGCACTCACCCGGCTGAGAGTGGGTGAGTGGGTATGAGGTAGCACAGAGATGAACTTTTCTGAAGTTGGGGTAGTTTGGAGCACCTTTTGAAAGTTGGGGGTATAAAAATTATTATTATTATTATAAAAATTGCAATTAATTTTTATTTATATTAATTAATATTATTAAAGTCTAAAGTGAATTGACTTGAACTGAATTTGGCTAAACTATATCTAGTTGATGTTACAAAGAACATGACATTCAGATTGTTGTTTCGAAATAGAGATTGATGTGTATTTCAATTTGTTGTTCTTTGCATACTTTATTGACCAAGTGTTTGATTGTAAATGCTTATTGTTTTGTTGTTTTGACTGATGTTCCTTTTATGATGTACTTATTTAGACAGGCTGATAGAGTTGAAAAGCTTGCGTTAACTATCCAATGACTAGTAAGATTGTTGTTTTTCAGTTTGAGTGGCTCAAGTAGCTATGATGAATTTTTTACCATTTGCTTTGTCCATTTTATTAGGAGAATATTTATACTTTATATAATTTTTAATAAGTGTGTTGAAATGTATATTTATATTTTTTAAATGAGTCTTTTAAATAATGCAAGAGATACTTCTAATGTTGAATGGGCGTATTTTTATTTTTTTAAAAAAATAGTGTCATTGGCCTCGTCAATGGCCTTTGATGTTACAATGAAAATAATTGGTTAAGATTCTGAATTGTGAATAAAGCAAATTTCATTAGAAACACGTCATGACAAACTTGGTTATGTAAATGTTATGTATGTTTAGTTGATGTCCTTGATCCCAAGAACAATTGTCATAGAAATAATTGTTAGATAGCTTGGTTATGTGATTTATTGAATGATTAAGGGTATTTATATTGAGAACTGACAGTCAAATTAAATATGGCGGAAATTTAAAATTTTGTCCATGTCCTAAGGAACTCTTATTAGCTGCATATGAATTAAATAAAGCCTTAACTAAATAACTCTACCTAGGTTAGCATGTATAGGCTAGGCATACCATAATTCTAAATTATATCTTAGTATAAATATTTTATACTAAGCATGTTATAACTATAAGCTATAACTTAAGTATGTTATAACTCTAAGCTATAACCTAAGCATGTTATAACTCTAAGCTATAACCTAAGCATAAACTAAACTAAGTATGCAAAACAGCCTAAGCATAATTATTAAGTCTAAAAGCCCTTAAAGAAAAAGACCTAATAATTGAAAGAGAAAGAAAGAAAACTTACCAGTTGAAGCGTGCTTTAGCAGAATCTCCTTGCACAAGCCTCCAAGCCTAGGATAACCTCTATGAGTATCCACACGAACCCCACCAACTAAAACCTCCCCGAGAGGAAGGACTAAGGAGCTTTGAGTAGTTGCTAGACCACTCCAAAAGCCCCACCCGAATATATAAACTAGAGGTTCCTCAAAATATTCAAGGCCCCTCGAAATATAAACTTGCTCAAGCAATCCGGGAGATTTTTCTTTATGAATCTCTACTTAGGATTTATGCTTGAACTTGGTGCATTGAAAAAGGTGAAAGGGGGTGCCTATTTATAGGCTTGGGGAGCAAAAACTTTCTCCCCATTTTCAATGTGGGATAGGGTGAAAAACCTTATCCCACGCGGGTGTTGACCGTGCTGCACGATGTGTGCCGCAGGGCAAGTGCATGCGAGCTGGGCCTCGCGGCGTCTGCACTTGTGCAGCCCATTTTCATGGGCTGCCGCGAACACTGCCCAACAGTGCTCGCACACCTTTCGGTGCACTCCGTGCATCCTAACCTATACAAAATGTATTTCGTACTTTTCGGTTTAATTTAACTCGCCAAGGAAAAATTCCCCTTTTAATCCATTTTTCAAACATTAATTTATTTTACGGCCTTAATAAATTAGTTACCAGATAAAAATAAATTCGTTGATTTATCCAAAATGATCTAATCATTTTTACATTTAAATAATAATCCAATTATTATTATGTTATATTTTCGTAATAGAATAAATCTATTAGTTCTTTACTTAGTCCAATGAAGGTCCAATGTGTGTGACCTTATGGGATCCCGAAGTATTGAGCTATTATGGCTTAACCAACCCTTGTTCTAATGGAACCATTGGCTCGAGGTTCTAGACCGTGAATAGAACTCGATTACCTTAAACGACTGTAGTAGGCTTCTAGCAAGGGTCTACCATCCCCCATTACTTGGAACGTCATTTGTGCTTATGACTTAATACCGGTTAATGCAATAGTTATCCAATGCGATGAACTCCTTCCATTCTTTAATATTAGTACCATCTAGTTTATAGGGTTCGGTTAAAGTGTTAACCCACTAATACCAAGGTTGCTCTAAGCTATCCCAGTTATTAACTTGTTACCGAAATATATTGCATTTTTCCATAGTGTGTTTGACTAGAAACCATTTCTATCAAACACATACTCTGATCAGAGGTTTATAGCAATCATGACTTCAACAAGTGGTCAGGTACAACTCCTTAATATATCCGGAGCGATGGATTCTTTCCGACTACATAGCTTACCAATGTGTTGTCATTACTATACCCGTAATCACCTATGACACTCTAAATTAATGAGTGTATGGGAATGACCCAAAGTATAGCGATGGTACCACACAAGGTAACTAGAATCTCAAGTATGAGGATATTCGCAAAGCTTATTACATGAAGATAAACACTAACACATTGATATATACACCAAGTGTTTACCTTACTACGGTCTCCGATATATCTCCCAGATATATCCATGCGTCAAACTTAAGGCACCACCTTCAGTCTTTAGGAGATCGACTGCTTGGACCATTTCCAAGAAAGTTGACCACATGCTAGTCTTTCCGCTTCATCAATATCCTTTCTTGATGAAACTATGACTAGGGATAGTTTAGACAAAATAATAATTGCACATGAAGCATGTCTCACTAAATATAGTCCACCTATAATTTTTATGACTTCATGATATGGTACGTCAAGGACTTTTGTCTACATACATCAATGGATATATTTTAACCAGCCATAATATATTTATCAACACATCAATATAAATAAAAGATTAAATGTCTTTATTAATTAAACAAATTATTTGTACCATTACATAATTAAGATATATCGCCCTAATTGCCTTAAGGGCATACATCATATCTAACGGTTTATATGTAGAGGGAGATAGCTCAAGGAAGGAAAACGGAAAAGAGGTGGAGGAAAGCTAATAAAGAGCTATAGAGAGGTATGTACACTAATTTTATTTTTATATGTTTTGGTGGAAATTTCAAAATTGAATAGAGTTGCTTGTTTGTGGAATTTGATCTGATTTATGTGTTGGATTTCAGAAATTCTTGTTCTTGTAAATTCTTAAGACATGTGAAGCTAGGTCTGGAATGAAGTTTTGTTAAAATTGTTTATTTACTATGTCAAATTTGAGGATGAAGTGGAGCTATGAAAATGGTTTTCTGTAATTTTTCCAGATTGAACATTTTTTATTCTTCAGATATTTTCTCTTGGTGTATGAGCTCAAATTGAGTGATTCTTGTTTCTGTGATTTGATAAGACATAGATGAAGGTTTTACTCGAAGAAAGTTTTGTTAAATTCCTTTATTTTTTAGTTCGGATGTTTAATTGAAGTTGTGGAACGAAATCTGCGTTCTGTCAGTTTTTGTTTGCATATGAGTATTTTTTATGTAACCTGAGATATAGCTATCGGAATTGCATGATTTTTATTGCGTTGCAAAGACAAGACACATGCCTACTTATGATTAGAAGAACTTTCTATCAAATTCCTCTATTTCTGGGTTTGTTTATGCAGTTTAACTTGAGTATCGAATCTGAAATTCTGGAAATAATTTTGTTGTGTTTGATGTGTTAGTTTAGGTTTGTCTTATGATGTAGTGCTTTAAAATTTCAAAAATAAAACTTCCCTATGAACTTATTACATAATTACAATAGAGATTGAACTAAAACCTAAGGTGTTCTTTCTAAGTCTTTATTATAGTCAAACTCTAATGCTGCTTTCAACCTCCGCGGCCACTGTCGTTTCGATCAATATGCGCTCACCTTTTGACTAATCTAGGTTTTAATATGACAAATCTGGGGTTTCTATTGTTGGCTTGCTTTACAAGTGTTGCACGCAGGTTAGATTCAGCCCTTTTTAGGTCTTCTCATTGCTTCTTTCTTCTTTTCTTCCTTTCACTGTCGCCTCCTCCAATTTTTGACTCTATTTCTGTTTTCCCCTCTTCCTGTTGCTCTCAATACCTCCGTTCTTCTCACTTGTTGTAATCTCTTCTCCTCTCCATCTCTTTCATATTCACTAACCCTAGAATTCAAAACTAGAGCAATAATAAAGATCGAAGGAAGCCATGAAATTGGAATAAAAAAAATCGACGGCTAGTTGAAATGGGTTGTTGGCGAAATTCGATTTCCTATGTGTTTTATTCTCTCTCTAATTTGAGTGTAGAAACTCAAAGCCTAATTTTACTTTTTATATGAGAATTATTACAAGACATCTTTTGATACCTAAAACTAGAGGTATTGTTTCTTACTTTTGTTTCCTTTCGCAATCCATTTTGTTTGATCGTTCGTATTTTTCTTGTACTTTATTCATTTCAATCTTGTTTAACATCTTTTTTGTTGCTATATTTCTTGTGCCATTGGCAAGCTTATAGCCTGTCTCACCTTTTCTTTATATCTAGGCAGCAATGTTGAATTATGAAGATGGAGCGCAGCAGGGAGATCTTCTGTATGACCACTTGAAGCTTCTGAAATTTGGTAATTCTTTAATTTCAGTTGTATTATAGTCGTTTGTAGGATTTTGTTAGGTACCCCTGACTTGCTAAACTATAAATCAATAAAGCAATAAACTTACAGTAGGAATTTAGAGAAAACTAGGAAAAATAGGAATAAAATTGCAGGAAATAACAGCAGAAATTGGAAAAGATAGGGTTATAAAAGTAGAAAGATGACTAGAGAAAGAAAGGGAATAATTTCTGGTATTTTCATTAGATAATCATTGAATTACAGCCTAGGGAATAAATACACTGATTTCTAACGGCTAACTCATATACTGCCAAAAGACAGCTAATAATTCCGTACTATCTATATAAGGATGAATATTGGCTGTAACAGCCTTGATTTCTGGAATATTCTAATACCCTAATTGTTAAAGCTGTAAAAGTAAATGACTCTAAATTACTACTACTGTAATTACTCTAAATAACAGAAAGTAACTAATTTAACTAAAATAACTGTCAACTGGAAAATGAATTGCTTAGCTATTGTTGAACTGTCTTCTTTGCTTCCTTCCTTCTGTGATACTTGACAATGCCCTCTCCTTGAGAACATTCTTGTCCCCAAGAATGAAAGAATGCTGGAAATTGTTTGCTGATGTGGTCCTTGTCTTCCCAAGTTGCATCTATTGTAGGTAGTCCTTTCCATTGAATTAATAGTTGATGAACTTGCTTGCCTTTGATCTCTACATGTCTGTTGTTGATTACTTTTCTTGGTTCTAGAGGTATGAGTCCTCCTTTCAGGGGAGGAAGCGTTTGTAGGACAGTTGTCACTTTGTTTGGCTTCTTTTTTAATAGTGATACATGGAAAACTGGATGTATTCTGGATTCTGCGGGTAATAGTAACTTGTATGCCACCTTTCCTATCTTCTCTACTATCTGAAAAGGCCCATAAAACTTAGCTAAAAGTTTTTGATTGCTTCTCCTAGCTATAGAATGTTGTCTATAAGGCTGTAATTTTAGGAACACCCAATCTCCTTCTGCAAATTCCCTCTCACTCCTCTTCTTATCAGCAGCCTGCTTCATCCTATTTTGAGCCATGGTTAATACCCCTTTAAGCAAGGAATTCATCTCTTCTCTTAGTGATAACATCTCTTCTACAGCTGCTACTGATGTCACCTGGTTTGGAAGCACAGGCAGTCTAGGTTTGACCCCATATAAGGCTTGATAAGGTATCATATTAATTGAACTATGGTGGGAGCTGTTGTACCAACATTCTACCAAGTCTAACCACTTTGCCCATTTCTTGGGTTGTTGAAAACACAGGCTTCTAAGGTAGTTTTCCAAACATTGATTCAATCTCTTTGTTTGCCCATCCGTTTGAGGGTGGTAGGCACTGCTAAACAATAACTTAGTACCTAGAAACTTCATAAGTTCTCTCCAAAACACCCCTATGAATACTCTATCCCGGTCTAAAACTATACTTCTTATCATTCCATGGAGTTTGAACACACTACTGAGAAAGGCTTGAGCAACTGTTACTGCTATAAATGGGTGTGTCAGAGGAAAGAAGTGGGCATACTTAGTCAAGCGATCTACTACCACTAATATTGTATCAAATCCCGCAGACCTGGGTAGTCCTTCCACAAAATCCAGGGATATATCTTGCCAAGCTGTTTCAGGAATTGGCAGTGGTTGCAGTAGGCCCGGAGTTGCACAGTTCTCAGATTTAGATCTTATACAAACTTCACACTTAGTCACCCATTCTGTGATCCAATCCTTCAACTTCGGCCAAAAGAAATGCTGCTTGACTCTAGCCACAGTGTTTTTTATCCCTGAGTGTCCCCCAATAGGTGAGTCATGGAGTGTTTGCACTACTCTCTCTCTTAGTTCAGTGTTGCCCCCCACATAGATCCTTTACTTGAAATAGAGAATGCCTTGTTGAATGGTGTAAGGTTCCCCTGCCTTAGGATTTATGGTTACTTCAGCCAGGATTTGTTCTGCTTCTTTATCACCCTTATAGGAACTTTGCACATCTATTACCCAATTTGGAACCACTGTAGAAATTGCGTAAATTTGGCTTCCTTCTTCATTCTGCCTAGACAGTGCATCTGCCACCCTATTTTTAGTCCCCTTTTTGTACTGAATTGAATATTGTAGACCCAATAAATTTGTGACCCCTTTTTGCTGTATTACTATATGAAGCCTCTGTTCTAGTAAATGCTTCAGGCTCTGATGATCCGTTCTAATGATAGAAGGTGAGGCCTCTAAATAAGACCTCCAAACTGTGACTGCATGAATCAGGGCCAATAATTCTCTCATAGGAAGACAGTTTCTGGTTTCTAGGACATAAGGGCTTAGATAGATAGCAAAGAGGTATATTGTTTTGCATTAACACTGCACCAATTCCCACTTGACTTGCATCACATTCTAGAATAAATGACTGTGAGAAATCAGGTAGTGCTAGCACTGGCGTGTTGCTCATGATTTGCTTGAGTCTGTTGAAAGCTTGTACCCCTTGTTCAGTCCATTTGAACTGATCCTTCCTTAACATATCAATCAAAGGCTTACATATCTCCCCATAGCCCTTGACAAACCTTCTGTAATACCCTGTGAGCCCTAGGAATCCCCTCAATCCCTTAAAGGTTTTAGGTTGAGGCCAATCTACCATAGCAGATATTTTGGCTGGATCAGTAGCAACTCCTGCCTTGGAGATGATGTGGCCAAGGTACACCACCTTATCCACTCCAAATTCACACTTGCTTTGCTTAGCATACAGTTGGTGTTATTGTAACATTTGGAACACTGTTTCCAAGTGTTGTAGGTGGGTTTGTAGGTTGGGGCTGTAGATTAGGATGTCATCAAAGAAGACTAAGATGAATTTTCGAAGGTAGGGTTTGAAAATGGTGTTCATTAAGGCTTGGAAGGTGGCTGGGGCATTAGTTAGACCAAAAGGGATAACTAGGAACTCATAGTGACCTGAATGGGTTTTGAAGGCTGTTTTAGGGATGTCAGTTTCTACCATTCTAATCTGATGATTCCCTGATCTCAAATCAATCTTAGAAAAGATAACAGCTCCATGTAATTCATCTGTAAGCTCCTGTATAATGGGCATTGTGAGCACGGGATTTTGCAGTCCCTCTCGCGAGACGATGATGATGTGTACCCGATTTTGATACATCGAAATAGAAGTTCTCTTTAGAATTTTTATTACCAAAATAATATTCCTTGTGAATTTTATAATTGGCAGAATCCAGTTCGGTGTGGCCGATAACGCGTCCGGTAGGAGCTTGAACCGATGATTTACACCCCAATTAAATAATACCCATTAAAATATAATTAGAATTCAAAAAGATACCTTTCCACCCACTATTAAACCACTTTTCCCGACTTTTTAGGCTTTTTGACCCGTTGGTTGTCGATATGCTGGAGAATGATGTCACCACCGACATGATCCATGCTGCCGGCGGCATGGCCTAAAATGGGTCCCCTCCATAGACAGCCTTTCGGCCACTTTCGGCGGAATAAGTCAAAAAGGTCTTGAAAAACACCCCAATTTGCCTATAAAAGGCACCTAAAACTGCAAAAAGAAGGGGGACTGAAATTATAGAGGGAAGGAGCTAAAATTGGGTAATTAAGAGGTTGAAATGGAGAGAATAGATTTTAGTGAGATAAGAACTAGAAAAGGCAGGAAAAAGGATTCTAATCCATTTTTCCCGATTTTTCTTCTTCGAACTCTCTGATTGTGAGCTTAAATCAGTGGGTCTTTGGGTTAAATCAACTTGATAGAATTTAGAGACCTAAAACCTTTAAATTAACAATCAAATTATCGTTGCAAGCTCCCCGGAGGTGTTATTGTTCAGTTCATGAAGAGTTGGATTCACTACCCCGAGGTGAAAATCCTGAGTCTCATAGCTCTTTGGCATTATTATTACTGGTTTGCACTAATTTTCGTTGATTAGTGTTCATTTTTGTGTTTTCGGTCACTTCGACTGCAAACCGCTGCTGCTACAAGAAATTGAAGTCGCCGGAGACATGCGATGTTGCCGGCTGTATCACCCATGTCGCAAGAGACATCCTTGATACCGCCGTTAGCATCGCATTCCCCAGAGACCTCGCTTTCTTGCGGGACCTTTTCTTTACGGTACTCAGAAAGCCCTGTACCTGTCTGCATGCTGATGTCGCCCGTGACATAATCGATGTCGCCGGCGGCATCATCCATGCCACTAGCGACATCAACTGTGTCGTCGGCGGCATCAGAAGCCCCATGGCGGCATGGCTTTCTGGACAGCAGTATTGTTTTCGTTTGTTTCCAAACTAATTTATTTTCTGAAAGCTAGGACCTATAGTGTAACGATGGAGGTTCGAAACCTCCTAAAAACAGACCCGCCCCACGACGAGTGGTATATTCACCTGTAATCCGATTAAAGTAACGATCGAATCTGAAATTTGGATAAAAATGGAATTTCCCCGCAAAGGCCATTCGAACCTCATTTTAGCCATCCAATCGGGCTTTATGATATTATAAATAAAATATGTCATATTCGTGTCAACCATCCTCTGCAGGTAGATGTATATCGGACATTCGGGTATTTCATTTGTTACGTAGAAAATGTACAGGACTTGAAAACCTTGTAATAATTTTACTTTCCTCACTTTTCTTTTACAATTGTAAATATTTTATTTATCGCTTCAATTGCTTGATAAATGCGAAAACAACAAAATAACTAAAAATACGAATAAATAGGGTGGATTAAACCGATTAAGAAAGAATGAAGTATCCTAACTTGGCCTAATGAAAAGTAGATAACATCATCCGAACTCGGAATCTCTACTTAAGGTATGGTCCAACCACTCGGTGGGAAAATCGTACAAAAAATTTCCCGGTTGAGCTGAACCGGGTGGCGACTCTATTCTAAGTACGGGATTTTGATCTCGTATCTTTTAAGCATTAAAATATGCAAAATCATTTTTTCAACCACATCACACTCATCTCCCCAACACACCAAAACGGGCCGACCCGCCCGAAACAGGCCCCGCGCCGCAGCGGCGCAAATCATCGTTCGCTCACAGTGGCAACTCTGCTGGGGATTTTTCTTTAAACTTGAATCTTCTTTCATAGTTTAAAAGATTTTGATGGTGTATTGAAATCATTGGCCAAATTAAAACTTCATTCTTTTCTTATGACGTCTTGTCCTCACGCGTGTAGATAGTTCGGTAATTTTAGGTGCCCTATTTCACTCGAGAAGCTCACAAAGTGTCACTCATGCCCTATTGGAATTGAGGATGCCTAGTGGGTGGATCACTCATTTTAACCAACACGTAAACTCCTATGATCACGCCCATTTGGGTAGTGGTTGAGTAACGTGGAATCAAGGTAAATGAGAACCTTCTACATCAACAACCCTATACCAAAGCCGCGTTAGAAAAAAGCCTTAGCACATCATTCCCCTTAGGATTACCCAAAACAAATAAAATAATTGGGACGCACTTCTTTCGCCATTGCCGATGAAGCAGCCAAACTCCATCCTACCAAAGAGGTGTTACGCGGGAGTCACAAGGTTGGAACATGGCCGATTCGCGTGCTATGTGCTTTATGATCATACACCCCCATGCATCGGCTTTAAGAGCCGAAAATAAATCAACTTACCCTTATCACTTCCACCCATGGAAGAGGTTTAGCAACATACATAGGACTTCTCTTGTACCTCTATTGTGTCACCACATATCGCTATGTAAGACGTGAGGTACAAACGTCCCACGTATGTTGAAGGTATAAGCCAACACATTATCTCTAACCACGTCTACGTGCAGCCATACATATCACGCACCGCTTAAAAAAAACAAAAAAAAGAGGCATACATACATACCATCCATAACATTTACAACCAATTCATGGTCTGACCCACGGCTCATGATCCTAAACAGCCTTCCTCTTGAACCGAGACCTTCACAACCAGCCATGTCTCTTCCTCACAATGACAACCGTACCTCATCCAGAGGACATGCTAGTTTTCCCCCCACCGTAGGGGCAACAGCTCACCCGTCGTCTCTTGGATCGGAGATCACCGTTGCTATCATTCAGTTTCTGAACTCTGATCAGTTCCGAAACATCATTCAAGAGCTAGTGTGTGTGTCCGTCAAGAGGGCTCTAGGAAGTCAGGACTTCGACCAGGTCATGCGATCTCCGGGCATGACAACCGATGGCGATACACTTTGGCAATCACTGCCAACCGCTTACTCTAGACAAAGAGAAGGAGCCCAGAGTCCAATTCTTCCACCATTCTTTAACACCTTACCACCAACTTTGGTCACCCCATCACAATTTAAGATCCCCGCTGCCCCGATGCTTCCTCAATACAACCAAGTCATACAACACAAAGTTGAAGACTTCTCGCGTCAATTGATGACAGTAGGCTGCTATCAGAAAAAGGGAAGGGTCCAATCAGAGGAAGACCAGATCCTTCAAAACACTGACTCACCCACACCCCCACCTCAAATCATGGTGGACCAAGAGACCTCTCAGAAATTGGCACCAGCTGCCATTATTCAGCCAAACAACGGTCTTAAGTGTAGAACAAATCCGTGGAAATTGCCGCTTAATGTAATCTTCACCGGATTAAAAGAAGCTGGCATTCTTAAACCTCTCCACGAATTCAATCCCCCCATGAGAGAAGAAGGAAAAGGCTTTTGCAGGTATCACATGTTGTCGGGTCACAACACCAATCATTGCAAAGCTTTGGTCCGTACCATCCAATGACTGGTGGATGATAAGAAGATTACCGACCCTAAAAGGACATCCTGCCCCTTACCAGAGTCTGGCAACCAGACACAGACGATAAATCCAGCTTTTCCAAACAACGGAATGCGCCTCAAGATCTCATCAAGGCCATCTACTCCAAGGGTAGGGGAAAATCACGCTCCGACGGTGAGGACGAAGAATCCCGATTTGCAATCCTTAGAGTTCAGACTTTATAGCTCCATGAGCAACTTCCATTTTTCTTACTTATGTCATGTCTGTATCCTTTGATCAGCGTCGTCATATGAGCACACGTACGACGCTTTCAGTATTTAAGATATTTTTATTGGATGAAATTAAATTGAGTACATTATGTGGTAATCGAATCCAATAATTTAAACCCTGTCAAACACATGTGAGATAATAAAGTGCTTAAAGACCATGATAATGCTTTTGCTCAGCTCAATAATCGGATTGTTGAAACGCCATGGGTCTCTTCTAGAATTAACTCAACAACCCTACAACGGTGCACCTTCAAGCCACCAAAGAAGTATCAACCGGTCCCCTGAAATAGAGAATCAAGGCTTACACCCAACGGAGCCCGACCTCCATCAAATAAACATCGTAGCCAAATCTCAGACCAATGTCACCACCAAGAATATGACCAAATTTGCAGAGAAACACATCTTCACCCGATACAAGTCAACCCCATCAAACCCTTCGACTAACAAAGGTCAGGGCGCAACCACTTCCTAGAACACCAAGTCTAAAGGCAAGCACCCTCATCCCACGAGCCACAAAGATGATCGCGCAACCAATGTC
Source organism: Euphorbia pulcherrima (assembly GCA_947683365.1). Lineage (NCBI taxonomy): Eukaryota > Viridiplantae > Streptophyta > Magnoliopsida > Malpighiales > Euphorbiaceae > Euphorbia > Euphorbia pulcherrima. The sequence continues at coordinate 74,698,511 of CANTUS010000004.1, forward strand.
GCAATCGGCTTGCCAAATGAACCAACAAAGTAAACGACCACTTCAAAAGCACCAAACAAAAGGTCCTCAAACTGAACATCACTTGTTCAAAACCCATCACCATCGATACAGAGTGCAAATTCAGGACTAAACAAGAAGGGCTCTGTAGACCAGACTGAAGGAGCAATCAAAATAGCGATAAGGAAGACAATCAAACCAATCGATGAAGCTCTAGGTAGGCACTGAAAACTACCGCAACCTAAACAGCTCGCAATAAGGTTAACCAAAATCAAAACAAGATAGAATGAATTGGATGATCCAGGCGAAAATCGAGTGGACACCAAGAATATCTGTAAAGGCACAACTAGGCGCATAACAGTGAATCAGATACTCAACGCCCTTGCCGAGAGTCAGGCCCGGCACTAAAGCATCCGAAGACCTCCAATACCAGTGAAAAGTCCAGACTAGATTGAGAAGGTTGTCATATGGCTAAGGATGGTTCCGAAGTCATAAGCCTAGTCAAGGGTGAGTCCATCGATCTAGTTGACTAGAACAGGCTTAAGCATTATCATGTCTAAACAAAAGAAATAAATCAGAAAAAGTGGCACACTAAAAAAAATATACAATAATTGCCCGCCTGTCGGTCTTCTACTGACTGGGCAAAAATTAGGGTTACACCCGACGGTCAGTATCCTGCAAACTGGCTATACAAAAATTAGGGGATAAGTCAATAACGCCTGTTGAACTGAAAACCCGAAAAGGGCGGTTCAGACAAAAATTAGGGCACAAGAGAAAAAATGGTGAGATGTTAACTCGAAAACCTGTAAAGGCTGGTTAACACCAGGGGTTCCATTAATGGAAATAGTTGCCAACATCTTGTACTCAAATTAGATTCACTCGATAAAAGTGTCTTTCGTGCTGAAACATCTGTGTTTGTGATTGTATGAATGTCTGGCGATCGAAGGATGGAAACATCACAAGTAAGCTTAATTGAAGACGCTACGCGCTCGAAGGTCGGAATAAGTCTGTTATGGCAAAAACCCGAAAGGACAGTCTATGCAAACAATAGGGTCAAGTTGGAGCCCAAAATCTGTGTTCCTCAGGCTCTGCAGAAAACCCCGCAGCTTTTGATTATGAGTTGCCATTACAGAAACGGATGGAATGGTCGAAATCAGGTTGCTGGAAGATTGAAGCCGCCGGCGATGTGAGTGATACCGCCGGCGATATAGTGATGCCGCTGGCGATATAGGATCAATTTGGGCGATATGGGTGATGCCACTAGCGGCATGGAGTTAATTTTCTGGGCGGCATCAGAAGCGTTTCTGCCATTCCAGACCTGTACTAAACCTGTAAATAATCCTATGCTATGTTTCCAATGCCTTATCAAATAACAATTCATTTTTCATTCAAAATAAAAGCCCGAAGGCGCAAAATCACCCAAAATATCCCAAAATCAAACCCCAATGTATCGAGGGTACAAACCAAGAGCTCAAAAGCAAAATAAAACTAAGCATGCCCGCCACTACCGGCTGGGCGGGATGAAACATCATCAGGACCTGCAAACCAGTTGTCAACATCATCCTCGTCTTCCTCCCTTCCCTCTGTCATAGGGACACTACTGGACTCCTCAGCTGCAGTAAATGCACGTCGGCCAAAGGACATCCCCCTACGACCGGGGTACGCGCAGTCCAAGTTTTGCTTACTCCTCCTTTCCTGGGCGGTGGCTGCCAGCTGACTCTCGAGATCACTCACACGACGCTGTAAGACCGCAGTCTCCTCATACCGCCGCCGGGCTGCGTCAGCATTAGACAAAGAAAGGGCCAAGAAATCCTGCAAACCAGAGAAAATATCAGCAGTGCATGTCATGCATAACATCCATACATACATCCCATCTTAACATGTGCATAAAATACCTGAACGAGGAGCGACTGCCTAATAAGGGTATCCCGAAGAACAAAATTGTTCTCCGCAAGTTGCTCCATGTGACTCCGCGCCACCTGGAAAATCCAAAAGGCAAATCCTCAGACGACTGCATCCAGGGCTTGAAAAAGAAAATAATTATTAGGCCTTACGTAGGTAGTATTTTCAGGCATGAAAATTGGAGCTTGCCGACTCGAGCCAACATTCCTATGGGAGAATTCGCCTCGGGAGTTCATCAACAGGAAGGTGGTTTCCAACGGATTGACCAATCTCCCCTCCACAAAGTTTATGCCTTCCGGCACACCATGGTGCAGGGTCCCACTTTGGTTGTCCCGACCCCTCTTTCTCGCAGGTTCCTGCAAAACATGAAAGCCACATGTCAACAATGACCTTAAACGACTTCAAAATCATACACACAAGCACAATCATACCTTAAAAGAACGTTGCTCCCCTTGGGACATCGACACGCTCCCACTAGCTACGTCCGCACCTACCTCATCCTCCCCTTCAGGGTCGACCGCAATGTCCCCTTCGAGCGCCTCGTCCTCATCATCCTCCTCATCAACGTCCACAATGCCTTTGAGGCGCCTCTTCTCATCTTCCAACCGTTGCTCGTTGTGATACTCAATTGTATCGTTGCCATGGATGCGAGGACACACGGGGAGTAGACGCTGAAGAAGCTACTCAGAGAGGCCAGGAACGCTAGGGATCGCTCGGCCATTCCCTTCAATATAATCAGCTTTGTCGGCCTCGGCAGAGATCCCCAAATGAGACCACCATAAGCCCCTGGGAGGATCGGCAGGCACCGGTCTAGCAGCAACCGGAGGGGACCTCCAGCCCTGGACGCGCTCGCCCAGATACCACTGCTGGGACAGGGGGCACTCGATCACAAACCGGCGGTCATCCACCTCCCTCCGGACCCTTGCAACCTCAGCCAAGTTCTCCACCCCATCGAACGGGTCTAAGACGAGCTACATTAAAACAACCAACATAAGTCCATAGACGAAAAAAATAAAAAAATAAAAAAAAATAATAAATAATAAAAATAATAAAAATAATAAAAATAATAATAAAAAAATAAAAAAAATTTTGCATACCGAGCTCAATCGCGCGCTCCTTAGGACCTCCCTATACTGCGTAGGGTACTTGGCCTTCCCACCGATGCCCCCGCACCAGCGAGCAAGGAAGTGAGAGCCCGGTGACACAACCTTCTTAAACTCCACCGGCGGGAGGATCTGATGCTCGAAGGCCCAGGCCTGCAGAAATGACGACCGATCAATTCAAAGGACGTCATGCAATAAATAAGAACGCATGTTATCAAGGGAAATATTTCCGAAAAGCTATACCTAGAGTAGCAAGTGGCAAAGGCGAAGGGCTTTCTCCTTCTTCCGGGCTCCCACGTCCAGCCTGTGGTACAACTGGGCCAAGATGGTCCACTGCGGTTATAAGCACGTAGTTGATCTTACTCCCCGAGATTGGAAGAACAGCATAGTGAGTAATGAGATCACGAAGGAACGGACACAAGCCTCCCTCTCCTCCTCGGGCACCACGTTCACCCGGGTCCAATGATGGTACAACTCACCATAGGACAGCCACCCCGAAACGGGCTTCAGACCGAACAACTCCTTTACCCGCCTCACCACGGGCCTCTCGACATGGTACTTGTCCATGTAGGCATCAAAATGTATGACCTCATCCGTCCAAGGGAGGCCAGTCATCGCTACCACATCAGAAGGGGTAATTGTAGCTTCCCAAAGGAGAAATGGAAGGTATGGGTGGTCTCGGACCACCTTTCAGTCAGGGTCATTACTGTAGAATGAGGAAGCTTAGGCATCAACATAGGCATGATCCGCGCCAAATCCCCAAACCCTGTCTCGTTAATCGCAAGTGCGAGCTCAGGATCGTTCTCTAAGATATGGTGCCACCATTCACCGATGGTGCCCATCCCCCCTGTGTAAGTCAGTTCATATGGCTGCAAGGTTGAAAATAAAACGGATCAGTTCTGCTTATTTTTGTCAGAAAAGCTGCTGATGTCGCCTCTGTTGAAAGCGATATCGCCGGCGGCATCAACCCATACCGCCAGCGGCATGGTTCATGTCGCCGGCGACATCACCTTAAACAGAAGCGACATCAGACTCCCACAAAGCCTTTTGCAAGGACTGATGCCGCCAGCAACAACACTGATGTCGCCAGCGGTATCACTCATGCCTTCAACGACATCACTCATGCCGCCAGTGGCATCACTATGTGCGGGCAGAACCAGTTTTCTCCCTAAATCGCACCCATCGTGCCAAAAATCGCAAAAATCACAATCAATCGAACAAGAAGCCCAAAAAGGGCAAAAAATCGATCCTAAAGCATGCAATATGACTGATCTATTTCACGTTTTAAACCCCTATCATGGCATGTTTTCAAATCTCAAGCAGAATCAAATCGAATCCAAAAAGAATTAATTCGGGCTTTTGTGAGATTACCTGGACATAACAGAGGTGTTTCTCCTTCTCCGGAGTCAGATTGGTGATAGGAGAGTTAATGCCATAACCATACATTTTGGCCGTCTCCTTCAGGCCATATGCAATAGGGACGGAGAGGATTTTCAATCCCTCAACGGAAGAATCGGGCAGGCTCTCCCTAGCCTTGGATTTGCCCCTGAAAGCCTTGCTGATTCTCTTCATGATTTCAAAAACAAAGGAAGAAATCAAAAAGCTTTAGAGGAGAAGAGAGGGGATGCGGTTTCTAAATAGTGAGGAAGAAGGGAAGTTCCTTCCCTTTTTAAACTGCCGCGCGAAATTCGAGGAGTTTTAATTTATCTGAAACTGTCCATTCATACCATCGGCGGCATCAATCCATGTCGCCAGTGACATCACTCATGTCGCCGGCGACATCGGCTTTTTTAGTTCAAATTTTGAAATTATCTGACCAGTCAAAGCTGCCACGTGGCACCCATACCGCCGGCGATATTAACCCATGCCGCCGGCGATATCAGTCATGTCGCCGGCGACATCGCCTCATTTAGTTAAAATTTTGAAATTATCTGACCAATCAAAGCTGCCACGTGGCATCCATGCCACCGGCAATATTAACCCATGCCGCCGGCTATATCAGTCATGCCGCCGGCGATATTGCCCCTCCGAAGCAGATTTTCAAAGCGAGCCCAACCGAAGGGCAATCTCCTCATTCAACGTGAGCCCAACCGAAGGGCGACCTCCCAAAATGAGAGCCCAACCGGAGGGCAATCTCTTCGAAGCAAAAGTCCAATCGAAGGATAAATCACTGTACAAAACTCAAGCCCAACCGAAGGGCGATCTCATCGAAGTGAAATTCCGACCAAAGGATAATCACTATACCAAAATACAAAAGCACAATCGGAGGGCAATCTCTTCAAAATGAGCCCAATCGGAGGGCGATCTCTTCAAAACAAGCCCAATCGGAGGGCGATCTCTTCAAAACAAGCCCAACCGAAGGGCGATCTCCTCATTCAAAGTGAGCCCAACTGAAGGGCAGTCTCCTCACAAAATGAGGGCCCAATCGAAAGGCGATCTCTGAGCCCAACCGAAGGGCAATCTCTTCAAAGCGAGCCCAACCGAAGGGCGATCTCCTCAAAGTGAAAGTCCGACCAAAGGACAATCACTAAACAAAACTCAAGCCCAACCGAAGGGCGATCTCCTCGGAGCATAAGTCCGACCAAATACAAATTCTCCACGAAGCACAAGTCCGACCAAGGGACGAATTCCCCACAAAGCACAAGTCCGACCGAAGGGCAAATTCTCTACAGAGCACAAGTCCGACCAAAGACAAATTCTCTATTCAAAGTAAAAGTCCGACCAAAGGACAAATTCTCTACAAAGCACAAGTCCGACCAAGGGACAAATTCTCTGTGAAACACAAGTCCGACCAAAGGACAAATTCTCTACAAAGCACAAGTCCGACCGAAGGACAAATTCTCCACAAAACACAAGTCCGATCAAAGGATAAATTCTCCACAAAACACAAGTCTGACCAAAGGACAAATTCTCCAGAAGCACAAGTCCGACCAAAGGACAAATTCTCCACAATGCACTAGTCCGACCAAGGGACAAACAAACGACAAAGCGTAAGTTCGACCAAGGGACGAACAATCGACAAAGCGTAAGTCCGACCAAGGGACGAACAGTCGACAAAGCGTAAGTCCGACCAAGGGGCGACCTGTCGACAAAGCGTAAGTCCGAACAGTCGACATAGCGTAAGTCCGACCAAGGGACGAATAGTCGACAAAGCATAAGTTTGACCAAGGGACGAACAGTCGACAAAGCGTAAATCCGACCAAAGGGCAACCAGTAGACAAAGCGTAAGTCCAACCAAGGGATGAACAGTCAATAAAGCGTAAGTCCGACCAAGCGACAAACAGTCGACAAAGCGTAAGTTCGACCAAGGGACGAACAGTCGACAAAGTGTAAGTCCGACCACGGGACGAACAGTCGACAAAGCGTAAGTCCGACCACGGGACGAACAGTCGACGAAGCGTAAGTCCAACCAAGGGACGAACAGTTGATAAAGCATAAGTCCGACCAAGGGACGAACAGTCGATAAAGCGTAAGTCCGACCAAGGGACGAACAGTCGATAAAGCGTAAGTCCGACCAAGGGACGAACAGTCGACAAAGCGTAAGTCCGACCAAGGGACGAACAGTCGACAAAGCTTAAGTCCGACCAAGGGACAAACAGTAGACAAAGCGTAAGTCCGACCAAGGGACGGACAGTCGACAAAGCGTAAGTCCGACCAAGGGATGGATAATCGACAAAGCGTAAGTCCGACCAAGGGACGGATAGTCGACAAAGCGTAAGTCCGACCAAGGGACAAACCAGTCATCCCTCAAGTATCATTCCTATCCCTTGCTCTTTCGTGTGATCATACTGACCTATGGCAGCAGTGATCCCCCGAGGGGCAGCATGTAACCACGGGATTTTGTAGTCTCTCTCGCGAGACGGTGATGACGTGTACCCGATTTTGATACCTCGAAATAGAAGTTCTCTTTAGAATTTTTATTACCAAAATAATATTCCTTGTGAATTTTATAATTGGCAGAATCTAGTTCGGTGTGGCCGATAACGCGTCCGGTAGGAGCTTGAACAGATAATTTACACCCCAATTAAATAATACCCATTAAAATATAATTAAAATTCAAAAAGATACCTTTCCACCCACTATTAAACCACTTTTCCCGACTTTTTAGGCTTTTTGACCCGTCGGTTGTCGGTATGCTGGAGAATGATGTCACCACCGACATGATCCAAGCCGCCGGTGGCATCACCATACCGCCGGCAGCATCAGCCATACCACCGATGACATCATCATATCGCCGGCGGCATGGCCTAAAATGGGTCCCTCCACAGACAGCCTTTCGGCCACTTTCGGCGGAATAAGTCAAAAATGTCTCAAAAAGCACCCCAATTTGTCTATAAAAGGCACCTAAAACTGCAAAAAGAAGGGGGACTGAAATTATAGAGGGAAGGAGTTAAAATTGGGCAATTAAGAGGCTGAAATGGAGAGAATAGATTTTAGTGAGATAAGAACTAGAAAAGACAGGAAAAAGGATTCTAATCCATTTTTCCCGATTTTTCTTCTTCGAACTCTCTGATTGTGAGCTTAAATCAGTGGGTCTTTGGGTTAAATCAACTTGATAGAATTTAGAGACCTAAAACCTTTAAATTAACAATCAAATTATCGTTGCAAGCTCCCCGGAGGTGTTATTGTTCAGTTCACGAAGAGTTGGATTCAATATCCCGAGGTGAAAATCCTGAGTCTCATAGCTCTTTGGCATTATTATTACTGGTTTGCACTAATTTTCGTTGATTAGTGTTCATTTTTTTTGTTTTCAGTCACTTCGACTGCACACCGCTGCTGCTACAAGAAATTGAAGTCGCCGGAGACATGCGATGTTGCCGACTGTATCACCCATGTCGCAAGAGACATCCTTGATACCGCCGTTAGCATTGCATTCCCCAGAGACCTTGCTTTCTTGCGGGACCTTTTCTTTACGGTACTCAGAAAGCCCTGTGCCTGTCTGCATGCTGATGTCGCCCGTGACATAATCGATGTCGCCGGCGACATCATCCATGCCGGTAGCGACATCAACTGTGTCGTCGGCGGCATCAGAAGCCCCGTGGCGGCATGGCTTTCTGGACAGCAATATTATTTTTGTTTGTTTCCAAACTAATTTATTTTTTGAAAGCTAGGACCTATAGTGTAACGATGGAGGTTCGAAACCTCCTAAAAAAGACCCGCCCCACGACGAGTGGTATATTCACCTGTAATCCGATTAAAGTAACGATCGAATCTAAAATTTGGATAAAAATGGAATTTCTCCGTAAATGCCATTCGAACCTCATTTTAGCCATCCAATCGGGCTTTATGATATTATAAATAAAATATGCCATATTCATGTCAACCATCCTCTGCAGGTAGATGTATATCGGACATTCGGATATTTCATTTGTTACGTAGAAAATGTATAGGACTTGAAAACCTTGTAATAATTTTACTTTCCGCACTTACTTTTCTTTTACAATTGTAAATATTTTATTTATCGCTTCAATTGCTTGATAAATGCGAAAACAACAAAATAACTAAAAATACGAATAAATAGGGTGGATTTAACCGATTAAGAAAGAATGAAGTATCCTAACTTGGCCTATTGAAAAGTAGATAACATCATCCGAAATCGGAATCTCTACTTAAGGTATGGTCCAACCACCCGGTGGGAAAATCGTACAAAAATTTCCCGGTTCTGCTGAACCGGGTGGCGACTCTATTCTAAGTACGGGATTTTGATCTCGTATCTTTTAAGCAGTAAAATATGCAAAATCATTTTTTCAACCACTTCACACTCATCTCCCCGACACACCAAAACGGGCCGACCCGCCCGAAACAGGCCCTGCGCCTCAGCCGCGTTAATCGTCGTCCGCTCACAGGCATAGGAAACTTATCCTTAACAGTCAACTTGTTTAGTTCCCTGAAGTCTACACAGAATCTCCAAGTACCATCCTTCTTTTCAACTAATAGCACAGGGGATGGAAAAGGACTAGTACTAGGCTTTATAACTCCTTTCAACGTCTCCTCCACCAACCTCTTAATTTCATCCTTTTGATAGTGAGAATATCTATAGGGTCTGGTATTAACAGGGGCTGAATTTGGCTTTAGTGGAATGGCATGGTCATGGCTTCTGTTGGGGGGTAAAGTAGTTTGGGTTTGAAAGATTTGGTTGTATTGTTGGACTAGTTTTTGAATAGGGCTATCAAGGGGTAGGTCTATTTGGATATATGTGTTTGGCAGGTTGGGTTTAGTAGGGCTAATCATCACAAATAACTTACTAGTAACTCCCTTCCATCCCTTAGTAATAATTTTGTTAACAGATTTCATAGACATCATTTTCAAGGCCATAGCTTCCTTCATCCCCTTAAGTTCTATCTGTTTCCCTTCTTTCTGTACTAATAGTCTGTTTTCCCCAAAATTAAAAGTGATTGGGGAATGGTACCTCATCTAGTCCACATCTAAGATCAAGTCATAATCACCAAGTGCTAGGACCCTCAAAGTGAGCTGAAATCTATTACTATTCATACTCCACACACAGTGTTGACACTTAGAAGTAACCACTAACTGTCTACCATCAGCTATTGTAACAGGTATGGGTTTGACTGATACTAGGGTTAATTTAGCATCTTTAGCTATTTTAGAATCAACAAAACTATGCATAGATCCACTATCTATTAAAATCATAACTAGCTTTTTGTTTAGGGTACCTCTTAGCTTCATAGTGGAGTCTATTAGTCCCCTATCCAATGTATTGTTAGATAATTGAATCTGCTCTTCCACATCTAGGGATTGCTCCACCTCTTCCTCTTCTAACACTTCTAGTCCTCCTTCTACTTCTTCCTCTCCTGCCATAGCTAGCAGTTTCTTGCATTGGTGCCTCGGATGATACTTATAACTACATTTCCAGCAAGCTCCAAGCACTCTTTTAAGGTTGTTTTGGCTGGTATTAGGTGCAGGTTTGGGGTCAGGGGGTTTTTGGTAGGTGAAGTTGTAATTTTGGTTGTAGTTTGGGTCCAAGGTTTAGATGTTGGGTTTAGTTTGAAAGAAGGCTTAGCTTTAACTGCATCAATCAGGTTCTTGACCACAGTTTCCCGGTATTTAGCTTGCTTGATGGCTATGAATAAATCTGTAGGCTCTTGAGCTCTAACTGCTGCTCTTATCTCAGGTTTGAGTCCAGCTACGAAGCACTTGACATAATATTCTTGGGTTAGTTCAGGATGAACCCTCTCCAGCTTGATTTTTGCTTCTTTAAACTGTTCCTGATACTGTAAAACAGTAGCAGTTTGTCTTAGTTGGGCCATTCTCTCTACTACTTCTGTAATCTCTGTACTCTGGAACCTTTTCTCCACTTCTCTTCTAAACTCATTCCATGGGACCCCAAAGTTGAATGGTATCCAGTTCCTAAACCAGCTTTCAGCCTTACCAAACATATACAAGCCAGCTAGCTCCACCTTTCTATCCTCAGGAGCCTCAAAAATCTGGAAATATATGGCACATTTACTGGTCCACAGATCTACCTCCTCGCCATTGAAGCTTGGAAGTTCACACTTTGGCAAGAGTTTTTGTAAGTAAGGGACTCTCTGATGTTGGCCTTCTACAGGTGGCCCTATCAAGTTGGATTCTAGTTCCGGGTTATGAAAAAGAGGGGGTCTTGGTGGGTAAGGGTATTGGGGTGCTTGAGGTCTGTTTAGGTGAAAAGTAGTTTGGGGTGTGTATTGATAGGAAGAACTAGCCCTGTTTTGTGTATTTACGGATGGGTTTTGAGTGTTAAAGTTTGCAACTTGAGGGTTGAAGAAGGATAGCTGTGAGTTGCTGGGATTTTGAAAGTTAAGAGTTGGGTGTTGAGGATGAATGGTGATTTGTCGGTTGAAGGATGAGTTTGGTGAGTTCAAAGGGGGTTCTAGGTGTGAGGGGGCTGTGAAGGTAGGTCTGGGTAGAGGCTGAGAGGGGTTGGACTGGTTTTGGGGATTTGACAGAGCACTGGATGGTCTGGTGGTGAAACCAGGGGTATTTTGAGTTTCAGGTTGAATCTCAGGGGTAGAGTTTCTAGCCATTACTGCCTCGGTTAACTTCTGGATTTTTTCTGCTAGATCTGCAGCCATCTCGGTTTGAGATCTCTTAAGGTCACTCATCTCCTTTCTTACTTCAGCTACATTTTTCTCTAGGTTAGCCTGAGAGATCTCTAAATTCTCAAAATGCTCTGCATTCCTCTCATCTCTAGCATTTAGCCTTGTCTCCGTTTCTTCAAATCTGGTAGTTAAACTCTTCAACTGATCTTCTAGTGATTCCATTAGCCTTTTAGTTGTAACTTTTCTAACCATTAATGGTCGGAGAATCGCCGCTTTGATACCAGTTGTTAGGTACCCCTAACTTGCTAAACTATAAATCAATAAAGCAATAAACTTACAGTAGGAATTTAGAGAAAACTAGGAAAAATAGGAATAGAAATAACAGCGGGAAATAACAGCAGGAATTAGAAAAGATAGGGTTATAAAAGTAGAAAGATGACTAGAGAAAGAAAGGGAATAATTTCTGGTATTTTCATTAGATAATCATTGAATTACAGCCTAGGGAATAAATACACTGATTTCTAACGGCTAACTCATATACTGCCAAAAGACAGCTAATAATTTCGTACTATCTAGATAAGGATGAATATTGGCTGTAACAGCCTTGATTTCTAGAATATTCTAATACCCTAATTGCTAAAGCTGTAAAAGTAAATGACTCTAAATTACTACTACTGTAATTACTCTAAATAACAGAAAGTAACTAATTTAACTAAAATAACTGTCAACTGGAAAATGAATTGCTTAGCTGTTGTTGAATTGTCTTCTTTGCTTCCTTCCTTCTGTGATACTTGACAGATTTTAGCATAGGTAGATCCAGTTTTTAATATTCATTCACTCATTTTAGGATTTAGTGGCAGTCCTGTAGTCTAAAACTATTTTTATGAGCTTTAATTGGTAAAATGGTTTATTTGCAAGAAAAATTTTCTTGGATTCAAGTTGTGTTGTAACTTGACTGGTAATACTTAGCAGAGAAGAGTAAAATTTTCAGTTATCAAGCTATTAGGCTATACAACTCCATATGAAAAGAAGTGACCGTATATTTATTTATAATTGGGATGTGATAGATTCTAAATCACTAAAGTAAGGACTACAGTTGAGAATTATGACTCTACTACAGTTAGTAAATAAATTTGTTTGATATGTTTATGGTTTTTGTGTAGATATCCCATATAATAGATTCGGTTCTATTTCTATTATGAACCTCCCGTGTAATTTGTTTTTTGTTGTGCAAAAGAAGCTCTCATCATCAAACTATTTTATGTATTTATTTATGTTATGTTCTTATATTATAAAATGGATCAATGCAATGCCATGTGTTTTGTCATTAAAAGTACACTTTTTCCTTTTTATAACATTACAGATTGGTTTGAAGGACTTCATATGTTCGTTAGGTATATATGTGGGAGGGTGGCTTATTCCCCAGATGAAGAGTAATTTTGCGCTGGAACTCCTAAAGTGGTGGTGGGTTTTTGATCTTGACGTAGCCCTCAATTTCTTATGTTGTCATGGAACTCGGTATTGAGAAGTGCATCAAGCATAACACCCTAGCAACATCAGGTAATTTGCATGTTTCCATCCGAGTTTGTAGAAATTGTGATCATTTATTCCTAATTGACATATAAATGTAGTAATTTTAGAAGTTGTTTTTATTAATATGTGTCAACCACTTCTTTTAGGATATCAGATATTGTATGAGTGGCACATATCAATGGAAAGTGAGCACTCTACGCAAGCCTTCGATCTCGTATGGAGAAATAGACATCTGGCCTTCATCTAGCCTGCATTAAATATCTCATGTCTGCCTACGATGGTCCTGAGGTAATGAAGTCCCTGTTATTACAGAAATATAATACTATTACTCCTTGAAGTTTTAGTATTCATGAGAGAAATTATCCTGTTATGGTTGTTACGATGATTGAGTCATTGTCAAGAGGGTAATCAATTTTATGTGGAATCATATTAATGATCATTTTTTTGTTTTCTTTCATAAAGTCTATTATCGTTTCTAAAATGTGTAAATTTTGTATGATTTATTGCATTTGGAAATGGCCTTTCGTAATGTAATTGGTAATGGAAACATTTTTGTTATTATATGCAAATTTATTTTTTAATTATTTTTTCAGGTTTGTCAAAATTAATATTATATATTTGAGTTCCCTTCAATCCAAAGTTATCACAAATATTTAATGTAACAAGTTAATGTTGTAACTACAGACAGATAGTAACAGAAAAAAGTTGTAACTGATGTAAAATGTTGTCATCCTATATCATGTGACAATAAAAAGTTGCCACAAGCAGTATTTGTGACAACTAATAAAAGTTGGCATGCATTTTGAGTAAATTTTGTAGTATAACACGTGACAATTCACTCTATTTGTGACAATCAATTTTATGTGACATGAAAATTATTGTCACTAAAATTGTAATTTTTGTGACAACACATTTGGAAATATTATCTGCAACGGAGTTATTAGTGACGATATCTCTGTGACAATTGTTCTTGTCACATATAGACTTGTGTGACAATTAAAAACTTTTTGTGACATAAATTATTATTACAAATATTATAATATGTGACAATAATATTATTTCTGACAAGGGGTTTTCTTTTCAGTGACAACAAAAGTTGTAACTACTAAAAATATTGTGACAAATAAATTGTTAGTCACAAAAAAATTTAATATATGTGACAATTTTGTTGTCACAATAATTTCTTGCGTGACAACTTTTTTATGTTGTCACGTAGTTTTAGTTTATTTTAATGTATTATGTGACAATTAGTTTATTTGTGACGATAATTTTTTCTTTTAGTTACACCAAGTTTTGTCAGAAGAAAATGTTGCCACAAAAATACTTCACTATGTGTGACAACATTTTTATGAAATACTATCTGCAACGGAGTTATTAGCGACGACACTGTGACAACTTATTATTGTCACATAATATTATATGTGATAACTTCTTGCTTTTCATGACAACATTTGTTGTCACAAAAAGCTTGATTTCTTGTAGTGGAAACAAACAACATAGTAGCTACATTAACAGAAATTAACCAAGATTAGTAAGTTTTTTTAATTGTTGTTGTAGACCAATGTGTTCAATATTAGAATATGTACAAAATTCAGAACCCTACCTATAAATTTCCACTGATTGGATGAAATACGATTATAACACAACAAAAGGAAGTTGAATAAAATTGAAAACAAAACCCTACTTGTAAAAGTAATTTGAGTTATGACCTTTTTGTTTTAAGAGAAACTACCAAGAGTAGTCATACTTTGTAAAGTATTTACAAATTCACTATGAAGTCAAACTATTTATAAATACATATTCCTTTAATTCTATTTACAACTATGTCATCCACTTGTTTCTCCCATTTTTCTTTTGATTTTCTTTCTTATTTTTCGTTTATATCTCAAACCGTTTATTTTTTCGACATGTTGCTTTAGAATTTTTTGTTCGTCTTATTTTTATCATTAAAATGACATCCACTGTGATTTTTTGAAATTTTTTACCCAATAGTCACATGGTAGATATCCAATAGTCGCATGGTAGATATCCAATGGATAAGTGGTAGATCTTAGTTTCGACAATATTTTTACGGAATCGTTTATGTTAGTTTTGCGTTGTTGTTTCTTGACTAGATCTAGTGCTGCTCTGGTTTTCGAGTGTGGGATATTGCTCAAATTGAGAAGTTTTGATTGTCGTTTTTCATTAGTTCTTCCAAGTTTAGCTCTAAATCTTTTGCTGATGAAGATTATGCACTAATTCTTGATAATTTGAAACAAATCAGTTGCAGAAGATCATACAATATCGGTGTATATTTATTTTGGAATTTAGCAATTCAAAGTATAGGCGATTGGACACCTATTAGACGTCTACCACATATCTATTGGATGTCTACCAGATATCTATTGGACGTCTACCAGATAGATACCACACTTCTATCTGGAAATATCTGATTTGAAGTTTATATTAGACATTTGTTCAAGTATATTTTAAAGTTATGATCTTGTAAAAATGTATCTAGTGTTTTGAATCAAAGTTATTTTACATTTTACTAATTTCTATTGGACTTCTATAGGATATCTACAGGATTATTGACAGTTCAAAAAAATTGGAAAAAAATATCACAGTGGATATCGTTTCGAAGATAAAAAAGAGACGAACAAAAAACTCTTGAGCGGCATGTCAAAAAAATGAACGGCTTGAGAGATAAATACAAAACAAATAAAAAAAATAAAGATGCAGACGCATGTTTTCCATGAAGGCCGTATATTTGTAAATGTTTTGAGCTGTTTTTGGTTGTTTGTAAAAAGTTTATCTTGTGGTACAAATTACTTCGTGAAGAGGGGAAATTTTTGTAAAGGCGATCTTACACAAATGTTAACAAATACTAAAATATTTACATATATAACATCCTCTTTATTTATTTCTTATTTTTTTTATAAACAATTTACAGAATTATAGTGTATATAAGTCACCGGTTTCTGTTTTTTCCTCAATAACGAATTCTACTATCATTCATTCATCTATACGATTTTATCTCTGCAATTCTGCTTCTTCTCGATCAATTTTTACGATTTTCTTCTCCATTTGATTTTGCCTTTTCCTTTTCAAATCACTTCTATTCCTTCATGATTTCTCTGATTTGTGGGATTTGATCTTTGTTCTCAGTCCTTCGATTTCGATTTTTTCAATTTCTGTTGATTTTGTTTGATTTCGTGTTTCTGATAGTTATTTTCATTTGAATATCTGTTGCTTTCATTATTTTCAATTGATGGAAGATATCACGATTTTAGTTCATCACAATGGATTATGGACTACTGAGCATAATTTTGTCTCTTTTACTATAGCTGTGGGTTTGGTTTCTAGGTCTGCTAATTTCTCTGCGTTTAAATGTTATCTTCTTGAGTGTTTAATGTTAGATGAGCAAAATTTTGATATTAAAATTGAGTATCAAGTTGCAGATGGATATCCTCCATTGGAGATCAAGAATGATTTGGCTGTTCGTATATATCTCTAATTGAAAGCTCGGACTAATGTGATAACTGAGTATCCTTTGTGTGTAACAACATCATCTGCTGTTTCTTGTGATGCTTAAGGTGATTTCTCTATTTTTTGCTTTACATTTGTTGTTGTGCAGTTTTTTATCAGTATTTTAAGATCTCTGTCATATTTCCGTATGATATCTAATAGCTATCTACTAGGTAACTTTTAGATGAATGCTATTTTACTAATTTATTTTAAGTAGTTGTCTGTTAGATGTTTGTCGGACATCTACCATATGCATACTAGATATCTACTAGACTGTGTGTTATGTTTCAAAGTTTTTTTTATCAGTCATGTAATATTTTTTTAGTACACATCTGATATTTTTGTATTAG
This sequence comes from Euphorbia pulcherrima, assembly GCA_947683365.1. Taxonomy (NCBI): domain Eukaryota; kingdom Viridiplantae; phylum Streptophyta; class Magnoliopsida; order Malpighiales; family Euphorbiaceae; genus Euphorbia; species Euphorbia pulcherrima. Next base: position 74,714,939 of record CANTUS010000004.1, read on the forward strand.
GTATCTGGTGGTTCATTACTATATATATGGTACTATTGAATTTGTTGTTTATATTCATTTGTTCTACGATTACATGCTTTTTTATATTGTCATTCTATATTTTCTTCAATGTTATGTTAGTTTTGTCAATTGAATTGTATATGTTTATCGTTGTAAGTTTCTTTTATCCTCACTATTTTGTACATGTTTGTTATCTATTTGTTATCAGCTTCTATAGTGGAGGGAACTAGTAATAGTATTGTCCCTGCTTTGGAAGTAGATACTTTATCTAATCTGTGTCCTATTGATGGTGAAGTAGATTTTCATGATGAGCATTATGTTTACATAAGTAATATGTCTAATATGGCGTTAGATGAGATGCAAAGTTTGGCAGAAGCAAAATTGGGGATAAGTTTTATTGATGAGTTTGAGATTTCGGTTACAAATGTTGATTCGTTTAAGGTTGGGCAGGTTTTTAAGGATAGGTATGTAGTAAAAGATGCTATGAGTTTTTATGCAATAAGAAATGATTTTCAATTCAAGATTCAGAAATCATGTACCGAACAGTTATGGTTATGGTGTATTGACGAAAACTGCTCTTGGTATTTTAGAGCTTCAAGGAGACAGAATGGGTTGTGTTTTGTAGTGAGGAAATATTGTGAAAATCATATATGTGACCTTGATACAAGGAATGGTGATAAGAGGCAGGCTACAATTGATGTAGTTGCCAAATATGTTAAAAATACGTTAGTAAGTCATAAGAGGTTGTATAGACCGTTTGATAATGTTAATGACTTGAAGGATCATTTGGGAGCAGATATTAATTACCAAAAAGCCTGGCGTGCAAAAGAAGAAGCATTGAAGATGATTAATGGATCACCATCTGAATCATATTCTTCTTTACCAAGTTTGTTGTTTATGATTAGGGAAACTAATCCGGGCTTAGTAATAGATCTTGTGATGGAAGGCCCTCGGTTTAAATACCTCTTCATTGCGTTTTCAGCTTCTATTGAAGGTTGGAAACACTATAGACCTATCATTATTGTTGATGCTACATTTCTTACTACGCGTTATAAAGGTGTGTTGTTGACTGCTTCTGCTCATGATACGGCAGGTGCTTATTTTTCTTAACATGTCAGATAACTAATAGATATCTAGTAAGTATCTAGTGGATACCTAGTAGATATGTATTAGTTATCTAGTACTTATTCCTATTTGAAGTTATTTATCTGTCATGCATTTTTGTCATAACTCTTTGTTTGTATTTTTCTTTTTTTGAAATGTAGAGATGATTTTTCCACTTGCTTTCGTTGTCGTTGATGGAGAGAACGATGCGTCGTGGCATTGGTTTTTAGTCAATTGAAAGTTGCATACGGAGTGAGACCTGAGATGGCTGTTGTTTCCGATCGTCATAAGAGTATCGGAAAGACTTGTTTGATAGTGTTTCCTGAGGTTACGCATTGCATTTGCTCTTACCATCTTCTTCAAAATATGAAAGTGGAATTCAAAACTAGCTCAGGACAAATGTCTAAGTATTTTCTCCAAGCTTGTAAATCTTACAATTTGAAGTAGTTTGATAACAATATGTTACAACTTGCGGAAATTAAGAAAGGCATTCCTGAGTATTTAAGAAAGGCAGATTATGAAAGATGGAGCAGGTTGTATGCACCCTATAAGAGGCATTTTTGATTGACGTCGAATACAGCAGAATCCGTTAATGCTATGATAAAGGATGCAAAATCTCTCCCAATTGCATCTTTTGTTGATTATCTGAGATCTCTGATGCAAAAATTATATTATAAAAATAGAAATGTTGGGTTGAACACATTTTCAATTTTAACACAGAGATATGAAAAAGAGCTTCAAAATCGGTTTGCATTGGCTTCAAGAATGAGGATTAGTTCTTTAACCTTTGTTCTTCTGTTTTATTTATTTTTTAATTTGTTGCTATGTTATTTCAAGAATCACGTTTTATATTGGATGTCTAATAAAGATTTGTTAGTTATCTACCATATGTCTATAAGTTTTCTACTAGGTATCTACTAGACATCAAATATTTATAGTATGTAGTAGTTTGTCAGTTGAATATATAATTTAGTTAACTGTATGAAATGTTTGCATCGATCGTAGTTGTCATGTAGATCTGTTATTCACTTTTCTCTGTTCCATTGATGTTAGGTAAATCCATCAACTGCTCGTTTGGGTTCCATTACTAGTAACGGTTCTGCATTTTCTGTTGATTTGAACAAGAGGATTGTACATGTAATAAGTTTCAAATGGATGAGCTTCCATGTGAACATGCTCTTGCTTATATAAAGAAATTTTACTTGGTTACTTATGACTATTGTTCCGAGTATCATGCGAAAGCCAAATGCTAGCAGTTTATGAAGGAACCATAAATCCCTTGCCTTCAAGTGGTATTTAGGTTATACCTACTGATATTAAGCAACAAGTTGTTCTTCCTCTAGATGTGAAGGTAAAACCAGGGAGACCGAAAAAAGAAAGATATCGCTCGGCATTGAAGAAAGCTGGCAAGTCGTCTGTATGATGCAGTGTTTGTCTTAGAAACGAGCACAATAAGAGAACTTGTAAGGGTGCAAAATGAAGACCTGTGGTTTTGTTATTTGTATCTGTTTTGGGTTAATCAACTGAATATAATTTGATTCTTTTTTTTGCACTTATTTGGATGCTAAAAAGGTTATGTTGGATCTTTTTTAAGTTCTTGTTGCTCTATTTGCTGGTGTAATTGATGTTAAATTTTTTTTATATAATATTAGTACTAGATGTCTTCCATATTTCTATTAGTTTTCTATTGGTTGCATTTGACATTACAACATTCTGTTAAAATTTTCTTGTCTGTTTCTTTGTCGCCTTTTTAAATTTATGTTCATATTTTTGTTTTTAAAATGCTCAAGTGTAAGAAGTTGCATGTTTGAATCACATTATATCTAGTAGTCTTCAAGTAGTTTTCAAATAGATTTCTACTGGACATCAATTAGATATCTAGTAGTTGTCTGCTAGTCATTCATCTCTTGTACTTGGACATAATTTTTCTATGAAACATTTGTTCTGACAAACTCAGTCATTGCGAAATGTAGTATTATCATAATATGTCAATTTTAGTACTTTGAAACAGATTCCTAATTAAACTACTTAAATCCCTACCAATGACTCAATGACAACTTCAAAAATATTCCTAATTAGATTACTTCAATCTCTATCAATAACACAATCATAAGATCAAACAGTTAAACCAGATAATTTCTATCTAAATTTTAATGACAAGCATTATGAAATCAAGCTTATGCGTCTTCCGTTCATCTTACATACTCCTCATCACTCTCTATGTCTTCATCCGCATATTTTTTCCATGCTTGTATAAACTGAGTGCTAACCGAATTCTATGAATCTTGACATTGAATTCCATTGGTATCTCTTTCTGCTCAATGATGTGTTCAAGGAAGCTCAACATATATATACCACAGTCACTGCATTTTGTTTAATAGAAAAAAAATTAGTAATGTAAGTAGTGTTTTCATTATTGATTTTTTGTTTTAAGTTAAAATTTAGGTTCAAAGAGAGAAAATGGTGCAATGTGTGTCTCTGTTTTGTTTGAGACTTACCATAGGGTTTGTTGTGGTAATCCTGTCACTATTTTGAACTCAATCTTTGCCAGAGGGTTCTTATTTTTGTATACTTCAGACTCTCCGATCTTTTTATTTGCATCAAATATCCTTGCTTCTTTAAGGTAAATTGGCAAGATCGTACTGTATTCATTAGCAGCAATCTCTGTAAATCTCTGTGATCTCCTCTTGGTTCCAGAATCGTATATATAGATCTTACGCTGGTAGATATCAAATCTCCCTAGAACCCAATGGTTATTTCCTACCAAAATTGGGAAAAACACATGTTCTACTTCACTCTAATGTCTTCCACACCAAATTCGCCTCCCTGCCATTTGGAATGAGATTGCATCTATTATACTTGCCTATTCTTGTACTTTTTTCTGTCTCTCTCATTTTTTCAATGTATCCCCTAATGCATGGATCCTTTGATCGAACATTGTTTCCGTAGTTGTAAAGTTGTAGTTGATTCTTTCACAATGTTTTCCTTTTTTTCTTATGTAGTACATCACAACATCAACAACCTATTGAGAAATTACAAGCATTGTAAATAATAATCTTTGTAATCTGAGTCGACTAGAATTTTACTAGCTGTCTAACTTTTGTTTTTGTATTAAACCTCACCATAGTGTTAGGTTTTCATTAACAGGATTTATTTTAGGTAATTTGTTCTTATATTTTTCTAAAATTTTCAAATTTTGCAATGTTACTTACATTATTGCTTATATGTTCTCCTTCAATGTAAATATCAGCAAAGAATGTCTTGCTCGAAACTCCCATGATTTTGAACATCAACGTTGGGATGCTGTCATTCACAGCATTGTACCACTTTTTCTCTCTTTTGTTGTGATTTGTAAAACATTAATAATATGAAATAGAGACTTCAAATTCAAATTTTAATTAATTTTTATACCTTTTTGAAACGTTGATATTCTTTTTTATGAATTGATCAAAATCTGCAATGAGTTGTTTATCTTCGATCTGCTCTCCTATCATTGCATAGTCATCAAGCACATATTCTGACTTTACCTTTCTTTTCATTGCTGGTCTGAAATTCGTTGTGTATACCTTTCTCTTTGTTCTTCGCATGTAAGGTTGTTGGCCAACCTCAATAAAGTCATCCTCAAACTCCTAAAGACAAGAAAATGGTAATCGTGCATCGTTAGTAAATTTTTTTTCTTTTTTGTCAATGCTGTAGAAATGTAATATTTTGAAGAATCAAATACGCACTTGTTTTATTTCTTTAATAATGGCATATTTTCGTATACTATCTGCTTCTAACTTATCGAGTTCTACTAGATCAAGAGTGTCTAAGAAATAGGGAGATCCAGCCTGATAATGTTTTTAAATTTTAATAAATCAAATCAAGCGTATTTTTATTTTTTAAAAAAGGTATTTAACCTGCTGTTGGAGCTCTCCAGATTGCATTACAGCCTTACTAGCTTCTTGCTTTTGATTTTCTCCTTCATTCATATCACTATTGTCCCCTTTATGTTGTTCACCTTCTTGCTTCTCACTGTCTTTTTTATTTGAGGGGCTTAGGTTTGCGGTTATTAAGTCCTAGTTCGGATTGATGGGGAGCAGATCTGCGCGTCTCTTCTTTTCTTGTTTTTGCTTGCCATCCTTTGCATCAGGTTGTTTGTTCTCATCCTCTTTTTGTATTGTAGTTTTCACTTCCTCATTTCTTTTTTCTCTTTCTGCTTCTCCTTCATCCTGCAAATGGATGAGTATTAGACTGATGGTGTATATCACTTTTTTATATCTACTAGATGTCTACTAGACATCCACTAGAAGACTACTAGACACATTTTCACATCTATTAGATACATATCAACACATATGATATTTTTGTCTTTCTGAATTGTTTTTTATGTTTACCTCTGTTAGTTTCAGCTCTACTGTTTGAATCTTGTCTTCCACACTCTCTTGGTTTCCATCATCTTCAAGATCTTCCTCCATTGGTGCAATCTCTGTCTCTTCTCCTTTCTGTTGGGGTGTTTCCTTCAAAGACAACAGAAAACAAGTCATTTACATCATTCACTCTCTTAATCATGCATTTATAGATACTTAATTAAAGTTTTTGTTTACTTTAGAAGTATGTATTTTTCTTACATTGACATCAATAGTCCCTTCTGTGTTATTAGTTTCTTGTTCTTCAGATATCACTATTGTTCCTCCTGTACTTGCATCTATTAGTATAGTTCCACCTGTTTCGTCAGTTTCATTTTCTAGAGTAAGTATTGTTGTGTCCGATGTGCTTGTATGTATTGGCATTGTGCCTCCTTCCTCATCTTGCTCATCATCTACTGACATCTTGTCTTCACTTCCTTGTTTCTGCAAGAAATCAATTAACAGATTCTTAGATTAAAAATATGTGTGCTTTATTTTTTTCATGTAATACAAATTAAATAGTTTTGTATTTTAATTTTTTTACCTCTATGTTCTCTTCATTGTCAATTTTGTCTTTTTTGATTTCATTGTCCTCTCCATCAACCTCAGTGTCCTTGTTATCACTCATCTCAAGTCCATCCTTTTCTCTGTCACTTGATTTTTGCGATTCATCTCTATTTTCATAACTTGTGCCACTTTCTAATTTGCTATTGCCATTCTGACTTCTCTCTTCACTTTTAGCATCAGAATTACTATTTTCCTTTTGCATTTTTTTCTTTGTCCCCATCTTCACCATCATTATTTCCATCACTAGATCCATCATCACCACTTTTACCACTTTCTTCTTTATCGTCGTCTTCACTCTTTTCATTCTTGTTTTCGTCGTCAGCCTCTTCATCAGTTTCATTGCCATGATGTTCTGTATTTTCTTCCTCCCCAATACTTTAAAACTTGTTAATTTCTTCTAGGCTATCTTCCATCTTATTAACAAGTCCTGTCAAAGCAGCTAATTTCTTCTCCATTTTATTGAGTCTTGTGGTGATTTTCTTAAACTCACTTTCCATCTTCTTTGACAGGTTTTCTAATTTTGTGATGAATTTCTCTTGGCTGCTCTCATTTTTCTCTGAATGGATTGTTTGAATGAACTAAATATCAGACTCTGTTGGGTCTATCATTGGAAGGTACTCATGCAGGGATAATCCTGTAATCTCTTCATCTATTGGCTCTATCTTTCGGATTTGCATCTGCAAGAATCAAATTATTCAGTAAGATTCAATGTTCTAATTTCTGGCTCTTTATTAGTGACCTAAGCAATGACACATAATTATACTAGGTGTCTAATAGAGTTTTATTTGATATTTACTATCTATCTACTAGATATCTACAAGTTACCTAACTGATGTGTATATATATAATTGTTTTCATGAAAACCATAGACATAGTAGTTTTGGTGTTTTTGCTGCTTACATTTTTTGGACTCTTGTTAAATATGAGTCTCTTCAACTCTTTAGTCTTGAACTCTTTGTCAAATGCTTCCCATTTAAAAAGGTGCGGCATGAATTCTGGTGTTTCCTTTTTTTTTTTGCATATGTACCCCTCATATGCTCCACATACTTCGTAAAACCATGCTTGGAAGACTAGTGGGCATCCATTTAATCTATACGAACCTGGTTTACTTCCATATTTCCTGTTTTTCTTCAGACCTGCCAATGCGCACTGATACGAAATACCACCCCAAGCTACTTCCTTGTAAGTATTGTTATTTACACAGTCAAAGTACTCTAGTGGGATTTTTACATTAGGATCCATACCCACTAAGTAAAAAGCGATGAAATACAGTAGAGCTAGCTTTAATTGGTCTTCTTCATCTTGTACTTTGGCTTTCCCTTTTTTACTTGAATCCAGTAATTTCTCTATATCTTTCATTTTGATGTCATCTGGATGTTTTTTGAAATACTTCTTTCTGAAATTCATTGACTCTTTTGTATCTTCCAATATGAAATTTGTTGGCCCTATTTTCAGTCTTGATATTAGTAAGAAGTATTCTATGCCGAAATAAAGTGGTTTGTTTCCTACTAGAATGCAAATGCAACTATCTTCCATCTGTCTAATTTCCTGTACGATCAAGTTGTGGAGATGTGTGTTCTGTGGCTTCAAGTTTGGTCCCTTGAAAAAGTTTCCAAAAATGCCCTCCTTCAGCATGATTAGCACATTCGTTGCTAAATTGTCTTTCAAGAAAGATATGACTTTTTCATTTAATGTTGCTTTAACAGCAGGCACCCATTGTGTATTTGAAGGGTATATAAGGTTGTATGTCCTTGCTTGATGCCTGACACTTGCCTGTATTAAGTTTAAGATGAAGTGTTAGTAGTATATTTCAATCTTGTTAACTTTTTGCATAGGAAACATATGAAACATAAAACCAGTGGTGCGGTTAGTAGACTTATGTACTTAGTACTCGGTTGACAATTTTCTTAATAATGCATCTATTTGATATCTAGTAGATTTCTAGTAGACATCCCATAGTTATTTGGTATATAACTAGTGGATATTTATTATATTCAGTTTATAATATTCTTCAGTCTGCATCTATTTGATATCTAGTATCTGGTATGTAACTTACTAGTTATGTATTATATTCAGTTGACAGTCTTCTTCATATTGCATCTATTTGATATATAGTAGATTTCTAGTAGACATCATATAGTTTTTTGGCATATAACTAGCAGATATGTATTATATTCCTAATATATAACATGACTCCTTATCTTTATACATCACATTCACCAAGGTGCACATCATTATTTCAAGATTATGTCTAAAAAATGTGATTGTAATTGTAGCAAGAAACTTTGAATACATATTTACATGAACTAATAGACAGTTGTTGAATCATTCTTTCAACATTTTGTATTTATCTGACATATATGTTTTAGATATTAGAACTTTGTAAGTTATTTAAATATCAGATTTAATACACACTGATTGATATCTACTGCTACACATTACGTATCTTTGGTAGTCAATTAATCTTTATCTAGTAGAATTCTTTTAGATATTTGATGGTTATCTTGTTGTTATATGGAAAATATGCACTTGTAGTTCAATTTACATTCCCTTTTTCACAGATCTGTTCGAATTTAGGAATCATACCTCTGGTTCTGTTCTTGCTTCTACTTCCATTTGCGTTTCCGTTATTTCTGATGCTTTGCTCCTTGTAATTACTCTATTTGCAGCCATTGAAATCTGTAATCAAACGTTTGATTAGTGAATGAAAAGAGAATGAACAGATGATAATGTTAGGGTTTTTTCGTTTCTTACCTTCTGATTTCTATATGAAATACGATTCGTCAGTAGCAGTTTGGGGAGTAATTTCACTATCTAAAGATGATCGATACGTTGATTATACGGGAGAGGGAAAGGGATTGGAGCGATTTTGTAAATCAGAGAGCCGAGATCTATGGTTTTTCGAATTTGAAATTGCAGGTACTGGAGAGGGAGAAGAGGAAGAGTTTTTGGTGAGAATGGTTTGTAAGGGACCGTAGGTTTGTAAATGTTTTAATTCATTTGAAATTACTTTTCTGTTTGGGGGCCGTATATTTGTAAATGTTTTGAGTTATTTTTGGTTGTTTGTAAAAAGTTTCTCTTGTGGTACAGATTACTTTGTGAAGAGGGGTAATTTTTGTAAAAGCCCCTTATTTTAATTGTTAGTATGGCCCAACTATGAGCCCCAAAATTTGGTACCCGTGTAAAATGCCCTAACTTTAGATAATCAAACACTTCACCCTCAAGCCAATAATTGAACAACGCATGCACACATAGCTAGGGGTACGGAGAATCGAATCGGAACTGAAACTAAATAAAATTAATCGAATTAAACTGAACTAAACCAAATTTATTTCGGTCCAGTTTCGATTTTAAAATTCTTAAAAATTAAGTTTCGTTTCAGTTTCAATTTTTATAATAAAAATTGAAATAAAACTGAACCAGATCAAATAGATTAATAATTATCATATTTTAATGTATATTTATATTATATCTAATATTCTCATTTTATTGATCATATGCGGCACACAAATTAATAAATAATAATTACAAATTAGGAATTTTAACTTAAAAAAAATTTTCCTTTTAAACTTTAGGCATAAGATTCATTTAATATTTCATTATATGTGCATTTCATACCATTTGAATTAATATTTTTATGTATCAATATTTATGTTGTAAATATAAATTTTGAAGTCTAATTACCATCAAATTTTACACATATCAAGATAAAATTACTTTTTATCTTTCATATAACCCAAAAATGAAAAAATACATTTCAAATTATTTTATAAATAATAGTTTGAGCATTTCGGTTATAACCTAACCGTAATATATATGGTTCGGTTTACACCGAACCGAACTATATTCAATTCGGTTTTTAATTTTTTACTAATTCGGATTTTGGTTCGGATGATATCGGTCCGGTTTTTGAACCGAACCAGCATTTTCTCACCCTTACACATAGCACCTAAATTTCTTTTTTTTAAAAAAAATGTCTCATTGGGCGTACAATAATAACAAAGAAAAACTTTATCTCACTCCACCTATATATAAACTCAAACCTATAACCTTTAGTATCACAATTTTAAAGTTCAACCACTGTCAATTCAACAAAGCATGCACACATAGCGCCCAAATTCCTTTTATATTACTCATATTTATATATATATATATATATATATATATATATATATATATAAACTAATTTATTCACTATATATATAAATGTTTACAATATGTCAACATCATATATATGTTCTTTTTATCTATTCATTTCTAATTTTATATGGCTATATATTAGTTAAAAGCGTTATTTTGTTCATATGACTTCATTTCAAATATTATAAATTACAGTTATTTTATTCATGTAATTTTCTTTGATATCTTACCCCATTTATGCGGAAACCTAATTTAATGTTGGGGTAATATTGTTATTGTTGCCGCTTGTGAGGAAATATCAAATTATGTAAGTGATGAAATTGATTTGGAAGTATAAGAAGACGGCCCATTAAGAGAAGTCCATTGGGTTAACATGTAATATAAAGGGAAATTGTTAAAAATATACATGTTTTATTAAATATTTACAAAATTTATCATTAAGTTAAATTAATTACATATATACAAAAAAACATAAACAATTTACAAATTAACAAAAACATGAGAAAATAATTATATATATACCATGTAACAGTTATCGTAAATATCTAGTAATCGTCTAGTAGTTATCTAGTAAATCAGCACATTACCATGTAGTAGTTATATGGTAAATATCTAGTAATCGTCTAGTAGTTATCTAGTAAATCATCACACACACACAGATATATATATATATATATATATATATATATATAATGTTAGGTATCATTGGTTCCATAAAAAACTATTAAAATTAAGATTTACTAGGTATTTACATATTTAATATTGATCTACTAGATATTTACTAGATATCTACTATATATCTAATATCGATCTACTAGATGTTTACTAGATAACTACTAGACGATTACTAGATATTTACCAAATAACTACTAATGGTATTTTTGTAATTATTTTCTATTGTTTTTATTAATTGATAAATAGTTTATGGCGTGCCCAAATTATGTTGGCTCTTATTGACATTTGTGTAAGAAGCCCTAATTCAAATTCCTCAACAATCCTAAAGACCTTTTAAAGAAAATAATAGTTTGAGTACAACATTCATCAAACATGTATTTTTGGACATTTCAAGTTAACAAGGTTTTCTGTTACATTTAAATATTCTAGTTTATAATTTGTATTTTAAAAGAAATGAGATTAGTGCACCAGGTTGCCTCTTTTTTATACGAAATGAGATTAATTGAGAAAAATGGAGTACATCTTGACATAATTCGTTTAATTTGTTACAGTAAACTTCTATAATTTAAGACATTTTGTGGTAAAGATTTCCCATTGCAGTTAAATTGTTCCATATTTCATAGCGTAACCTCAAAATAATTTTTTTAAACAATAAATATATTCATATAGATAATCTTATTCGAACTAATATCTTGCTCAAGAACACTGTGTTATCTTAAAAGTTAAAATTGTATACAAATAACTCAATCGGAAACTGAGTTCATTTGTGTTAAAAAATAACTGATGAATTGATTTTACACTTTTATTATCATTGATTGAACAAATAACAACCCCAAAAAAACAAAGAAATCTGTGGAAGCATCATATTTCCATCTCGGATTTATAAGCAGCCGGAATCTGAATCTTTCGGCGAAACATGTCCTTTTCATTCTCAATTTCAATCAAACTTTTTATGACAATGTCACTTGCACTTGTAACAACTTCTGACCAATTCCTGCGACCAAACATTTCAAAACACTTGAATATTATGAATCTAAATGCTCAATAACGAAAAAATGCATGTGCGAGTATGTGTTTGTTGATATTAGAAGAAGAATGAATTGTAAAATGCATCTTCAGCTGCCTCAACTTGATACATTTTGCCAACTGCCCCCTCAACTTGGCAAAGGTGTACCAGATTGTCGGCTGGATGCCACGTGTCAGCTTCTAGTTGGAGAAAGAAACCAAAAGTTTGAAAAGTTAAATCAACCGGAAGCTGGCATATCGCATTCAGGCGACAATCTGGTGCATTTTTGCAAAGTTCATGGAACTAATATGAACAAATGAAAGTTCAAGGGTGGCAAACGACAAAACTTGCCAAGTTGAGGCGGTTGAATATATATTTTGCCTTGATATAAATAGTTATATACCCTTTGAAGGAGTCAAAAGTTAACCCAACGGTGTACTTGGTTTCCTCAAGAGCCCAACTAAACCTCCGAATATCATCGGTCGAACATTGTGACATATTTTCGGTACTAACCCGAAGCTCAGAGGGTTTTATGTCACAAAATATCGGAATGACCTTTTTGTTTGTCTCCATAATTAGAGCTAATTCATGAAGGCAAAAATAAGACTCACAATATCTAGGAGACAAAACAGCAATACCAACTTTACATTGCTTAATTGCCTTATTGATATTGTCAAACAACTTGTCACCCGGTTTCATATTCTTGTTATCCAAGAAAGGCCTTAGGTTTAACCGACAAAGGTTGTCGTAAAGCAATGTGGCTACCGTGCGTTTCGTGTCTATGCCTCTATGGTTAATGAACACATCGCACGGTTTTATGGCTCGATTCATTGTCTGAGTCTGGCTCAAAAATTGGCGTTGTAGTTTTACAATGGATGAACGATTCATGGCTTTTGGATTTTAAAATAGAAATGTGAATGTGAAAGTGAAAAATAAGAGCTTGATGTTTGCTTGTAAGATGAATGCATTTTGTAGTAGAGGCTGTGCCTTATATAGAGAGAGAGCACATGAATTGAAAAATGTAATTAGAAAGTATAATTTTTACTTGTATAGTTGAATTTTGAAGGAAGAATAGAATTGCATGTGAAAGGGCTGAAAATATAAAGCGTGTATTTGATTTTGATGGTTGTGAGCTTAACCTTGGAAATTCTTTTGACTCCTTCAAATACGTACCAACTAGTATATTGCTAGTATATTTAGCAATGAGAGAACTGCAATTTAAGTTCCCTTCACAATTTCTTAGAAAATGGATAATTTAATAACTCTTTACACTCTTATTACCATGAAGATTTTGGTTTCCAACTTCAAATCTTATAAATATCGGCGCGATATAAATTTATTAGGGCCAAAAAAAACTATGGCTCAAAATATCACCTATCAATAGAAAATATTATTAAAAGCTATCTTATAAACAATTTCTTGAATGGAATTATTATATGTTATACAGATTTTATTGTGTTGAATAATATAATTTTCCATTGAAACTTAATAATTACTAAGAAAATATTATATTGTTGCCCCTTTTCTATGATTATTTGTTGCCCCTATACTTGGTCAAGTATCATAGGAAAGATTGAGACCTAAACTTCTAGACACTCATAAGATTAAAAAAAATATATAGCTTATAGATTAAAACTTAAATAGTGCTTATGGGCCATTGTTGCACTCCAATCCCTACTCCAAAATTTGAGTAGGGCACATGATGCTTCAAATTTGGAGTATATGTTCACTACTCCATTTTGTGGGTGTATTATTATATTATTATTTTTTACTTATATATTTTATTAAATTAATAACTAATTAATTGTAATTTTATTATTATGAGTTGGGTGTATGTGTTTTTAGTAATTATTAACATTTTATTTATTTATTACTTTATAATAAATTTTTGAATTGGTTATAATTAAATATTAAATATTAATTGTATTATATTTTAAATTAATAGTTATCATCTAATATGAATAATATTTATAGATTATAATTGAATATTTTCGTTAAATAATCATAGAAATATAATGTTTATAAAAAATAATATAACAATTTTTATTGTTTGATCAAAACAATCTTTTTGGAGTAGAATAATGGGGGTAATGGATTGAACAGGGGGTGGAATGGACAAATTTTTTTAATTATTCTCTAATAAAGGAATAAATCATATGTTATAATTAATAAAAGGAAAATGACAACTTAAAAAAATAAAAAGAACAATTAGAAAGTAAAAAAAAAACTATATAAAAAAATAGGACAGTAGAGATTGATCTCTGTTCTATCCACTCGTCCAAACCACTTATTTGTAATATAATTAATATTTTATTATATTTAAAGCTTAGGGGCCTGACCACCTTTCCTCTGTGAGTAGATCCGTCTCAGGGATTGAAGTGAATTTTTTGTAATAACTCTATTAATAAGAGAAATAATGTAAAAAATAGAGTTTATAATAGAAAAATAGTAGGTTAAACAGGATATAAAATTTATCATAGAATAATTCATTCATTTAAAAATACATGTGTTCAATTCCACACATGCGAGATCATTTTACTAATACCTATCTCATTTTGTTTGGAACCACTAAAATTTTGTAAATTGGTAGCCATCTAACCTATTAATAACTAGGAATTTCATGTGAGCAATTAAATTGATAGATAGTTTCATGTATTAAATCGAAAAAATGACTTAATAATCGAAAATATATTAACATAAATCAGTCTATGGATCCTATTATCAATTGTGTGCGGGAACAAGTACATTTTAGTGTTGCAGTATACTATATGGAAGGTCTTTGACTGTTACAAAAATCAATTTTCTTTCTATAAAAGGGGTCTAATGGAATAAATTAATTCATTACGGTCCAATAAGAGACAAGAATGAGGAGAACAGGAGAATTATATGATTTTGAAAGAAAAATTAAAGAGAATCATTCAAAATTCAAAGTGTAGAATAGGCATAAGAATTTTCAACTTCTAACGAAATATGAGAAAAGTTTGGCACTAATTATATCATCTAACCTTACTTTGGTTGTGATGATCTTGCCCTTTTACAGGGCGTGGGCTTTTTTTTTTAACTAGTTTCATGGAATAACTATTTTATTGAATATGATAGCTATGAATTAATGAATATGAGGTATGATAAATTTTTAATTTTAGATCCATCATAGTTATTTCTAGATATAAACATATTATGGGATTATAAGTTCTTTGACTCAACCAAGAATAACTATTTCATGAAATGTATAAGAGATAGGAATAACTATGATTAGACATGTTCATGCGCCCGGGTACCCGCCTAATCCGGCCCGAGCCCGCTCAAATGGGCCAGACTTGGGCTCTCATTCCGGCAAGAGCTCGAGCCTGCTAAAGCCCGATATTTTATGGGCCGGCTTGGTTTTTATGCAAATATCCAAGCCCGACCCGAGCCCAGCCCGATGAATATTTATTATATTTATATAATATATTTAATAATTGTTTTGAATTTTTATATTTTAATCTATTGAATTTTTACAATAATACTATCTATTTATTAAATTATTAAAGTAGAATTTAATTGTATGTAAGATTTGATATATTTGCATAAAATTTTGTCTCTTTTTTTACTCTTTTAGTATACCAAAAAAATTAAAAGAAATGGGTTTTTGGCTGGGCTTGAGAATGACCTCTAAAGCCTGGCCTGAGTCAAGCCCGAGCTCGAAGTTTTAAAATGTGGGCTGAACCGGGCTTGGGTTGATATTTTTAGTCAAAAATCGGATTAGGCCCGGCCCGAACCTGGTCCAGCCAACCCGATGAACAGGTCTTACTATGATAGATCTAAAACAATTATCCAATAATATTTTACATGCTTGCATTTATTTTTACTATCTTTTATAGAATAGACATTTTGTGAACCAAATGTCAAGGTTATCGGCTTTAAGGAAATTGTTAATTATGCTTTATTTGGACAATAATTTCTAACCAACTTTAGATTAATTACCTAAAGCTCATATTAAGTTTTTAATTAACCAAAATACGCTTTCCGTAACTTCTTTACGCCATATTCACTTTATTACTTACTTTTATACGCTTTTTCATTATAACAGAAATATAACAGAATTGTATCAGGTACAAAACTGTTATAATTCTGTTATATATTCATCAAACATTTAGACCAGACTTGTAGCAGCTCCATTCATATTCCTATCTGATACAATAATGTTATAAATCTATTATATATTCATCAAACACTTGTGTTAGACATTTATCATGCTTGTAGCAGATATATAACAAATATGTAACAGATATGTATTAGATATATAACAGATACAAAGAAACATTTCATTCATATTTCTATCTGATGCAATACCGTTATAAATCTGTTATATATTAATCAAACACTTTTATTAGATGTTTATCAGGCTTGTAGTAGATATGTAACAGATATGTATCAGATATGCATTAGATATGTAACAGATATGTAGTAGATATGTAACAGATACAAGAAACACTTCATTCATAATCCTATCTGATACAATACTGTTATAAATTTGTTATCTATTCATCAAACACTTGTATTAGACATTTATCATGCTTGTAGTAGATATATAATAGATATGTATCAGATATGTATTAGATATGTAACAGATATGTATAAATCTAGTACAATTTTGTTATAAATCTGCTAGAGGTACATAAGAACAAACAATAAATCTATTATCATCCAATAAATCGATTTGGTTTTCTGATTGTGAAGATAAAAAACGCAGAATCACATATCGCAAAAGAGAAATCACAGAAGGAAATCGATAATGAATAAACGATTCAAGAAGAAAAAACGCAAGAATGAAGTAACATTTACGAACAATGATCTCTGTTAAGAGAAAACGAGAGCGAATTGTATTTAAATGAGCTACAATCTTTCCTTATTTGCTGGTTTGTACATGTTTGGGTTAATTAATTTATCAAATATGCATTTAGATAATTAGCTTTTCCCTCTGGCTTTATATGTACTGTGGGCTTGACGTGTGTAATTAGGGGCCATGCCAAGATGTCTTCCACCAAATTGTTCAACTACATTTATGTATTTATATTTTTTTTTATAATGGAATTTGTTTTGTTTGTTTGGTTTTTTACCTATCTTCCGCAAAGGATTTTCCTTTTCCTAAAACTCGGAATTCATAGACATGTCTCAAATCGAATGGATATTTATCATATTGGTACGATATGTGTTTCCGAAACCCCTACCCTTTTTACCTACACACAAGATAGGAGACAACGACTGTTAGCCTGAACTTTTTTGATCCATTTGTTAACATATTTGTATGGTAGGAGAATGAT
Source organism: Euphorbia pulcherrima (assembly GCA_947683365.1). Taxonomy (NCBI): domain Eukaryota; kingdom Viridiplantae; phylum Streptophyta; class Magnoliopsida; order Malpighiales; family Euphorbiaceae; genus Euphorbia; species Euphorbia pulcherrima. The sequence goes on from CANTUS010000004.1 coordinate 74,732,122, forward strand.
AGTGAACCAACGTTATACATGATAAAAAAAAATGACATGGCTATAAGCAAATTATAGTTGTTTTACGTTGTTTATCAATCTACCACGTAGTCTTCCTCCTTTACCTAGGCTTAGGACCGGCAATGCGCAAATACGCACAGGCGGAGTTAATGATAGTGAATAATCGATAGTATAATCTTATATGATCTTACCTTGGTTAAGAGGTCTACCTTAGGAGCCTCAATTATCACTAAACCCCTAATAAGATCATCTGAATGAAGATACATGTCGTTTGTACAAACAACAAAATATTCTTTTGGACAAGTGTTGTTATGAGTTTCTTCAAAGTGCTAATCTAGTAGGAATCAAAAGTTTGTGTTTTCTGTTTAAGGAACAGGATAAGATTTGTTATTGCACATACATTTATAGGAAAGGGGACAAGTCTCAGAAGCTTGAGGAAAAGAGGAACAAAGTGAAGTAACTATTACTAATTTACAAGGAGTACATGACCGACATGCATGGCTGCAATCTGGTAATCTTGACCCTGCTATTAGCTCAACCCATCTATTTTCCTTCTTTACTATTTTGCTTCTTCTTTCTTCTGTAATTCTTCGGTTATTTTCATCGCCTGCAAACATATATGTATAAATTAATTCATTTTATGTTGGAAAACTAAACTTAATTAACATTGAAGTATTAAATTAGAGGCAATAGATGTGTAAGTCAATTGAATCAAGTGCATGATGAGTTGACAATATAGAAGCATGAAGTGTCAATAAGCATATATGGCAAGCAATTCAACAAGTTGGTTACCTAAAATGGGCAGCAATTCAACAATAGGATGGGCGGCAAAGCTAAATAGCTTGGGTGGCAAAATGCATGAGTCAGCATATTGGTTAGTGATAGGTGTCAACACATGATTGCAAGTGGAAATAGAATAGAGACACATGTCTTGTTTGTATTAGAAGAGTGATGACTATTGTGTTTGCTCAGATGCTATAAATAGAACACTTGTAATATTAGAAAACATGAGCAGCAAAATGTAGTCCTTTGTTGTCAACAAAGTGTATTTTCTGTTTTAGTATGTTTTTTGAATAAAGCTTTAAAGTTTGAGAGTTTATGTTTTAGTAAAGAGTTTATCGATATGTAGTCGGTAATATTTATCAAATTTCCTACATGGTATCAGAGCGGAGGTTCGTTCTTGAGCCATTTCGAGCCTTCCAAAAGAAATTCCCGAGAAAAAAAAATCGAGTTTAAAGAAGTTGCAGCTGCTGCGCAGAAAAGTGTTGCAAAAGGCTGTCTAAACCGTTGCAAGAAATTGCAGAAACTGTCGCAGTACACGAAAAGTGTTGCCTAAAAATCCATAAGTGCATACGCCCAGAAAACAAGTTTTTTCCAGAATTGCAAGGAAAATTACCTTGCTATTTCCTTGCTGAATCTGTCAAGGCTATTGTGATGAAACAAGGTGTTGCAAAAAGTCCCAAAAAGCGTTGCAAAATCCCCTAGACGATTTGAAACAAATTTTCATTATTTTGCGATTGAGGTTGATTCAGTGAAAAATTTCATGATATAAAGGAAATACCACTATATGCAATGTTATGTGAATTACTGCCAGAGTTTGCAGTAAGAACTGAAAAAAATTGGGAAAGAAGTTCCCAGTTGAATTACCGGTTGAAGGACTCTGTTGAGAGTTCAGTGAAGACTGCCGGATCTTGGTGCAGAAAAACTGTCAGATCTAGGAGCAGTTAGTAAAGACTGCAAGAAGATGCAGCATGTGTAAGCTCTGTAATGAGCCCGGTAAAACATTGCAAGAGGAGCAGTGTTAAAAAAGACTGCGAGTGAAGCAGCGTTTGAAAGTCTGCTAGAAAAGCAGATATTGAAGGTCACAAGTGTGAGCCTTTCTGCAGTAGATTGGTAATTTCCAAAGTTCAACGAATTAACTGAAAATTAAGTTTAAGGGGTAGTGTTGGAAAACTAAACTTAATTAAGATTGATGTATTAAATTAGAGGCAATAGATGTGTAAGTCAATTGAATCAAGTGCATGATGAGTTGGCAATATAGAAGCATGAAGTGTCAATAAGTATATATGGCAAGAAATTCAACAAGTTGGTTACCTAAAATGGGCAGCAATTCAACAATAGGATGGGCGGCAAAATGCATGATTCAGCATATTGGTTAGTGATAGGTGTCAACACATGATTGCAAGTGGAAATAGAATAGAGACACATGTCTTGTTTGTATTAGGAGAGTGATGACTATTGTGTTTGCTCAGATGCTATAAATAGAACACTTGTAATATTAGAAAACATGAGCAGCAAAATGTAGTCCTTTGTTGTCAACAAAGTGTATTTTCTGTTTTAGTATGTTTTTTGAATAAAGCTTTAAAGTTTGAGAGTTTATGTTTTAGTAAAGAGTTTATCGACATGTAGTCGGTAATATTTATTGAATTTCCAACATTTTAATCATCAACAAATATATGTTTAACATTTGTGATAACTAGGGACAAGATTAAATAAAAAAGGACCTTGCATTACTATATTTGTAGCAAAAAAGACTATATTAAATATGTTACAGAGAAAAGTTTGACTAATATTATTTGACTCATTATCAAGTAACATATTATGTGAGTTTTTAGAAAACTATTAAATTGATTCTACAAGCAGGCCCTAAAAATTATTCGGAGTACCTGTTGAGTTAGCATCTTTACCAATTAAAGAAAATAAGCAAGAATTAAAGGCAGATGTTAGAAGCTTATAATTTGAAATAAGAGCCGTAAAATAGGAGTATCCATTATGTTCTTCAAGTAAGGCTTGATAAAGGCAACAAATCAATGTCTAAAATTAATATTTAACATGATCTAACCTTTTATTAATTATTTGTTATTAGTTTAATTAGATTTTTTCGCTAATTAAATACTATCATTTACTAATTTGAAATAAAAAAAACATTTCAATATCGAAATAAAAATATCATTTCAGTGGTAAGTTAATTTGACAAAAAAAAAGTGCATTTAGGAAATTTCCCAAATCCCAACTAGTGAGATAAAATGGAGAAGGAAAGTAACCCGGATTTGTTCATGATCGCCCATCGTCCTTGAACTTTTAAAAGTTTCTCTCGCCCCCCAAATTTTTCTAAAGTTTCTCTCCCCTTGAACTTGTCAAAAGTGTACCTCATGACCTATTTCGACTAACGTGGCAGGCCATTTGGCAATGCTTGAAAAGTCAATGCCACGTCAGCTTTAATGGGTCATGGGTGCAATTTAGACAAATTTAGGAGGGGAGAGAAATTTTAGACAAGTTAAAAGAGGCGAGGGAAACTTTTAAAAGTTCAAAGGACCGGGGGAAGATTAGTTACAAGTTCAGGGGGTTAGTGATGTATTCAGCCAATAGAGAAAAAGAACATACAAGAGTGATGGCATTGCCATGTGGTATCTCTGGCGAAGGTTGGGAGTGCAAGAGCAAGGAAAGCTATGAGAAAGGGGACCCAATTTTTCATTCCTGCAAAATTAAGTGAAATTCAAATTGTAATGAAGAAAAATGAAAGGTATATATAAAGAAAATAGAGGCGGCGGGAAAATTAATTGAATCACATGGAATGAGAGAAACAAAAAGAAAATTCACATGAAAACGGCTACGTCTCCAAAAGCATTCACATGGATTCTTCTCCTCTACTCAATTTATCTCTCCTTATAATGCCATGTGTTTTACTCTTCATTTATTGTAATTTCACTTTCATATTTACTTCCATTTACAGATTTTACTTATTCATTGTCCTATGTTTTCTTTTTATTTTTGGGGAAATATGGAATTTAACCTAAAATCTTAATTACATGTTGTCTTGGAATATAATTCAGTTCAGACCATTTTAATTCAATTTAATTCAGTTTAGCTATGCGTAGTTATAATTTTACACTGAAATAAGTTCAGTTCAGCTCACTTCAGTTTAATTCATTTTACAAAATTGCAATCCAAAAAAACAGGGTCAAAATTAGACCTGAGCAAGAGCCCGTAGGCCCGTAAAGCCCCCCGAGCCCGTCCTTCATGGGATGGGCTTGGCCAAGCAATTTATAATATCAGCCCGGCCGGACCCGAACCTGTAGAGGCCCAATTAATAATTATGACGGGATTGATTTTAGTATCAAAACTCGTACCCGGCCCACTAAATCCGATAAAAATAAAAAAAAATATATAGTTATACATATTATAAAAGAAAATTAACAATTATGTATTTACCGATGTAAATTATTAGACTTAACCGAAAAGTATAGTACTAATGAATTGGATTCAATGGTTCTTAATTGCTAAAGTTACTGAATAATTAAATTATTTCACTTCTCAATACAGGCAACTGGGTTTTTTCTCTGTCTTCTAAAATAAATATAAAAGTAGTATTAATATTTTATTATAATTATTTTTTTATTAATTAATATTCTAATTTTTAATTAAAAAAATTAATTATTAGGTTTTATAAACGTCTGGCCCGAACCCGACCTTTATTTTATATAGATTGGAAAGGAGTTGGGTTTCTATTTTTTTGCTAGGCCCGATTGAGCCGGCCCGAACCCAGCCCAACCCGGAAATGCCCAAGTCTAGTCAAAATTGAATTAACACCTTATGTTTCTGCATCATTGCAAAACTGTACAAATGATTTTCTCGCCTTTTCAATATTTATGTCTTCAACTTGCATCTTTCCTCACTTCAAATAAAATTTGCAACTTCAAACACGTCTTATTTTCTCCAAATTGTTTAGATTATAATTTTATAATGTCGTAATTATAAATAAATTTGTATGAATTTTTAACCAACCATATAGTCTTAAACTCTGAGTGTAAACCCTAAATTCTCCAAAATGTTAGGACCAACTGAAAATCCTTTTCTTTGCTGGACAGACAATTTTAGTTGCAAAACGTTTTTTGTAATTACATATTTTGAAGGGTAAAGTAAAACTAGAATTGGGCTTTCCATGGACCGGGCTTAGACACTCATTTTTTTACTATGTCTCATCCGAGTACAATCCCTCTAAAGCCTGAAGTTTTGTAAGCCGGGTTGGTTTTTGTAGGAATATTCAAGCACGGCCCGAGTCAGACCCAACGAACATTAATTTTATTTATTATATATTTATATATTGTATTTAATAACTATTTTAAATTTTTGTTTTTTTTTATCCTATTTTAATTTTGAACTTTACTATAACTAGTCTTAATATATATTAAAGAATTCATGTAAAAATTTATCTTTTTTTCTATTTAGTCAATAAAAAAATTAAAAGATAATATTATTCATGTGCATGGGTTGGGCTGGGAATGACATAGCAAGCCCGACCTAACCCTAAAGTTTTAAAGTGTAGGCCGCACCAGACTTAGATTAAAGGTTTCATTAAAAAGCCCGATGAAGTCTGGCCCGACCAATGAACAGGTTAATATAAAACTACTTTTTAATCAAAATTTTACTAAATTAAGTTCTCGATAATTTGTTGAGATTTATAGGCTACATGATTTGGGTTATGTTCTTTTCAATATATAAGTAAATATATTAAACTGAACTGAATGATGCTGAACTAAACTGAACTAAAACTGAAAATACTTAAATGAATAATATTGAAACTGAATTATAATTAATAATATAAATAATATTTTAAAATATTAATATATATTAACAAAATAATTAATAATACTTTAAATAATATTATGTATTATAATAAAAAATTTATTAATTTTTACATACAATAATAATAATTAAATTTACCATTATAAATTATTATTATTACATTTTATTTTAATTATTGTTATAAATATTATTTTTTATTATTTTTATTGTTCTTAATAATTATAAAATATTATTAATTTTATTTATTTAATAGTAATTAATAGTTTTTAAAATATTATTATTAGTTACTTTTTATTTATTATTATTTATGATTAATAATATTAAAATAATGTATAAATAAAATAAAATTAAATAAAAATTGAAATAATACTATTATTATTATTAATATTTATTTATTTTATTATTTATTATTTATATATATTGATATTAATTAATAATATTAATATAATATATAAATTAAAATTTAATACTAATTATTGAATACTAAATACTAAATATTAATTGATAAAAATGAAATGAATAGAATATAATTTAAAAACAAACAACAGTCAAAAAGTTGCAACCAAAGGCCCATATTCTTGTTACAGGCCTTATCCATTAACTTAATATTCTTAGTCGAACCATAAATTTGATTTTTAAAATTAATTATATAAACTCCAACTCAAGTAATAATTGTTTCATACATCAAACTGATTTTGATGTTTATATTAACTTATCCCTAATAATTCCTTACCTCCTTAAATTTATCTAAAGTTTCTCTAGCATTCCTCAAATTCGTATGAATTGCACCAGTTAGCTAGCTTTTGCTGATCTGGAGATTTACTTAAAATCTAGGCAAGTAAGAGTAATTTTTTAAGGGGAAAAAAAGAAAAATTAAAAATCAAAACATCACTTAATTCACCGTTCATCTTCTTCCTCCCTTAAGCCTCTCTGCCATTTGTAAAATTGATCTTCCTGGGCTATGGGTACTAATGGACTCTTCAATTTCATTTTTTGTTTTCCTTCTTATGGTGAGTTATTAATTTGATTTTGGGATGTAAAATGGGCGGCAGTGGCGGAGATGGAGAAGTTGTTTGCAAAATCCGGCGAGCTAAAGGTTTGGCTGATCTTGCAACCTGTGAGTTTGGCAAAAGGATTCTTTCTTCACTGCAGCCGAATTGGTTTAGGAATCTGTTGATGTGTATGTGCTCTTCGTTTTCCCCTAATTTAATTTGAGTTTGGTTTTCATTTTTACTGTTAGGGATTTTGATTAATTTCACTCAAGTTTGTATGGTTGTAATTTTCTGTTCTAATTTCTCAGTTTATGGATTATGGCATCATGAAATTGCTCTTCATGTATTGGAATCAGTCTTAATTCATTGAAATTTTCCAGAAATTAGATGCCGGCATATTATAAGTGACTTTGATGGGAGAGCGGCTATGTAGCACGGAAATGGAAACGGAAACGGGAATGTAACCGGAGTTTTTCGTGGCATGAAGCACGGTGGTCGGAAATTGAAAAGTTAGATGCAGAGAATTGGTCCTTCATGTTGAGAATTTGAGGCATTGGATGATTTTCTGCAAATGGAGGAATTTCAACACAAAAAATTGAAATTGGTGGGCTTGGTTCATGTGAGACGAAATTGATATCTTCTGCTTCTGGTTTTGATTCTTCAAATATACCCATTTGGCTAATTCAAGTTTGAAGATGGTGATTTTAATTTGGTATTTGGTATTTTTATTATTTGTGCCACGTGACAAGCTTTCATTGGATGGACTTTTCTAATTTTGAAACTAGTTGCGCGTGTAATTCAATCTCTTAGGTGTGATTGGTTTTGTGTTGCTCAGGGAGCTATGGAGTGCATTTTATACAAATTTAATGGGTGTGAGAGAAACTTTAGATAAATTGAGGGGGCGAGAGGAAAATTTAAAAATTCAAAAGGGCGAGCGGTTAGTAGGACAAATTCAGGTTCGAATCCATTAAGCCTTTACAAAATCATATATATTGCGTCGCTTCTAAATCGGTAAAGTATCCGTCTAGACTTTCACTTAGTAATTCAAATAATAATAAAATAGGTTGAAGAAATAGAATACAACCAATATTTATAAAAAAAAAGAGTATTTTGAGATAGACCGGCGATCAAGCGGTGTGTCTTAGAACTCTTTTCTTTGAAAAAAATCAATTCAATTTAATTCCTATTTTGAAATTTATATCTTTTAAAAATGTTGATGCCAAAACATCCTAAAGAATGCTTAAAATATTAAGTGTTAGGGTATCTTCTAAACACAAAATGGAATCTAGTATCCGGATAGAATATATATCTCTTATGAAATCTTTTAAAAAATATGTATACTCAAGTTTAAGAAGGAACTTATTGAAAGATTGGTTGAAGAAAGGATTTTTTGAGCTAACCTTCACAGAAAGAGAAAGGATCTACCTTCGCAGGAGAGGGTGGTTGTAAGACGGAAAAGATGGTCAAAGTGACTAGCCGTATGAATGGCGTAGCCTATTCGATGCTAAGTAAGCGACGGTGATAAAGAGGAGGCAAGCAAGTAAGTGAGTTTTAGGGTTTAAAATGTGATACCTGAGTATGGGGGTGACCCCATATTTATAGTGAATGACTTCCTTGTTTCATCAGGAGTCTATTTCCTCTATTGGCGGTGAGGAGTCCTTATTAGCTAAGGATCCTATTTAGACGCGATTTCCTCTATAAGAGGTTTCTTCTCATTTATCCATTTAGGAAAGGATATTCTTCCTATTTATTTGTTTAGGAAAAGAAGTCGTGATGGGACTATATCTCCTAATCAGGTCGGTGTGACCAAGACCCTTTATGCGGTTAGCCGGATGGTGAGCCGGCTGCGAGTCCGACTAGTGACGTGGCTCTTTGTTGGTCTTCTACCCGATATCTAGAAAATACCGAGTCAACAGAAGTCCCCCCAAGTTTCTTGTCAAATTCTTTAGGATTTGTTCCGACCGTGTGAGCATTCGGCCAGATTCTTCATCTTCTGTTTTAAATCCGTACGCCGAGTGAACACTCGGTCCCAACTCTTCATCTTCGCCTATAGTCAGTTCGTGATGACTAATTCATCATTAACTTCTTCTCGAGAAACGTGCAACCCGTGGATGAAGTGACCCGTAGATGTAATCAAGGATTGAATTTAAAGAGTTGTCTTTTCGCAACTGCCTTAAATAGTGCATTTCCGCCCATTTCACACTTTTTACACTTCATCTTCTTCCTCGAGCTTTTTGATTTCTCGTTGTTCAGCGACTTAAGGATTTCCGGTGGAATTTTTAAGCAAGCCTTCTTGTTGGTCCCCATGAGGGTCTTTATAGGGCCAGAAGGGCGTAAATGACCTTTTTTCGCGGAATACATAGACTTTAAAAAGTCTTAATGTAGTGTGTTTGATTATGATCCGGATGATGGATCCGGATGATGTAGTTATGACAATATAATGCAATAAATAAAGAGTTAAAGAAATCAAACACAAAGGATTTTATCCTGGTTTGGCCCCGCCTTCTCCAGTCCCCGAAGTTTCCTTCCTCCAAGCTTTTCCACTAGTGGATTCCTTTCCTACTGGCAGGAATCAAGCCTTACAATTTGTCTCTGGATGGTAACCCCTTTCGGATGTAGGATATACCATTAGAAGCACCAACTTTTAGCTGAGTCCTTTAGTCTTTAGTAGGCTATACCACTTAGACTTCTACCCTGAATCTAAGCTGAGTCCTACATGGAGTTCCCACTCAAAGCACCAACTTTAAGTTGTATCCTAATCTCACAACTCACCCAAGTTAGAGATCCTTACACTCTTGTTTTCACAAAGGTTTTGGTTTGGATTTCCTTAAATTTATAACTCACTTAGGAATCCTTACAACAGATTTAGAATTAATTGATTCTTGGAGGGATTGTACACTGATTGAATGCTTATGCTTTGTAACTTGCTTTTCTCAATCAAAACAGCCAACCTTCTCAATTTGTGAAGCTTCCCTTTTATAGGCTTCTATCATAAATGTAGCCGTTGTGGGTTGTTGAGCTTGTAATAAATTCTAACCCTTGATCAGGTTATAGATGGCGCTTTCGGAGCCGTTGATCAATCCGTTAGACTATAATTTTGACCCGTTTGAATCTTAGGGATTAATGTAGAAAAGTTATCAGTGATCGTTTTACTTGGCTTTTTGTGATGCACCAACTTTTACACCATTAGCTTTTTGGTGTGAGCTCCACGCGTCTCCTTATTGGTCTAGGTGAAAAAGTTTGTTAGGTTTTTCATTCCGGTGTCAGTCCTTTTGTCCTTTTCCTAAAAAGTGCAAGCTGTCACTTTTGTCTTATTCATGGGGAAATGATCTTTGACTATGTAGATTAAAAAGTGGAGGGAAAAGTTATCTTTGAAACTTTTTCCCATTGTCTTCAAGCATGAGTCTTTCGGATGTCTTCAGACTTATTGTCTTCGGATCTCTATGCTTCCGGAGTTAGGGCAATCAGTTCTTCCGGATGCTGCTCTTGAGGGATTAAAGTTTATTTCCTTTCCAAGCTTTATTCTGATGATTCTATGTGCTTGGGTACTTAATGTCATCAATGGATAACCTTGGAGCTGGATCTTTGTCCGGATGTTTCCATTTGGATTTAGGAGGATTACATGATTTATGTTTTTATTTCTTTCTGTTGGGAAATAATGATCCGGATAACAATCTAAAAACAAATCCGGATCAAGTTTGAAAGAAACAAAAAAAATGTATGTAATTCTCCCAAATCTAAATGGAAATATCCGGACAAAGATCAAGATACAAGTCATCCATTGAAGAAATTAAATACCTAAGCACTAGAGGAAATCATCCAGACAAAGTTTGGAAAGGAAACAAACTTCTGTCCTTCAAGACTAGCATCCGAAAGAACTGATTGAAGTTATCTCTGGAAGAGATGGATCCGAAGTATATAGATCTAAATGTCATCCGGAAGACCTATATTTCAAACATAGGGAAAGATACAAAATATCACTTTCCCTCCATCCTTTTGGTCTATGAAGTCAAAGATCCTTTTCCCAAGAGAAAGACAAAATGACAGCTTGCATATTTCAGAGAAAGGACAAAAGACTGACACCGGACAGAAAAAGCTAACTACCTTTTTCTCCTAGACCAACAAGGAAGCGCATGGAGCTCACGTCAAAAAGAAATTGGTATGAAAGTTGGTGCATCACACAATGACAAGCAAAACAATCACTGGCAACTTTCTAACCTCAATCCCAATATTTCAAATGGGTCAAAATACAGTCTAACGGATTGATCAATGGATCCGGAAGCTCCACATCATCGACCTGATCAAGTGTGAAGATTGAATGAAAGCTCACCAACCACAACGACTACATTTATGATCAACGCCTATAAAAGGAGATCTTCATCAAATGAGAAGGTCAACTGGTTAATTTACAAAAGCAAGTAACAAAGAAATACTTATTCAATCAGTTGATTCAATTCCTTCAAGAACCTTTTAATTCGAAATCTGTTTTGTAAGGATTCCCAAGTGAAACTATAAACTTGAGGAACTCCCAAAAAACCAACCCTTTGTTAAAAACCTAAGAGTAAGAATCTCCAACTTGGGTGAGTTAAGAGATTGGGATATAGCTTGAAGTAGGCACTTTGAGTGAGATCTCCCTGTAGGACTCAGCTTAGATTCGAGGTAGAAGGCTAAGTGATATATCCTACTAAAGACAAGAGGACTCAGCTAGGAGTCACTAGTGGATAAGCTCGGAGGAAGGAAACTCCGGGGACTAGATGTAGGTGGGGCCGAACCAGTATAAAATACTTGCGTTTGATTTTCTCTCTATTTTACTTTTTTGCATTCTATAGTTATATTTGCATCATCCGGATCCATCTTCTGGATCATAATCAAACACGCTATACTAAGTCTGTAAATTCCAAGAAAAAGGGCCATTCACCCCCCCTGCCCTTATAAATACTCTCACAGGGACCAACAAGTGGTATTAGAGCGAGTGCTCAAACTAGAGATCTAACAATCTTGAGCTAAAGGTCCATATATTTTGATTCACATATAAAAATGAGTTTCCAAAACTCACAACTCCTTCCCGAGGGTATGTCTGTTACCCGTCCTCCACTCTTTAGCGGTGAACACTACACGTTCTGAAAAAACTGGATGAAGAATTTCATCCAGTCACAAAGTATGCAAGCATGGTTAGTTATAAAAGATGGTCCATATAAGTCTACTTATGAAGTAGAGGGTATGACTACCCAAAAGCCATCAAGCATGTGGGATGAGAATGACTTTAAAAAGTTGCTTGAAAATGCAAATACTATTAATATAGTTCATTGTGCTCTTAGTGCAGCTGAATTCAATAGGATATCCAGATGCGAGACTGCAAAAGAGATTTGGGAGAAGTTAGAGGTAACCTATGAAGGAACCACCAAAGTAAGAGAGGCTAAGTTTGATCTACTCCAACAAAAGTTTGAATCCTTTAAGATGGAGCCTAAAGAATTAATCAGCATCATGAACGCTAGATACACAAATCTAGTAAATGAAATGAAAAGGCTAAGGAAGGAGATTCTAGAAGTAGAAATGGTCAAGAAAGTGCTCCGGAGTCTCATCAATGAATGGGAAAATAAAAAGACTATCATTGAGGAAGCTCATGACTTAAATTTTTACAGTTATGATGAACTCATTGGTAATCTTCTAACGCAAGAATTGTCCTTGGAGAGGTATAGCCAACAAGAAAAGAAGCCTGAGGAGAAAAAGAAGGCCATTGCTCTTAAGGTAGAATCCACCGGATCTGCTTCATCTGGAGAGGAAGAGCAAATCAATGAATCAATGAGCACCAAAGATCAACTTGCTCTACTAACCAGAACGCTAAATTGATTCATACAAAAGAAAGATAGAAGGAAATAGAAAAGGTGTGAATCCCGGAAACCAAGAGAAGGCACCTCCAAAAGAGACAAACCCAGAAGGAATCCGGAAGAAAAGACGGATCCGGAGAAAGAGGCCGCTTGTTTCGAATGTAGTGAGAAAGGCCACTTCACAACAAAGTGCCCCAAGCTCAAGAGAACTAAGAAGTTCAAAAAGAAGGCAATGGTTGCTACTTGGAGCAACAGTGAAGAAAGTAGCAGCTCATCTTCAACAGAAGAAGAGGACACTGCAAACTGTGCGTTCATGGCTCTAACTAACCCGAAAGTAGAGCAATCCGAAAGGAACACCTCCAAGCAAGAAACAATGCAAATTAAAGAATCAGAATCAGATACAGCAAACACTGAGGTAAATTCTTGCTCTAATTCTGCTTCTAACCTTGACCTTGCAAAAGCTCTTTCTATTGTTATCAAGGGTGTGAAAAAGAATGCAAAAGCCATCAAGTCTCTTAAAAGAGCAGTACTGGAGTTGGCAGAAGATGCTGAAGTGATGGCACAAGACATCAATCTGGTTAGAGCAACCAAGCATATTGATGTTGTAGAGGAAAACTTCCTAAGGAATGAAGTCCAGATCCTAAATGCAAATGTAATGGAAATTCATAGAGAAATCAATCTATTAAAGGAAGCATCCAGGAAGAGGCCCGAAACAAAGACTCCAAGAAGAGATAATCCTCCTCCTACTCAGAACAAATTTCAAGGACCCCTAATCAAAAGATGAAGGAACCGAGCAGGCAGCCACAAGCTCAAAGATATATTACTGCTCAAAAGGAAAAGGCTAAGGTAGCCTACAACTAACAGAATATCAAACAAAGAAGAAATTATAGAGCTGAAGTTGCACCCCCAACCAACTTTCGGATTTATACCGGACCATCCACCAGTGTGCAAGAAGATGGGTATAAAGGCAACTATGGAAGGAAGGATCTGGAGAAGATCAGGGAAAAGCAAAAGCAAAACATACGTATTTCAGGGTGTAGGTTTTGTGGGAAAAATAATCATATTACTAAATCATGTAGATTACAAATGGTTATTATGATGTTTATTCTTGGCCTGAGATGGTTATTAACCCGAGAGGACCCAAATTTGATTGGGTACCCAAACCCACTTGATCTATTTTGCAGGTATGCCTTATATCCACAGTAGATCAACACACATGGTACATTGATAGTGGAGGCTCAAGGCATATGACAGGTGATAAGAAGGCCTTCATCACATTAACCCGGAAGAAGGGAGGCAAAGTGAGCTTTGGAGATAATTAAAAGGGACAGATCATTGGAAATGGAACCATTGATTAAAGATTGAAGATGTCTCTCTAGTTGATGGACTAAAGTTCAACTTATTGAGTGTAGCCCAACTCTGTGACAGAGGAAGAAAGGTCACTTTCGATTTCGGAGGCTGCTCAATATATGATAGTAAGTCGAACCAACTAATTCTTTATGCACCTGGAGTAAATAATGTATATTCAGTAAACATTAAAAATGAAAATAATAACATCTACTTGGTGTCTAAAGAAGAAGAATCATGGCTATACCACCGGAGGTTAGGACATGTTAGCATGAACCTCCTGTCCAAGTTAGCCAAAAAGGAATTAGTAGTGGGTTTGCCTAAGGTTGCTTTTGATAAGGATCATCTATGCACTGCATGTCAATTAGGTAAACAACATAAGAAAAGCTTCCCTTCCATATCCTACATTCCTTCCAAAAGAGTACTTGAGCTCTTACATATTGATCTATTTGGTCCAATCAAACCATTGAGTTTAGGTAGAAGAGAATACACCATGGTCATTGTGGATGGCTAAGCTCGATATACCTGGGTTCTCCTGCTAACAAGCAAGGATGAAGCTTTTGACCAATTCTCCAAAACATTCATCCGGATAAAAGTAGAACAAGGCATAAGCATTACACACATCCGGAGTGATAATGGTAAAGAATTAAAAAATAAGCATTTTGCTAATTTTTGTGACTCCAAGGGCATTGAACACAACTTCTCTGCCCCTCACACTCCTCAATAGAATGGAGTTGCTGAGAGAAAGAACAAGACCATAGTTGAGATGGCTAGAACAATGCTTAGTTAAAATTGTTTGCCAAAATATTTTTGGGGTGAGACCGTAAGTACAACATGCTATATATTGAATAGAGCTCTCATTAGAAAGACCATCGAAAAGACCCCTTATGAAATCTAGAAGGGAAGAAAACCCAAAATTATGTATTTCAAAGCATTCGGATGTAAATGCTACATCCTTAATGATAGAGAGCAACTAAGAAAATTTGATCCTAAATATGATGAAGCAATTTTCCTTGGGTACTCAACACATAGTAAGGCTTACAGAGTCTTCAGTAAACAAGCCCAAACTGTGATAGAGTCTATACATATAGATTTCAATGAGACTAACACTGTAAGGAAGAAAAGCTACACACCGGAAGATCAAGTTCCGGAAGCAGAAAAATCTGAAGAAAAGGAGGAAGCAGGAATTCCTTATTCATTTCAAATTAAGAAGTACAAAGAGGAAGATGAAGGAATATCCTTTGACCCAGAGGTACACCAAGTTAATCTCAACCCATAGGAGATAGGCCAAGAAGGAATGGTTGAAGCTGAAATGGAGCAAGTCCTAGTTCAACATGAAGGCCTACAAAGAGAAATCCAGACCTACAGAGATCATTCTATCAAAAATATCCTGGATGATATTCAGAATCTAATTAGAACCAGAGGTCAGCTTAACCGGATGATGAGCCATGCTGCCTTTGTCTCTCTTATAGAGCCAAATAAATTTCAAGATGCTGAAGGCGATGAAAGCTGCATGATGGCAATGTAGGAAGAGCTAGATCAATTCACCATGAATGATGTATGGGATCTAGTGCCCTCTCCTAAAGGGAAATCAATCATTGGCACCAAATGGGTGTTTCAGAACAAACTTGATGAATTCGGAGTAGTGGTGAGAAACAAGGCACGACTAGTTGCCCAAGGCTACAACCAGTAAGAAGGAATTGATTTTGAACAAACTTTCGCTCCTATAGCAAGGCTGGAAGCAATCCGGATCCTATGTGCTTTTACATCATTCATGAGGTTTACATTATACCAAATGAATGTCAAAAGTGCATTTCTAAATGGTGTCATTCAAGGAGAAGTCTATGTCAAGCAATCACCCGGATTTGAAGATCTAAAGCATTTGGATCATGTCTACAGGTTGAAGAAAGCTCTCTATGGATTAAAGCAAGCACCAAGAGCCTGCATGAAAGATTAACCTCATTCCTTATATCTAAGGGATATACTCGAGGTAAGGCAAATACCACTCTCTTTATCAAGAAAAAGAAGAATGATATTATTCTAGTCTAGATCTATGTGGATGGTATCATTTTTGGAGCCACTGATGAAAAGATGTGCAGAGAATTCAGCTCTCATATGCAGAAGGAATTTGAGATGTCCATGATGGGAGAACTCAACTACTTCCTTGGTCTACAGATCAAGCAAAGTCTGGATGGGATTTTCATTAA
This sequence comes from Euphorbia pulcherrima, assembly GCA_947683365.1. NCBI lineage: Eukaryota > Viridiplantae > Streptophyta > Magnoliopsida > Malpighiales > Euphorbiaceae > Euphorbia > Euphorbia pulcherrima. The sequence goes on from CANTUS010000004.1 coordinate 74,748,082, forward strand.
TCAATCAAAGTACATTAAGGAGATCCTGAAGAAGTTTGACATGGACAAAAGCAAACCTATGTCCACTCCAATGGGCTCAAATACAATCTTATCCAGGGATTGTGAAGGAGAATATGTGGATCAGAAGCTCTATAGAGGAATGATTGTTTCACTATTATACTTGACAACTAGCAGACCTGATATACACTATATAGTTTGCTACTGTGCAAGGTATCAAGCCAATCCTAAGGATTCCCATCTCAAGGTAGTTAAAAGAATCCTTAGATATCTTATAGGAACCACTAAGGTTGGGTCATGGTATCCTAGTAATGGAGATTTCACACTCAAAGGGTTCACTGATGCAGATTATGGTAGAGATACTCTTGAGAGAAAGAGTACATCCGGAGGCTGCCATTTTCTTAGAGATTGCTTAGTATCATGGTATAGCAAGAAGCAAACTTCAGTTGCATTATCCACTACAGAAGCAGAATATATTGCAGCTGGAAGTTGCGTTGCTCAACTCTTATGGATCAAACAATAACTTAAAGATTATGGAGTGCAATCCGAATGTGTGGATGTTATGTGTGACAACAAAAGTGCTATTGATGTGTCAAAGAATCCGGTGCTCCATAGTACGATGAAGCATGTCAACATAAGGCATCACTTTATCCGGGATCACGTGATAAAGAAGGATGTTGCATTGGTATACATTCCAACCAATGAGCAAAGACTAGATATCTTTTCTAAGCCCTTAAGAAAAGATCAATTTAGGAAGTTAAGGGAGGCTATTGGTATGTCAAATCCAATTTGATCCGGAAGCAAATCCATGGTAAATTAAGACTCCTGTCAACATGATCATCCGGAATTGGGGTAATTGCCAATACAAGCCTAATTCGGAGGAAAATATGCCACGTCAGCAGACAAGAAGGACAAATGGCAGAAAAAGCGCTTTAAAGGTAACTGTTAATTTTTGAATTGCAAAAGTCTATTGGTGGTTACATGTGCGGTAAATTGGACAGTTATTTTTAAAATAAACCATCCACATTCTCTGATTAAACTGGACTTACATCTCTTCTAAAAATTCGACTGCCATGTCATCGATCCAGCCAAAATAGCCGGAGTCCGGATTACCAAAATACCCTTACCTTAAAAAATCTATAAATACCCCAAAATTCATCCTACTCCTCATGCGAGCAACATACTCTTACTGTTATTCTGCAAAAATTCAAATCCAGAACCCTAGCTTTCAAAATCTCTCTCAAATGGCAGACACAAACACCTCAAACACCCTCGAGATCTTACCTAGCAAAAATTTCTTTCAATTATCTGCCTTGAAGGATACGAATTTTGAACCCCTGAATCTCAAAACCTCTGATTTCGTTATTCCCACTGATCACTTAGGTGATGATTACTTATTCAGAATCCCTCCTTTCTTCACCCTAATCGAAGATCAGAATCTGGGTGACTTCCTAAAGATAAACTGCCCTACCTACCTAAAGCTGGTGAAGGGATTTTTTGAAAATCTCAGCGCTCATAACCATTTCAACGCCTAACGCACTAAAGTGCAGGGGAAGGTCATAACTATCACTCCAGAGTTCTTTGAGAAGTATCTGAACGTGAAAAACTCTGGTCTATTGATGAGAAAAGATGGCGATGAAGCTAGAGTTGACTACAATTCCAAATTGTGGCTTCACAAGAATTATTTTGGAGATAAATTCTCCACATACTTCCCCAGAACTCCTAGATTCCTGTAGCACGCTCTAGCAAAACTCATCCTGATAAGGAAGGGATGATTGACTACAGTTTCTTCTCTCCAGCACTGCATCTTGCAACACTGGGTTAGAAGTGTGGAAGTAAACTGGCCAGTCTTGATCATTCACTATCTCAAGACGCATGTGAACTCCCATTGCGCCTTAATCACAAGAATTGTGCAAGCAGCAGAAATAGATTTGACCGGATTTGAAAGCATCTATGGCAATCCTATTCTAGAGAAGAATTTCCTCAATCTTCGATATAATAAGGAGTGGGATAAAGAAAAGGAAAAATAGAAGAGGGATGAGAAAAGAGTTAAGTCTCGGAAGATGGTGGATCTGGAAGATCAAGTGCCTGTCCCTAAGAAGGCCAGAACCATTAAAAGCAAGGCACAAAAGAAGCCGGAAGCAATTCTGGAAAAAGAAGTTGATGAAGACACCCTTCCAATCAGCCAAATCATAAAATCCAGCCCTGAGAAACATAAAGTCAGGGGTAAGCTCATTAAGGCCGCAACTAAGAAGGGTTGGAAGGTGATTGATGAAATTGCTGCCAAAGCAGTTGAGGTTGGAAGGAGGGCAGCTAAGAGAAGCTTAGCTGAAATGGAAGAGGAGGAAGATGATAAGGAGACAATGGATGAGGCTCCTCCTTAAAAGAAACTCAGAAGAAAGGGACTCAATTATGATGAAGCCATTGCTGCCCAAGAGAAGAAGGCTAGTGAAGGGCGGAGACTAGCTGGAATCATGCTAAATGAAGAAGTAAAGCAGTATAGGGAGAAAGCTACTTTAGAAAAAGCAAAATCAAGTAAAGGGAAACATGTGCCCAGAGCAACAGAGATAGTAGGGGAAGATGATGAACAATATGCTATATTACAAGCTGCCATCAAGGAAAACACTAGAATAAACCGAGAAAGAATAGAAGGTTCAGGTGCTTCATCTGGGGTAAATCCAGCCCTGGTACCTCCAATTTTGGTGAATCCTGATGAAATGGACACATTGTCCGAAATCCCTGGAGCTGATTCATTTGTTTTTGCTTCTCATAAAGAAGATCTACCAGAGAATCTGCTTGGATCCAACACTCCAATTATTAATCTTGAAAGTCCTGAAAAGACATTAGAGAAGGGTGTTGAGGAAAATACTAACACACCCGGGGGAGAAAAGATAAGTCCTGTAAAGGCACTTGTAGGGGTGGTTGAGGACAGTTCCAACCATCCGGAGGCTAGGCTGGAGGAAGAAAAGTAGGAAGTTGAGGACAATCAGAATTAGACGCTACAAACCACTGAGGTAACCCATACTCTACTTCATCTTAATTCTGATCTTGGTAAGCATAACTTGGCTACAAATTCTCTTAATGTAGCTAAGGATATAGTGCCAAACCCGGATGATATAACTCCGTAGGAGGGAATGAGTTTGAGTTCTAAAGGGCACACTTCTGAAGTGGACCCTACGGGCGAGGCTCATCCGGAGGAACGGATGGCAGAGGAGGAAGAAGAAGAGAGCTCTAGCTCTAAAGGAACTAAAGCGAAAGAGGAACATCAGTCCTCCGGAAGCAGTTCTAGCTCCGGAGATGAATCCACCTCATCCGGAGAAAAGAAACCCCCCATCGCCAATCCAATCAACATTCCCATCGCCAACACCAAGAGTGCCAAAGTTATAGCTGCACTCAAGCTTTGTCAAGAAGCATCTCAGGAGGAACAAGAGGAAGGGTATGTAAAGCAGAGCCTTCGAAGCATCTGCTCACACTTAAAATCCATTGAAGTAGTGCTTTATGAAGAGTTCCAGCCCTTGACAATTCAGAAGGAGTTTGGTTAAATTATGGAGAGTTTGAAAAGCCTTCCTCGCATTGAGAAGCAAGTTCTGGAATTTCCCACTCCTGGCACTATAGCTGATGCCTTTCTGTCTCAAATCCAGCCAATTATGAATGAGCTCAAAGAAAGCGCCACTACAGCAAACTGGACTACCAGTCAAGCCAATACCATGGCCTCTGATAACTGTGCAACTATCCTTGAAAGAATGTCCTCATCCGCCACTGATCTATCCACCAAAATAAAGGACTACATTGACTCCAAGTTTGAAAACTTGACAAAAATTCATAGAAGACAGAGACCTGAAACCTGCTCTTCTCCACTTAGAAACTGATCAGCAAGTAACCCAGGACATGCTTGCTCACTTCATTGATAAAACCATCCCCAAACTCAAAGAGAAGATACTAGATGATATGGGTGATGAGATGCAGGCCAGAAACTCCGGTATTGAACAATCAATGAATGAATGGAAGAAGCCAGTCTCCAAAGAAATAAAGGATAAAATGGAGTCACTCCACAATATCTGGAAGGGGATCTCAGAGGAAATAACCTTAATCCAAACCGAAATCAACAACTTGTCTATCTCCGGACCCTCTCATCCTCTGGCTATTCCAGAAAGTCAATTCATTCTGGTACTGCACAACCTTGTTCAAGCTATAGGGGACTCCAGATTCATGACCTAAAAAGGTACAACTACTCTTATCAAGGCTATGTTCCCCTATTTTGATCCCAAGGACCAAGAACACATCCTGCGGATTCTTCCTCAAGTCTCACAGTCTTATGATCAACTTCGGAGGTCTCTTTGCCCTTATTATTTGACTCCGCCTATAGTTGATCACATTATTGATGAGCGGGCTAAAGACAACAAAGACTACTCTATCTACTCCTCTGCTTGGCAGCAGTCTTGGGACAAGCGAACCTATATGGTTATTGATCCCCTTGATGGAAGCAAAAAGGGGGAGAAAGATCCGAGTCATCAAAGTGAAGGAAGTGGCAAGGGAAAAACGCTGCAAGTCAGGGAGAGCGGTCCTTTCGGAGAGATAGTTAAGCTATCTAGATGATATTATAATACTTATGTAATAGCTAGATTCACTTTATATGTATTTCTGTAATCTATAATTCTGAACTTCATGATGTTAACTATTGTTAACAACAGAAGTATATATGAAGTGAAGTTCTTAACTATCAAAACAAACGCTTCTAAAGTACAATATGAAATTGTACTAAAACAAACTTAGAAGCTAGAATCATAAAATTATGGGGGAATTAGGATGCTAAATTATTGCGGAGCATTGTAAATGACTAAGTATCAAGAATCATACTTAGTTCATATACCCCTGTCCTATGCTTAGTTGACTTAGGTTTTTGTTTCCATCAAATGGGGGAGATTATTGGGAAATAATGATCCGGATAACAATCTAAAAACAAATCCGGATCAAGTTTGAAAGAAACAAAATCAATGTATGTAATTCTCCCAAATCTAAATGGAAATATGCGGACAAAGATCGAGATACAAGTCATCCATTGAAGAAATTAAATACCTAAGCACTAGAGGAAATCATCCGGACAAAGTTTGGAAAGGAAACAAACTTCTGTCCTTCAAGACTAGCATCTGGAAGAACTGATTGAAGCTATCTCTGGAGTATATAGGTCTAAAGGTCATCCGGAAGACCTACATTTCAAACATAGTGATAGATACAAAATATCACTTTCCCTCCATCCTTTTGGTCTATGAAGTCAAAGATTCTTTCCCCAAGATAAATATAAAATGACAGCTTGCATATTTCAGAGAAAGGACAAAAGGACTGACACCGGACAGAAAACGTTAACTACCTTTTTCTTCTAGACCAATAAGGAAGCCCGTGGAGCTCACATAAAAAAGCCATTGGTATGAAAGTTGGTGCATCACAAAATGACAATCAAAACGATCACTGACAACTTTCTAACCTCAATCCAAAGATTTTAAACGGGTCAAAATACAATCTAACGGACTGATCAACGAATCCGAAAGCTCCACATCATCGACCTAATCAAGGGTGAAGATTGAATGAAAGCTCACCAACCACAACGGCTACATTTATGATCAAAGCCTATAAAAGGAGCTCTTCACCAAATGAGAAGGTCAACTGGTTGATTTACAAAAGCAAGTAACAAAGCAATACTCATTCAATCAGTTGATTCAATCCCTCCAAGAACCTTTTAATTCGAAATTTGTTTTGTAAGGATTCCCAAGTGAAACTGTATACTTGAGGAACTATAAAAAACCAACCCTTTGTTAAAAACCAAAGAGTAAGAATCTCCAACTTGGGTGAGTTAAGTGATTGGGATATAGCTTGAAGTAGTCGCTTTGAGTGAGATCTCTCTATAAGATTCGGCTTAGATTCGGGGTAGAAGGCTAAGTGGTATATCCTACTAAAGACAAGAGGACTCAGCTAAGAGTTGGTGCTTCTAGTGGTATATCCTACTTCCGAAAGGGTTTACCATCTGTAGACAAATTTCGAAGGCTTGATTCCTGCCAGTTGGAAAGAAATCCACTAGTGGATAAGCTCAGAGGAAGTAAACTCTGGGGACTTGACATAGGCGGGGCTGAACCTGTATAAAATACTTGTGTTTGATTTTCTCTCTATTTTACTTTATTGCATTCTATTGCTATATTTGCATCATCCGGATCCATCTTCCGGATCATAATCAAACACGCTACATTAAGACTTTTCTAAGTCTGTAAATTCCGCGAAAAAGGGCCATTCACCCCCCTCTGCCCTTATAAATACTCTCACAGGGACCGACACTTTCAAACATGATCCAGACAGTTTAGTTTAATTTATTGTCCGGATAATTGTTTCCCAACAATCTCCCCCATTCGATGGAAATAAAAACTAAGTACATGGGAATGGAGTATATATGAACTAAGTATGATTCTTGATGCTTTAGACATTTACAGGTTTTACTTCCCCACAATTCTAGCATCCTAACTCCCCCAATATTTTTCAATTCTAGCTTCTAAGTTTGTTTTAGTACAATTGCAGATTGTACTTTAGGAGTAATTTTTGAGAATAAGATATTTTCACTATATATACTTCTGCTGTTAACAATAGTTAATATCAATGAAGTTCAGATTACAAATTACAGAAATATATAATAGTGAATCTAGCTATTACAAGATTTTACAAAAATTATAGCTAGTCTAATTCTCTCCAATGGTCCTCCTTCCTTTTCCTTTCCCCTGCTGGATTCAGGTTCTTGTATACTCTAATAGTGAATCTAGCTATTACAAGATTTTACAAAAATTATAGCTAATCTAATTCTCTCTGGATGGTCCTCCTTCCTTTTCCTTTCCCTTGCCGAATTCAGGTTCTTGTATACTCTTCTCCCCCTTTTTATTTCCAGCTTAGGGGTCTACCACCATATAAGTTATGTTGTCCCAAGCTGCTTGCCATGCATTGAATAAATAATTCAGTCAGCACTACCTTTGGTCCTTTCAGCAATAATCTTATCAACCATTGGAGGAGTAAGATAGAAGGGTCGGATTGTCTTCTTTAATTGGTCATAGGATTATTTGATTGACGGATGAATGCGCAGGACAAACTTTTGATCCTTTGGATCATAGTAAGGGAAGAGGACCTTAAGGAGAGTTGTCATCCCTTTTTGATCAAAGAAGCCGGAGTCTCCAATGGCTTGTACTAGGTTGTGAAACACTGGAAGGAGCTGGCTTTCCGAAATAGCAGGAGAGGAGGAGGATCCGGATATTGAGAGCTTATTTAGGCTGGTTTGAAGGAGAGAGATTTCTTCAATTATTCCTCTCCGTATGTTATGCAAGGATTCTATTTGGAGAGTTATTTCCTTTGTGATTGAAGCTCTCCAATTAGTGATTATCTTTTCAAGTCCGACCAGACGGCTCTGTATTTCAACACCCATGTCATCAAGTATTTTATCTTGGATTTTAGGAATAGTCTTTTCAATGAAATTTACCATCATTTCCTGAACAACTTGTTGGTCTACTCCCAGATCACTTATGGTAGGTTTGGGGTCCTTCTCAGCCATGAATTTTGACAAGTTTTCAAACTTGGTATCCAGATATGCCTTAATGTCTTCTGAGAGCTTAGAAGAGGAGGAAGTTATTTTGTCTAGAACTGATCCACAATTATTTAAAGCCATAGTAGTGGCTTGATCAGTATTTCAATTAACAATGGAGACATTTTCTTTGAGTTCATTTATGGTTGGTGTGATCAAGGAGAGAGAAGCTTCAACAATTGCTCCTGGAGTGGGGAAATCCAAGACTTTATCTTCTATAATCTTTACTGATTTTTTGATTTCGTCCAACTCCTTCTGTACATCCGAACTAGAGGCTTGTCAGAGTAATTCTTTTTTAACTCCTCGGAGATGAGTGCAGATAGTCTGGAGGCTTTGTTTGATGTACCCTTCCTTATTCTCCTCTTGAGCAGCCTCTTTTAGCAGGTGAAGAGTTGCAGATACTTTAGCCTGAGTTGTATTGTTAGTCGGAACTCTTATTGGACTAACCTTTGGAGGAAACTGTTCCTCAGAGGAGTTAGAGGAGTCATCTCCGGAACTAGAGCTGCTTTTGGAGGGTTCATTATCAGCTTTATTATTACTCTCCTCTGAATGGGACAGTTCTTGTTCTTCTCTCCTCTCTTCCGACCTTTCCCCTGAACTGGCCTCGCCCTTGGAGTTTGCTTTAGAAGCATTCTCTTCAGATCTCAGACCCTGTCCCTCCTCCAGAATGATATCATCCAGATTGGGCACTTGTTCCTTAGACACTATTTGAGTTGCAGTGCCTAAGTTGTTCGTATTTATAGTTGCTGTAACATTAGCAGCGAGATCAGTACAAACATTTAAAGGAGCAATGTCAAGGGGTACCTTATTAAATGGCGATGGAATTTGAATGCTTGAGGCTTCTTTCTCTTCACTTCTTCCCACCTCAACCCTCAGATGACAGGAAATGTCCTCTGTCACCCCTTCGAATGCCTTTTCAGGACTTACAATAACTCCTCCAGGCGTGTTAGAACTATCCTCAACACCCTCTACATTTGCCTTTACAGGACCTATTTCTATTAAAATTTTAGCTTTTGGAAGTAGCGGGTTCTCCGGAAGAGGTTTTATGATGGGTAGGAAGTTGAATGAACCAAATTCCGGAATTTTTGACATCTTAGCCAAGGCAACCTGATCTATAAGGATTGGTGTAGTAGAGGATCCTCCGGGTCCTTCTATGGCTAGATTGTTAATCTTGTATTTGTCTGCCACAGAAGCCATCATCTATTCATACTGAGGATCCTCCGAAAGGATATCCTCATTAGATCCGGGAACATTTTTGCCTTTTGAACTTTTGGCCTTGGCCAACTCCTCCACTACAACCCTTTAGCGGCCTCCTCATCAATAATTATAGCAGTTGGCTTCTTGGCTATTTTCTTTTGATGTTTTTGAGCCTTGACTGCTTCATCAAAAGTGCACCCCTTCCGGGTGAATTGCTTCTTTGGCGTTGGCATTTCATCTTCTGTTTCCTCCTCATCAGACCCATTTTTCTCTGTCAGCAAGTCTGATGCTTTTCTTTTCTGGCCTTTCTGATAGCCTTTTCTTATTGCAGCAGTAACTACTACAATGGATTCTCTTTCTTTCGAATCACAAACCGGTCTTTTCAATAAATCAGCTGTCTTAATCAGCCTTCCCCTTGGTTTTGGCTTTTCTGAAGATTTGTTAAGCAGCTGGATGATTGTTTGAGTATCTTCATTTTCTTCTTCATCCACTGGAGCCAGAGCTAATTCTTTCTTTGCCTTATGTCTGGTTGTTTTAGCCTTTTTGGGTACCAGGCCACTTGCTTTCGGATTGGTACCTTTACGGGTCTTGTTTTTCTTTTCTTCTCTTAGCCTCTTGGCTTTATTTTATCCCATGTTTCATTGAATCTCAGGTTCAGGAAGTTCCTCCATATAATGGGCTTTCCTTTGACACCTTGAAATTCGGTCAAATCTATCCGATTTACTTGGAGAATCTGAGTGATAAGAGCCCCATGGGAATTCCTATGGTGCTTAAGGTAGTGAATAAGGAGCACAGGCATGTTGACCTCCCTACTTTCTGCCCAGTGCTTTAACATAGTGCTGGAAGGAAGACACTATGGTTAGTGAGCTCGTCCGGATCAGGAATAACTTTGCTAGCACATGTTGAAGGTATCTTGGGATTTGAGGCTAGTACGTTGAAAATTTATCCCCAAAATACCTTTCCGGAAGCCATATCTCTGGATCATACTTCACTATAGCTTCATCTCCATCCACCCTCATTAAAACTCCGCTATTCTTCATACTTAGGAAATTTTCTAAGAAGTCCGGTGTTACAGTAATTTCCTTGCCCTGAACCTTAGTTCTTAGGGCATCAAATTTCTTGTTGGCTCTTAAATTACATAGAATTCTCGGACTAAATCTGGGTAGGTTAGACAATTTGTTTTCAATAAATTTGTGAGGTGCAGATCCTCAAACAGCCGGGGAATAGGGGTCGGTTTCAAAGAGAAAATTATCCCCCAGAAAATCTGTAGGGATAACTGAATCGGAAGGTTTGTAGTTTATGAGGATGAAGTCTTTATCTTTTAGATCAGATTCTGAAAAGACATTTTGGGTTGGAAGCATTACGGGTCTAGCCTTAGTCATGATTGTTGCCATTTTAAAGAAAGGATTGAAGGAATTAGGGTTTAGGTTTCAATTTTTTGCAGAGTAATAGTAGAGTAGTTGCCCGCATGAGGAAGAAGGGCGATTTTGAGGGGTTTATATAGAAATTTCAAAGTGAGGGTAGTTTGGTAATCCGGACGTCGGTAGTTTGGCTCGATTGATGACATGGCAACCAGATTTTTAAGAGAGAGGTAAATTCAGTTTAACCGGAGAATGAGAACGGTTTATTTTAAAAATAAAATGTCAAATTTACCGCGCGTGTAACAGCCAATAGATGTTTGAAATTCAAAAAGTAACTGTTGCCTTTATGTGCTTTTACTACTATTTATCATTCCTGTCTACTGACGTGGCATCCTTCTGGAATAAATTTCTCTCCAATACTTCTTCTCTTTCGGATTGAGTTTTCTGCCAAGGATCCGGCTTGATTTCAAGCTATCTTCCAGATTAACCCTAAATTGGATTGGACATACCAATTGACTCCCTTAGCTTCCCAAATTGATCTTTGCTTAATGGCTTAATAAAGATGTCTGCTCTTTGCTCATTAGTTGGAATGTATACCAATGCAACATCCTTCTTCATCACATGATCCCGGATGAAATGATGCCTTAGTTTACATGCTTCATCCTACTGTAAAGCACTGGATTCTTTGGCACATCAATTACACTTTTGTTGTCATACATGACTTTTACACATCCAGATTGCACTTCATAATCTTCAAGCTGTTGTTTGATCTATAGGAGTTGGGTAACATAACTTCCAGCTGCTATATATTCTGATTCTGTAGTAGATAAAGCAACTGAAGTTTGCTTCATGCTATACCATGATACTGAGCAATCTCCAAGGAAATGGCAACCTCCGGAAGTACTCTTTCTCTCAAGAGTATCCCTGTCATAGTCTGCATTAGCGAACCCTTAGAGTGTGAAATCTCCATTACTAGGATACCATAACCTTACTTCAGTGGTTCCTAGGAGGTATCTTAGGATCCTTTTTACTGCCTTGAGATGAGAATCCTTAGGATTGGCTTGATATCTTGCACAGTAACAAACTGCATAATGTATATAAGGTCTGCTAGCTGTCAACTATAGGAGTGAGCCAATCATCCCTCTCTAGAGCTTTTGATCAATATCCTCTCCTTCACAATTCTTGGATAGGTCTGTATCTGATCCCATTAAAGAGGACATGGGCTTGCTCTTGTTCATTTCAAACTTCTTCAAGATTTCCTTGGTGTATTTTGACTGGTTAATGAAAATCCTATGTGGACTTTGCTTAATTTGTAGACCAAGGAAGAAATTCAGTTTTCCCATCAAGGACATCTCAAATTCCTTCTCCATTTGAGAGCTGAATTCTTCACACATCCTTTCATCAGTTGCTCCAAATATGATGTCATCCATATAAATTTGGACTAGAATGATATCATTTTTATTCTTTTTGATGAACAGTGTGGCATCTGCCTTGCCTCTGATTTAACTCTTGGATATAAGAAATGAGGTGAATCTCTCATACCAAGCTCTAGGTGCCTGCTTTAGTCCATAGAGAGCCTTCTTTAGCTTGTACACATGATCCAGATGCTTTGGGTTGTCAAATCCGGGTGGTTGCTTAACATAGACTTCTTCTTGGATAAGACCATTTAGAAATGCACTTTTGACATCCATTTGGTACAATGTAAACCCCATGAATGATGCTAAAGCACATAGAATTCAGATTGCTTTCGGCCTTGCTATGGGAGCAAAGGTTTCTTTAAAATCAATTCCTTCTTGCTGGTTATAGTCATGGGCAACTAATCTTGCCTTGTTTCTCACCAAAACTCCGTATTCATCAAGCTTGTTCCGGAACACCAACTTAGTGCCAATGATTGATTTTCTTTTAGGAGGTGGTACAAGATATTGTACATCATTTTTGGAGAACTAATCTAGTTCTTCCTGCATTGCCATCATCCAGCTTTCATCACCTTCAGCATCCTGAAATTTCTTTGGCTCAATGAGAGAGACAAAAGCATGAGCTGACCTCTGGTTCTTACTAGATTTTGAACATCATCCAGAATATTTTCAATGGAATGATCTCTGTGTGTCCGGATCTGTCTTTGCAGGCCTTCATGTTGAATTGGAACGTGCTCCATTTTAGCTTCAACCACTCCTTCTTGGCCTTCATTAAAGTCAATCTCTTGTTGGTTGAGATTAACTTGTTGTATTTCTGGTTCAAAAATATTCCTTCATCTTCCTCTTTGTACTTCTTGATATGGAATGAATCAGGAACTTCTGCCTATTTCTTTTTTCTAGGATTTTAAATTTCCGTAACTGGATCTTCCGGAGTGTAACTTTTCTTACCTGTAGGGTTAGTCTCATCGAAATCTACATGTATAGACTCTACTATAGTTTGAGTTCGTTTATTGAAGACTTTGTAAGCCTTACTATGTGTTGAGTAGCCAAGGAAAATTGCTTCATCAGATTTAGGATCAATTTTTCCTAGCTGCTCTCTATCATTAAGGATGTAACATTTACATCCAAATGCTTTGAAATACCAATTTTGGGTTTTCTTCCCTTCCAGACTTCATATGGGGTCTTTTCTATAGTTTTTCTAATAAGAGCTCTATTTAGAATATAACCTGCTATATTCACGGCCTCTCCCCAAAAGTATTTTGGCAAAAATTTTTCACTTAGCATTGTTCTAGCCATGTGAACTATGGTCATATTCTTTCTGTTAATAACTCCATTCTATTGAGGAGTGTGAGGGGCAGAGAAGTCATGTTCAATGCCCTTGGAGTCACAAAAATCAGCAAAATGCTTATTTTTGAATTCTCCATCATTATTACTCCGGATTCGTGCAATGCTTATACCATGTTCTACTTCTATCCGGATGAATGTTTTAGAGAATTAGTCAAAGGCTTCATCCTTGCTTGCTAGCATGAGAACCTTAGTATATCGAGAATAATCATCGACAATGACCATGGTGTATTCTCTTCTACCTAAACTCAATGGTTTGATAGGACCAAAGAGATCAATATGCAAAAGCTCAAGTACTCTTTTAGAAGGAATGTATGAGATGAAAGGAAAAGTTTTCTTGTGCTGTTTACCTAATTGACATGCAGTGCATAGATGATCCTTATCAAAAGCAACCTTAGGCAAACCCACTACTAATTCCTTTTTGGCTAGTTTAGACAGGAGGTTCATGCTGACATGTCCTAACCTCTAGTGCCACAGCCATGATTCTTCTTCTTTAGACACCAAGCAGTTATTCTTTTTATCATCTTTAATGTTTACAGAATAGACATTATTTACTCTAGGTGCATAAAGGATGAGTTGGTTGGACTTAATATCATAGATTGAACAGCCCCTGGAATCAAATATGACTCTTCTTCCTTTGTCATAAAGTTGGGCCACACTTAGCAAGTTGAATTTTAGTCCATCAACCAGTGAGACATTTTCTATCTTTAATTCCGATCCAATGGTTCCATGACCAATGATCTGTCCCTTTTGATTATCTCCAAAGCTTACTTTGCCTCCCTTCTACCGGTTCAGTGTGATGAAGGCCTTCTCATCACCTGTTATGTGCCTTGAGCATCCACTATCAATATACCAAGTGTGTAAATCTACTGTGGATCTAAGGCATAATCTACTGTGGAACTAAAGCATACCTGTAAAACAGATCAAGTGGATTTGGGTACCCAATCACGGGTTAATAACCATCTCAGGCCAAGGGTAAGCATCATGATAACCAATTTTTAATCTACATAATTTAGTAATATGATTGTTTTTCCCACAAAACCTGCACCCTACAATGGATCTGTTTTGTTCCTGCTTCTTTTTTATCTTTTCAAGATCTTCCCTCCCATAGCTTCCTCTATATCCAGCTTCTTGTACACTAGTGGATGGTTTGAAGTGTATTCGAAAGCTGCTTGGAGGTGCTATTTCAGCTGCACAATTTCTTCTTTATTTGATAGTCTAATGGTTGTAAGCCACCTTAACCTTTCCCTTTTAGGCAGCAGAATATCTTTGGGCTTGTGGTTGCCTGCTAACTTTCTTCACCCTTTGATTAAGGGTCTTTTGGAATCTATTCTGAGCAGGAGGATGATTATCTCTTCTTGGAGCTTTTGTCTCTGGCCTCTTCCTGTATATATCCTTTAATAGATTGATTTCTCTATCCAGTCCCGTTACATTTGCATTTAGAATCTGGACTTAATTCCTAAGGAAGTTCTCTTCCACAACATTAATATGCTTGATTGCTCTAACCAAATTGATGTCTTGTGCCATTACCTCAGCATCTTCTGCCAACTCCATTACTGCTCTTTTAAGGGACTTGATTGCTTTTGCATTCTTTATTACACCCTTGATTACAATAGATAGACCTCTCGCAAGGTTAAAATTAGAAGTAGAATTAGAATAAGAATTTACCTCAGTGTTTGCTATTTCTGATTTTGATTCTTTGATTTGCTCTGTTTTTTGCTTGGAGGCATTCCTACTGGATTGCTCTACTTCCGGATCAGTCAGTGCCATGAATGCATAGTTGGCAGTCTCTTCTTCTTCTTCTATTAAAGATGAGCTGCTGCTTTCTTCGCTATTGCTCTAGGTAGATACCATTGCCTTCTTTTTGAACTTCTTGTTTCTCTTAAGCTTGGGACATTTTATTCTGAAATGACCTTTTTGTCCACATTCAAAATAGGTAGCTTCTTTTTCTTGATCCTTCTTTTCTTCCGGATTCTTTCTAGGTCTGTCCCTTCTGGATGTGCCTTCTTTTGATTTCCAAGATTCATACTTTCTTGGTTTCCTTCTGTCTTTCTTTTGTATGAATTTGTTGAGTATTTTGGTCAATAGAGCGAGTTGATCTTTGGTGCTCAGTGATTCAGTGATTTGCTCTTCTTCTCCGGATGAAGCTGATTCGGTGTATTCTGCCTTAAGTGCAATGACTTTCTTTTTCTCCTCAGGCTTCTTTTCTTGTTAGCTATATCTCTCTAAGGATAACTCTTGGGTTAGATGATTACCAATGAGTTCATAATAACTGTAAAAGTTTAAGTCATGAGCTTCCTCAATGACAGTCTTTTTGTTGTCCCATTCCTTGGTAAGACTTTGGAGCGCCTTCTTTACCATCTCTACTTCAGAGATTTCTCTTCCCAGCCTTTTCATCTCATTCACTAGATTGGTGTATCTAGTGTTCATGCTGCTGATTGATTCTTTAGGTTCCATTTTGAAGGATTCAAGCTTTTGCTGGAGTAAATCAAGCTTGGCTTCTCTTACTTTGGTAGTTCCTTCATAAGTTACCTCCAGCTTCTCCTAAATTTCCTTTGCAGTCTCACATTCGGATATTCTATTAAATTCAATTGCACTAAGAGCACAATGAAGCATGTTAATAGCATTTGCGTTTTCGCGCAACTTTTTAAAATCATTCTCATCCCACATACTTGATGGCTTTTGGGTAGTCATACCCTCTACTTCATAAGTAGGCTCATAAGGACCATCTTTAATAACTAACCATGCTTGCATGCTTTGTGACTAGATGAAGTTCTTCATTCAGTTTTTCCAGAACGTGTAGTGTTCACCGGCGAAGAGTGGAGGATGGGTAATGGACATACCCTCGGGAAGAAGTTGTGAGTTTTGGAAACTCACTTTGTTATATGAATCAAAATATTGGACCTTTAGATTGAGATTGTTAGATCTTTAGTTTTGAGCACTAAGCACTGATACCACTTGTTGGTCCCTTTGAGGGTCTTTATAGGGTCAGAGGGGGTTGAATGACCCTTTTTCGCAGAATACACAGACTTTAAAAAGTCTTAGTGTAGTGTGTTTGATTATGATCCGGATGATAGATCCAGATGATGCAGTTATGACAATATAATGCAATAAATAAAGAGTTAAAGAAATCAAACACAAAGGATTTTATCCTAGTTTGGCCCCGCCTACTCCTGTCCCCGAAGTTTCCTTCCTCCGAGCTTTTCCACTGGTGGATTCCTTTCCAACTGGAAGGAATCAAGCCTTACAATTTGTCTTCGGATGGTAACCCCTTCCGGATGTAGGATATACTACTTGAAGCACCAACTTCTAGCTGAGTCCTTTAGACTTTAGTAGAATATACCACTTAGACTTCCCGAATCTAAGCTAGGGAGTTCCCACTCAAAGCACCAACTTTAAGTTGTATCCCAATCTCACAACTCAAGCAAGTTGGAGATCCTTACACTCTTGTTTTCACAAAAGGTTTGGTTTTGGATTTCCTTAAGTTTATAACTCACTTACGAGTCCTTACAACAGATTTAGAATTAATTGATTCTTGGAGGGATTGTACATTGATTGAATGCTTGTGCTTTGTTACTTACTTTTCTCAATCAAAACAGCCAACCTTCTCAATTTGTGAAGCTTTCCTTTTATATGCTTCTATCATAAATGTAGCCGATGTGGGTTGTTGAGCTTGTAATAAATCTTCACCCTTGATCAGGTTATAGGTGGCACTTCTGGAGCCGTTGATCAATCCGTTAGACTATAATTTTGACCCATTTGAATCTTGAGGATTGATGCTGAAAAGTTGTCAGTGATCGTTTTACTTGGCTTTTTGTGATGCACCAACTTTTACACCATTAGCTTTTTGGTATGAGCTCCATGCTCCTCCTTATTGGTGTAGGTGAAAAAGTTTGTTAGCGTTTTCTGTCCGGTGTCAGTCCTTTTGTCCTTTTTCTGAAAAGCGTAAGCTGTCACTTTTGTCTTGTTCATAGGGAAAGGATCTTTGACTATGTAGACCAAAAAGTGGAGGGAAAAGTTATCTTTGAAATTTTTTCCCATTGTATTCAAGCATGAGTCTTTCGGATGTCTTCAGACTCATTATCCCCAGATCTCTATGCTTTCGAAGTTAGGGTAATCAGTTCTTCCGGATGTTGTTCTCGAGGGATTAAAGCTTGTTTCCTTTCCAAGCTTTATTCTGATGATTCTATGTCCTTAGGCACTTAATGTCATCAATGGATAACCTTGTAGCTGGATCTTTGTCCGGATGTTTCCATTTAAATTTAGGAGGATTACATGATTTAAGTTTTTATTTCTTTCAAACCTGATCCAGATATTTTAGTTTAATT
The DNA here is from genome assembly GCA_947683365.1 of Euphorbia pulcherrima. NCBI lineage: Eukaryota > Viridiplantae > Streptophyta > Magnoliopsida > Malpighiales > Euphorbiaceae > Euphorbia > Euphorbia pulcherrima. Next base: position 74,765,330 of record CANTUS010000004.1, read on the forward strand.
TGTGGTCCGGATCATTGTTTCCCAACACTTCTCGTCGCCGCTTTTTCTTTAACTCCTGTGAGTCTCCAATTTCTTCTTTTGTTCTTTTAGTTTCGAAATGAGCTTTGTTTTTGTGGATTTCTGGGATTTGGCCATGCTTATGCCTTGTTTTGTTTCATATGTCATTGTTCTTAGTTCTAGAAGTTGCTACTGATTTCGAGTCTTGGGCCGCTTTTCTCGCCTGAATCTCACTTTTGTTTTGCCTATGTCATTATCACTGTATTTACCTAGAAATTGCATGCTTGTTTATCACTGTTCTTCAGTTTAGAGCCTTTAGATCTTTTAAATTTACTAGAAATGAGGAAACAATGTGATTCTTCTTCATCCGGTAGTAGTTATGATAGTGTGGAATCCCGTAAATTGCACCATGAAATGGTTGAACTATTGTCTAGGTTGTGCCTCCCTTTGCAAATTGATAAGTCTAATTATCGTCCCACCCCTAGGGTTAAGTGCACCGCTAGGAGGAAGATGAGTAACTCAGATGCGTCTAGTCGGGGTCCGTTTGGCTGATGATGTGAGCGTCAAGCATATGAGCCAAGTAAGCCTTGAGACAGACTCTTCTAAAGTTATGGAAGATCTGGAGAACTATAGGGATGAAGAGTGCCTTCATCCAGATGAAGTGGTGGGCACAAGTAGCCAAATGGAGGGGGAAGGCTCTACTGATGAAAAGGAAGAGGAAGGGAGGAACATGACTCACCAAGTGGATGACATGGTTTCGTGCATCCATGAGGATCATATCAAAAAGGAGGCCATGATGTATCCATGGCTAAGGGGTTGTCACGTTCTCCTTCTGAGTGTGGATCAATGCATGAATGCTCCTCCAGCGGGATACTTCAGCATGTATTTGGATGTCATTAGGGGCAGTTTCAGGTATCCTCTTCCCACATCCGTCGCTAACCTGCTAGAGGTGTGGGGGTTATGTCCGGTTGAGTTGCATCCGAATGCATGGGTGGTGATGATGGAGCACCACCAAATGTGTCTTGACTTAGGCCTAACGCCACCTTTTTTCGTAATGTTTGCTCTATCAAGCGGAACAAGGATGATGTCCATTATCAGTTTGTAAGGAAGAATGAGATGTGCTGCTTCTCCAACTGGCCTTCTTCTGTTCATCATTACAAGGAGTTTTGGTTCTACATCTGGGTGAATGATGACTGCCCTTCTTTTCCTAAAACTGGTCTATCATGACCTTGCCTAAGAGGAGGACTAAAGCCAACGATCCGGACTCCTGGCTACAAATTTTTCGTTCCTCGGAGCAGTACAAGTGGAGTTTTAATTCGGCCGCGTGGGCCTCTATTTTTGGGTACCATCTTCTTGCTCGTGCACCGAATGGGATAATCTATCTTCCTGGGCTGATTGCAGCAACTGCTATACCTCTTTTCTTGTGTATTTTTTTTGTATTTCAGGTAAACATGTCTGATCTTGAATCTGCTCATGCTCTTCTAGCAACCAAGAAGTCGCAGCGTAAGAACAACCACACTCAAGGGGTTGCTGTAAGTGGGGCCAACAGGACACCTACTGAGTTCCAATGATCTAGCAAGTGGGTTTTCATGACCCTTTTGGATACATCCTCCGTACTGGATGCGCAATTCCCCCGCCCTGAGGTATATATATTTTTTCATTGTTACTTAGACTTCTTTGTATGACATACAACTTGACAGTTTCTTGTCGCAGGTTTCCCCATCCGGTCATAGGACGGATGTGGGCTCTGTCTCTCCTCGCCCTTCTCCCCAGCCAGCATTGGCTGAGTTCATAGATAAATCCTTCCCCAACTTCCCTTGGATGGATTTTGCCATGCAAGGTGCTTTAAAAGGCATTTTCCCCCTCCGTGCCGATGTAGAGGGCTATAAAGGGGAACCTGTTGCCTTGCTTTCATCTCTTTTCTTCGAAGACCTTACTTGAGTACGTCTTGTTGCTTTTTATTGATTCTTTGGCTTATGGATATATGCTAATCATTTTTCTTTCATTCTTAGGCTATGTCTTGAGTCTCAGAACTCATCCAGAGGGTCCGTGATAAGAGCATGACAAAGTTAAAGTTAAAAGAGAAGGAGCTTACTGAGACTAAGTGGAAGCTCGTGCTGGCCCAGAAGAATGCCCTCAAGCTCAAGGATGAAAGGGATGAGGCTGGGAGGCTCCAAGCGGAGAGCGACTGGGTGAAAGACGAGGCGGAGGTTAAGGTAGTTGCTTTGGAGAAGAAGTTGGCAGTCGTTCGAGAGGAGGCGTCTAAAGCAAAAGGGATGGCTGCCATGATTACTGACCAACTGGGTGATTGTGGCTTCCTCTATGACGAGCTAATCTTCCAGGCGTGCCAGTGCGTTCACTCAGATCTATCTTGGTCGGACATTGATGACGTAGATTTCCCCTCATATGATGATTTGGCTGCTCATAAGGTTGCCCACGCAGAGGCAGAGAAGGGAGATGAGGAGATTTTAGACCAAGGGTGCTCGGGTGAAAATCAGGCCAAAGAGGCTAGGTTAGCGGAAGACATTGAGAAGACTCTTGAAGAGAATTTTAAAGCTAGTTTGAAGGATGTTACCCAACCAGTTGAGTGATGTTTGTTTTATTTTTTCAGGCCTTCTAGGTCCTTACTTTTTGTAACATTCGTATAGTAGCCCTCCAGGGTTTTTATTTATATGTTTCTTTTTCTTCTTCATCCGTATGCTTGCCGAATGATTTTACTTGCGTTTTTTCTTTGAATATTTCTGTTATGGTTGTTTGCCTTCTCGATCCGTTAGGACGAATGAATGTTTACATTCGGTCATAAGGATGGTTATTGTATATTTTTCCATTATTATTGATGAAGCTTCATTCGGTCTTAGAAACGAATGCTTTGATGTTTTATTCATTCTTTGCAATGAATACTTTTGGTTTGAGATTTTCCTAAGTATACTGCATTCGGTCTTGGGGACGAATGGTTCAACTTAAGATTTTTCTTTGCATGTATTATGCCTTGTACTCTTGCATTTGGTCTTGGTGATGAATGACATGTCTTATATATTTTTGTAGCGTTGTAAGCCTTATTGCTTGCTTAGGTCTTTTGTTATGCCTGAGGGCTCAAGTGTGGCCTAGGTCTTACTACATATGCCTGCGGGCTTACGAATGGCCTAGGACTTTTATTCGCCTGATGACTTCTGGGGCCTAGGACTTTTGTTATGACTGCGGTCCTATAAGCTTAGCCTAGCACTTTTGATATGCCTGAGAGCTCAAGTGTGGTCTAGGACTTTTTGTCATGCCTGAGGGCTTAAGTGGCCTAGGACTTTTTGTAGAGCCGGGTGTGCGTAGCCGGTTTGACGCCAACTCTGTGGTCAAGAAAAGTGCTAAGAGAGTTTGATCAGAACTTTTAAGGTGCACAAGTGTGTAAGAAAAATTGAATCTTTATTTATTAGAAAAATAGAAAGATTATAATATCCGGGCTTATAACATGATGTCGGATGGAAGTCCGCTTAGGGAGTGATGCCTCGTTAAAAGCCTTATTATAGAAAAAACCCAGGGGAAAAAATCTATAGCAAGGGAAAAAGAGTGCAGACACTTGGCCCCTAAGGGTTTGCAGCTACATAATATTTTCTAAGGCTAACTATGTTACATGTCCTGGGGAGTTCTTTTCCATCCGTTTGGCTGAGTCGGTAAGTAGCAGGCCTCGCGATTAAATAACTCTATAAGGTCCTTCCCAGCTGGCTCCTAGCTTGCCTTTATCTTCCAGGCTCTATGAAGCCGCTGTGTCTCTGAGTACTAAGTTGCCTTCTTTGAGCCTCACTTCCCTAACCTTCTTGTCATGGTACTTAGCAATTCAGGATTTGTATGCGCCCATCAGGATGTAGGCTCTATCTCTGTGTTCTTCCAAACTATCTAAGTGGTGTCTTAGGTTGATGTCATTTTCTTCTTCCGTGTAGTGGACTACTCAGTCCAAAGGAGCGCTAATCTCTACTAGTACGACTACTTCCACCCCGTAGACTAGGGAAAATGGGGTTTCTCTAGTCTATCGGTAAGGAGTCATTCTATACTACCAGAGGGCATTGTTCAACTCTTCTGGCCATGCGCCTTTCTCTCCCTCCAACCATTTCCTCAGTTTGTTGGTTCTTATTGTCTGCCCATTTGTCTGTGGGTGTGCTATGGAGGTAAACCGATTCCAGATCTTCAGGCCTTTACAGAATTTTTGAAATTTCACAGAGATGAACTGTGACCCATTATCTGAGATGATCTTGTTTGGGACGCTGAAACAGATGATAATGTGCTCCCAAACAAAATCAATTACTTTCTTAAGAGTGATGGTGTTAACGACCACTACTTTGACCCACTTTGAGAAGTGGTCGATTGCAACGATGATGAACTTCTTCTGTTTGATGGCTTCAGGTATTGGTCCAACAATATCAATTCCCTAAGTGGCGGATGGCCACTTGGTAAGTATAGGTTTCTGCATTGCATGCAGGACATGTGACTTTTCTACATGAATCTGACATTGGTGACAATACTGCACGTAATTGGTTGGCTCTGCTTCCATGGTTGGTCAGTAATACCCCAGGAGCTTGGCTCTTCATGTGATGGTGGAGGCTGCTTGATGGGAGCCATAATTTCCCTCATGTATCTCCTGGATCACATACTTCCCCTCTTCTAGAGTGATCCATTTAAGTAAAGCATCCGAGTAAGACCGTTTGTATAGTGTACCGTTAATAACCAGGTATCTTGATGACTTTTTTACAATTCTAGAAGCTTCAATCTTGTCCTCAAGAAGGACATCTTTATCCAAGTGGTCAATCAATGGTTGTATCCACTTGGGCTCTTTCTGTTCTACTAGCATCAGGTTCTGCTCTTCTATTGTTGGGGCATGAACCGTATGGGTACTTAAACACATCACCAGAGAGGAAAATGAGAAAGCAGATGAGCTGGCTAAAGATGTAGCTAGTACAAATCGATGGAAGAAGCTTAACTGCCTATTTGAAGTATTTGATTATTACTTCCTCTTTTGTTACATAATTCTTATTGATTTGATTGGAAACCAACTTCAAATCGCTTTTGATGCTTATTCTATCTGGAGCAGTTTCTTTAGCCAGTTCCAAGCCTTTGATCATCGCCTCGTATTCTGTAGCATTATTGGTGACTTGAAAGGCTAATTTTGCTGCGTAGCTCATCCGTATCCTCACTGGCCCTTCTATCCAAACTCTGACTCTGGCTCCTTCGTGGGAAGATGCCCCATCAACTTATATGTGCCAAGATTAAGTCTTGAGACCGGGTGAAGGTTCAAGCCCTACGAACTCAGTAACAAAATCTACCAAGACTTGTGCTTTTAGTGCCTTTCTTCCCTCAAACCGTATGTTAAACTCCCCTAACTGTATGGCCCATTCGGCTAGCTGTCTGGAGGTTTCTAGCCTCTGCAGTACTTTTTTCAAGGGGAAATTAGTTCTGACAATGATCGTATGAGCCTGGAAGTAGGGTCAAAGCCTTTCTGCTATTGAGACTAAGGCTAAAGCCAACTTCTCGATTTTTGGATATATGAGTTCGGCGTTCTTCAGTACTTTGCTTGTGTAGTAGACTGGGTGCTGGTTCCTGTCTGCTTCTCTAATCAACACTAATCCTACTGCTTCATTTATGGCTGCTAAATACATGATCAGTTCTTCATCCTTCTCTAGCCGACTCAAGAGAGGAGGTGTTCTTAAAAACGCTTTGATATTTTCAAAGGCTTTCTGGCAGTGTTTGTCCCAACTAAATGCTTTGTCTTTCTTGATGGCTCTGTAAAATGGGAGGCATCTATTGGCTAAAAAAGAGATGAATCAGCCAAGAGCGTTTACCCTTCCATTCAATCTTTGAACTTCGTTCAATGACTTAGGCGGCTCCATTTTTATGATAGCTTCTATCTTTTCTGGGTTCACCTCGATTCCCTTTTGGGTAATTAGGAAACCTAGGAATTTACCACCTCTTACTCCGAAAGTGCACTTTTCTGGGTTCAATTTGAGCTGATACTGCTGTAGGGTTTTAAACATGGCTCTATTATCTTCCTCGTGTTCCTCCAAGCTTCTACTTTTGATGATCATATCATCAACGTCGACTTCCACTATTTTTCCTATTTGGCCTTTGAACAAGTCATTCACCAGGCGTTGATAGGTGGCTCCAGTGTTCTTCAGGCCGAATAGCATAACCTTGTAACAATACGTTCCTTCATGCGTTATGAAGGATGTATTTTCTTTATCAGCCTAATCCATGGGGATCTGGTGATACCTTGCTTTTGCGTCTAGTAAGGAGTATATGGAGCAACTAGCTATTGAGTCTACCAGTTGATCAATGCTGGAAAGCGGATAACTGTCTATTGGCGTTGCTTTATTACAATCTGTAAAGTCCACGCACATTCGTCAAGCTCTATTTTCCTTCTTTACCAAGACCACATTCGTAAGCCACTTGGGGTAGCGCACCACTCGGATGTGGTTGGCTTTCAGGACCTTCAAGATCTTAGCTTTAATCGCCTTCTGCCTATCTGGTGCATGATTGCGTTTCTTTTATTTCACCGGAGATGCCTCCAGGTCATGGTTCAAGCTATATTGAATTACCTCGGGTGGTACCCCAGTTATATCTTTATTTGTCCAGGAAAAGGTGTGTTGTTTTTCTATCATCACTCGGCTGATGTCTGGTTTTACAGATCTGAGAGATCAGCGACTATGCATACTTGCCGATTAGGCCCTACAATTAGTGTTTCTATGAGAATGACTAGCTTAGCATTCTCTATTTCTTCTGGTTCTATGACTGCTTCATCTATCTTCAGTGATGCTAAGTAGGTCTCCTTGCAACTACCATGACTCCCTTTATTGTAGGAATCTGCATGACCAAGTGCTTGATTGAGATTAGTGTGTCTGACTTGGCCAGGAACTGTGTACCAGGATGATGTTGTAGCCTATTGGTACATCAACAATTATAAAGTCCAGTTTTTCTCTCTATTTGGTTTTGTGGTCACCAAGATCAACTTCTAGGGTGGTCGAGTGCTGGAACTGAGTGACCACTAAGGCATTCGAGTGGTGAGTAGGCTGGCAGCATCCGACTGTGATGAAATTCTAGCTTGTCAATAACCTCTTTTCTGATCAAATTGATGGAGCTGCCTGTGTTAACAATGATTCTCCTGACAGTGTACCCTTCTACTAAGGCCTCTAGCACAAAGGGGTCCGCATGCGAGTATTAAGCTCTATTTCTAGAAAGGTCTGCTGAGTTCTGAGCTATCTTCAGTATTTGATCTTTTGCGCTCGGAACTCTTTCCCTTTAGGGAATCCTTCAAAGCATGGTCCACCTGTGATTACCATTTCAAGCCCCTTTGACTTCTGTGATGACTTGTCTTCACCATCCTTCTTTGGTTCGGATCTGCTTTCTTTAGTGATCCCCTTTACAAATTGTAAAGCTTCCCTTGCTCGATTAGAGCATGGATCGCATCTGCTAGGATGCCGCATTCGTCCGTGTCATGGCCTCTAGACTTGAGGAATTTGCAGTACTTATTCATGTCTTTCCCTACAAACTATTCAGGCGTCACCCTTGGATATTTGATGGATTTCCTATCCTTGCTTTTCTACACAGCTAGCAAGATGTCGCTCAAGGGAATGTTCAATTCTAGTCTATAACTGCTTTGGGTGGAAGACTGCTCACAATAGTTCCCCCCTCATTCCTAGCCTTTCGGTCTTCAGGCCGAGCTCTTTCAGATATCTTGTATGGTCTATCGACTTCGTACACTTCAATTAGGTTCTTCGCAATGGTGATCATCTAATACAGCTTTTTAGGTTGCCTTTGAATGACCTCTGCATGGCGTCTTTCATTCCTCGTGCCTCTAATCATAGCTTCCTTGGTGGTCTTATAATCCAGGTCTCGTATTTGTAGGCATGCTTTATTAAATCGCTCAATGTAAGAGTGGGGTGATTCATCCGTCCTCTGAGTGACCTTGTTGAGGGTACGAGTGGTGGTTCCTGCTGGAATGGAGTAGATGAATTGTGCACAGAACTTCTACCTCAGGTCATTCTATAAATCTATGGACTCGGCTGGTAATGAGTCAAACTAGCAGGCTGCCAGACTGATTAATATGTTAGGGAAGTTCCTGCATGCATGTGCTTCCGAGGTGTATGCTAAGTTCATCTTCTTCTTATAGGTTCAGACATGGGTCCGAGGGTCCATGTCTCCGCTATAGTTGTCAATGAATGGTAGCTTGTCTCGGGAGTTGAGCTATTCAGCGAGGATCTCTACACTAAATGGGGAGTCAGAAATATCTAGTAGGGGTTCTTGTAGAGAAACAGTATAGCCATTGAGCCCTTTCTTGAACATCTTTTGGAACTCTGGGTCATCCTAGTATTTAAACTTCTTGGGTTCCAACTGTGAACCCAACGGCGGTGGTGGAGGTAGACGAGTGGAGTGGGTTGGACCCTGATACGGACCGCCCGGGTGGAAGAAGCCTGAAGGAGTAGACCCGCATGGGTAGTGCGCACCGTACGCAGGTTCATTCACCGCGGACCATTCTGCTTGTCGTGCTTTCGATATACCAATCAGATCCCTCCATGAGGGGACTTCCATGCTTCTGTCCGTAAAGGACACTTCTAGGTTGGCATTGTGTTGAGCCGGTTGAAAGCCGCTTCCTGCAATGTTAGGACTCCGGTGAGCATTGTGTGGCCCCACTGAGTGAGTATTGAGAGATCCATACTATTCGGAATTGTGTGGCCCTACGGCGAGAGCGTTGTGTGGCTCACCCTATTGGTGTTGGATGAACCTCCTGGGTGGGTGTTGCAAAGCCCAACCTAGTGGGTGACAGGACGGATGAGAGCGTCCGTATGGTGTAGCAGTTCGCGTCTTGTGTGTCCAGCCATTCCCTCCTTCATCACTCCAAATAGATTCCTTCGCAGTTGATTTTGGTCTTTAGGGGAAACCTAATAGCGCTGAGCAAAACTTTCTAAGAACGTCATTCTGGTTACAGAGTATACTGGTGGCGCTAAGGCGGATTCCATGGTTGGTATTGTGGAGGAGAGGGGTGTCGCTGCAGTTGATTGGGAATTGATCGCCGTCCCTGAGTCGTCGGTGTTGTCATTGACCGCTTGATCATGATTTTGGCTTTCGTTCATCTGGTTGGATTTTTGCATTCGTCGGAAGATAAACTTCGCCGGAGCAATTAAGTTTGTCCACGCTCACCGCACCACTGAAAGATTGGTCAAAGAAAGGGTTCCTTGAGCTAACCTTCACAGAAAGAGAGAGGATCTGCCTTCGCCGGATATGGTGGCTGCAAGACATAAAAGAGGGTCAAAGTGACTAGCCGTGTGATCGGCGTAGCCTCTCCGATGCCTAAGTAAGCGATGGCAATAAAGAGGAGGCAAGTAAGTAAGTGAGTTTTGGGGTTTAGAATGTGATACCTGAGTATGAGGGTGACCCCATATTTATAGTGAATTGTGTCCTTATTTCATCAAGAGTATATTTCCTCTATTGGCGGTGAGGAGTCCTTATTAGCTAAAGATCCTATTTAGGCGTAATTTCCTCTATAAGGGGTTTCTTCTCATTTATCCGTTTAGGAAAGGATATTCTTCCTATTTATCTGTTTAGGAAGAGGGGTTATGACGGGACTATATCTCTTAATCAGGCCGGTGTGACCAAGACCCTTCACGTGACTAGCCGGATGGTGAGCCAGCTGCGAATCCAACTAATGACGTGACTCTTTATTGAGCTTCTACCCGATATCTAAAAAATAACGAGTCAACACTTATATATCATTTTTATTTGGATAATCATTTGTGTTCTAATATTTGGGCCAACTTTATAATTTTCCAATTGTGTCACTCCAAACTTTAAAAATTTTCAATTGTCCTAATTTTGGATAAACCATTAATATTCTTCATAATTTGGTTAAAATACCCTTCTCGATGTCACGACTCTATTTTTGGTTTTATCTTATTCATATGTCCATCCAAAGAGTAGTAGAACTTGTAGCAATTTTCGAATACTTCCAGAATAAATTTGTGAAAAGAAGGTAAGAAATATAAATCAATTACTAGTACTCATTGTTTAGAAATAAGGTTGGATATGATATTACCATTTGATTTATTATTTGTTGAATTACTAGCCATAATAATTGAAGTTGGACTACAAATTTCAAATTATAAGACAATCATAGTGCCCCATGAACAAGCCACTACCTTCCATTAACTCTTGTCTGATTCTTTCCAAAACATTATATTTGGAGTGATGGCTGTGTCACCCGTCAATTAATGTTAATGTCATTGCTTATTATGGTTCGATTACTATTTTTTACCTAATTAACGAGTTGTAGAATGATAGATAGCTAATTTTTTTTATGGAAAACTAGATAAATCATAAATAATATATTTTGATTGATACATAAGTCAAAAAAAAAAAATCAAACAAGAGCAATAAGATAACATAAACAACAAAACAGATTATAAACATTGCAACCTATAATTTCTTAATCTCAAACACTTTCAAAGATTCACAATCATAAGAACAAATGCATACACCATAACATCAATCGGGCCCGCAGATCTTGAGTGTCGTTCTTAAGAGAGATAGATCTGAATATCAAATGTGAAAGATCCACGAATACCTTTTAAAGAAGACACAAAATGTATAGCTGCAAATACATGTTTAAAGAAGACGTCAACGTAATAGAAAATTACAAAAAGTACCTGATGTCACATAAAAAACATAAAAGGAAAAAGAAGACAAAAAAAGTAAAATTAAAATAAAAGTGAGTATAGGATCCGTTTAGCTGTAGAAAACTAGACTTATTTTCCAGAAAATTAATTTAATGAAACTGGAAAAAGGAAACTGATATTTATTAGTTGCAGAATTTTTCAAATTAAAAAACTGGAAAAGACTTGTCAGAATTTTCTAAATTATGCCTTGCAGCAGAAAACATCTTTTTTTATATTTTCTGAAATTTTTCAAAATCAGTTCACACGAATTGTGTATCCAATACAATACTTTATTGATTTTAATATATATATATCACACACTTTTATAATTACTTGTTAATAATATAAAAAATATTTTTTATTAATATACTTTTAGTTTATTTATTTAGTTATTTTTCTTATTTACTTGGTAACTTTTTATTGCATATTTTTGTTGGTCCCTGTGCTTATGTGTTTAAGGTCAGAGGGGGGAGGGAGGGGGGGGGGGGGGGTGAATGACATCTTTTCGCGGAATTTATAGACTTGTAAAAAGTCTGTGTAATGTGCTTAAAATGATCCGGATGTATTGGATTCGGATGATGCAGATATAAATCAAAATGCACTTAAAGTAAAGACTGAGTAAGTAAATTCAAACACTGAGATTTATACCGGTTCGGCCCTGCCTACTCCAGTCCCTAGAGTTTCCTTCCTCTGAGCTTTGTCCACTAGTAGGATTCCTTTGAATCGGGCAAGAATCAAGCCTTTACAATTATCTCTGGATTAGAGGATATACCACCAAGCTAACTACTCTAGCTGAGTTCTTCCGGAAGTAGGATATACCGCTAGGGCACCAACCTTAGCTGAGTCCTCTTCAACTTGTCTCCCAAAATTTCCTTTTCCGGATGTAGGATATACCACTACGGCACCAACCTTAACTGAGTCCTTTTCTCTTGGTATGTTCCACTTAAACTCTCTAGTCTAAGCTAATCCCATATCTCAATACTCACCCAAGTATGAGATATTACACACTTGTTTTATCAAATGATTTAGTTTTTGAATTCTTCAAGTTTATAACTCACTTGAGAATTCTTACACACAGATTGGAGTGTTTAGTTCTTGGAGGGATTTTTGTTCACTGATTGAATTAACTTGAGTTCTTAATGTAATAGCTTCTTATGAAATCAACCAGCTACTTCTCAACATGTGAAGCTTCCCTTTTATAGGCTTTGATCATAAATGTAGCCGTTGTGTACCGTTTGAGGTTGATCTTGAATCTTCACCATTGATAAAGTATGAGGTGGCTCTTCCGGAGCCATTGATCAGTCCGTTAGACACATAATTTAACCTGTTTGAATTGTTGGGATTGATGCAAAAGGAGTCAGTAGTCGTTTGTTTGGCTTATAGTGCACTGCCACATTCTAGGCAAGCTTTGTCAGTTTTGTGAGCTCCACGCACCTGTCTATTGGTCTAGGTTAAAAAGGTAGTTGCCTTTTTCTCTTTCCAAGTCAGATATTTGTCCTTTTGTGAAATGCATGCAAGCTATCACTTTTTCATTCTTCAAGGCAAAAGAAACTTTGACTTCAGATCGATGTGGAGGAAAAAGATAATTTTGAACTTTTTCCTTTTGTCTTTAAATTAAGATCTTCCGGATGTCTTCAGACTTTACCTTATCCGGATGCTTTACAATCAATTTTTCTCTTGATGCTGTTTCTTATGGGTCAGAAGTTTGTTTCCTTTCTAAATTTTAACCGGATACTTTTTGCATGGACTTAGGGATATAATGTCTTTAATGTGTATCCGGATGCTCTTCTTGGACTTAGAGATTTTGTTTGCTTCAAACCTGATTCAGACTATTTTTGGTATGATTCTTCCGGATCATTATTTTCCAACAATTTTTTTCCACTTAATATGATCTAATTTATATAAATTTGTTTTAAATTAATCGATATTGTTTTTTGACCAATAAAACTTAAACATACGTTAACATTCTTGGATTCTTAGCTCCTTATTGTAGTAAGAAATATCTGTTGGTCCCTGTGCGTACACTCAACGAGTCAGAGGGAGGGTGAATGAGTCACTCAATTAACTTAGTAAACTTTTTCGCTAATGTATGAGCTCCACTGAGTAGGTCAACTAGCTGAGCGAAATCTGGAAAAACTTCAAAGTAAAGAACACATATATTTTATACTAGGTCGACAACCTGTGCTTACATCCATTCCTAAGAGAGTGTTTTGGCTTTAATCCATGAATCTCAACTCCTTTACCCTAGGCGGAGAAGCCTTTCACAAATTTCTCCAACTACAGAAAGTACCCTCCAAACTGTAATTGGTCACCCGTTGAGTAGAATACCCTCTTCTATTAGAGCCTCAACTATATCTAAACAAGAGCTAGAATCAACTTATAGAAACATTGATCCAGTTACAAATGATCTGATATTACAATTCTAATGATCTAATCTATTCTCTCTTGTTCAAAGTAGATTCTTGGCTAAGCAGTGCTTTTTCTTGATTGAACTTCTCTAAAGCTTGCTATTTGACAGAGTTTTTAGCTTCTTAGAAATTCATGTGTAATCACCAAGTTCTAAAGATTGCCTTCTTGCTACTTTTATAGAGGAATTAAGAAATTAGCCGTTGAACTTGCCTTGGCATCTTCCGAAATTGACAGCTCATCAATTCACCCTATTGCTTCTTCAAATCAATCTGTTAAGAGATAGAATCACACTATTGTGAGATAGAAATCAATCTGTTAGAGATAGATTGAAATTTGAGCTTCAATTTGAATCCTTTACCGTTTGATGCTAGAAATCAATCTGATGCTATTGTGAGATAGAAATCAATCTGTTAGAGATAGATTGAAATTTGAGCTTCAATTTGAATCCTTTATCGTCTAATGCTAGTCTTCCATTAGAGAGAACTCGTGCTGACTTGCTACGTGTCACTTTCCCATTCCCTCTGGTAATCTGACATTTTACAAAGCCCGCGATACTATATTGTTGATCTACAGAATTGCCCAAATTAGCAAATGACTTCTTGCAGGTTGAATCTGGAAGACTTTATCATTTTCTTCATTAACAAGAGTCTTGTCAAGGCATTAATTCTTTTTGTCTTTGTCTCATTAATGTCCTGCAAAAAGCAACACTAAAAGTAAAGATTCCATTTTTCCTTAAATGGTAAAGTTAGTGCCATTGACATACATAAAGTAACTCAACAAAATGATAAATGATATGCATAGCTGAAATAAAATCTAAATATCACGCGTTAAGTGAATAGTATTTAGTCAGCGACTAAATTACATACTCAGCCCAGAACAACCCAGAGTTAAACTAAATAACTAGGTCAGCGGAGAATTGACATTCTACCCTTGAATTTAATAACTCACATTTAAGCATAGATTATTTATTTTAACACCATTATTGATTTAATTAACTCAAACTAAACTTAATTATTATAATCAAAACTTAAGCACCACTGAGTCAATCCAAACTTGTGCTTGGTTCAACAATCTCCCTCATTTTGATCAATGACAATTAACTGAGCGAGAATTAAATCAATAAGATATTTAGACCAGAGTTACCTTATAATTATGCTTGATATGTCTTTGTTCAACATCTTCATTTAGCTCAGAGTGAATGCTGACTCCCCCCATAATCCTTGATTCCTCTGAGTTCAGCATTCCTCAACACTTCTCATATTTCTGTAAGATGATCGACATACATATATATATATATATATATATATATATATATATATATATATATATATATATATATATATAGAAGAAAATACAAGTAGTTAAGAAGATCTTAACTTAGAATAAAATGAGTAATCTTTTCATATATATAACTTCAGTACATACAACGAAAAGTTAATCTATACTAAGTTTACATTCAAAGCTTAAAGATTACAACAATTTCTATTCTACTTAGGCATAGGTGGTCCTCCAAGGTTAGCTCTTCTTTCCTCAAATGCCTGCTGATCCCATCTTGACTTCTTCTCCTTGGATAGCGCGATCTCCTTTCCTTTCCTCTTATGATTCTCAACATATTGCCTCTGAATATCCTCCAGATCCTTGGACACTTTATATGAAAAATCAGCTACTCTCTAATCTCTCTCTCCTCTTGCTTACCCTTCTCGCAATCCTTCTCCCCCATTGCCATTGCATCCAAAATGACTTGGGTTTGAAGATCAAACGAGCTTAGAGAATCTTCAAATGTCTTAAGTTGTCCATAGATGTTGGTAGAAAGATTCTGCACTAGCAACTCATTGATCTCTTGAGAAATTGCATCCTATTCTTTGAGAAAAGAGAAGAGACCAACCAAGGCGCAAGATTGAGATTGATTGACCTGGCACTGAGCATTAAGTTCTTCCTTGGATATCTGGGTGAGACTGGCCAGAGCCTTAGCTTGCGTATTCTCCCTTAAGATCCGCTCTAGCATGGGAGTGCTTCTGATGTGAGTAGTGACTTCTTTATGAATCTGATCAATTTCTTGTCCATCATTAATGAGATCTGCATGAACATTCTTGATTTGATCACAATTGTGTCCAAGTTTCTGATGAAGCGAAGGTTCATGTTTAGCATCTGCCATAAAAATGTCGCTATTCAAAGCGTTAGAAATGTTCAGTCTCTTTAAAGCTTTTAGCACTTCTCCCTCTGAGTCCTTAACTCCCTTCAAAACTTGCTCCTTCACATCCCTCAGCTCACTGGAGTTACCTTGACTCATCTTGAATGCAGTGATCAGAGCATTAACAACATCTATAATAATGTGTAAGCGAGATGTGTTATCATCATTTTCTTTGCTCAGAATACTATACCCATTTAGCACTACTTGCATTACTTCTAAGAGGGGGTTGAATTTATCTATCATTGAGTTTCTGAAGTTCCTTTCCTCATTCAAAACTTGGCAGTTGCTTTCGTAGATCTTCTCCATAATCTTCTTCAGCTCAGCAACATCAAACTCCAACAGCTCAACATGTTTACCTATAAATTTTAGAATAGGTGAAGTATTGGATACTATAGCCTTTATATGTGAATATTGGGTAGGTACAGACTTAAAGTGAGCCTTCATCTCCTCAACAGCTTCTAAAAACCCTTGCACTAGCTCAATAGCCTTTGCAAGTCTCCTCAAGACCTCCTCAGATAATAGTGATCTAGCAATTTCTAAATCAAATCTGTCCTAAGTCCTGGAAATCTAGCTTTTCCCATCCTTCTTATATCTCCCATGAGCTCACCTTGGGGGTTGAATTGTGGTGGAGGTTGTGGTTGTCGAGGTGGTTGTTGTTATTCTGGAATCTCCTCTATGATTGGAGGACCTTTGATAACTAGTCCTTCTAATAACAACTGTTCACGCACAGGAGATCCAATAGGGGAAAGTAGGGGAATGATGGATGTTTGGTCAGCAAGTGAGGTGTTTGGTTGGTCAGCGGTGGATGTGAATGGTATTTGAGTTTCAGGTAAAGGTTGGGCAGATATGGGTGTAGGTGACAGGGGTGTTTCAGTAGAAAGGTTGGGGAAAAAGAATGGCTCTTCTTGATTCTTCTCTTTCTTCTCTTCTTCAGCACCTTCAACAGTGGACTCACTGACTTGAGCCTGAGATTGCTCAATCAGCTGAACTCCCTATTCAAATACTACTACTTCCTCCTCATCCTTGTCTTCCAAATCTCTTTCATCCTCATCAATAACCACTTTATCCTCTTTAGTAATCCTTTTCTCCTCTCCCTTTTCTCCTCCTTGGCTTCCTTAGTAGTCAGACTGACCTGCTGGCCTGTTTCAAGAACATCAAACTCAACAGCTTGAACTTCAACTACTTCATCATCTTCCAGCTCCTCCTGGTTCTCAATTCCTTCCAGGGCTCCTATCATTTCTTCCACAACTTCTGGAACCTCTTTATAAGCTAAACTAGCTACTCCAGATTTTATAGCTTTCTCGATTTTAGCCTTAGTCTTTGCTGCTGATTCTTCAGCCCTTCTCCTTATCTCTTCTTTAGTATCTTCTTGCTATTTTTGGATTCTTTCTTTCTTAGCAGCCTTCAACTTCTCAACTTCCTCTATATCCTGGACTACGCTAGTTTACTTCTTCACCATAAGCTTCTTTTTAGGCTAACCAACTTGAGGCACAGGAACTGATATAGCTTCCTGTCCTTTATACCTTTCTCCATCAAATCCCTAAAGCTTCAACATTTCTCTTCTTCGATCTGACTAGAGGCATCTCCTCTCTCATCTCTTCCTTAGTTTTCTTTTTCCTCTTCCAATTCCTTTGCTATTAGCTCTCTGGGCTTCTTTTCCTTTGATTCCTTAGTGGATCTGGTCTTTTTAGGAACTTCGGCAGCAATAGGATTGGTGCTTGCTAAGCTCGCATTCTCCACATCCTGCTTGGAGTCTTTCCTGACCTCCCTCTTGTGAGCACGGGATTTTACAGTCCCTCTCGTAAGACAATGATGACGTATACTTGATTTTATTCCTCTTGATAAAAATTCTTTTTTTGGAATTTTTATTACCGATATAAAATTCTCTATGAATTTTATTTTCAAAGAATTCAGTTCAACATATCCGATAATGCCTCCGGTGGTAGCTCAAACTGATGATTTGCAACTAAAAAATAATTTAGTCCTAAATACCCATAAAAAGATAAAAAAAAAAAAGCCTAAAAGTTTAGAAATCGCTTTTGGCCGGATTTTCCTGCTTTTTTCCCTATTTTTTGCTTAATTTTTGGATCTAGCAGAAGCTAATGCTGCCAGCGGCCTCGGCGATACCACCAACGGTATCACCTATACCGCCGGTGGCATGAATTCTGTAGCTGTCAGCTTTTTGCTCAATATCTGTCAAATAATTGATCAAAGTCAATTGTCCACCGAATTTTAGCCTATATAAGCAACCATTTCCAACAGAAATGGGGCTCAACACTTCCCCACTTGATATCTTAAGGAGATTTTGAGTTTTTTTAACTAGTTCTAGTGGGATAAAGTCTAGAAAAGGTAAGAAAAGAGGATTCAATCCATCTTTTCTTGGTTTTTCTTTATTAAACTCTTTGATATTTAGGAGGATTTTAAGTTTAGAATCACTAAAATAGGATTTAGAGACTTAAATCACCCCTTTACTCCCCAAATCATCATTTGAGCTCCCCGGAGGTGTCATTTGGATCACGAAGAGGTGGATTCAAGGCCCCGAGGTAAAGATTCTGAGTCTCATAGCTCTTTAGCTTTCATTTTACTTATTGGTTGTGTTTATTTGCTATTTTGTACTTAGTTTTGGGTTTTCGATCACTTTCGAGCTAAAAATAGCTGCTATAAGAAACTGAAGCCTCCGGAGGCACTTAAAGTCACCGACGGTATCAACCATGTCGCCAGCGGCATCGTTAATACTGCCAGTGGCCACATTTGTTCCCAGCAGCCTTATTTTCTTGTAGGACCCTTTCTTTATGGTATGTAGAATGTCATACAGCCTGCCTGTCTAAATGAAATCGCCAGGGGTATCGGTGATGCTATCGGTAGCCTCATTCGTACCGCTGGCGGTATGAAATTCTGGACAGCAATTTTGTTTTTGTTTTATCTCCAACCTAGTTTAATTTTCAAAGCTAGGATGTACAATGTAATGACGGGGGTCCATAACCTCCTAAAAACATACCTTACCCCATAATATGTGGCATTTTCACTAATAATCCGATTAAAATAATTATCGAGTCTAAAATATGGATATGACAGAATTTTCCCGTAAACGTCATTCAAACCACATTTTTAGCAATCCAATCGGGCTCCATAAATTGTAAAATGAATATGCCTGTTGGTCTAAATAAGGTCATAGGGGGAATAAATGACCCATTTTCGCAGAATTAATAGACTTTAAAACGTCTTTGTGAGTGTTTGATTATGTTCCGAATGCAGTGGATCCGGATGATGCAGATATGAAATATGATATAAATAAGTAAAAGGTTAGAAAATCAAACACAAGAATTTTATCCTGGTTCGGCCCTGCCTACTCCATTCCTCGGAGTTTCCTTCCTCTGAGTTTTTCCTCTAGTGGATTCTTTTCCAACTGGCAGGAATCTTGCCTTACAATTTGTCTCCGGATGTAGGATATACCACTAGAAGCACCAACTCCTAGCTGAGTCCTTTTGTCTTTAGCAGGATATACCACTTAGATTTCTACCCAAACCTATGCTGAGTCCTACAGGGAGATCCCACTCAAAGCACCTACTTTAAGCTATATCCCAATCTCACTACTCACCCAAGTAGGAGATCTTTTATACTTTGGTTTTCATAAAGGTTTTGGTTTTGGACTTCCTCATATTTGTAACTTCACTTGGGAATCCTTACAATAGATTTTCAATGGATTAGTTCTTCGAGGGAATAAGTAACTGATTACATTTTGCAAATTCTCTTGTGTATGCTTTCTCAAAATCAACCAGCACCTTCTTAATTGTGAAGCTTCCCTTTTATAGGATTCTATCATAAATGTAGCTGTTATAGGTTGTTGAACTTGAAATAAATCTTCACTATTGATAAGGTAATATGTGGCACTTCCGAAACCGTTGATCAATCCATTAGGCAGAGATTTTGACCCATTTGAATCCTTAGGATTGGGGCTGAAAAGTTGTCAATGATCGTTTTCCTTGTTTTTTAGTGATTCACTAACTTTGACTCTAGTAGTCTAAAATGTGTGTATCATGAGCCCTTCTTATTGGTCTATGTGAAAAAGATTGTTTCCATTTTCTCTTTCCTGTGTCAGTCCTTCTATCCTTTTCTGAAAAGTATGCTAGCTGTCTTTTATCTTGCATATGAGGAAAGGATCTTCGACTGTAGATCAAAAAGGTGGAGGGAAAAGTTATTTTCAAAACTTTTCCCTTTGCCTTTATAACTGAGCCTTCTGGATAATTCTTTCTGTTAATATCCGGATGCTATTTAATCAGTCTTCCTCCGGATGCTATTGAATAAGGAGTTAGCAGTTTGTTTCCTTTCTAAACTCTAACCGGATGTTTTCCTTTCATGCTTAGGTAATTATCTTCACTTCAATAATTGTCTTTGACTTTGGATGTTTTGGTTATGTATCCAGATACAATTATTTTGGACTTAAGTGTCTTTGTTTACTTGTCCATATATAGTGACTTAGGTCTTTCCGTACTTAGGTGTTTCATTTTCTTCAAACCTGATCTGGATTATTTGTAGTTCTGGATCATTGTTTCCAACAATCTCCCCCATTTGATGGAAACAAAAACCTAAGACATCTAAGCAAAAGGAAAATGGGTTTTATGATCTAAGTATGATTTTTGATACTTAGTCATTTACAATTTTTACCCCCCTATAATTTTAGCATCCTTAACTCCCCCAACATTTTTTAATTCTAGCTGCTAAGGTTTTTCTAGTACAATTGCCGATTGTACTTTAGAAGCAATCTTTTGTAGTAATTTTTCACTATATATACTTCTGCTATTAACAATAGTTAACATCAATGAAGTTTAGAATTATAAGATACAGAAATACATAAGTGAAAAATAACTCTAGCTATTACAATTTTTACATAGCTACAAAATTATTGCTTTCCAGATGCTTCTCCTTTCTTCTCCTTCTCTGCGTCAGCTTTGTCTTCCTCCTTATTATTTTCCCCCTTTTTGTTTGCATCAGCTTAGGGGTCTATTACCATATAGGTTTTACCATCCTAGCTTTCTTGCCAAGCCTTGGAGTAAATATAATAATCCACATTTTCCTTTCCTTCTGCGCTCTATGATTGTATCCACATTGGTTGAAGCTAGATGAAGGGGTCGGAATACCTTCTAGAGTTGGGTATATGACTTTGTCATATAATGATGCATATGTAGAGCATGTTCTCGATCCTTCTTATCAAAGTAGGGGAAAAGGGCCATTAGGAGAGTGGCTATCCCTTTATGTCCGAAGAAGCCAGTTTCCCCAATGTGTTGTACAAGATCTTGAAGGACAGGAAGGAGTTGGCTTTCTAGAATAGATGGCGATGAGGAAGATCCAGAGATAGATATGTTGGACAGGCTGGATGCCAGTTTTTCAAATTGTTTTCCCATGTCTCTGTGGCAGTTCTGGATGCTGGTATTTACAGTAATGAGGTCTTTATGAAGTTCCTCCTTAACATTATTGATGATTGTATCATGTCCATTCATCTGGCCGGCAACCAGTTGCAATATTTTCCATTTGTTTGGCAAACAGTTTAGGCATTTCTTCATCGATGAATTTTGTGAGCTTGTCTAAAATGGCCAGTTGTTTTTCAGTGAGACTAGGGAGCTCTGACTTCTCTTCTTTTTTAGTAATGAATTTTGACAAGTTTTCAAACTTGGGATCCAGATATTCTTTGATTTTAGTTATTTTTAGCCCTAGTGTTGGCTTGATCTACCGAACGATTTGCTGCAGCAATACTTATTTGTAGCTCGTTGAGTACAGGAGTGACCTTGGCAAGGGAAACTTCTGCCACCAACTCCGCAGTGGGAAAATCCTCCACTTTCCTCTCAATATTCTTCACACTCCCCTTTATTTCACTTAGTTTTATTTTCAAGTCCGGAGTTGAGGATTTTTTATTCAACACTTTCTCCACAGATTTGAGTTGCTTACAGATAATCCGGAGATATTGCTTGATATAACTTTCCTCACGTTCTTCCTGTGTAGCATCCTATAGCATTTTTAGCACTGCCATAATTTTTTAACTCTACTTTGATTTAGACTAGCAGTTGGCTTTTTGATTGGACTATCAAAGGAGGAGGTCTCAGATCCTGAGGTACTTCCTATTTCCTCTGATCCGGATGAGTCTTCTTTACTTGTATCTTCTTTAGTGGACTCCTTCTCTTCTTCTTCTTTCCCTTCTTCCAACCTTTCCTCTGGAATGGCTTCACCCTTAATAGTCCACTTTAGAAGTGTTCTCGTTGGGTCCCATACCATGTCCCTCCTCCGAAATAATTTGTTTCCGGTTGGATTGGTTATTTTTAGATGCACTTGAGGATTGTGTATCTAAGTTGTCCTGATTCTTATCTATTGTTTCATGGATAGCAGTAGTATCAGCATTGACATCAAAAGAAACTGTGTCAGGGATTACCTCATTTATTGGTGTTTGATTCTGAGTGTCTGCTCCTTCTCTTCCTTTATCAACTTCCACAACCCTCGGATGACTGGAAATGTCCTCAATCCTTCCTTTAAATGCCTTTTCCAAACTTTTAACCTCTTCCCCAGGCATGTTGGTAGTGTCCTCAACACCCTCTTCATGGGCCTTTTTAGGTCTTTCTTCATTAGTGATCTTAACTTCCGGATTGAGCAAATTTTCCGGAAGTGGTCTAGTTCAGGGCATGAAGGAAAATAGATCTGCTTCCAAATCCTGGGCAATAGTAGCCATATCTGTTGGATTAATTAGAATAGCTTAAGCACCGGAAGAGCCTCCAGGTCCTTTTGTTGTGGGCTTGTTGTTCTAGTTGTTTTCTTTCATGGCTCCCTTTATGATCTCATACTAAGGATTATCCAGAGTGACTTCCTTAGTAGATCCGGGCATATGCTTGCCCTTGGTTTTTTTGGCCTTAGCCAATTCAGCCTCTTCAGCCCTTTTTGCAGCTCCCTCATCTATGATGATTCCAACTGGCTTCTTCATTTTGCTCTTCTTGCTTGCCACAGCCTCATCAAATGTTCAGCTCTTTCTAGTGAACTACCTCCTCTTGGCTTCTGGAGCTTCATCTTCAGTCTCCTCATCCTCCACTATAACTTCTAGGCTTTTGCAATTTTTCTCTTCTTATCCGCTGCCTTTATCAGCCTTCCTCTTGGGTTAGGCTTCTTTGAGTTTTTGTTCAATAGTTGAGTAAGGGTTTAGGTATCCTCATGAACCTCATCCACTGGAACCAAAACAAGATCCAGTTATGCTCTTGCTTGGTGGTTCCGGCCTTCTTGGAAATAGGGGCATCTTCAGCCAGATTTACTGCCTTTTGGCCTCGCTCTTCTTCTCATCCCTCAGCTTCTTAGCTTTCTCCTCATTCTATATCTCACTGAAACTCAGCTTTTTGAAATTTTTCTCCAGAATCTCCTTTCCATGAACAGCTTGAAATCTGGATATATTGATTTCATCAGCCACGAGGATACTAGTGATAAGGGCACCATGTGATTTTCTATGCTATTTTAGGTAGTGAATAATCAGCACGGTATGTTCACAACTTTGCTCTCCACCAAGTGTTGTAATACACAATGTTGAAAGAAGGATATGGTGGTTAAAGAGCCCTACTTGATGAAGATCAACTTAGCAAGAGCATGCTGAAAGTAGGTTAAGAATTTATCTCCAAAGTAATTTGGATGTAGCCACATCTTGGGGTGATAGTTTACAAGCAGTTCATCCCCATCATTTCTTAGTTGTACTCTATCATTCTTTATGTTAAGGTACTTTTTAAAGAATGTCAGAGAGATAGTGATTTCCTTCCCTTGAACCTTAGTTCTGAGAGCATCATGATAGGAGTGTACTCTTAGGTATGAGTAGAATTCCAGCACTAAGTTCGGGTAAGTTGGGTAATTGATCTTGAGCACATCACCCAGATGTTGATCTTTAATAAGTTTGGAGTAAGGGTCTATTTCAAACAGGAAACTGTCTCCTAAGTAGTCAGTAGGAACTACTGAGTCATTGGTTTTGAGCTTAAGAGGCATGAAATCTTCATCATTGAGATCAAATTCTACAAAGATGTTCCTTGGAGGAAGCATTTGGAATTTATTGTTCAATATAATGGCTGCCATTTGAGAGTTGTTGAAGAATTTAGGGTTTGGAAATTGGTTTTTGTAGAGTAATAGTAGTGAGTTGCTCGCGTGAGGAAGAAGGGGAAATTTGAAGGGTTTATATAGGATTTCCAAAGTGAGGGTATAATGGTAATCTGGATGCAGTTAAAGTTAACTGGATTGATGACATGGCAGACAAAATTTATGAGAGAGAGGTAAATGGCGTTAAAATCGGAGAATGGGAACGGTTTATTCTTAAAATAGCCATTTACTTTTACCCGCGTGTAACACCTAATAGATGTTTGAAATTCAAAAACGTGTACAGTTACTTTTCAGTGCCTTTACTGCCATTTGTCCTTTCTGTCTGTTGAGCTGGCAGTATTTGTTCTGAATCCAGAGTCAACATAATTTCTTCTTCTTTTCAGGATTCCTTGACTCATATGACTTCAAACTAATCTAAATTATCTTCCAAATTTTCCTTTAAATTGGATTAGACATTCCAATTGACTCCCTTAACTTATTGAATTGATCTTTACTCAGAGGCTTGGTAAAGATATCCGCTCTTTGCTCATTGGTTGGAATGCATACTAATGTAATATCCTTCTTCATCATATGATACTGGTTGAAATGATACCTGATGTTAACATGTTTCATCCTGCTGTGAAGTGCTGGATTCCTTGACACATCAATGGCACTTTTGTTGTCACACATCACTTTAAAACATCCAGATTGGACTCCATAATCTTCCAATTGTTGTTTGATCCATAGGAGTTGAGCTACACAACTTCCTACTGCCATATATTCAGCTTCTATGGTTGATAAAGCAATTGATGTTTGCTTTTTGCTAAACCATGATACTAAGCAATCTCTAAGAAAACGATAGCCTCCAGTGTACTCTTCCTCTCAAGAGTATCTCTGCCGTAATCTGCATTAGTGAAGCCTTAAAGTGTGAAATTTCCATTACTAGGATACCATAATCCAACTTCTATGGTTCCTTGGAAATATCTAAGGATCCTCTTTACTGCCTTGAGATGTGAATCCTTAGGATTGGATTGGTATCTTGCATAGTAGCAAACTGCATAGTTGATGTCAGGTCTGCTAGTCAAGTACAACAGTGATCTAATCATTCCTCTGTAGAGCTTCTGATCTACTTCTTCTCCTTCATAATCCTTTGATAGGACTCTATCTGATCCCACAGTAGTTGACATTGGCTTGCTTTTTTCCATTTCAAACTTCTTCAAGATCTCCTTGGTGTACTTGGATTGGTTTATGAAGATTCCATCCAGACTCTGCTTGATTTGTATACCAAGGAGGAAATTAAGTTCTTCCATCATAGACATCTCAAACTCCTTCTGCATTTGAGTGCTAAATTCTTCATAAATCTTTACATCAGTTGCTCCAAAGATGATGTCACCCACATAAATTTTGACTAGAATGATATCATCCTTTATCTTTTTGATGAAGAGAGTTATGTCTGCCTTCCCCCGGATATACCCCTTGGATATGATAAATGTAGTGAGTCTCTCATACCAAGCTCTTGGTGCTTGCTCTAAACTATAGAGTACCTTCTTCAACTTGTATACATGATTCGGATGTGTTGACTTTTCAAATCCATATGGTTGCTTGACATACACTTCTTCCCAGATAACTATATTTAAGAATGTACTTTTGACATTTATTTTGAATAATGTGAATCCCATGAATGATGCAAAACCATATAGAATCTGGATTTCCTCCAATCTTGCTACAGGGGAAAATGTTTCTTCAAAGTCAATCCCTTCCTGTTGGTTGTAGCCTTGAGCAACCTATCTTGCCTTGTTTCTCACCATTACTCCGACTTCATCTAGCTTGTTCCGGAATACCCATTTGGTACCAATTATTGACTTAAATTTTAGTGGTGCCACTAGATCCACACATAATTCCTGGTGAATTGATCTAGTTCTTCTTGCATGGCCATCATCCAGCTTTCATCTCCTTCTGCATCTTAGAATTTCTTTGGCTCAATAAGAGAGATAAAAGTAGCATGACTCATCATTCTATTGATTTGTCATCTAGTTTTGACTGGATTTTAGACATAATCCAAAATGGCTTCTACCGGATGATTTCTATAGGTCCGAATTTCTCTTTGAAGATCTGCATGCTGGTCTGGAGCTTGTTCCTCAACTACTTCAATTCCTTCTTGATTATCCATAAAGTTTATCTCTTGATGATAGAGATAACCTTGAGGAACTTCTTAGTTGAAATTAATTCCTTCATCTTCTTCCTTGTATTTTTTGATCTGGAAGGACTATGGAATCTGCACTTCTTCTTTTTCTCCATTGCTTTCAACTTTCGAAGTTATATCTTTCGGATTTGAATTTCTTCTTCCTACTTGGTTAGTCTCATCGAAATCTACATGTATTGACTCTACCACAGTTTGGGTTCGTTTATTATAGACTCTATAAGCTTTGCTATGTGTTGAGTAGCCAAGGAAAATTGCTTCATCAGACTTAGGAACAAATTTTCCTAGTTCCTCTCTATCATTCAGGATGTACCATTTACATCCAAAGGCTTTGAAATACCCATTTTTGGGTTTCCTTTCCTTCCAGATTTCATAGAGGGGTCTTTTCTAAGGTCTTTCTATGAGAGATCTATTTAAAATACAACATGTTGTGTTTACGGCCTTTCCCCATAAATATTTTGGCAAACAATTCTCACTTAGGATTGTTTTAGCGATTTCTACTGTGGTTCTATTTTTCCTCTGAATAACTCCATTTTGTTGTGGAGTATAAGGGGCAGAGAAGTTATGTTCAATGCCCTTGGAGTCACAAAATTCAGCAAAGCGCTTATTTTTGAACTCACCACCATTATCACTCCGAATGCGTGTAATGCTTATGCCCTGTTCTACTTTTTTCCGAATGAATATTTTTGAGAATTGGTCAAAGGCTTCATCTGTGCTAGCTAGCAAAGCTACCCAGGTATAGCGAGAATAATCATCCACAATGGCCATGGTGTATTCTCTTCTACCTAAACTCAATGGTTTGATTGGACAAAAGACATCAATATGCAAGAGTTCAAGAACTCTCTTGGAAGGTATGTTTGAGATGGAAGGAAAGCTCTTCTTATGTTGTTTACCTAATTGACATGTAGTGCATACGTGATCTTTATCAAAAGCTACCTTAGGTAAGCCCACAACTAATTCCTTTTTGGCTAATTTGGACATGAGGTTCATGCTAACATGTCCCAACCTCCGGTGCCATAGCCCTGATTCTTCTACTTTAGACACCAAGCATATATTCTTTTTTATCTTTTTTAATGTTAACATAATAAACAATATTAACTCTAGTGTATAAAGAATGAGTTGATTTGACTTACTATAATAGATTGAGCATCCTCCGGAGTCAAAGGTGACTTTTCTTCATTTATCACAGAGTTGTGCTACACTTAGCAGGTTGAACTTTAATCCATCAACTAATGAGACATATTCTATCTTTATTTTAGATCCAATGGTTTCATGCCCAATGATTTGTCCTTTTTGATTGTCTCCAAAGCTTACTTTTCCACCTTTCTTCTGAATTAAAGTGATGAAGGCTTTCTCATCACCAGTCATGTGCCTTGAACATCCACTATAAATGTACTATGTATGTTGATCTTTTGTGGATCTAAGCCATACTTACAAAATAGATCAAGTGGGTTTGGGTACCTAATCAGATTTGGGTCCTCTCGGGTTATCAACCATTTTAAGCCAAGGATAAACATCATAATAACCATTTTTTAATCTACACAATTTAGTAATACGGTTGTTTTTCCCATAAAACCTGCACCCTGAGATGGGTCTGCTTTGCTCCTGCTTCTTTTGGATCTTCTTTAGATCCTCCTTTCCATAGTTTCCAACATATCCAGCTTTTTGCCTTATGGTCTGTCCGAAATGTATTCAGAAGTTGGTTGGAGGTGCAACTTCTGCTTTGTAATTCTTTCTTTGCTTGGCAGGTTGCTCATTTGATACAGCCTTACCTTTTCCTTTTTGAGCAACTGTGAATCTCTGTGCTTGAGGTTGCTTGCTCACTTTTCTAATATTCTGGATCTCCTTTTATCCTTTTTCTTTAGGAATTTATCAAAGTACTTGGCCAGCATAGCCATATCTTCTTCACTGTACTTTGATTCTTTAGGTAACTTATCAAATTCGAAAGAGGCTGATCCGGCAGAGTCTGCCTTAAGTGCAATGGCCTTCTTCTTTTCTTCCGGCTTTTTCTCTTATTGGCTATATCTCTCCAAGGATAATTCTTGAGTTAAAAGATTACCAATGAGTTCATCATAACTATAGAAGTTTAAGTCATGAGTTTCCTCAATGGCAGTCTTCTTGTTGTCCCATTCATTGGTGAGACTCTGGATCACCTTCTTTACCATCTCTACTTCAGAGATTTCCTTTCCGAGCCTCTTCATTTCATTCACTAGATTTGTGTATCTAGTGTTCATGCTACTGATTGACTCTTTTAGCTCCATTTTGAAGGTCTCAAGCTTTTGCTGGAGTAGATCAAGTTTAGCTTCTCTGACCTTGTTGGTTCCTTCATAGGTCACTTCCAGTTTCTACCAAATCTCATGTACAGTCTCACATCCGGATATCCTGTTGAATTCTGCTACACTAAGAGCACAATGAAGTATATTAATAGCATTTGCGTTTTTACACAAATTTTCAAAGTCATTCTCATCCCATAAACTTGAGGGATTTCGGGTAGTGATACCCTCTACCTCGTGAGTAGGCTCATAAGGGCCATCTTTAATGACCAACCATGCTTGCATGCTTTGTGCTTGAATGAAGTTCTTTATCCAGTTCTTCCAAAACATGTAGTGTTCACCGATGAAGAGTGGAGGACGGGTAATGGACATACCCTCGGGAAGGAGTTATGAGTTTTGGAAACTCATTCTGATACTTAGATCAAAATTTGGACCTTTAGCTCGAGATTGTTAAATCTCTAGTTTTGAGCACTTGCTCTGATACTACTTGTTGGTCCCTGTGAGGGTCTAAATAAGGTCAAATGAGGGGTGAATGACCCTTTTTTGAGGAATTAATAGATTTTAAAAAGTCTTTGTGTAGCGTGTTTGATTATGTTCTCGATACAATGGATCCAGATGATGCAGATATGAAATATGATGCAAATAAGTAAAAGGTTAGAAAATAAAATACAAGGATTTTATCCTAGTTCGGCCCCGCCTACTCCATTCCCCGGAGTTTCCTTCCTCTAAGCTTTTCCACTAGTGGATTCCTTTCCAACTGGCAAGAATCAAGCCTTACAATTTGTCTCCAGATGGTACCCCCCCTCCGAATGTAGGATATACCACTAGAAGCACCAACTCCTAGCTGAGTCCTTTTGTCTTTAGCAGGATATACCACTTAGATTTCTACCCAAACCTAAGCTGAGTCCTATAGGGAGATCCCACTCAAAGCACCTACTTTAAGCTATATCCCAATCTCACAACTCACCCAAGTGGGAGATCTTTTACACTTTGGTTTTCACAAAGGTTTTGGTTTTAGACTTCCTCAAGTTTATAACTTCACTTGGGAATCCTTACAACAAATTTTGAATGGATTGGTTCTTGGAGGAATTAAGTAACTGATTGCTTTTTACAAATTCTCTTGTGTATACTTTCTCAAAATCAACCAGCCCCTTCTCAACTTGTGAAGCTTCCCTTTCATAGGCTTCTATCATAAATGTAGTCGTTGTGGTTTGTTGAACTTGAAATAAATCTTCACCGTTGATAAGGTAATATGTGGTGCTTCTAGAACCGTTAATTAATTCGCTAGACAAAGATTTTAACCTCGTTTCAATCCTTAGGATTGAGGCTGAAAATTTGTCAGTGATCGTTATCCTTGTTTTTTAGAGATTCACCAACTTTTACTCCAGTAGTCCGGAATGTGTGTATCACGCGCCCTTCTTATTGGTCTATATGAAAAAGGTTGTTTCCTTTTTCTTTTTCCTATGTCAGTCCTTCTGTCATTTTTTAAAAAGTCTGCTAGCTATCTTTTGTCTTACATATGGGGAAAGGATCTTTGACTGTAAACCAAAAAGGTGGAGGGAAAAGTTATTTTTGAAACTTTTCCCTTTGCCTTTGTAACTGAGCCTTCCGGATAATTCTTTCTCTTAATATCCAGATGTTATTAAATCAGTCATCCTATGGATGCTGTTGAATAAAGAGTTAGCAGTTTGTTTCCTTTCCTAACTCTAACCAGATGTTTTCCTTTCATGCTTAGGTAATTATCTTCACTTCAATAATTGTCTTGGACTTCAGATGTTTTGGTTATGTGTCCAGATACAATTATTTTGGACTTAAGTGTCTTTGTTTACTTGTCTGGATATAGTGACTTAGGTCTTTTCATACTTATGTGTTTTGTTTTCTTCAAACCTGATCCAGATTATTTGTAGTTCCAGATCATTATTTCCAACAACGCCAATTTGGGTCTTGTTTTGCTGACTAACTATGCATGTTATTTGATATACCTCGTATAATATGCCATATTTGTTCCAACCATTTTCGTGCAGGTAGATTTTGGATAGATGAATGCTAGGCCTTCGGGTATTTTATTTATTGTATAGAACAAATGTATAGGATTTGGAAAGCCTTATAATTATTATTTTATTTTCTGCATTTTATTTGGGATGACTATAATAATTTATTTATTTCCCGCTTTGAATGCTTGATAATGCGATAGCAATATGTAACCCAAAACACAATAAATAGGGTGGATTAAAACTGATTAAGAAAGAATGAAATCTTTTAACTTCGCCAATGTAAAATAGATAACATCATCCGAACTCGGAATCTCTACTGAAGGTATGGTCTACCACCCGGTGGGAAAATCATACCAAAATTTCCCTGATGAGCTGAACCGGGTGGCGACTCTATTTTAAGTACGAGATTTCGATCTCGTATCTTTTGAACATTAAAATATGCAAAACATTTTCACAATCACCATTACAACATCATTTTCAGGAGACCAGTAATGTCGTCCACTCACAGTGGTGACTCTGTTGGGGATCTATCCCTTTAAAATTGAACTTAAAATTTTTAATAAGTTTGAAGGATTTTAATGATGTATTGAAATCATTGGCCAAATTGGAGCTTCATTCTTTTTCATGACGTTGTATCCTTAAGCATGTAGATAGTTCAGTAATATTAAGTGCCCCATTTTACCCTAGAAGCTCACAAAAGTATCACTCATGCCCTCTTTAGAATTGAGGATGCCTAGTGGGTGGATCACTCGTTTCAACCAACGCATGAACTCCTGTGATCGCACCTATTTGGGGAGTGGTTGAGTAACGTGGAATCAAGGTAAATGAGAACCTTCTACATCAATAACCCTATTATGAGCGGACGAACTTTTTCCCGCAAGGACCACGTGAGATGCGTAGCACGAGGCAAAATAACAAACGCTGTGAAGCGAGCCAAAGGATTGATCCTTATTTTAGCGTGATAAAAAGATAGATTAACGAAATCGATGTTGAATTTTAAGTCTAATTTGCATGTTAAGGGATACGAGACTTGAAATCCCATATTTTAAAATAGAGTCACCTCTCGGTTAAGCTCCACTTGGAATTTGGGTACGATATTCCCACCGGGTGGTTAGACCGTACCTTTAAACAGAGATTCCAAGTTCGGATGATGTTGCTTACTTTTTAATTTTTAAATCAAACAGTTTACCTTATGATAAGTGCGACTTCAGTTCTTATGCGATTTATGTCCAGTTAATGTTTGGAGTTTTCATTTTATATGGCCATACATCACACAAAAGCAGTAAATAAAGCAAGAAAATAAATTGTTACATGGCCTTACAAATACCTATACATTTTTCGGGAAAATAAATAAAGCGAGTAATTAAGTAAAAGGGCGAAACCAGGTCCTAACCGAGCTTACCAAATCGGACCCGGCTCTAAACAAGACAAAATATATATGAGAATAATCACAAGTAAGGCATAAATAAATAAATGTAGAAAATAAAGCAAATAAAAGGTAAAAGCATATTTTTGGATTTTTTTCGGGGCTAAAACACAATT
The DNA here is from genome assembly GCA_947683365.1 of Euphorbia pulcherrima. NCBI lineage: Eukaryota > Viridiplantae > Streptophyta > Magnoliopsida > Malpighiales > Euphorbiaceae > Euphorbia > Euphorbia pulcherrima. The sequence goes on from CANTUS010000004.1 coordinate 74,796,706, forward strand.
ATCGGGCATTTAAATGAGCATCTAATCAACCTAATAATCAATAAAATAAACTAAACGACCTAAAATAATAAGGGAAATACAGAAAATATTTTTTTTGGAATTTTTAATGATTATAAAAGATTTTTTTAGATTTTTTTTAGCTAAAAAATCTCATTTTTAGGCCATTAAAAGGTGATTTAACCAATTAAATGATTAATATATCATGAAAAATAGATTAAAAATTATATTATGATATTATAGATTAAATGTGATTTTTCAGGCATTTTTTGGGTGAAAATCGGGGTAAAAAATGCAAGAAAATGATAAAACATGGCTAAAAACACAAAATAAAACAAACATGGACCTTTTGGACATTTTTTACCAGTAAGTCGACTAATTGAGGTGGTACGCCTCTTGAATGACACGATAGACCAACTTAGTGAGCCAGCCTAGGTGTCACTTAGTCGGGCTACTGCCCACTGAAGTGGCCAACCGGAAAAAATGTCTAAACAAGCCAAAATCGACATTTTTGTGCCCGAAAACCCAAGATTATTGACATTTCAAGTCGTTTCTAACATTATTCCAGTAGATTTGGACTTAAAATGTTGAAATAACTTTGATTTTTCAGCTTGCGGGGAAAACCCAAGAAAATCTGGTGAAAAAGTGATTGGCCGCTTGAGCTACACGTAGGCCGACTGAGCGACGTGGTAGGCCGACTCATCGGCCAGCCATGTCGCTCAGGCGGCCTGCCGGTCACCGGAGTGGTCAGCCGGAGTTTCGCCGAAAAGTCACAAAAAACCGAAAACAAGGGCTAAACGCCTGGAAAACCAACCAGAAACACAACAAACAACAATAAATAACTTAAGGAAATAGATTGGAACTCTGAAAATTACTTAAAGGCCGTGAATCCACTCTCAAGACTCGAATCAACCTTTAGTGAGCTTTTGACGAATTTGTGACAGAAATACCGACGAACAGAGACTAATTTAGGAAGGGATTTAGCGATTTGTAAGGAAAAGTCCCTAAATCCTATTTAAATCGGCTTTACCTAAGATTTCTACTTGATTTTAATATTTTAAACTAAAAGATTAAGCCCAATAAAGCCTAAAAAACTAGAATATTTGAATTTCCATAACTTTATAAAGCTCTTTCCTTCTAAAAGGCCTAAGAATTGCTAAAATCTGAATTTCTTTTTAAAAATGAGCCAAAGTCCACAAATCTGAATTTCTGAGGGTTTTTATAGACTCTAGTAAACACAAATTTCATAATCAATCCTCCAAATATTTAAATTTGATGGAAAATCACAAAACCCGGCTTGTAGAGCAAGATAAAACCCGAAAAAATGCAGGGGAAGGGGTCTGCCGAGCCAAGGCCGCATCACATGATGTAGCCTAGGCGTGGTTTCCTAGGCTTGAGGGACCAAGCAGCCGACTTGCCCGACGACGGTGCCAGCCGCCGTTACTGGAGCAGGGGCACCGACGGGGAGAGGAGGCAAGGGCCTAACTAGGGCCGGACTTCGAACGCTCATAACTTTCACTGCGGTTATCCGATTAAGGCGATTCTTGACATTCCGGAAAGCTTGAAGAGCCTAGAATCCAATAATACAAACAAGACCCGCTAAAATTTTTGGATCTTATAGAAAATTGTAAAACAAATTACTGCACATTAGAGAAAGAGAACCGTCAATTCTAAATGCATTTTAATTATTTTTAATTACGGTTAAAGGTACAAATTCATCAAAAGAAGCTTTCCAAAGTTGATTCGACTCTAAAGTATGGAACAGCTGACCCATAAAAGGTTAGTGCAAAAAGTCATCATCATTTTGTGGGTCACCGAAAAGCCCGTGCTCTCAGGCTGCCCCTCATGAGATTACCATTTGACAGGTCAAATGTGATTTCACGAAAGAGCGGATAGGAGGATATACCTGAGTTGCAAATTCTTCAGCCGATTATCTACTGGGATTGCCACCAACAGATCTTTTAGGAGGAACAAAACAAGGATAAAGGGGAACTCCCGAAATGGTTGTTTATGGACTTTTAGGGTTGCGTCATCAACGGACCAGTCAAGAATAGAAAATTCTTTGAGTCGGTTGTCTATAGACGGTACAGGGACGCATTATCAACGGGCCTCTCGAAGTCAAAAATTTGAGTTTGTTGTTTACTGGTGGTTTTGAGGACGCACCATCGACAGACTTATCAAGATGAAATTCTTCTGAGATATGAAATTCTGAATCGGTTGTTTTCTTGGTTTGCCATCGACAGACCTATCAAGAGTAAAAGTCGAGGAGTTAGCATGTGGTAAATATGCTCACTTTTTTATTGCTTAATTGATTTTATGGAAACAAAAAAATTTTCTCCTTCAATTAACAATAAAAAGATGAAATATAAAATACCAGAGTTTAGAGATATCCGGGAGCCGGAAAGAAATAATCGATCGAAGAATTTTGTCCCTTGCTGAAAAGAATATTCCAGAGAATATGCTATGCACTAAATGACAAAAAGAAATATATTTTGTTTATCTTTTACATTTCATTTCATTTCTCTTCTTTTCTTTCACTTTCACTTTCTGTGCATCTTTTCTTTTCTTTCTTTTCTCTTTCCTTCTTCTTTTATTTCCTGCATTTCCTTTCTTCATTTTTCTTTAACATTTTCTTTTCTTCAATAACACCCGAGACATTTCTCAATTTCTCATCCTAGAAGAAAAAATGTACTGCAAGAAAGGGTTTAAGAAGTCTCAACACGTCGATCACGACACGTTACCACGAGGAGAAGATAACAGACGAATTTGTCCGGTTCACTAGGCATGCAGACTGTGGGAGTCTGACACATACATGGGATATACATGGACTTCTCAGGTTCGGATGTTCACCAATTTAGTCGGACATGCTTTTGGCCTTCAGGTAAATCGCTAAAACCGGATTTTTTGCCAGAATTTTCATAAAATGCCATGAACCCAAATTGGATTTTAAGGGTGTTTTAGGCTTGAAATTAGGTGAAATAGGTTGCATAAATGCATTTAGAATGCATCGAGGTGTATTTTAGGACTGATTTGGTTGAATTTGGAGTGAAATTGGGCTAGAAAAGGGGGAAAACAAGGTTTATGGGAGGTAAGCCGTTGCCGGAGGGCTTTTCAGCCACCTCCGATGGCAAGGCTGCGGTCTACCGCCTCGTAGAGGTGGCCGGCTATGGCGAGGCAGCCTGCCGACCACCGACCGCTACTGACGACCCGAAAAGAGTGGGGAGCTCCAAAAAATATTTTGAGGGGGCTATCCTGACTGGTTTTTTGCGCTGAGTCCGATTTTGTTGTCAAAATTCAGTTTTGAGATATGCTAGATGCTGAAAACTTTATTTTTTTCTAATTTGCACACTTTAACTGCTAGTTCTGATTTTTTACGTTAATTTTTGTAGCCAAAGGGTCTCAAGCCAGTAGGTTCATTTCGAAGATGCCCCAAGTGGTGGAGTCAAATTAAGGACCGGGCTGATAACTCGCTGGTTGTGGCTATCCAAGGCATAGGGTTAGAGCGGATATGGGATTCGTTGTCAGTTTCACGCCGGCTGATGAGTCTGGATATATTAGGGTGCTTGGACAAGCGGTGGAGTGAGACCACACACACATTTCACCTGCTGGTTGGAGAGATGACCATCACCCCATCCGACATTCGTGCTATGATTGAGATGCGATAGGAGGGTCACCTGATGATGTTCAATGTCTATCCCAACCGCTTTCGTAATAAACCGGAGGCCCATGCCGAGTGCTCTACTTTTGAGAGTTTTGATGCCGGCCGACGGCAAACTGAGATATGAGGAGCTACACGAGTATTGGGCCGCTGTGACCGACATTAGTGGGGTGTGCTTTGATTAGTACCTTCGGTCATTTCTCTTGACCATATTGACATGTTTATTCTTCTCCTCTTCCTTTAGTAGAGCTTCATTAGGATTACAATGTGTTCTTGAGGATTTGCGCAGCTTCAGGTCATGGAATTTGCCAAGGGCCATCCTTGGCCAGATGCACTATGCTCTTTACTGCTCGGCATGAGGGAAAATCACTGCGTTCAAGGTCGGAAAACTATGGGTCTTTGTAATGGATCCCTTTTTGATTGAAACCCTTAACATATGTCTTTACACTTTTCAAGGTTCTCTGAGTTTCTTTGCTTTCCCTATACTTGCAGATGTGGGCTTTTGGGTACCGTATCATCTATCCCCCTAATTTGGAAGGTCAGCCACCTCTCGGGTGACAATGCATTGCCTGATGGATGGTTGGTTGGTCTAATGTTGATCGAGATGGTGTGCCATGATGGTATAGAGAGTATATGAGACAGCTTCGTATCACCGGGTAACCTTACTTTCTGTGCATTCAGTTTAAACATTAATTCAAAAATGTATTTACGAAAAGGGTAAGAATACTTACACTGGTCATTGATGCGGTATTCTTTGTTTTTGTTTTGCAGATTATTTCCAAACCATGGAAGAAGTTGTCGAACTATGAGCACGTAAAGGAAGTTTAAGGGACTGTGGATGGTTGCGGATTTGTGTTAGAGTGCCCGTTTAGCCTTGAGTGGTACTTTGGTGAGCGAGTCCGTCGATGGAGGACTAGTATTATTGCTCAAAGGAGAGTCCCTCCCGAAGTTCTCGTCGGTTTCTTTTGGCCTCACTTCATGTCGTCAAAGGATCAGACTGGGTTTAGGGGAGGTGACCAGGTCCAAGTGGCCTCAATCGGCAGAGATTATGACTCCCACATAAGGTGACTGATTCCTCCTTGTCCTAGGAGATCATGAGATGATGTGGAGATGAATTTTGAGTTTAGTGATAATAGCATTTAGATGGAGGGTAGCATCGGACTGGACGGATTGACAACGATGCTAATGACGTCCCTTCTGAGGATGATGATAGGATAGCTGATATGGACCCAGGCGAGATGTTTTCTGGTGATGCTGGGTCAGGTGTTGAGCCACCTGCCCCTAGGCGCGAGCAACACAGAGGGGTATATCTCTCAAACTTCTGGCAAACTTTCACCATACTTGTTGAAACCACTATATTATTTTGATTCTGATTCGACTGACCGATATGCCTTTTCTCTTGATTTTAGGGGACCCGAAGAGATAGGAGGGGAGCCCCCGTGCTCAATGCTGGAGCATGCCCGGGGCCTTCCTATTAGTATACGATTGACCTAGAGACCATTTTTATTGGACCAGTTCCTCTCGTTTGGAGAGCGTTCCCACGGGGATTCGTTGAGGGGATATTGTTAAATCAGCTGGATACCTTATTATGCCTGATGACACGCCCTGGAGTCTGAGAGCCCAGGCGCTTTGAGGAGTATACTGCGCCTTTGACCTTTGCCCCACCGGGAGACCACACACATAAGAATCTAACTTATACTTTTACTTTATCAATTCTTATACAATGTTGTCGTCTAACCATGGTGATTGATTGGTACCGCTTTTGATTATATAGGTACCCATTTCATAGGCTGAGCATTTGGCCTAGGGATGTTTTAGCATGAGGATTCTGGTCATTGTATAGGACACCGCAGGCTGGGTAAGATTCCATCTTATAACCTATTAAGATTTAAAACAACAAGAGCATATAGGATATTTGTTAGTTTTATGCATGTATGTTATGAATGCATGAATTGTTGGGCTGATCACTGATATTTGTAGCTCTTGGTCGGGATAGAGCAAGACAAGTATCGGAGTGAGTGAGAGGAACGGATGTGGATTGAGCATGAGTACGTGGATTACCGGAGCTGGTAGGACTTAGAGGCAGTGGATTATGAGGGTCGGCTAGCTCGGGAGGTAGCAGATTATGAGAGGCCGCTAGCTCAGGAGAAGGAGTGGTATACGCGAGAAATGGAGATGTCGAGGGGCTATGTTGAGAGGGTGGAGGAGTGACAAAACCAACTAGAGAAGGAGGCAGAAGGTTATGATGGCAGCCATAGTGATGAGGCAGACGATTCCAAGGTCACCATGATTGACACAAGCCAGTCCATACAGTCTCAGTCTACCCTAGAGATGATGGGCTTTCCAGTGATGTAGCCTATGGGTATGTCTGTCCCACCTAGACCTAGAGTGGGTAGAGCTTCAAGGCATGCTACCTCAGAGGGGAGGTTCGAGGATCACCTCGCAGACAAAGGCAATGTCGACCTTTGAGGGCCCTTTCGGATGAACACTTACTTTTATATTTTTTGATTTCTCTTGGTACACTGGTGAACTTGTAGATGATTTGATTCTGTGATGTGCGGCTTCTTTGCTTGTTTGATTGCATTGTTTGCTCTCTAGATGGATGCTAGGCGTGGTAGACGCTTGACTAGGAACAAACTGATTAATCTTTACAACCACCCGAATTTAAAGGTAGTGCGATTTTGTTTGTCAGGCGATTAGTAGATAGAGATTATCGATGGCAGTACACAATGCACCGCTGAGGCAGTTCTTGCATACTTTAGTGAGCTCCAACTAGATGAGATTGGAGGTTTTCGGACTGGCAGGGCTTCTATATATTGCTAGCAGGCCGATGAACGTGGCCTTCCTTCATGCAACATTCCTCTACTTGGACCCGATGGACCATGTGTTATGCTTCTTGGGCTTTGAGCTGTGCCTAATAGTGGAGGGGTATCATGCTATTCTCGAGATCATCTACACTTGCGGGATGTGATTTGCTATGCTGGAGGTGCATTTTGGGGCCGAGGATCAGCTGACTGGGTTATGGAACCTAGATGCCCTTACTACTTTCCTTTCATAGATTTTTGGATCACTAGGATTCGATCTCAATAGGGTACTTGATTGGTGTATAGCCACTCCCAGGTCACACATTTCTTATCCTTTTATGGTGGCTTTACTGATTATGGCCGAGTTTATCTGTGGAGTCGGCACCGTTGCCCCATTTCAGCTAGTTTCGATCATTAGACAAGCCTTAGAGGGCATCTCTCCAATGTTTATAGGGTTAGCCGAGACCCTAGTTCATTTGGACAGAGCTGTAGGTGATCCTGACCTCATCTAAGATCACTTCTTCGTATTATAGGTATTCCTCTAACTGACTCTGAACCTGAAACTAAATCTGAATCTGAACCTGAATCTGAAACTAAAACTAAAACTAAAACTAAATCCAAATCTGAAACTGAAACTAAATCTGAATCTAAAACTAAAACTGAAACTAAATCTGAAACTGAAATTGAATCTGAATTTGAATATGAATATGAAACTGAATCTAATGCTGTAGGTTTGGCTCTTAGAGAAGTTAGCTTTACTCCAGGATCCTTTAGGCAATTTGAGACAATACAGCCTAGGAATTATCATGGGAGGCCTCGTGTCACTGCTAACCACGATACCCTCACAGCTGACCATTGGACGGTGATCATGAAGGGTCTATCTGACACAGACATTAACTGGGTCTGCCGCTGATGGGAGATCTCTGATGTTCTAGTGGATACCAGCGGTGGCAAGTTCAGCTTGTAGGGCTACGGTACCTTGTGCATTACTCGCCTTATCACTTATACCGACAGTGGGGACGGTAATAGAGGGTCCCACTTCACTTGGACGACTTTGAGGATGGGCCGTTCTCAGCCCATCTTTTTGATCATGCTAAAGAGGTTTGGGCTCGCCGAGTAAGCTACGAGACTCTAGATTACGACCGATTAGATTTTATCACTACTGATGGATTCTACCGAGGATGGCTTCAATAGGTTGGGAGATTGTGAAGTCAGGCAAAGTGCCTTCGCTTATGGTTTGAGTAGAGAGACAGGAAAGCGGGACACGATCCTCTCTCAGTAGAGGAGAGGTTGGTTTGAGCTTTTGATGATGATGATGAAGATGATGATGATGAGGGCGCAGGCCCTTCTGGGTGATTGATGATGATCACACTATCTTTATTTTCATTTGTCTTTACTTTTGCATAGGCTCGAACATTGTGTTAGGCCCATCAGACTTTTATTTATTATTTTTTGTGTCCTAACTTTTGCCTGGACCGCCCTTTTCGAGTTTTCAATCCAGCGGACTTTCCAGCTTTTGCATAGACTTAGATGTTTATAGCCTATCGAAATTTATTCCTCTTTATTATATTTCTTATTATTTTTATTTGGATTTGGTGCACAAGTATTAGAGTTAAGTGGCATCCCAAATTCAACTTATCTGCAACATTTCGCCTTTAGGGGCCCAATATATTCATTTGCTCACAAACATAAGAGCTCAATAAAAGTGACATTTCCATTAATTGAATTAAGCTTAAGTACATAGTGATGATAACTATTTCTACCGACTCAAACTCTGGTGTTAACTAGCCTATGAAGTTTTTCTAGCCAACAAACTCTTGCAGCTCACTTTTGCCCTAATTTTTGCCTAGGTCGTCCTTTTTGGATTTTCGGTCTAGCAGCCTATTCTTGCACCCTAACTTTTGCCTGAATGGTTTGTAGGATACCAAATAGTGGGATACACCCTAATTTTTGCCTAAGCAGTAGAAGACCACTCGCCGGGTGATTTATTTTATTTACTTTTTTTGTGCTGCTTTTCTGGATTTCATTCTTTTGATTTAGATATAATAATGCTTTAACCGATCCTGATTGATAGGGTTCGTGAACTCATTTCCATCCATATCCATGATTTTCATTCCGTCTTTATCGAGAACTTTCTTAATCACATAAGGCCCTTCCCGATCAAAACTTCCCCCTTGGATTAGTGTTAGAAGGCTTCACTTATTTCAAGACCAAGTCACCGACTTTTAACGGACATCGGAGATGCTTAACCCCGCTGTTGTAAGCTCTTGCCATGCACTACTGATACATTTGGAGACTATCTAAGGCTATTAAGCACTGCTCATCCATGGTATTCAGTTGTTCAAACCTTGCCCTTATCCATCTGGTCTCTTCGAGTTTAGATTCAAGAGCCACTCGCAGAGACTTCATCTCAATCTGAACCGGTAAGACTGCTTCCATGCCGTAAACCAAAGAGAAGGGGGTTTGACTTGTAGGAGTTCTGATACTTGTTTGGTACCCCCAAAGAGCAAACGGTAACTTATCAGCCCAATCTCGATAACCAACGATGATCTTAGAAAGGATCTTCTTTACAGACTTGTTAGTTGCTTCGACCACACCTTTTGCTTGAGGATGGTAGGGTGAAGATCTGTGATGCTCAATACCATATTTCTCAATCAATTCTGCGGTTGCCCCTTTGAACTGAACCCCATTATATAATACAATGTGATGAGGTAGAGTATACTACACAAAAATGAACTTTTCAATGAACTTGGCCATCTTCTTGGCGGTAATACTAGTGTACGATTCAGCTTCCACCCATTTTGAGAAATAATCCACTGCCATAATGATGAAGCGGTGACCATTAGATGATGATGGCCGAATCTCACCAATTATATCTATCCTCCACATTGAGAATGGCCAAGCAGTAGATAAAATATGGAGCTCAGTAGGTGGAAGATGCTGGATATCTCCATAAATTTGACATTAGTGACACCTATTAACCTTAGAGACACAATCGGCGATCAGAGTTAACCAAAAGTACCCCATTCACTGAATCTTCTTAGCTAAGGCTAGGCCATTCATGTGCAGTCTATAATCACCCGCATGGATTTCACTCACAAACCGATGGGCTTCAAATTCAATCAAGCACCGGAGTAATAAACCATTGGAAGTTTGCTTGAAGAGATTGTTATCAACGATTCTAAATCGAAAGGCTAACTTTTGTAGAGTAGTTCGATCCGATTCTATAGCATTCTCAAGCTACTGACCATGCTGGAGAAATTGTATAATGTCTGAGTATTGGCATGTCGATTGAATGATAAGGAACCTTCGCAGAAACAAAGATCAGAGGGCTAATGGGTTGGCGCTGAGGACCTTCCCACATCAAAGCCAATGTAGCTAACGAATCGGCCATCTAATTTTTATCTTGAGGGATATGTTGATATAGACATGTCTCGAACTTAGCTGACAAATCCCAAATGGCATTGATATAAGAACGAAGAGACTCCTCTTTGATATCCCAATCCCCCACAACCTAACGGATTACTAAAGCCAAATCTCCAATTACCGAAAGATGCTTTACCCCTACAAGCAACAGGGCTTCAAGACCAAATAGGCAAGCTTCGTATTTGGCCCCATTATTAGTAGTGGGAAACTCCAATCGCTTAGAAAGAGGGATAACTTCATTGTTGGGTGTGAATAAGATAACTCTGAGGCCCGCTCTAAATCTGTTCATGGCACCATTGAAATACATAGTCCACACGGGTTTTGCTACATCAATTATAGCTAATTATTCGTTGGGAAAGTCCAAGTTCTCGATATAATTGGATTCGAGAGCTTGGTTTGCCAAGGATTCTATGACTGCTCTATCTTTGATAACCTTCTTCATGACATTCTCAATAGCAAACTCGGATAGCAACAGTAACCATCTTGACAACTTCTCGGCTAAAGTTAGTGACTGACAAAGATATTTCATTGGGTCAACCTTAGCAATGGCCTGAACTTTATACGACTAGAAGTAGTAGTGCAACTTCTTAGTGAGCCATACCATACCTGTACACATCTTTTCAACAATCGAATAACGAGTTTTGTAATCCAAAAGTTTCTTACTTAAGTAGTACACTACATGCTCACGCTTACTGTCATCTTCCTGAACCAAGATTGCCCCAATGGCGGAGTCATCGATTGCCAAGTACAATATCAATGGCTTGCCGGGGGTGGGGGTGAAGAACGGATGGGTGAAGAAGGTAGGCCTTGATTTTGTCAAATACGATTTGACAAAGCTCATCCCACACAATCGGCTGGCGCTTCCTTAATAGCTTGAAGATTGGCTCACAAATGGTGGTGAGGTGAGAAATGAACCTGCTGACATACTGAATAGAACGAAGGAAAGACTGGACTTCTTTTTCTGTCTTAGGAGTGGGTATATCCCTGATTGCCTTAACCTTATCTGGATCCATTTCATTCCCACTTTGACTGACCATGTAGCCCAAAAGCTTCCCCGATGTTACCCCAAATATACACTTCTTCAGATTAAGGTGTAAGTTATATGTCTCAATGCGGGTCATAAACTTATCCAAAATTGCGGGGTGCTCTTCTCTGGTAGCAGACTTAACCAGTATGTCATCCACGAAGACTTCTACTTCTTTGTGGATCATGTCATGCAAGAGAGTGGTGACAGTGCACTGATAGGTTACCCAGGCATTCTTCAGACCAAACGGCATAACTCGATAGCAGAATACTCCCCATTCTGTGATAAAAGCTATCTTAACCTTATCGATTATGTCCAACAGAATATGATTATACCCTGAGAACTTGTCCATGAATGAGTACATTGTGGCCCTGGCAGCCCTATCAATTAGCACATCGATGTGAGGCAAAGGAAAGTTGTCTTTCAGTGAAGCCTTGTTTAGATCCCGGTAATCCACGCAAACCTTTACTCTTCCATATTTCTTCAGAACCGGGATAATATTGGGTAACCAGGTCAGATACTCAATGACTTCGACATGTTTAGCCTCAATCATGTTAGCAACTTCCGCTCTAACCTTGTCGGCCCACTCTGATCTCATTCTTCAGAATTTCTGCTTGACATGATGGAATCTAGGATCGGTTGGAATGCGATGCTTGGTGATATGGCGATCGACACCAGGCATGTCCATATGCCACCAAGCAAAAGCATTAACATGATCTTTTAGCACTTTGATTATCTCACTTTTTATCTCAGGGGTTAAGTCATTAGAAAGGGATACCATTTTAGGGTTATCATTTGTACTCAAGTTTATTTTAGTTAAAGAAATGTCATGAATACTGAACACATTATACTTATGATTAAATGAATGCATGGGACCGTCGGGTGAAACATCAAGCAAATAAGTGAAATCAGGATCTTTCATTGAATTAAAGGCCTTATAGGCTATATTATTCTCATAAAAAAATTGGAAATATGAAAAGTTACATCATCATAAATAGAGTCATCCTCCACAGGTGGAGGGTCTTGAGTAGCAACAGCAGCAGAGTTGACACCCTCGGTAGATTCCATAAGTAGGTCGTCCTGATCGTGATCCAGGGTTTTCACTTGATCCGTAGTCAGCATACCTTCTTCAGTAGTAAGAGATTGGGCAAGCTTCTACATGGCATCGGCCAGAGTATTTGCTTTGTCATTCTTTTTCCACTTCTGCTTAAGCAGAATGGACATAGCTTTCGACATAGCAGCCATATCATCTTTAATCTCCTGGTCCATAGGGTTCTCTTCATCTGAATCAGAAAATAACTTCCCCTTGTCTTTCTCATTGGATGCAATAACAGATATTAGCTTGATCGGGTTCTGCCCCTTCTCAATAAAGTAGTTCTTCTCAAAGTAATACATATCCCTAAAGATCTCAAAACTTGGCCAAATCTGACCGTCATACTTAACAGTTTTAATTTCCCCATTATAGACACTCTTCCCTTCAACCTCACAAATAGTCACCATGTTGCAGTATGTCAGGTGAACACGCCTATAAATCTTCCTAGGGGTGTACCCAAAACTAGCCTGTTTAGGATGCTTCTTGATTGGGATAGGATCAACTATTCCACCAAAGCGCTTGCCTAAACATTGACCCGACACATAGTCATGCCTCTTCATCATCTTTCTTGCTACAGATGAGTAACGCTCATAGCAAAGGGCTTTAGGCTTCTCGCTACTGACAACAGCCATGTGAAACCCAGATTCCTCCTCGGCTTTCATGATGGCCATAAACGAGGCTTGATCAGCTACAATAACCTTGATCTTTCTATCTTTCCCCACGGCTTTAATCTTCTGATGGAGTATCGACGAGACTGCTCCTATAGAGTAAAGCCAGGGTCGACCTAGGAGCGAAGAGTAGGTGACGGGAATATCAATGACAGTGAACTGGACCTTGGCAGAAATCTCCCTCGTAATCACTTTGGCTTCAAACACACCAACTACACTCCTCTTTGAATCATCATAGGTTTGGATGACAGTGTTTAATTTCTCAAGCATTTCCCCAGATAGACCCAAATGAGGAAGAACTTTCAGAGGGCATAGATTTAGGGAGGAACCATGATCAACCATAATGCATGGGATAGTTCTGTCGAGGACCTAGGCTTGGATGAATAAAGCTCGGTTATGATCGCACCCCTTGGGTGGAAGATCTTGATTAGTGAACATTATTGGATCATCCCCTCTCGGGAGCGATATTCCTTTCCCTACCATGTTGCACATCTCAACAATAGAAGCCATATGCTTTGCTTTAAGTTCCAAAAGCCTTTTAATCAGAGCCCTATAGTAATCATCAGAACCCAGAACTAACTGCCAAATGCTGAAACGGGCTTAAGTAGTCTTCAACTAAGTAATCAGAGGATCAATATTAGGATTTGTTTTAACTTGAGAGGGTGGTGCCATCGGCTTAGCTACAGTCTTAATAGGGTTTGGGATTGGATCATCCTTAATATGGAGACGATTTTCCTTAGGTTGGTACACTCAACCGTTGCGGGTGACATGCAGAATTCCATCGATTGACATGCTCTTAGTGGCTGGGGTTTCAAACGGATAGGGCAGCTCATCATAAACCAATAACGAGTCCTGAAGCTCATACTTATCCACATTGAAAGCCTGAAACTCTTCATCAGAATACTCTCCTTTTAGAATATAGTCATCGACATTAATTGACGCCTTTTAACCATTTCTACGTCTTCGATCTTGGTTTCATCTTCTTTCCCCTTTTCTTCAATCTCTATAGAGCTTACTATAGGATTAGACTATAAGATCATATCAACTACAAACTTTGAAGGGAGACCAGAGCCGATAACCATCACATATTCCTCGGATATCATTTCCAGAACAGATTCTTCCTTAATGCCAGAACTAATCATAAAGACCTTGCCACCGAAATTAGGCAAAGGGTTTTCTATAGTGCTCGGCTTCCTAGCCAGTTCATCCATCTTTCCTTCTTTGACCATACGAGCAATAGTGGAAGCTAGAGTTCTGCATTGATGGGTTTAATGCCCCTTTTATACATGGAACTTGCAAAAGTTTCCTCTTTCAACTGGTCGAGGAGCCCTGACATCACGCAGTGGCTTTAACTGGCTCGCTTCATACATCTTAGCAAATATAACTCCAAGGGGCAATTTCCACGAGGACACAAACGGTTGCTGAGAATGAGGAGGAGAAGTGGCTTGAATTATGAATACTTCTTCTTGAGCTACGGTTTGCACTGTAGGCAATTTACCTTTAGTATGAGCGAGTGCAACTTCACTTAATTCATTCTTCTTAAACCACGGGCGGGTCCCACTTGGCTTGTTTGCTTTCTCTTTCTCTTCCCGGTGCTCAATTTTCTCAGCTTTTTCAAAGACTTTCTAATAGGATTCGAAAGATTCTATTTCCATTTCCTTACAAAGGACTAGGAGAGCCCCATCGAGTAGCTTCGAAATCATTTCCTTTAAACAAAGCTTCTTTTTCAGCAGGACTTGAGTGGCCATCCACCTATTGAAGTACAACTTAAAAGGTTCACCTTGCTTTTTCTTAGCGGCTTTAAGGTGCTGGATGGTGGTTTCCATTGTGGAATTAAAACCATAATCGCCAACCAGGGCTTTAGAAAGGAGTTTCCAATCTAGGATTGTTGACTCTGGGAGAGTATTATACCATTCAAGAGTAGGTCCTGATAGGGCATATGGAAATAACTTAGCCAGAACTTTGTCTTCAATTTTCTGAACACCCATAATCCTCTCGTACATTACAATGTGGGATTTGGGAGGTCCCTCATCGGAGTAGGCTTCCATTCGAGGCATTGAAAAGTTCTTGGGTACCCAATCTTCATCCCTCACCTCTTCCTTATCTTCATTCTTATTCAGGAGCTGCTTAAAGAACGCCGCCATTTCGGGTGTCATGCTCGGAGGCTGCATGACCCGATCATTGAGCACTGAAGATGCTCCGAATTGAAATGGAGGAGGACCAGGGATCTCAATCTGAGGGCGAGTAAAAGGATTCTGAGGGTAAGAGGTTCTGCGTGGGGTAACCACAAAACTAGGAGGCGATGGCATAAACGTTGTTGGCGGCGTCGAAGAGATGACAAAATTGTTGGAAAGAATAGCCATTTATAGAGTAAAACCCCCTGAGAAAGCGGGGAATATGGGAGCCTAACTGATAGGCCTCTAATGTGCCGGAGAAGGAAAGGCAAATATCGGCAGAGCAAAAGATGGGGAGGCTAAACCGAGGAACTCTAACCAAACTGAACTAGTCGAACAGGCGGAAGCAATGGAACTAAAAACTGATTCTAAAATGGTAGAGACTGACTAGACACATTTTGAGCGATCTCTCCCTGAGCTTAAATTATAGGCCCCACTTGCCTCTGAATCTCTCTTTCCTCCCTAAGAGCTGATCGGACTTGCTCTTAAATGGTGACCCTAAACAAATTCGATTGCAAGAACATGGCCATGGCATTGGCTAAGTTGGAACCCAACTGAGACTGACCCTGACCCTGATTCTAATGAGGTGGGGTTGGAGAAGGGGAAGGAGTACTCTCATGAGGTGCATCATTCAAATGCGGATTAAACATGGTAGGAAGAATGGATCCTAACACTGAACTCACTGGCCAGTAAACCAAACGGCAATCGAGCCGAAGCCAAAGAGGACTGCAGCGATGAGGATGTCTTGACCTAGCTAAAGAAACCGAAAGATGATCAGCCCGAATCTAACCATGAATGGAATGGATGATTACATAATAATCCAAGTGATGAATGCCAAATATACAGGGGTTGTTTAGAGAGGTAAAGAGTATAAGAGCTCATGATGCGAAGATTGTCCCCAAAATATGTGAGACGGGTGAATTCCTCACCATGCCTAGCGAACTAGATATGGGTAGTTGGGACTTAAACAATGTTAGGCATTTTGTTAAATTCCCCTTTCAAGTGAGGAGAGAGTAGAGGTAAGCAAAAACTACAATTAAGTCGGCGACAGGTGGCCTATGCATGAAGTGTATATGCATGAGCACAATACAAGTAGCACACGAAAGCAAATAAACCTCTTCCAACGTTATAACTCCTGCGCAACACCAATTTGGAATCTGGGGTTAACTCTAGCGCCAGGGAACAACAAGAGAGTATGCGACCTAGTTCTAAATTATTTTGGTGAACTTAAGGGGAAGTTGCTATGGCTATATTTATCGCTGTTCATAGTCTCAAACTGCTGGTGTCGTGGAATGACACTATTGGAGGGTCTCGTTTACCTTGATTCCGTGTAACTCAACCACTCCTCAAATGAGTGCGACCGTAGGAATTTCACGTTGGTTGAAACGAGTGATCCACCCATAAATATTCCCAATTCCTGGTGGGCATGAGGTATACAAGTGAGCTTCATGGGGGTGAAATAATGGCACCTTAAAACTTAGAATCTAACTAAGCGGTGGGTTCAAAAGACATAAGAAATAAAGCGTTGATTAAAAAAAATGATTTAGGCACATCATCAAAATCCTTTAACCAAATTTGAAAATGAAAGCGATTTTCCAAATTTTAAGTTAAAAGGAAATCCCCAGCAGAGTCTCCACTGTAAGCGGACGACCTTTTTCCCGCGAGGACCACGTGAGATGCGTAGCACAGGGAGAAATAACAAATGCTGTGAAGCGAGAAAGAGGATTGATCCTTATTTTAGCGTGATAAAAAGATAGATTAATGAAATCGATGTTGATGTTGAATTTTAAGTCCAATTTGCATGCTAAGGGATACGAGACTTGAAATCCCGTATTTTAAAATAGAGTCGCCACCCGGTTAAGCTTCATCGGGAATTTGGGTATGACATTACCACCGAGTGGTTAGACCGTACCGTAAAACAGAGATTCCAAGTTCGGATGATGTTGCTTACTTTTCAATTTTTAAATCAAACCGTTTACATTTTAATAAGTGCGACTTCAGTTCTTATACGATTTAAATCCGGTTAATGTTTGGAGTTTTTGGTTTATATGGCCATACATCACACAAAAGCGGTGAATAAAGCAAGAAAATAAATTATTACATGGCTTTACAAATACCTATACATTTTTCTAATGCGGGAAAATAAAGCGAGTAAATAAATAAAAGGGCGAAACCGGGTCCTAACCGAGCTTACCAACTCGGATCCGACTCCAAACAAGACAATATACATGAGACTAATCACAAGTAAGGCATAAATAAATAAATGCGGAAAATAAAGCAAACAAAAGGTAAAAGCATATTTTTGGATTTTTTCGGGGCTAAAACTCAATTATCGGGCATTTAAATAAGCATCTAAAGAATCTAATAATGAATAAAATAAACTAAATGACTAAAATAATAAGGGAAATATAGAAAATATTTTTTTTGGATTTTTAATTATTATAAAAGATTTATTTAGATTTTATTTAGCTAAAAAAACCTCATTTTTAGGCCATTAAAAGGTGATTTAACCAATTAAATAATTAATATATCATGAAAAATAGATTAAAAATTATATTATGATATTATAGATTAAATGTGATTTTTTAGGCATTTTTCGGGTGAAAATCGAGGTCAAAACGCCAAAAAAACAATAGAATATGGCAAAAAACACAAAATAAAATAAACAGGGATCTTCTGGACATTTTTTACCAGTAGGCCAACTCAGTGAGGTGGTAGGCCGCTTGAATGACATGGTATACTGACTCGGTGAGTCGGTCTACCATGTCATTCAAGCGGCCTACATCTAGGTGTCACTCAGTCGGCCTACTACCCACTGAAGTGGCCAACCGAAAAAATGTCTAAACAGGTCAGAATCGACATTTTTGTGCCCGAAAACCCAAGATTATTGACATTTCAAGTTATTTTCTACATTATTCCAGTAGATTTGGACTTAAAATGTTAAAATAACTTTGATTTTTCAGCTTCGGGGGGGAAAACCCAAGAAAATCCGGCGAAAAAGTGACTGGCCACTTGAGCGACATGTAGGCCGACTGAGCGACGTGGTAGGCCGACTCGCTAAGTCACCCAGCCATATCTCTCATGTGGCCTGCCGGTCGCCGGAGTGTTCAGACAGAGTTTCGCCGGAAAGTCACAAAAAAACCCAAAACAAGGGCTAAACGTCGGGAAAACCAACCATAAACACAGCAAACAGCAACAAATAACTTAAGGAAATAGATTGGAACTTAGAAAATTACCTAAAGGTCATGAATCCACTCTTGAGACTCGAATCAACCTTTGGTGAGCTTTTGACGAATTTATGACGGAAATACCGACAAACAGAGACCGATTTAGCAAGGGATTTAGTGATTTGTAAGGAAAAGTCCCTACATCCTATTTAAATCTGTTTTACTTAAGATTTCTATTTGATTTTAATATTTTAAACTAAAAGATTAAACCTAATAAAGCCTAGGGAACTAGAATATTTGAATTTCCATAGCTTTATAAAGCTCTTTCCTTCTAAAAGGCCTAAGAATTGCTAAAATCTGAATTTCTTTTTAAATATGAGCCAAACTCCTCAAATCTGAATTTTCTAGGATTTTTGTAGACTCTAGTAAGCACAAATTTCATAATCAATCCTCCAAATATTTAAATTTGGTGGAAAAATCACAAAACCCGACTTCCAGAGTAAGAAAAAACCCAAAAAAATGCAAGGGAAGGGGTTTGCCGAGCCAAGGCCACGTCGCATGATGCGGCCTAGATGTGGTCCCCTAGGCCTGGGGGACCACGCTAGGTCACGTGAGCCATGTGGCCAACGGAATGGTCCACGCAGCTGGCCTGCCTGGCGATGGCGCCGGCCACCGTCGCCGAAGCAAAGGCGCCTGCGGGGAGAGGAGGCAAGGGCCCAACTAGGGTCGGACTTCGAACGCTCATAACTTTTACTACGGTTATCCGATTAAGGCAATTCTTGACATTTTGGAAAGCTTGGAGAGTTCAAATCCAACAATATAAATGAGACTCGCTAAAAATGTTCGGATCTTATAGAAAATTTTGAAACAAAATACTACACGCGAGAGAAAGAGAACAGTAAATTCTAAATGCATTTTAATTATTTTTAATTGCTGTCAAAGGTACAAATTGGTCAAAAGAAGCTTTCCAAACATGTTTTGACTCCAAAGTATGGAACAACTGACCCATAAAAGGTTAGAGCAAAAAGTCATCATCATTCTGCAGGTCACCGAAAAGCCTGTGCTCACACCTATACCAAAGTTGCGCTAGAAAAAGCCTTAGCATTTCATTCCCTTAGGACTACCAAAACAAAGAAAATAATTGAGACACACTTCTTTCGCCATTCTGGTGAAGAAGCTAACCTCCATCCTTTCCAAAGAGGTGTTACACGGGAGTCATAAGATCAGAAGAGGGACGCTTTGTGTGCTATATGCTATGTGCTCATGCATTACTCATGCATCGGTTTCAAGGGCCAAAACTCAATCAACTTACCCTTATCGATCTCCATTCATGGAAGAGGTTTAGCAACATCGGTAGGACTTCTTTTGTACCCCTGTTGATTCACAATATGTCACTATGCATGATGAGAGGTACGAATGTCCCACTTATGTTAGACGGATAAGCCTTCACATCATCACTAACCACATCTATATGCAGCCATACGAATAAGCATGTCACACATAGTTTATTAAATAAAAGGCATTCATACCATCCATACCATTTACAATCCATTCATGGTCTAACCCGCGATTTATGGTCCTAAGCAGTCTGGAATTCTAACCCGAGCCTTCCCAACCAGCCATGTCTCTTCCTCACACTAATGACGACACTAACATGCCTAAAGAGCAGACCGGTCCTACCCATCCACCATCTCTTGGCTCTAAAATCACCACTGCTATGGTCCAATTTGTCAATTCGGACCTCTTCTAAAACACTATTCAAGAACAGATCCAATCAATTGTTTAAGCAGCTATTAAACAAGCCATAGAAAACAAGAACTCCGACCAGGTCACACAATCTCTAGGCGTGACACTCGCGACCATGGCTACCTTACGACAGACATCCGTCCTCCGAGCCAGCAACCAGGTCATACAATCTCTGGGCATGACACCCAATGGTGAAACACTCTTGCAATTATCGCTATCTGCTTACCGCGGGTAAAGGAAAGGAGCCTAGAGTCCAGCTCCTCTATCACTATCTACTGTCTTGCTACTGACGTTGGTCACTCCATCATAATTTATGCTACCCACAGCCCCAAAACCTCCTCAGTATGACCAGGTCATGCAACCTTCGGGCATGACACCCAAAGTTAAAGCCTTTTTGCGTTAATTGGTAATATCTAATTATGATCAGAAAGAGGGAGAAGTCCAAGCAGGGGATCAGGCTTTCCAGAACCCTAACGTTCGTCCATCAAGCATATCCTCATATCAAACCAGAATTGGCCAAAAGACCTCTCAAGAATTGACACCAGTTGCCATTACCGAGCCAGGTTTTGTCTTCACAAGTAGTGTAAACCCGTGGAAGCTCCCTCTTAGTGTAATTTTGCCAAGACAAGGGAGGCTGGCCTCCTCCAATCCCTTCATGAGTATAGATCCCCCACTGAAGACAAAAGAAAGAATTTTTGTGGATATCATATCCAGCAGGGGTCACCGCACCAACGGGTGTCAAACTTTGGTTTGAACTGTTCACCTTTTAGTGAGGGAAGGAAAGATTATTGAACCCGAAAGGGCGCCTAGCGATATGAATTTCCCCTTGCCAGAGTTCGGCAACCAGATAAGGATGACCAATCCTAACTTGCCTAAACAAGGAAATGGGCCACATGATCTCATCAAGGCCATCTACTCCAAGGGCAAGGGAAAGTTGTGCTCCTACAGCGAGGACGTAGAGTCAAACGATGAAGAAGTTAAGGAAGTCATAGCCGTGATGATCAAGGCCATGACAGTTTTAACAAATAAAGGGCAGAGATATGGGAAAAGCAAAATGAGTAACCCATTAATCGAGGCCATGAAGCAATTCGCTAAGGTCCTCACCGGGGGGTTTAGCTGAATGAAGAACATTTCACAGACTCAGGCCTTCAATCAGGATAGCGTATTGATCAAGAATGGTCTCGCGCACCTCCAACGAAGACCCTCTGTCTATAGAGGATGAAAAGCTTTAATATGTAATCTTTTCTTTATACTTTCAATTTGAATAATGTCATGCTTGTAACTGTCAACTTCATGAGCAACCTCCTATTTTGTTACTTATTTCATGTTTTGTCCATTTGATCCACGCATGATGCTTTCAGTATTCAAGATACTTTATTGCACGAAGTTAATTCGAGTACAAATGGAATTTCTTAGGTGGTAATCATTTCCAATAATTTGAATCCTGCTAAAACACATGTGAGATAATAAAAGTGCTCAAAAATCTACGATAACGCTTTCTCCTGATCGTGCTCACAAGATATGCCCAAGATTGATAGTCAGATTGCCAAAAATTGCGGAAAAAGAAGCTTAGTCTCTTCAAGAATTAACTCAGCAACCACACAACTATACGCAAACTCACCTTCAGGCTGGTTTCCTGAAGGAAGAGTCAACTGGTTTCCTGAAATCATGGCATACATTTTCGCCCACCCACCCCATTCCCTTATCTAACCTTAACCAAAACTTCCCTGCTCCTTAACCATTCTAGGCGTGGGGTCATATATGATTGGAGAACTCTGGCCTTTATCAAATAAACACCGTAGCTATAAAAGAAGCCGATCTTACACCAATGTCACTACCAAGAAAATGACCAAACTCGCAGAGACACACATCTTCACCTGACATGACTTAACCCGCCACAAACACCTCATACAACAAAAGGGTAAACCACCTCCAAGAACATAAAGTATGGGATCAAGTGTCGCAGATCTTTACCCCACAAGCCACAAGCTAATCATGCAACTGAAGTCACAAAATAGCCTATTAAGCAAGCCAGCTAAATGAACTACCGTTCGCCCTTTCGGAGGCACCAAGTAAAAGCCCCCTGAACCAAACATCACTTGGTTTATGATACGGAAATGAGCTACAATTGGAGCCAAGAAGAAGTCATTTAAAGTCGCTTTGAGACCCAAATTAGAAGAGCCTGAATGGACGTAGATAAGATCCGATTGAATGCCGTGGATGAATAACGATTAAAAGCCCCAAACGACTCTCGAGGATATCAACAGCATGTCGTAATGATACATAAACAACCGAGTCAAGCATCAGAGGTGTCTAATAATTCGACTTTGAAACGGCCCAAATCGGCCGACACAGATCCAAGAAGGGAGATTCCAACCAAATTAAGAAAAGACCTTACAAGTATCTCGTCAAAGAGGCAATCAACCAAAATCAAAGTTAAGACAAGAACGAGTTCATCGACTTGATCAACCGAGATGGGCTTAAGCTTTATCATGTCCAAACAAAAGAAATAAATTAGAAAAAGCAGCACAACAAAAAATATAAAATAAAGCACCCATCGTTTGGTCTTCTATCGCAGGTAAAAATTAGGGTGACACCTGACAGTTGGTATTCTGCAAGCCAGCAGGGCAAAAATTAGGGTATCTTTTTAGAAAATTGCCTGCTGAACTGGAAACCCGAAAAGGGAGGATCAGAAAAAAATTAGAGCATGAGATAAAATAGTAAGATGTTAACTTGAAAATCTACAAAGACTGGTTAACATCGGGATTTCGGTTAATGGAAATGATTACCAACATCTTGTACTCTAATCAAGTTCATCTAATAGAAGTATCTTTCATATTGTCTTTATGCTTGTGACTATATGAATGTCTGGTAGCCAAATGGTGTAAACATTGGAAGCTACCAAATGGTGCAAACATTGGAAGCTAACTTAATATAGGGTACTCAGAGCTCATCTGCATAACACTCAACTATTCAAAAGTCAATAAATCCGGATCGACTAAAAACATCCAGGTCTATGTAAAAGTCGGAAATAAGTCTACTGGATTGAAAATCTTTAAAGGGCGATCCAGGCAAAAATTAAGACAAGGCTCGATAGATTGAAAACCCCTAGGGGAGGTCTATGCAAATGTTTTAGTCTAAAAGACAAAAAGAAATAATAAAAAAAAAATAAAATTACAATTCTGAAGGATCATGTCGCCGGCGATCAGGATGAAACCGCCAGTAATTTGATCATGTGGCCAGCGGCACGAGCATAATAGACAGCGACATCAGTGAAGCTGCCGTCGGTATGAAACTATTTTCCAGTGAATTTTAGGCCTGTTTCAGCCAAACCAAACCTGTCTATGACATGTAAAAACCCTATAATCTATTTCCAGAACATAGTCAAGCATAAAATTCAAAGCAAAGGCCCGAGGGCGCGAATATTCCAAATATCCAAATCCCAAGCCTAAACAAATCCAAAGCCATCCAAAAAAATCAAAATCACACAAACATTCAAACCCAATGTATCAGGGGCAAAAATCCAAACCACTAAAATTAATAGTTAACCAAAAAGAAAAGGGATCAGCAAATGGATCTAGAACTGGTCAGGCGGGCGAGAAGAGACATCTGCATCATTGACGAGGTAGCGATTGACAACATCCTCCTCAGTCCCCGTAATGCTCCATATACTCTTGGGATCAATGCCAAATCGACGGCCAACTGTCACTTACCTCCCCTTACGGGGTCCCCTCGCCCGGGGTTGCTCGATCCTTGTTGTGTTTGCTACTCCTCTCGTGCAAGATAGCATCTAGCTGGCTCTCTAGCTCACTCATATGGCGTTGAAGTGCCCCCATCTCTTCCTGGTACCTCATCTGGGCCGCATTAGCATCCGACAATGTAAGGGCCATGAAATCCTACAAACAAGGAAGCAACAATAATCCATATCATTCATAACATTCATAAATGCATTTTATTTTACAATGTCATATTATAACAGGAGATATACCTGAGCAAGCATGGTCTGGGAAAACGAGAGTGTCCCTGAGAGCAAAGGCATTTCCAGCCAACAGCTCCGCCTCAGAGCGCGAAACCTAAAAAAATCTGAAAAGAGGCAAATAAAAGGTAGCCACCAAGGGAGTTGTCATATGAGTATGTTATGAGGCACAAGACTTATGTGAGTGGTGTTCATTGGCATAAAGTTCAGTGAATGGCTGCTCGGGGTTATCTCTGTAGTCTGAAAGTCACCTCTCGAGTTTATAAGCAGGAAATAAGTCTCCAAAGCAGTCGAGAGATGCCCCTCTACAAACCCAGCGTCCTCAGGTCTGCCCCAGCCTAGTACACCACTACTCTCGGACCAACCTCTCTTCCTTGGAGGTGCCTGAAAATCAAAGACAACACAAAGGACAAGTATAAGCAATCATTTGAATCAAAGAATATAGCATATATAAAGGTAAGTGCAATCTCTCATCAAAAGAATGGTGCTCCCCATGGGCCACCGGTGCATCCTCACCAACCTCATCCCCTCCCTCGAGCTTATCATCGCCTCCACTTCCTTCCTCATCACACTATCACCAACGATGTCGCATCTTTGCCTTTTCAGCTCTTCCTTCCTCTTTTTCATATGGAAGGCGGTAGAGTCATTAGAATGGATGTGAGGGCACATCATGAGCAAGCGCGACATATGGCCATTATAAGAGCCAGGGACACTACCAACCACTCGACCATTGCCCTCCAAATAATCAGCCTTATCGACTACACTGATAATGGTCAAATAAGGCCACTAGAGGCCTGTAGGGGGATCCACAGGCACTAGCCTAGCAGCGGGCATAACCTCCCTCTAACAGCGAACTCTCTCCCCTAAATACTAAGGCAAAGCCAGGGGGCACTCCATCAAAAACCTACTATCATCCACCTCCCACAGGACCATAAGGACAACAACACGGTTGGACACCTCCTCGAAAGGGTCCCTAATGACCTGGCGAATCAATCAACCAGAAAGCTAATGTAAGCAATTTAAATTTATAAATGTGTTTTTGGCTAATGTTTTGTGGGATGTAAGACAGGGCTAAAAGTAAAAGTAGCATACCGAGCTGATCTGTAGGCTCCTCAGTGCCTCTTTGTAAGCGGTAGGATACTTGCCAAGGCCTCTAACACTCCTGCACCATTGGGCAAGGAAATGTGAACCCGGCAACACTTAGTCTTAAACTTGACTGGGGGGAGGATCTGATGCTCGAAGGCCCAAACCTGCACAAATTGAGAGCCAATCAGTCCAAATGCTCAACACAGGCAAAAGGAAAAAAGAAAAGCAACAAACCATGATAATAAAGAACTACTCAAAAAAGAATATACCTGAAGCAGCAAATGGCTCAAGCGGAGGACCTTTTCCTTCTTTCAGGCTCCCACGTCCAGCCCGTAGTACATCTGAGCTAAAATGGCCCTAGGCCAGTTCTTCTCCTTGATCTTTACCACATCCTCAATGGCAGAGATCAATCCATAATTAACCTTGCTACTGGAGATCGGGAAGAATAGCACAATCAATAAGGAGATAACAAAAGAGCGGACATAGGCATCACACTCCATCTCTGGACACAGGCATCACGCTCCATCAAGTGCTCCTATAGCTCTCCATAGCATAATCGCCTTAACTTTGGCTTCAACCTGAAGAGCTCTGCCACCCTTTTCACCATCGG
The DNA here is from genome assembly GCA_947683365.1 of Euphorbia pulcherrima. Lineage (NCBI taxonomy): Eukaryota > Viridiplantae > Streptophyta > Magnoliopsida > Malpighiales > Euphorbiaceae > Euphorbia > Euphorbia pulcherrima. The sequence goes on from CANTUS010000004.1 coordinate 74,822,135, forward strand.
ACTCCTGAGGAGGTTCTTCTCCATATGAACATTAAAATGAATGACCTCTTTGGTCCATGGCAGTGCAGTCATAGCACAATGTCTGAGGGAGTAATGGTCACCTCACCAATCTGGAGATGAAAGGTGTGGGTGGACTCGGATCATTTCTCGGTCAAAGTAGTAGAGCCCAAATGGGAAAGATTCGGCATTAATAAAGGCATAGCACGGGGCTAAATCCCTAAAGGTCGTGTCATCTATGGCAGCCGCAAGTGCAGAATCCTTCTTCTTAATGTGTTGCAACCACTCGCCAATAGTCCCCATACCTCTGGTAGAAATCAGTGTGTGCGGCTGCAAAAATCAAAAAGGAATAAATTAGTTATGTAACTCTATTTCTATGTCCTTTAGCTTCTAGAATGCTGCTAATGTTGCTGCTGGGGGCAGTGATGCCGCCGGTGACATCAGCCATACTGCCAGCGGTATGAATGATGTCGCTAGCGACATTGCTAAAATCAGCAGTGATATGGCATTAGTATAGCCCTTTTTAGGGAGGCCTGAAGCCGCTGGCGATAAGAGTGATATCGCCATGGGCATCGATTTCTGCGGGCAGAACCCAGTTTTGCCTAAAATTTCACCAAATCACCTAAAAAAAGCAATTAATCAGTTTCAGGGCATAAATCAAGAAGAAAATAGGCCTATAACATGCATTCTAACATATATCTCTTATTTTTAACCTATATCCTACCATATTTTGAGTCTAGAACTGAAATCTTCAAACGAAACAAAAAGGCTTGGGTTTTGAAGGATTAGCAGGATGGAAGATATATGATTGTCATTGTCCGGAACTAGATTATCGATAGGAGGCACAATCCCATATCCGAATACAATATCAGATTCTTTAAAGCCATAGCCCACGTGAACCGAGCAAAGTTTCAGCCCCTTAATGGCAGAATCGGGCAAATCGATAGACTTGGAACTACTGGATTTATGCTTGAAGATCTTCTTCACGATTAGGAGTAGAAAGGGAAGAGAAAAGGAATTTTATGAGAAGTAGGGAGAAAAGGGGAAAGACTATCACTGCTTTTGTATATGAGGGGAAATAAGAGTTTAAACTCGTATTAAACACTCGTGCGGAATTCGAGGAGTTTAATTATATCTAAAACTGTCGATCCATACCGCAGGCGGTATTATCCCATGACGCCACTGGCATCATCCAAGCCGCCAACGGCCTCGTTCTCACCAGGGGCAATTTTGAATCTCTTTGACCAGTCAAAGATGCCACGTGGCACCTCATACCGTTGGCATCATCAATCAAACCACCAGCGGCATCAATCAAACCGCTGGTGATATCAACTTCTCTAGGGGCATTTTAATTTCCTTTTTAACAATTCAAGGGATACCAGCTCAAGCCCTCGACATTCCAAGACTTCTGAAACCCTTGTGTTTTTAATTATCATATTTTTACTATTGATCGAAGGGGGAAAAAATATTTTTGTTTCTCAAATCGATCAAGCAGTAAAAATGTTCTTTAAGACTCTATCTAATCTTGTTTCACTTATCACTCATTGCAGGTACTATCGTAAGGGGCAAACTAAATATCCTCATTTGGGCTGCCGCTCGCACCAAACGTCAACTGAAGGTCCCAGTATGACCCTATATATGTTGCCTTTAGGATTTCCCCCTGGAATGCCAACTGAAGGTCCTAGCATGACCATATATGTGTCGCCTTCGGGTTCATCCCCTAGAATGCCAACTGAAGGTCCCGGTATGACCTTGTATATGCCACCTTACGGTTCACCCCTGGAATGCCAACTAAAGGTCCTGGTATGACCTTGTATATGTTGCCTTTGGGTTCACCCCCTGGAATGCCAACTGAAGGTCACATCATGACCATGTACGTACCACCTTCAAATTTACCTATGGAACGCCAAATGAAGGTCCCGACATGACCCTATACGTGCCTCCTTCGGGAACGCCAACTGAAGGTCTTGATATGACCCTATATGTGTCGCCTTTGGGTTCACTCCCTGGAATGCCAACTGAAGGTCCTGGCATAACCCTGTACGTGCCATCTTCAGGTTCATCCCTAGAATGCCAATTGAAGGTCCCAGCATGACCCTGTAAGTGTCACCTTTGGGTTCACCCCCTAGAACGCCAACTGAAGGTCACGGCATGACCCTATAAGTTCGCCTTTTAGTTCACCCCTTGGAACACCAACTGAAGGTCTCGGTATGACCCTATACATGCCATCATTGGGTTCACTCCCTAGAATGCCAACTGAAGGTCCTGACATGACCCTATATGTATCGCCTTCGAGTTCAACACCTGGAATGCCAACTAAAGCTCCCGGCATGACCCTGTATGTGCTACCTTCGGGTTCACCCCTGGAACTCCAACTAAAGGTCTCGGCATGACCCTACACGTGTCGCCTTCGGATTCATCCCCTAGATCGTCAACTGAAGATCCCGGCATGACCCTAAACATGTCTCCTTCGGGTTCACCCCCTAGAACACCAACTGAAGGTCCTGACATGACCTTGTAGGTGTCGCCTTCAGTTTCACCCCTAGAAAGTTAACTGAAGGTCCTGGCATGACCCTATAAATGTTGTCTTCAGGTTCACCTCCTAGAATGCCAACTGAAGGTCACAACACGACCCTATACGTGTCGTTTTCGGGTTCACCCCTAGAATGCCAACTGAAAGTCCTAACATGACCCTATATGTGTTACCTTCGGGTTCACCCCCTGAAATGCCAACTGAAGGTCTCGACATGACCTGTATATGCCGAATTCAGGTTCTCCCCTAAAACGTCAACTGAAGGTTCCAGCATGGTCTCCACACATGTTATCCTTCGGGTTCAACCACCATCAACATCCCTTACACCTAGCACACCAGCTGTCAGGTACAATTTATAAATCCTTGCTATTTTTATGTGGTCATACTGACCTGTGGTAGTAGTGATCCCCCAAGTGGCACCCTGTGAGCACGGGATTTTATAGTCCTTCTCGCAAGACGATTACCCAATTTTATTCTTCATGATAAAATGTTTTTTTTGGATTTTTTTATTACCGATATAAAATTCTTTACAAATTTTATTTTCGGAAGAATTCAGTTCAACATGTTTGATAACGCATCCGGTGGTAACTCAAACCGATGATTTGCACCAAAAACTAATTCAGTCCCAAATACCAATAAAAAGTCAAACAAAAGCCTAAAAGTTTAAAATATCCAGCTGAAATCAATTTTGGCCATATTTTCCTGCTTTTTCCCCTATTTTTTGCTTAATTGTTTTGATCTGGCAGAAGCTGATGCCGCTAGCGGCCTCAGCGGTACCGCCGGCGGTATCACCCATGCCACCGCCAGCATGGATTCTACAACTGTCAGCTTTTTGCTCAATATCCGCTAGATAATTTATCAATGTCAATTATCCACCAGATTTTAGCCAATATAAGCAACCATTTCCAGCGGAAACGGGGTTCAACACTTCCACCACTTGAAATCTTAAGGAGATTTTGAGTATTTTAGCTAGTTCTAGTGGGATAAAGTCAAGAAAAGGTAAGAAAAGAGGATTCAATACATCTTTTCTTGGTTTTTCTTTACTGAACTCTCTGATATTTATGAGGATTTTAAGTTTAGAATCACTAAAATAGGATTTAGAGACTTAAATCACCCTTTTACTTCCCAAATCATCATTTGAGCTCCTCGGAGGTGTCATTTGGATCACGAAGAGGTGGATTCACGGCCCTGAGGTAAAAATTCTGAGTCTCATAGCTCTTTGGCTTTTGTTTTACTTATTTATTGTGTTTATTCGCTGTTTTATGCTTAGTTTTGGGTTTTTGGTCACTTTTCAACTGAAAACAGCTGTTGTATGAAACTGAAGCTGTCGGAGGCACTTGAAGTCACCGGCGGTATCAACCATGTCTCTAGCGACATCATTGATACTGCCAGTGGTCTCATTTGTACCCAATGGCCTTATTTTCTTGCAGGACCCTTTCTTTATAGAATCCAAAATGCCATACGGTCTACCTGTGTAAATGAAATCACCCGCGGGCACCAGTGATGCCGCCGGCGGCCTCATTCATACCACCGACGGTATGGAGTTCTGGACAACAGCTTTGTTTTTGTTTTATTTCTAACCTAGTTTAATTTTTGAAGCTAGGATGTATAGTGCAATGACGGGGGTCCAAAACCTCTTGAAAACAGACCTCACCCCATAATATGTGGCATTTTCACTAATAATCTGGTTAAAATAATTATCGAGTCTAAAATATGGATATGACGGAATTTTCTCTCAAACACCATTCAAACCCCATTTTTAGCCATCCATCTGGGCTCCATAAATTGTAAAATGAATACGCCATGTTCACGCTAACTCGGGTCTTGTTTTGTTTACTAACTATGCATGTTACGTGATATACCTCGTACAATGAGCCATATTTGTGCTAACCGTTTTCGTGCAGGTATATTTAGGATAGATGAATGATAGGCCTACAGGTATTTTATTTATTGTATAGAACAAATGTATAGGATTTGGAAAGCCTTGTAATTATTATTTTATTTTTCGCATTTTATTTGGGATGACTGTAATAATTTATTTATTTCTCGCTTTGAATGCTTGATAATGTGATAACAATATATAAACGAAAACACAATAAATAGGGTTGATTAAAACTGATTAAGAAAGAATGAAATCTTTTAACTTGGCCAATGTAAAATAGATAACATCATCCGAACTCAGAATCTCTACTTAAGGTATGGTCTACCACCCGGTGGAAAAATCGTACCAAAATTTCCCGATTGGGCTGAACCGGGTGGAGGCTCTATTTTAAGTATGGGGTTTCGATCTCGTATCTTTTGAACATTAAAATATTCAAAACATTTTCACAATCACCATAACAACATCATTTTCAGGAGACCGGGCCTCTGGCCCGGCCACATGGCCTATCCGAAATATCATCCGCTCACACCTCTTACTACCCTTCTTCTCAGCTACATCTTCTCTTCTTTCTGCTCTGAGCTTAGTAATCCTCTCAAGCTCGCTAGCCAAAAAATCTTCAAGAGTTTGATCTTCTTCATCATGCCTAATAAGTCTGAGTGGTATAATGGCTTCAGGATCCTTTACTCTGACCTCTCCTCTCTTCAGCTTAATATACATGGTATTGTTAAGCTTCTCATCACACCTCTAGCCATGAAAATGCACATTACTCAAGATTCTGGATTCAATGACCTTCAAAGTGATTCTGCTCTTCTGCGCCAATCCTTCTAGATCTAGCTCATATGCCCTACATATCTCCATCACAAGATGCATATTCACCATATTCTTAGACACCTTCAAAAACTTGTGCACAATTACCAGTGGCCAGTTGATGCACATCCCCTAAGTCAGAGCATATATAATCACTCTCTCAAACTTCGTGTAGCTTCCTATAGATCTACTTTTGGGTAGCAACACTTTAGTTACAAGCTCATGCGACTGCTTTCCTACCTTTGTGAACATTGAGGTAATGAGTTCACCTGCCTTATAGTCAGCGGGAACCTCATAATCAATGGGTATGTCCACATGCTCTTCATCCTTCATAGCTCGCATCCTCAGCCCTCTCTCTCGCATACCCAGCAATCCAGCAATCAGCTTGGGGGTTACATACACCTTTCTCCCTATCATCGTCGTGACAAATAGATCCTTCTTACCTTCAACTGTGTGAATCCCATGGAAGAATCTCCTTACTATTTGCTCATTGCACCCACTAGGTATCTCAAAAAACCCTTTCAAGTGGTGTTGGTGTGTCCACTTCCCAAAATGCTCATCGCTTGAGAAACTGAGCATATCAACAGTTATTGGCTCCTCTACTATAGCACCTTCTCTAAAACACCAACCAGTTGGAATATATCTGGTTCCAACTGGTAGGAATAGATCTTTCCTTTTGTTAATTCCAATTGCCACTTGCTCCATATGATCCATTATTGTAATCCAGCATGTATCTTTTTCATCCCTCACAAATAGGGATTCCTCAACGCTGGGTTTTGATGATCTCCCTGAAGGACTCACCATTTCAATAGCTTTGAAAGAGATAAAGAATTTTAGAGATTATAAGAAGAGAATTACAGAAGAAGAAATTTGGTAAAGTAACCTTTCCTCTTTCTGAATTTCTCCTTAAATGGTCAAAAACTCTTAGATAAGACCTACAAAGCTTACTTGTACAACTCATCCATGGTTATAAATTTAATGGTTAGATTAAGTAGAGTTTACCATTGGATTAATGATAGCGAGATACATGGGATAACTGCAACTAAATATGGAACGTTTCATAACTTGCTACCGTTTCTATCAGGTTTGAATTTGAAAAGAAACCGGTGACAAATTAATGACGTGTCCAAAAACAAGCACGAAGAAGAAACACTTAACCTAATTTGTAGAAACTCAGAGTGTGCCCTAATTTATTTGGTTAACTCCAGAATTAGTCAGCGGGAAACGTATTTCTTCAAATTGGATGGGACATTCCGATTAACTCCCTCAGAGTGTTGAATTAATCCTTTCCAATAGGCTTTGTGAATATGTCAACTAGCTGTTCTTCAGTGGGAATGTATGTGAGCTTGAATTCTCCTTTTAGCACATGATCCCTTATAAAGTGATGTCTGATATTGACATGCTTCATCCTGCTATGTTGAATTAGATTCTTGGATAGGTCAATTGCGCTCTTATTGCCACACATGACTTCAAGACACTTAGACTTTATACCATAATTATCCAATTGCTACTTGATCCATAGCAGTTGTGCTACACAACTTCCTGCAGCCATATACTCAGCCTCAGCTATACTCAGAGCTACAGAAGTCTGCTTCTTGCTATACCATATTACTAGACAATCACCAAGGAAATGACATCCTCCTATGGTACTTTTCCTTTCAAGTTTGTCTCTTCCATAGTCAGCATCTATGTGTCCTCTTAGAGTGAATTCTAAATTACTTGTATACTATAAACCTGCATTAATAGAGACTAGCAAATACCTGAGAATTCTCTTAATAGCAGCTAAGTGAGATTCTCTGGGGTCAGCTTGATATCTTGCACAATAACATACAACATATTGAATGTCATGCCTACTAGCAGTTAAGTAAAGTAGAGAACCAATAATACCTCTATAGAGCTTACTCTCTACAGGTTTACCTTCTTAATCTTTACTCAGAATAGTATCAGTGGCCATGGGTGTTGATATTGGCTTGGCTTTATCCATGTCAAACTTCTTGAGTACTTCCTTGGCATACTTAGCTTGGCTGATGAAGATCCCATCATCACCTTGCTTGATTTGCAAACCAAGAAAGAAATTAAGCTCTCCCATCATTGACATTTCAAACTCTTTCTTCATCTGCTGGCTAAACTCTTTGCATAGCTTTTCATCAATTGCTCCAAAAATGATATCATCAATATAGATTTGGACTAGCAACACATCTTGATGCTTCTTCTTGACAAATAGAGTTGTATTCGTACACTCAATGAGTCAAAAGGGGGTGAATGACTCGCTCAACTAACTTAGTAAACGTTTTCACGAATGTATGAGCTCCACTAAATAGGTTAGCTAGCTGAGTAAAATCTGGAAAAACTTCAAAGTAAAGAACACAGAAATTTTATACTGGTTCAGCAACCTATACTTACATCTAGTCCCAAGAGAGTGTCTTGGCTTTAATCTACTAATCTTAACTCCTTTACCCTAGGCAGAGAAGCCTTTCACAAATTTCCCCAATTAAATAAAGTACCCTCCAAACTGTAATCGCTCACTCGCTGAGTAGAATACCCTCTTCTACTAGCAACTCAACTATATCTAAACAAGAGCTGGAATCAACTTATAGAAATGTTGATCTAGTTATAAATGATCTGATATTACAATTCTAATGATCTAATCTATTCTCTCTTGTTCAACATAGATTCTTCGCTAAGTAGTGCTTTTCTTGATTGAACTTTTTTAAAGCTTGCAATTTGATAGAGTTTTTAGCTTCTTAGAAATTCAGGTGTAATCACCAAGTTCTAACGCTTGCCTTATTGCTCCTTTTATAAAGGGATTAAGAAAGTAGCCATTGAACTTGCCTTGGCATCTTCTAAAATTGATAGCTCATCTATTCACCCGTTGATTCTTCAAATCAATCCGTTAAGAGATAGAATCACACCGTTGTGAGATAGAAATCAATCTGTTAGAGACAGATTAAAATTTGAGCTTCAATTTGAATCCTTTATCATTAGATGCCAGTTTTTCGTTAGAGAGAACTCGCGCTAACTTGCTACGTATCGCTTTCTCGTTCCCTCTGGTAATCTGACATTTTGCAGAGCGCACGATACTATATTGTTGATCTATAGAATTACACAAATTGGCAAATGACTTTTTGCAGCTTGAATCTCGAAGACTTTGTCATTTTCTTCATTAACATGAGTCTTGTCAGGGCATTAATTCTTTTTGTCTTTCTCTCATTAATGTCCTGCAAAAAGCAACACTAAAAGCAAAGATTCCATTTTTCCTTAAATGGTAAAGTTAGTGCCATTGACAGACATAAAGTAACTCAGCAAAATGATAAACGATACGCACAGCTGAAACAAAATCTAAATATCAAGCACTGAGTGAATAGTATTTAGTCAGCGACTAAATTATATACTCAGCCCAGAACAACTCAGAGTTAAACTAAATAAATAGGTCAACGAAGAATTGACATTCTATCCTTGAATTCAATTACTCACATATAACTGTAGATTATTTATTTTAACATCATTATTGATTTAATTAACTCAAATTGAACTTAATTGTTATGATGAAAACTTAAGCACCACTAAGTCAGTCCAAACTTGTGCTTGGTTCAACAATATCAATTGAAGGATTCTCGTGTAAGCATACAAATTAGGAGATACTACACATTGGAGAACTTGAAGCATTCATCTTTAATTATATAATGTGATAGAACAAGCTTTTAGAGTGTTAAAGGCAAAAGTTATTATAGCGTAGACAAAAATAGTTTTTATAATTTAAACATTTCATAAACGAATAAAATTATATTTTATCATTTTATGATTGGTTAGTTTATAGTGGCAAAGGTTAAGGCTTAGTGGTTGAGCATGAAGCTGCGATCCTAAAGGTCACAAGTTTAGGATCACAAGTTCAAGTCCACATTCGGATGGGGTAGGGTTTTTCTTTGTTGTTATTGCAATCCTATAAGGCAAATTTTATTTGAAAAAGTTAAAATTTTATATAAAATGGATGCTTTACTTTAATTTGTAATATTTTTATTATACTTATAATATTTTCAACAAGTAAAATTTAAACTATAGGACTGATTATTTTAAAAATAAAAAATAGAAACTGACTATTTAGAAAACTAAAAACTGAAAAATTTTAAAAATAAAAAATAAAAACTGAAAAAAATGGAAATAATTTTCTAGAAATAGAAGACACTTAACAATTCCATTCTTACTTCTCAACCAACCAACCAACCAACCAACTAAGCCTTAAATCCCACGCTAGGTGGGGTCGGCTATATGGATCTTTCGACGCCATGAAGCTCTATCAAAAGCCAAATTTTCGTCCATACCGAGTAAACGCATATCCTTAGAAATAGTTTTCCTCCAAGTAATCTTAGGTCTGCCTCTCCCTCTACCCTTACTCTCTGTCCATAAGTTCTCACATTTTCTAACTGGAGCATCTATTGGTCTACAGAGCACATATCCATACCACCTTAATCGTCTTTCTCTCAGTTTATCCTCAATATGTGCCACACCGGTCTTTTGGCGGATGCACTCATTTCTAATTCGATCCATCCTTGTATGCCCACTCATCCACCTAAGCATCCTCATTTCCTCCACATTCATCCTTTGAATATGTTGCATCTTAATAGCCCAACATTCACTCTTATATGTCATGGCTGGCCTAACCACCGTTCTGTAGAATTTACCTTTCACTTTCAAGGGTATCTTTTTATCACATAAGACTCCGATAGCACTTCTCCATTTCATCCATCCTACATTAATTCTATGAGTTACATCATCATCAATCATCGCCTCCTCGTGGAAGATAGAGCCCAAATACCTAAATCGTTTGCATTTTGGTACGATTGTATCTCCTAGTTTTACTTCTCCTTCGTCTCCTTTCCGTAAGCTGAACTTGGTGTGCAAATACTCCGTCTTACTTCTACTTAACTTAAAACCTTTACTCTCTAACGCATTTCTCCACACCTCTAGCTTCTTGTTAACCCCTTCCCTTGATTCATCAACCAATACGATGTCATCCGCAAACAACATACACCATGGGATGTCGTCTTGTATTTTGGTGGTAAACTCATCCATAACTAGGGCAAATAAAAATGGGCTTAGAGATGATCCTTGATGCAATCCAATCGTGATGGGAAACTCATCTGTCGCTCCTTGTCCAGTTTTAACACTTGTTACCGTCCCTTCATACATGTCCTTTATTAAGTTTATGTACTTTACATGAATACCTTTTTTCTCCAGTGCCCACCAAAGTACTTTCCTCGGTACTCTATCATATGCTTTCTCTAAGTCAATGAAAATCATATGAATGTCCTTCTTCTTCTCCCTATATATCTCCATTAGATTTCTCATAAGAAAAATAGCTTCGGTCGTGGACCTACAGGCACGAAACCAAATTGGTTTGCGGAAACCTTAGCGATCATCCTAAGATGGTGTTCAATCACTCTCTCCCAAAGTTTCATTGTACGACTCATCAGTTTAATACCTCGATAATTAGAGCAGTCTTGTATATCTCTTTTGTTCTTAAATATAGGTATAAGGGTGCTTCTTCTCCAGTCATCCTGCATTTTCCTCTCCCTATATATAGAGTTAAATAGTTTGGTTAATCAAACAGTTCCCTCATCTCCAAGGCATTTCCATGCCTCAATCGGTATGCTATCTGGCCCACATGCTTTCCCTACCTTCATCCTTTTCAGAGCTTCCTTCACTTCATTATGCGTAATTCTTTTTATGTAATTTAGGTTTTTCTCAACTCCACTTACCTCCAATCCTGCAATGTCATCTTCCTTTCCATCATTGAATAACCGATCAAAGTAGTTTCTCCATCTCTCTTTGATCTCTCTATCTCCTAACAAGACTCTTTGTGTTTCATCTTTAATGCATTTGACTCCATTCAAATCCTTTGTCTTCTTATCCCTCAATCGAGCTAGCTTGTATATGTCGCACTCTCCTTCATGTGTTCCTAGCTTTTGGTACAAGCCTTCAAAGTATTTACCTCGTGCTTGACTAATAGCCTTCTTAGCTTCTTTCTTAGCCCTCTTGAAGGCTTGCACCAAAAGCTAAAAAAAAATAAAATTGGGAATATGTTTCCTTTGTTTGGAGATATAGAGAGTTAAGGAGAGGCTACGGCACACATAGATAGCTAATTAGTAATTAGATGTTAAGCATAGTGAACATTAAAATAATGATGACATATATTTATTTGTTCATAGTACTAGTAAGATTCAGAAACAAAGGGTTATTTACCAATTTTGTTTTCTGTTAATCCTAAAATATACCACATCCATTTCATTTTAATTGTCATTTTTTAATTTTTATCAATATACCAACAAAATTATTACACTAATAAAATATTTAATTTATTCTTTACATTTTTTTAAATCTTTCTTCTTAATTACTAAAATATAACTTCATCAATTAATATACAATCTCTCCTCTAATTTATATAAAGAAAAATTAGAGAAAAAAGGTAAAAAAATATATTAATAATCTAAATTAACAAATGAAAATGAACAAAATGAAAAAGACTAAAGAGACCATTAAAATGAACCGTATGGAGTAATATCGATAAAAATGAATAAGAACAGTTATGGTGAATGGAATATTATAATTCTTATTACATAATAATTACATTAATGACAATTTATAATGTACAATTTTCATGAGAAAAAGAAATAAATATATGTACATAAATATAATTAATTGTAAATATTCTTTGTAATTAACATTTATTCTAATTAGTGATATTATTGGTAATTTAAACTAATTAAGAAGACTCTAATATAGAAACATATCAATACCAATATAAGAATATTCTCAACACTCTCCCTCAAGTTGGTGAGTGAATATCGTGAACTCCCAACTTGTGTTCCAATGTTAAGAATTGATCGTTCCCTGTGGCTTCACAAAAATGTCTTTAAATTGGAGACACGTTGATATATGAAGGAATGAAATTTTGAATTTCTGAATTTTCTGCTATAGTAGGTGTGATTGGTAAAATATGATTTGACATGTCAATGGCCAAATTTGGTTAGATTACTTGTGAATCAAACTGAGATGTGAAAGAAGAATTGATTGAGGCATCAGGAGTTAATAAACCTGTTACACTTGTAAAAACATTATTGTCAGCATGTCTGGGTCAAATAAGTCATGATGTTGATATAAACAATTGACGATCTTTATGAACATGGTTGAGTCAAAAAGCCATGATGTTACTATAGACAATTGACGATCCTCAAGAGTAAAATCACAGCTGAGTCAAATAAGCCATGATGTTGAGATAGACAATTGGTCATAAGAGCAAGAACATGGTCAAGTCAAATAAGCCATGATGTTGATATTATTATAACCTTGATATCATGACCAAAAAAACATTCATGGGATGAAAAGATATGAGCGAAAGACTGAAATTTTGAGTCACTAGGAACGATACTCGGATACCATGATAAAAATGAATAAGAACTGTTATGGTGAATGTCAATGACAATTTATAATATACGATTCCTCTGAGAAAAAGAAATAAATATATGTACATAAATATAATTAATTATAAATATTGTTTCCAATTAATATTTATTCTAATTATTAATATTATTCCTAATTTAAACTAATTAAGAATACTCTAATATAGAAACATATTAATACTAATATAAGAATATTCACAACAAATATGATCTAGTTTACTATATTAATTACTTTGTTTTCTACATCGATCGAATTTGATACTACTTGTGTTATCAATATCATACCGTACCACACAGTTAAATCAGTGAATCTGTGTACCATCACTGACTCGGGTACGGTTGATTAAAAATTGCGGTATAAAAGAATCACAATTATAACCGGTATTGAAAAAATCAGCAAAATAATAGTCTAAAATACACTTATATGACAAAAAAAAATGTATTGATGCTAGGGGGAGTTTAGTTCAGGGGTTTCGGAAAATGGAAAGAGAAGCAAAATTAAGGATTCCCTTTGATGTTGTTTGTTTACCTAAAATAATCAAATTTATTACCCATTTTCCTTATTCCATTACCCCAAAAGCCTCTTCCCCATTACCTGCAAACTACAAAGGTTTTGTATTCCCTTTCTTAACATTTCTTACACCTCGCTAACTTACAGCAATCTAGTAGCCGTCATCACTTCCATCGCCACCATTGTTGTCACTCCCATTGCCGCTGTCACTACTGCCACCTTCAGCGCCGCCACTGCCAAAGCCCATTTTCCGACCACCACCATCAATTTTTGATACTCATAGGCTCGTAGCGATTTTCTCATGCTGCAAATGTTCCCTTTTTTATTTTTAATCATCATTTGTATAGTGGAGTGTGTGGAGATGAATTTTCATTTGTAATATAAGGTTGGATTACTATATGAGTTCATCAATATGTGCTTCTTTCAATTCAGACGATGAAGGATGAATAATTAATGTTGGGCAAGCTTTCTTAATTTAGAGTGATTTAATGGAAAATTTGATATTGAAATTAAGCTTTGGTGCCATTAAAATCCTTCTGGTGGTTGTAGTGGTAGGAAAATATAGGGAATAAAGGGCCTCTAATTAAAGCAACCCTTCTTACCCGGAAAAAACCATTTAGTTGCTGTTTTATTTGATTACCTTTCCGTCATGAACATAGAGAAACAATTGGTAAGGTTTACAGCTTTTCCTTACCTTTTCCTTTTCCATTCCCTTTTTGTTACCTTAACGTGAACCCAAAGCCCCCTAGTGTATTATTATATTTAACTTATTTGTTTGAGAAATTAATAGTTTAATAGAATCATTAATTTTTTTAAAATTTTTTTTTTTGCCTCATTTGACTTAGAGTAAATGGCAAGAAAAATTCTAACCCCAGGATGTGACTTGAACCTAAAACCTTAAAAAGCCACAGCTACACTGTTAATCACTAGACCAATACCCCTATTGCAATAGAAACACTAATTAGATCTTTGTTGAACCACTAACTAATTTACTGTACATAAAACGTAAAGTTACCGTTAATTAAATTTATTTGAATAATAATATCAAACTTCGAATCTTATACGGTTTTCTCTTATTAATACGTTACTCTTAAAAAAATATGTGCTTTTAGTTAAAACCAAACTGATGTTTAATTGAAATATTAAAAGTTAAATTGAATATATTTTGTTCGTTTTGATTCACTTTTAATTCTAACTAGTTTAGTGCCCGTGCGATGCATGAATAGGTCAATTATAATCAATATATCAATGATAAATTTATTTTGTATCAAATTAAATTGCAAAAAAAAGAGTCATTTACTTCTTAAATAGGATTGTAATCAATAGTTTAGAATTAAATAAAATAAAGAACAACAAATTAAATTTTAAAAAAATAGATTTAGGATATCTTAGTTGATAGATATACCTAATGGATAATTTTAAAATTCGAATTCAGATGATCAAATAATTAAAAATATTCTATTATTATTCATAAGAAAGAGTAAATACTATTATAAAATTCAAATTTTTCTTAAATTGGATTATAATTCATATTTTTCTGCAGTTATCTTACGACTCTCTATCAAATATTTGATGAAGAAAAAAGAGTCACATTAATTTTTAAACAGGATTATAATGAATAAAATATAATTAAATAAAATCAATAGAATTAAAGGAGAAAGTATTATTGACTAATAGGTCAACATTCAAAATTTTCCTTAGGAATCATAATCAACAGAATTAAATAAAATTCAGAAAAATAAATTAAATTTTAAAAAATAGATTTAGGAGATATATTAGTTGATAATTAGGCATGTCATCAATTTGGCTCTAAAAGGTATAAGAATAAAAAAAAGTATTTTGAGATTCCATTGCTCTAAAAATATTTCATTATTATTCATAGGGAATAATTAACTGTAATAAATTCAAATTTTTTTCTTAAATAAGATTAAAATTTATACTTTTATGCAGTTATCTTGTGATTCCCTTTCAAATATTAGAATAGGAAAAAATAGTCACATTAATTCTTAAATATGATTATAATTAATAGAATAAAATTAAATAAAATCAAGAACAACAAATTAAATTTTTAAAACTTAGATTTAGGATATATAATAATGGGTAATTCTATACTAACACCCAAGATTTGACACTCATTAACATTCAGACCATCTCCACCCTTCATCTCCTTTTCATCTAATTAGATAAATGATAGAAATTGATCGGGTGTCATAGAGTGTCAATACTTGAGTGTCAATATAGCACTACTCTTAATAAAATATGTTAAACTTGACACATCTATATATAATATATAAAAGAAAAGAAGTACTAAACGACTTCTTTACTCATTTACCTTTCAAAAGATATATCTATCAATTTTATTACTAAATTCGTTTTATTTTATTACCATATTATCATATTATTATAAAAAAGGATTATAATTTAATTATAATCATTATGAATTTGGTTATAATCATTATGATTTGGTTACAATCATTTAAAAAAGGATTATAATTCTAAAATATTATAAAATAGAATTATAATTCTAAAATAGAATTTGGTTAATATTAATTAAAATAGGATTTATATCACAAATCTATATCTATATATCTATATATAATATATAAAAGTAAAGAAGTCTTAAATGACTTCTTTACCCCTATACCTTTCACAAGATATATCTATCTATTTTATTATTAAATTCGTTTTATTTTATTACCATATTATTATGGAATATGATTATAATTTGGTTATAATCATTATGATTTGGTTATAATCATTCTAAAATGGGACTATAATTCTAAAATATTATAAAATAGAATTATAATTCTAAAATAGAAATTGGTTAATTTTAACTAAAATAGGATTTATATTACAAATCTATATTTATATATAATATATAAAAGAAAAAAGTCCTAAATGACTTCTTTACCCCTATACCTTTCAAAAGATATATCTATCTATTTTATTATTATATTCATTTTATTCTATTACCATATTACCATATTATTATAGAATAGGATTATAATTTGGTTATAATCATTATGATTTGATTATAATCATTCTAAATTAGGATTATAATTCTAAAATATTATAAAATAGGATTATAATTGTAAAATAGAAATTGGTTAATATTAACTAAAATAGGATTAACTTAAATTGGTTAATATCAACCAAAAGAAATAAGAAATAGGATTATAATTCTAAAGTAGGAAATAATTCTGTCAAATAATGTATTATAAATTATATCTGTCAAAAAAATTATAAACCTGTTTAAGAATAGATTATTGTTGATTTGGTCAACTAATATATCTCTTAAATCTATTTATAACTAAATTCTTAATGATTATAACCAAATTATAATCATATTCTATAATAACCAATTTCTTATTTCTGTTGATTATAATCATATTTTAGAAAAAATTCCAATAAATTATAAATTATATATGTAAAAAAAATTATAAACATGTTTAAGAATAGATTATTGTTGATTTGGTTAACTAACATATCTCCTAAATCTATTTATTTAATATTTAATTTGTTGTTCTTGATTTTATTTAATTCTGTTCGTTATAATCCTAATTAAGTAAAAAGTGGAACTTCATAGCATTAATTACTCTTCTTATTTAAGAATCAGTGTGACTCATTTTTCTTCATCAAATTTTGACAAGAAATCACAAGATAATTGAAGAAAAGTATATTGTTTATTATGTTGAAGCAGAAACATAATTCAGTGGATGATATCAACCCAATTATGGTGCAACTGAAGACGGATTTTATATGTGATATAAATTTAACTAAGATGCAATAGACCCTCAAAGTACGTGTTACTCCTTCTTATGGATAATAATGAAATATTTTAAAATATTTGATCAATTAATATAGGGTAATGCTATACTAACACACAAGCATTGACTCTCTATGACACCCAATCAATCTCTATCATTCATCTATTTTGAAGACCATTATTATGGGAAAATGTGGTTCTAACTTCTTTTTCAAAAATAATTTTTTTTTCATTTGAGCTTACAATAATAATAAAGAAAATGTTATCTCACTCCGTCTGAACGTGGACTCAAACCTGCAATTTCTAAAATGATAATTTTCAGACTCAACCATTAGACCAAACCTTTGCGACTTGTGATTCTAACTTTATGTCGACGAAATAGTTTATATTATTTTCGGAATTGCTGTTTGATAAAGTTATTTTTTACAAAGTCACTTGTCTTTCACAAAATTAATAATCTTACCAACATTATGTTTCTTTTTTGTGCATAAGTTCCTTTGTTTAGCATTTTGGTGGCAGTTGAATAGGTTCGTAGAAACACCTGAAATATAATAAAGTTGGTAGTGTGAGTGTGTCAATCACACTATGTATTTGACTCTACTTAATTTTCACAATTTTTACCGTAACAGTTAATACAGTAAAATGACATATTAGCTCCTTAAATTTTTCTTAAATTTTATATTAAACCGTTCACTATGTATAAACAGAACAATATAACACAACGTCCTATTTGCACATAACAAATAAATAATTTTCAAGTTAGTAATAAGAAACAAATTGAGATATTTTTACTAAATTCAATGTACAAAGTTAAACTTTTGTAAGTTAAACACGCCGTCGGTGATTATGACCTTGCTTGTGGCCAAATGTCAATGATGTAATAATGAATTTATTAGATATTTGGAAATGAGAAATTTAAGGATCCATGTTCTGTAATAACTGACATGGCCGCTTAAAATTCTTTGCCACATCTTCACTCTACTTGTTTACAGTCCCCCCAATCAAAATGAATAGAAATCAATCTTCTCTTCACTTCAATCCCAAGCCTACAATATTGATTTAACCCCCAAAAAAAGGAACTGACATGTCAACTAACAAAGTATATCCATAAGATTACAACTACTTCCTACCTTAGATTCACTTCTTCCATATCACAACCAGTACACTTCCTGTGTTAAGTGAAACTGATTGTCGGCATGTCACGTGGGTCCTGTTTTTTCCATTCAACAAAAACAAATATCAAATTCATTTAATTAAATTCCACTTTGTTCTTCTTCTACTTCTCCACACTCCTCTTAAAACAATACAGAAATTCTCTGTATCAATATGGAATAAAACAATTCATCATCTCTTCTAATATTCCACATTATTATTATTATTATTATTATTATTATTATTATTATTATTATTATTATTATTATTATTATTATTATTATTGTTATTAACAACAACTTTGTTTTTCATTTTGTCTCTCTGGTTGTGTTTCTATGGATTCCAGGACAATTCTTGATCATGTTCTGTTCCAGCTTACTCCAACCAGGACTAGGTAATTCTTAAATTTATATTATTCATAATTAGTCCTTGGACTTTTGACAAATTCACTCTGGTATTGTTCTGATTGTTGCTGAATTAGATGTGATCTGGTGATATATGGGGGAGGTGTGAGTGAGAAATTGGCATCTGGGCTATTACAGCCATTCCTTTCTCACTTAAAAACTGCTCAACAACAGATTTCTAAAGGTGGCTATTCTATTTCTCTTACTCCTCCTTCCAATTCCTCCCACTGGTTCACCAAACCCACTTTTCAAAGGTATAATTTTGTATAATTACAGGATTTAGATCTGGCTTGTTGAGTTGTTTGCATGTATTAATTAACTGTACCATTTTGAAAATGTTTTGCATTTATTGGAATTTGGAATAGGACATTGACTCATTCATTTGTCTGAAATTGAATGAACTCAAATATCATGCCTAAGTATAAATACCAAATTGGCCATAATTTCAGTTTGCAGATAGTTGTAAGCTAAGGCATTAGATCAGAAATAGTGATGTACACGAGATTTATACAAGATAGATCAAAGTAACGGGTGATTTCGGGTTTTTGTTGGATTTTTTAGCTTTCGGAAACTGTTTAACTTTGGTGTTTTCGGACTCTCATCTTATCGGAAACAGGCCAAGGATTAAAATACACTACTTTACCGTCATTTTTTGGCCAAAGAACATCGTTTAGACCTACAATTTTGAGTTTTCTATTTTGGGGACTAGATTGCAAATTTCTAAAAGTTTATATGCTTTTTATTTATTTTCGAGATTTTAACTCTATTTGCTTGTAAGACACTCCATTTTTATTTTTTATTTCCTTAAATATCTTAGTTCTTGTCATCTTTTTTGTTTCTATTGTTTGATTGAGTTTCCGTTGGATCAAATTTTACAATTATTTTCGGGTTGTAACAGATTCGTGAGGTTTGTTAGCACACCGGAAGTTCTTGAGAGATTCGTGACAATAGAGAAAGAGTTAGATCAGATTGAGAATTCAGTTCAATCTAATGACAATCCAGATGCACAAGGTATACATGCTTGCAATGGTCCAATAACTCAATGAATATTAATATTGTATCTTTACGAAACAAACTTAATTCTACAGGTGGAAATGGAAGTCACCCGAGAGCCGGTTCGAGTGACATTATCCAGGAAGACAATTCTAAGTAACTATCTTAACTTGCATATTGTATAATAAATCATTGGTGTAATACAAATGTATCAAACCTTTCGGGTTGTAGGGTTCGTTTGCATCGTGCTTTGGAAACAAGGAAAGCTGTCCTCCGAAAAGAGCAAGCTATGGCATATGCTCGAGCTTTGGTTACTGGATTCGACCTTGACTCTATCAATGATCTCATTTCATTTGCCGATGCTTTTGGAGCATCACGCTTGAGGTAACTATAAGATAGCTATACCACTATTACTCCAATAGAGCTTATTTTTTAGGCAAAAGAGCGTTTGGATCATGTGGTATAGCTGACTTGCCCATTTGGTGTCTGTGCTATGCGATTTGTTATGTCTTGGAACCCCATGCTATGGTACAATTGCCGATTAAGTCCCTATACTATGAAATTTGTTACTTTTTGGGCCATGCATTGTAGAATCTATATTGATGTACCTATACATGATATGCACTAAAGGGACCAAAAGATAATAGATTGCATAACACAGGGACTAGATAGGTAACATGTACACCAGAGGAACCAAATGAGTTAATAGATTATAACAAATTCTGCCTTATTTTTATCAGATTTTGTTATTATATTCTATACCAAGTAATAAATGCAAGGCCTAATTATCACTTAATAGATGTAAAGTAATAGTGGTAGTATAGTAGTGGCTTAGGATATATTTTCTCGTTTCGCTCAGGGAAGCATGCTTAAATTTCATGGAGTTATGCAAGAGAAAGAATCAAGACCGGTTGTGGATGGACGAAATTGCAGCAATGGAAGCATCTAGGCTGGAATTACCTTTTTTCGGAACTTCGGGAATAGTGCTAGCCAGTGAGGAGAATCTCGGTAATGGTCTTTCCATTGGAAAAATGAACCACTCCATAGATGCATCAGACTCGAGTCACGGAAGTGTAGATCTAAACCAAGGTATACCTCCCAATCATTATATATCAAACTCGTTTCGGATTTTGATGTTTTTCACTTTGCAGATGGCCAGTCAATGGACAGCAAAGTCCAAGTGCCAATGCCATGGCCGGACCATAATCCTCAATACATGAACAACTTTCAAGGCCCGATCCATCCTCAAATGCTATCATATTCGGGTTACATGTATCCCGGTATGCAGTATCGGCCTCCATATTTTCCGAGGAATATCCATTGGCCTCCAAATGCGGATGACTACGAATCAGAAGATCGAAAGACGAAAAAATCCTCATCGAGAAACAAGAAGTCTACACGTGGAAAACGACACGAAACTTCAGTTCAGGATAACTCCACCGATCCTAGTGATTCATGTTCGGGTACTGAATCAGATGAAAATTCGCAGAAGAAGCACGGAAAGAAATCCTCGAGAAAGGTTTTCATAAAAAACATCAATTATATCACTTCGAAGAACAATGTAGAAAACGAAAGTATGTCCAATGAAACATCGGACGGCGATGAGTTCATTGGAGAAGCTATCAAGCAGCGGGTGGAGGAAGCTGTCGGTGCATTGGGAAGACAACATAAGTCAACCTCTCGAAATCACAAGAAATCAAATCGACACGCTATAAACGAATCCCATGATGAAGATAACAAGGGAAACGACGCGTGGGGTGCCTTTCAAAATATCCTTTTGCAAGACAAGGATTTGGATGCTTCTGAAAGCGAGCAGCGTCCTTCACAACTGCAGGACTACTCTGAATCAGAGCAAAAAAGGAATCAAAGAGCTATTTCAAGTGATTCCTTTCTTGCAGTTACGAGGGAAACGAGCAGCCAAGCAGAATTTCACCGAGGAAGCTTTGAGGCTAGCGAAAATCTCCGGCCATTGAGAACAAAAAATGATAGCACATATGAAGAACTGCTATTTTCTCAACGAAACGAGGGTTCGAATAACTGTACCGAAGAAAACTTTTCTGGTCATTTAACTGAATCTCTGATGATCAAAGGTCAAAAAGAAGAAGATTGGTTCTTTAGTAAGCAGCAAGATAAGTCAGTAAGCAATGGTAGAGGTAGAGCATTTGATGGAGACTACGATTCGCATTCTCGCTCTGAGGAAAGCAAGAAAAGTTCGCCAGTTGATGACTCATTCTTTATCCAAAACCGATCTTTAGTAGATGACCAACCCGAGCCTATATTGAGGAGAGAGATCAGTATGGATGCGGATATTGTTGAAGCTACTCAATATGAGAATGGAGACAAGAGCAAATCAAATGATAAATCTGGAGCATTTAATGCACACGAACCGGATGACCTTCACATGGTGCTCGGCCGTGATTTGGCCACAGGGAATGCTATATCGTCTTGGACTCGAGAAATGGATTACGAGAATGACCCTTTATCAACCGAAGCTAATGAAATACATATTGCAAAGGATAAACCTTCTTCTAACACAAAAACTGGTCCTGGAGGAAAATTGCCAGGTAAAGAAACAATGTCGAAAATTTCGAATGGAACATCAAGGACCAAGAAACCAACTCCTGCGGGAAAACCTTCAATTCCAAAAAGCAAAAACAAGGTATTTAACATGTGAATGTTAGTAATCAACTTACCATTGTTCGACTGAATCGAAAAATTTTATGATGTTAATGTACTTGAAACAGGAAGAGGAAACTCGGAAGAGATTAGAAGAGCTATCAATCCAACGCCAGAAGAGAATTGCTGAAAGGAGTGCTACAGCAGCATCCAAAAGATTGCCCATGAAAAAAACGCAGTCTCCTAAGCCTGAGAACCCCAAATTACAACCTGAAAACAAGAAAACGGTTTTTAGGAGTTCAACCATCGACCGCCTTGCTGCTGCTCGAGTAGCACCAAAAGTAGAATCAGTCCAACCGAAAACCGTCCAACCCAAAAAGCCAACCTCAAAAGCAAACGGTTCGTCTCAGAAGACCACTGCTGCTGAACAAAAGAGACTCAGTTCGGACAAAGTGAAACCCGATGTTCCTCAAAAGAAGGAAAGCAAGGTGGCAGCAGCACAGAAGCCGATGAATAGCATTGACGAATTTAAGGACATTAAGGAGTTACAAAGCATTGATCCAATAGAGAAGAATGAAGAAAACGTAATTTCACAAACCGAAACCAAGGATGATAAAGGTTCACTATATATTGATTCAAAAGGTAACGATGAGGGATTATCGAAAGAAGCAGCTATCTTTCAGGAAGACGTAAAGACTACTGAGATGAGCATACATCCTGTGCCAGAATCACCAAATATAGACTTTTCGGGTGCGAGTGTGAGAGAAATTAGTGTTAGAAGTGATAGTGTGACTTGGGCTGAAAAATCGGAGATACAAATATCAACCACACCTCCAGAGGAAATAATCCCCGAACCAGTCCACTCCAGGAAGAAGTGGAACAGTGAAGAAACATCTCCAAAAGCTGCTAAAGGTTTTAGGAAGCTTCTTTTGTTTGGAAGGAAAAGCCGCAGCTCTACTGTTTCAATGGCTTAGTAAGGACAACGGCATTGATGCAATTTACGGGTTTTATATTGTTGTGCAGAGTGGAAGTGTATAAAAAGCAATATTAACTAATCGGTTTTTGCTTTCTGATTTTTCTTTTGTTGGTGTGTCTTGTTTTCTGTACTCTTGTGGAGAATGGCGGCATTTGTGTTTCATTATTTTTTCCTCAAATTTTTGTTCTGTTCATGAGAAATTGTAGGATGCATAACTATACAGAGGTGTTCAAAATATGAGAGTGAAGTGAAAGAATTGTTAATTATTTTGATACAAAAAATACTGAAACTTGAAGTGTAATGTCTAAAGAACATACTACTTGGAATTCGTAGCCAAGTTCTTGGCACTTACATGCCATTCATAACCAGATAAAAACAACCAAGTAACTCCAGGGAACGCAGAGTTATATACTATGATTAAGCACAAGGAAGCCCAATAGTGTCTGTATTTCCACAAACAACAGCAGAATTAAGAAGCTTTCGTATTAAAAGGAAAGAATGTGCGATTTGAGATGTCGATGGCAATCGGTACGAGGACTACGAAGACATATGGCTGATCGGCAACCGTTACGAATTAGGGTGGCTAACTGAATATGGAGAGTGAGAGGGGGAAATAGAGCAGAAGAGAAAAGCAAATGAGAGTTTGAAATAAATAAAACGAAAACGTCATCCTTTCTCTGTGGGATTGGAGGACAACATTGGCATTCTAATATTTTAACTTTTTTTACTGCATGGAGATAGGGTTGTAGCCGAGCCGAGCCGACTTTTGGCATGTTCGTGTTCAGTTCGTTTAATTTTTAATGGAACACAAGCCGAGTCGATCTCGAATTCGAGCTCAAAATTATGTTCATGTTAGGTTCCTATAAGCGTTGGTTTGTTCACAAGCTGTTCACGAACAATTCATTTATTTTATTCGCAAACAATTAGTTAATTTGTCCGCGAACAAGCTTGTCTACTTTTGTTTGTGAACGATATTGCCAATTCTATACATAATTTAAAGTGGACTACAAAATTGAGGTGGGTAATGTTATACATATACTTGTTGTATTAGTTTAATTTTATATAGCCATACTTTATTTTAATTATAGAAAATTTTGTTTTTGATATGTAATAATAATAATCAAGCTAGTTCATAAATATTTATCGAGTCAGTTCACAAACTTGTTCGCAAACCTCACCAAATAATAAATATTCCAAGCCTTTTATTTTTAAAATTATGGGAACTTAAAAGAAGTTTCGTCAATGTTTTTTTGAAATTTTGTTAGTTTTTGCCACGTGTCGTTATGCCATTGGTTTGACTTTTTTAAATGTATGGTGTTTTAGGTTAAATTAAAATTACAAGGACTTAAAAGAAGTTTTGTCAAGGTTTTTTTTTGAAATTTTGATAGTTATGTCATGTGTCATTCACTCATTGGTTTGACTTTTCCAAATTTTTCACCTTGACAGTGAGTGTAATACACTCTCCTGGCTGCGACAGAGCAAGTGGGGTTGAGGTAGCACGAAGGTTCACTTTTTACAAGTTCAGGTACTTCGGAGGTCCGCTTGAAAACTGGGGGTATCTAATGCAAAAGTGCGCAACTTAGGGGTATTAAAGAGCATTCGACCATTATTTTACAACAAACAAACTTTCAAGATTAAGAAGACATTTCTGAACCATTCTACAAAGGCAACCTCAAACTGTTTTAAGATTACTTTTTGTGAGATACGACCTTGTACTTACCACTCTACATTGATTCTATTGCACTTGCCAGGTTGTCCATTTTGGAAGAAACAAAGTCAAAACTTAGACTTGGCTAGACCTGTTTATGGGTCGAGCTACCCATTGGGCCCTGCCTGAGCCGCTCTCACGTGCCGGGCTTGGACACATATGTTTTTACTAACCACGACCCGACAAATGATAAATTTATTTATTATACATTGTATTAAATAATTATTTTCAACTTTTATATTTTATACTATTGAAATTGTAAATTTAATTACAAAAAATCTATGATATATTAAAGACTTTAAGTAAATAATGTAGTTATTGTTATAAATATATGTTTATGTTACATATATTATTGATGTCCATTCATCACTAATTATTTCCTCCATTATAACATGTAACTGAAGTCCTTGCATCTTCTTGTATTAGTCTATAAATATAGACTTATTGTTCATTATTCATAATAAAAGTATAGTTATACTTGTATATACTTTCTCTCAATCTCTACTATTCTCCATTTCTGTATATTCATTCATTATATATTTTTGTATATTATATTATTTACAACACGTTATCAGCACGAATTTACTCTTCGGTATCATTCATTGAAGTGATGGGTATCACAAAGATGTCGAGAATTCGATCTATGAAGAAGTTTTAATTTTGTCTCAAATTTTATTATTCATGTTGTTTTCTTTATTATCATTATTTCTAGATAATTATTTTATTCATTCTTTCAAATATTTTTGTTGATAAAATTTATTTGGTGGTATACTTTTGTTATTATTATATATATGTTAAATTTCACAAATATTGAGTTTGTAGCTATTGATTTTACCAAGAAATTATCTTTCATGAGCGTTGGATGTTGAAATTTATTCAATTGATATTAAAAAAGTACATATTTAAATCAAGATCTTATAGATCTTTAAACAATGATTTTAATATATATATATATTGCTGTAAAATTTGTACCCATGAATGATTTTAATTTGTATATTCGTGTGTGTGTAGTGTTCCATGAAATATGGTAAACTAATTGTTATGGGTACTTAATGCTGAAATTTATTTGAATGTCATGAATCTTGGAGATTCTATTAAAGAAGGAAATGAAGCATCCCTACAAGATAGCTCAAAAGCAAAACTTTTTCTTTGGCATCATTTACATGAAGAGTTAAAAAATCGAGTATCTCACTTTGAAAAATCTCGTTCTTTGGAATTCCCTGAAGGAACAATTTGAACACCAAAGACGTATGTTTAGTGGATAGTAGGACTACCCTACAATGTGATTAGATTTTATTTATTTATTTTTATTATTTACATGATTATATTTATTTATTTATAAGGCAATATGTAGGTGGTGTTTAATTAATTAATTAATTTATTTTTATTGTTTACATGATTATATTTAAGTTATAAAATAAAAGTTATTATAATCAAACAGTCGACTATTAAAGATCCTACAGATCTTTTGAAAAAGCTCAAAGGAAATATATTACCATTCGCTAGCAATTTCCACCAGAAGTGAAAAAATTAAAATTGAGGAAAAATTTCATCTGAAGTGAACAATTAAAATTGATGAATATTTTTTCCCTGAAGTGAAAAATAAAATTGTGAATAATTTCTACCCGAAGTGGAAGAATAAATTTGATGAATAATCTCCACACAAAGTGGTATTGTAAAATCGATGAACAATTTCACCCAAAGTGAAAATTAAAATTGATAAGAAATTTCACCCGAAGTGGAAAAGTAAAATTGTGTCCCAATAACCACAAAAAGTGGAAAATCGAATTGAAATATTTTGATAAAGGGAAATGAATTCTTTCTTATATTGATTGACGTCAAGGCTAGTAAAGCAATTGTAAAAAGGCTCTAGAAGAGTCAATATATAATACTTTGATCATGAATGAAATAAAATATTACCCAATATTATGTTAAGGGGAAATACATTTTGTAAATGCTCCAGAAAAGCCAGAATTAGTGTACCAAGGGGATAAAAATTAGTTCAATGCTCCATAAGAGCTAGTATTAAGCTACTAAAGAAACAAAATTGGTGAATGGTCTATAGAAGAACTAATGTTATATGTTAAGAGGACAAACAAGTAATTTAATGATCCGGAGGACCGAATGTTAATCTACCAATGAGATGATTATTATGAATAATGCATCATATTCCCCAACTTCTCACATATGTTTATTGAGTTTTAAAATATTCGCAGAAATGAATATTATTAAAAATGTGAGTAAAGTAATTAAAAGATATCTTCATGGTACATATATTTTCTGGCCAGTTTAACTATAAAATTGAAATTTATATAATGAAATAAATTTATATATGAAAATGAATGAAAATATATTACCATGATATTGAGTAAACACGAAAATTGTTAAATGCTCCAAAAGAGCCAATATTAATGTAATAAGGGAATATAAATTTTAAATGCTCCAGAATAGCCAACATAATGTACCAAGAGGAAAAAATTATTGAATGTTCTAAAAAGAATAGGTATTGATAATGTATTAAAGAAATAAAGTTGAATGGCCTAGAAAAGCCAATATGAGTATTTCAAATGGGACAAAGATAATTATAAATAATACATTATTTCTCTCTAATCCTCACAAAAGATTGTTAAAAGTTAAAAATATTCGTGAATTAATATTATATTAAAATTGTGAATGAGGACATTAGAATGTCCTGACAGTATAAACATATTTACTAGTCAATTTAATTATAAACTCGAAGTTTGTATATTGAGATACTTATAGTATTTAGCATGATCAACTATGTAATTTTAGTTTGATAATGATGAGAAAAATTTGTAAAAATGTATATGGATGTCTATTAAAAGAACCAGAAGTTCAATATAATTTGTGTTGCTAGTTCGTAAAGAAAATTGATAATAAAACCTTATAGAAGTAATGTCAGAATTGAATCTCTAACACTTGAAGGCATACATTGTGATATATATAGACCAATTCATACATGATTAAACCATTTATTTTTTGATACAGTCACTTCTTGAAGAAGTACAAGAACATGAAGTTGATGTTTAACTAAATGGTCACATGTATGTTTTTGTATAATAATTAGGATTAAAGTTGAACATCATGTAGTATATGTTTATACTCAAAATGGTAGGGTAAAATCATTTAACAAATTTTAATATAAATGTGGAGATACGTAATATTGCAAGCAATTATTTTTATATGACCAATAAGTTATTTTATTATTTCCCTGGTAATTAGCTGTGGTCGTAATCCAAATTTTCTCATCTAAGAGTTTTATGGTTATGCAGTTTATGTGCATATGACTTCATTAAAACAGATCAAAATGGGTCCTTAAAGGAGATTATGAAATTTTATTGGAGGTGAACTGCCATCAATAATTAAGTATCTCGAGCCTTTAAAAACAACATGACTACTGCAAGATTTGCAGCTTGTAATTTTGATGAAAGCATTTTTTCAAAATTAGGGGAAGAAAGTGGAAAGATAATTTTGGAAAAGAAAAATTTATGAAATGCTTCATCTTTAATTTTTATGGATTCCAAGATAATTCGTATTGAAATTTCTGATGAAAAAATTAAAATAGCACTATAACATGCTTAAAGCGTGGATGACCAATTGGTTTAAGTGATAAAAATCCTAGAGAAAGAAAAATTGTCAACAATAAAAATAGTCACATTAAGAATAAGTGTACTAATATAAATACACTTCTTGCAGAAGTATTAGCACCCAAAGTGCGAGCACCTGAAGTGTAAACACCCGAAGTTGTTAAAAATGAGGAAATTGAAATAAATTATAGTAGTACAAGTAAAAGATGGAGTAACAATAAAGTAGTTGTATACCATATTTTGCCTGAATATGTGGTTATAAATATTGAGAATGTGACTATGGATCATGAACTATAAAATGTTTGAGAAATGCCAAAAGTGATTGACAAATTGGAAATTACGATGCAATTCAAGTATAAGAAAATCTCATAATACTTATTTTGTCAATATCTTTTTCCTATACTTACATTTGTTTATTTTTATATTTATATTACGTTGAGACATTCTTCTGGTGGAGGTATGACTTTCCCATACCAATTTTTCAGTGCAAGAAAAATTTAACATGTTGTTGATTGATATTGTAACAGCTAACATATATTATATTTACATGAAATCTTTGAAAGTTTAAAATTGCAGGATAAGTGGTGCAAGTGAAAATATTGTTCAGTTAAGATACAAATATATATATATATATATATATATACATTGATTATGCCAGTTTAGACTCAAATGGTACATCAATGGCTAAAGACGAGACTCGATGATAATTTATTAAGATAATATCAACCGTACTGCTTAATCGAAGAGATGCTATATTAAAGGAGATAAATCCAAGCATATTTCACCTAAATTCTTTTATATTTATGATCTCATGAAGACTAGTCAAGTTGAGGGAAAGTAAAGATATGTCTTGATAATTGCATTTTTTAGACGAAGTAAAGCTGCATATGAATATTGTACTCTTTTTCCTTCGCTAAGTTTTTGTCCGACTGGGTTTTCCTTAGCAAGGTTTTAACGAGGCATATTCATATTCTTACGATGAGGGGAAGTAAACACTGCACTCTTTTTCCCTTAACCAAAGGTTTTTTCCAACATGATTTTCCTTGGTAAGGTTTTTAGCGAGGCAGTGCTCCATTCATAAAAATGGACATCAAAGTGGAAGTGTTATAAATATATGTTTATGTTACATATATTATTGATGTCCATTCATCACTAGTTATTTTCTCTATTATAACATGTAACTCAAGCCCTTACATCTTCTTGTATTAGACTATAAATATAGACTTATTGTTCATTATTCATAATAAAAGTATAGTTATACTTGTACATACTTTCTCTCCATCTCTATTATTCTCCATTTCTATATAGTCATCCATTATATATTCTTGTATATTATATTATTTACAATAGTTATATATAATTTTGTCATTTGATTTTTTTTAAATCCATAAAAAGTAATAAAAAAATGATTTACGGGACATGTGTCGAGCTTGAGAATGACCTCGTAAGCCCAGTCCAAGCCTGAAGTTCTAAAGTGTGGGTTGGGCCGGGCTTGGTTATACTTTTATTCAAAAGCCTCCGAACCCGGCCCAACCCATCCACGAACATGTCTAGACCCGGCCCGACCCATGTATATGTTGATGCGGGCTGGGCTAGACTTGGATATAGCTAATTTTTTGTCGGCCCAACCAGATGAGCCTGCCCATTGAACATGTCTAGTTCTTTCCGAGTTTCTTAGGGTCTATCCTGATCTAGTACACACTATATTTTCGAGTTAGAACCGAGCTTACGCCATTATTTCTAAACAGGGCTTCCCGAAAATATAAAAGTAATTGAATAAACTAAATAGAAACAAAAGAAACATAATTTATATTGTTGAACCAAACACAAGTTTAGACTGACGCAGTAGTGCTTAAGTTTTGACTATAACAATTAAGTTAAGTTTGAGTTAATTAAATCAATAATGATGTTAAAATAAATAGTCTACCATTTTATGCGGGTTATTAAATTCAAGGGTAGAATTTTATGTCTCCGCTGGCCTAGCTATTTAGTTTTACTCTGAGTTGTTCTGGGCTGAGTATGTACTTTAGTTGCTGACTAAATACTATTTACTCAGCGCTTGGCATTTAGATTTTGTTTCAGCTGTGTTTATTGATTTATCATTTCGCTGAGTTACTTTATGTTTGTCAATGGCACTGACTTTTCCATTTAAGGAAATATAGAATCTTTGCTTTTAGTGTTGCTTTTTGCAGAACATTAATGAGACAAAGACAATAAGAATTAATGCCGTGGCAAGACTCCAGTTTATGAAGAAAAAGACAAAGTCTTCAAAAATCAAGCTGCAAAAAGTCATTTGCCATATTGGGAAATTCTGCAGATCAATAACCTAGTATCACGTGCTCTATAATATGTCAGATTACCAGAAGGTAAGGGAGATGACATATAGCAAGTCAGCGCGAGATCTCTCTATCAGAAGACTGGCATCAAACGATAAAGGATTCAAATTGAAGCTCGAATTTCAATCTAACGGATTGATCTCTATCTCACAACAGTGTGATTCTATCTGCTAACGGATTGATTTGAAGAAGCAATGGGTGAATAGATGAGCTGTCAATTTCAGAAGATGCCAAGGCAAGTTAAACTGCTACATTCTTAATTCCAACTATAAAAGGAGTAAGAAGGCAAGCGTTAGAACTTGGTGATTAAATCTGAATTTCTAAGAAGCAAAACTTTGCCAATTTATAAGCTTTGAAGAAGTTCAATCGAGAAAGCAACTACTCAGCGAGAATCTGCTTTGAATAAGAGAGATTAGAATAGATCATTTGAATTGTAATATCTGATTGTCTGTAACTGGATCAATGTTTTTATAAGTTGATTCTAGCTCTTGTTTAGAATTAGTCGCTAGTAGAAGAGGGTATTCTACTCAGCGGGTGAGCGCTTACAGTTTGGAGGGTACTTTCAATAATTGGGGAAATTTGTGAGAGGCTTCTCCACCTAGGGTAAAGGAGTTGAGATTAGTGAATTAAAGCCAAGATGCTCTCTTGGGACTGGATGTAAGCACAAGTTGCCGAACCAGTATAAAATCTCTGTGTTCTTTACTTTGAAGTTTTTCCAGATTTGACTCAGCTAGCTGACCTACTCAGCACCGTTCTTATAATCACAAAAAAGTTTCTTAAGTTATTAGAGAGAGTCATTCACCCCCCTGACTCATTGAGTGTACGCATTCGGACCAAAGAGTGGTATCAGAGTAGTTCTCATTCTAAAGATTTCACAATCTTAAGATAAAGACCATGGCATACAAAGGAGGAGAATCCAGTGGAAGAGCCCAAGCCTACATTCCACCAAAATACATGTCACCAGGCCTCCCATGTCTAATGGTGAGTATTATACTTACTGAAAGAACAAGATAAAGAATTTCATCTAGTCTTAGAATATGCATGCTTGGATGGCTATTATTGAAGGGCCATTTGTTCCTACCATATTAAAGATTGGAATGCGCATTGATAAGTACTTTGATGAGTGGGACAATTAGGACTTGGCCAGACTGAAGGAAAATGCAGCTGCTATCAACTATCTTCATTGCGCTCTTGATGCAACTGAGTTCAACCTCATTTCAGAATGTGAAACTACTCGAGAGATATGGAAGAAGTTGGAAGTAACTTATGAAGGCATTGACAAGGTCAAAGAGTCCAAGATCAACATTCTTATGAAGAATTATGAGATGTTCCAGTTGCAACCCAAGGAAGATATTTCTAACATGAACACCAGGTTCATGAATATTGTCAATGAGCTAAAAAGGCTTGACAAGAGTTTTAATGAGGAAGAGACTGTCAAGAAGATTCTTAGAAGTTTGACATAAGAATGGGATGCAAAGAAGAGTGCTATCGAAGAAGCTCATGATTTAAAGACCTACAAGTTTGATGAGCTGATGGGAATCTTACTGACTCATGAGATATCTTTAAATCAATATAAAGATGAGTCTAAGAAGCATAAGCACAAGGAGAGAGAAAGCTCTAGCAGAGTTATTATCCTTAAAGCTGATGATGATGAAGATTCCTCCAAGGAAGATTATCTAGAGGATAGGAAGGAGGAGATATCACTTATGACTAAGAACTTCAAAAGGTTCTTGAAGAAAGATAAGAACTTCCAAAGATTCAGAAAGTCCAGCAAGTACAAGAAAGGAGCAAATGATAGATCATGAAAGGAATTCAATAAAGAGCATAACAAAGATATCAAGTGCTTTAAATGTGGTGAGAAATGACATATCCAGTCTAGCTGTCCCAAGGCTAAGAAGGACAGGTTCAAGAAGAGAAAGGATAAGAAGGCTCTTGCTGCTACCTAGAGTGACTCTGAACAAGAGTCATTATCCTCAGATGAAGAGACACAAGATTTTGCAAATGTGGGTCTCATGGCAAAGGATGATCAATCCAACTCAGAGTTAGCTGACCAACCTTCTACTTTTGCTGCCAATAAATCAGTTGACCAGAGCAGAGACAAAGGAAAGCAAACTAAGGTATATTCTGAACCCCCTTTGTCTTCAGATGAACTTGCTGTAGTACTTAATGATGTTATTTATATGACTAAGAAGTCAGCCAAATACATCCAAGTACTCCAGAGGAGGTGTGATGATCTAGAAGATGTCAATTCTTCTACCTCACTTTACATCTTATACCTTATGGAAAAAGCTGAGTACCATAATGGATATAACAGCAAACTCACTAAGAAATTGGATGAGCTAGCTGCTAAATTAACAACTTTGAAAAAGGTGCAGGTCCCTCCTTAACCTATCAGGAATACTCAGTGTAACTACACTCACCACTCTGAGAAGATTTCTCAAAAGAGCAAAGTGAGCAGGCCCAATCCTAAGGCCGTATGAAATTTTTGTAGAAAGTCAGAACATGCTACAGTCATGTGTAGACATAAAAATGATTACTATGATGAGTATGGCTGGTTAAGGATGACCACCACTAACAAGGGAGGAACCAGCCAGAAAAAGGCATGGGTACCTAAGAAAACTTGATTGTTTTGTAGGTAAGCCTGAGATCCTCTGATGATAGAAGAACATGGTATTTGGATAGTGGATGCTCGAGGCATATGACAGGTGATGAAAAGCAATTCATCACATTGGAGTGAAAGAAGAATGTAAGTGTCAGTTTTGGAGACAACAAAAAGGGAAAGATTGTTGGTAATGGCACTGTGGGAGTCAAGCCTTCAATTAAAAATGTGTCTCATAGGAAAGGCCTGAAGTTCAAATTGCTAATCATTGCTCAGCTGTGTGACAAAGGCAAGAAAGTGATATTTGACTCAGTGGGCTGCTCAGTCATTGATGGTAATTCTGACCAAACTAATCTTTATACTCCTAGAATTAATAGTGTTTATATGATTGATTCATCCCCTGGATCGAATGACATATGCTTAGTTTCTATAGAGGAAAACTCATGGCTATGGTGCAAAAGGTTAGGACATATCAATACGACCAATATGTCCAAATTAGCCAGAAATGAACTTGTTGACAGTTTACCCAATCTAGCCTTTGAAAAAGATAAACTCTGCTTAGCATGCCAACTTGGGAAACAATTTAGGAAGTCCTTTAAATCCTTAGCAGATATATCTTCTTCTCGTCCCCTTGATCTTCTACACATAGATTTGTTTGGGCAAGTATTGCCAACAAGTCTTGGTGGAATAAAATACACCCATGTGGTTTTAGATGATCTGACCAGGTTCTTGGATTGTCTTGCTTGCGAGCAAAGATGAAACATTTGAATCATTCTCTAGGTTGGCTACCCAGATCATGAATGAAAAAGACCTTAAAATTAATAGAATCCACAGTGACCATGGAAGAGAATTCGAAAACAGGCAGTTTGAGGAATTATGTTCTAAGCTTGGTATAGACCACCATTTTTCTGCCCCTCATACACCTTAGCAGAATGGGGTTGTTGAGAGAAAGAATCACACTATTGTAGAGATGGGTCGTTTTATGCTGAGTGATAACAATCTACCAAAGTATTTCTGGGGAGAAACTATTAACATAGCTTGTTACATTCTAAACAGGGTTTTAATTCACCCAGTTTTGAACAAAACTCCTTATGAACTTTGGAAGGGGCGCAAGCCTAAGGTTGGTCATCTCAAGGCCTTTGGTTTAGATGCTTCATATTAAACACTAAAGACCAATTGGCTAAATTTGACCCTAAGGCCATTGAAGGAATCTTTCTGGGTTATTCAACACACGATAGGGCATACAGAGTGTATGTCAAGAGAACTGGCACTTTAGAGGAGTCCATGCATGTAGATTTTGATGAAACTAACAATGCAGGTAGAGAAGCCAGTGATGATGAAAAGGAAAAGGAACAAGTTAGCGGATTAGTCAGTCAGCTCATTGTTATTCATGATCTAATTCCAGAAAAAGAAGATTATGAAGTTAACTTGGACTAATCCATCAACTTTGGTAATGATGCAGATGCTTAACCAATGACTGTAGTTCAGCGAGTTGATCCTGATCTACCAAAAGAAGTCAGAGCAAGGAGAGATCACCGAGTTGAGAAGATCCTTGATAGTGTGCAAAAGCCAATTTTGACCAGAGGTCAACTAATTTATCTCATTGATTGAACCAAAGAAGTTTAAAGATGCTGAGTTCGATGATAACTAGATGATTGCAATGCAAGAGGAGCTAGACCAATTCATAAGAAATGAAGTTTGGGATTTGGTGGAGAAACCCAGAGGCAAATCATTGGCACTAAATCGGTTTTCAAGAATAAGCTAGATGAAGCTGGTAATGTTGATACTAGTTGCTCAAGGATACAATCAATAAGAAGGCATTGACTATGGAGAAACCTTTGCACCAGTAGCAAGACTTGAAGCCATACGAATTCTCTATGCTTTTGCATCTCATATGAACTTCAAGTTGTTTCAAATGGATGTTAAAAGTGCATTTCTTAATAGTTATATTTAAGAGGAAGTCTATATCAGACAGCCCCAAGGCTTTGAAGATCCAAAGTATCCAGATCATGTCTTCAAGTTGAAGAAGGCTCCTTATGGACTAAAGCAAGCTCCAAGATCTTGGTATGAGAGACTGACTAAATTTTTACTCAACGAAGGTTATATTAGCGAAAAAGCAGATATAAGTCTGTTTATCGAGAAGAAGCATCAAGATGTGTTACTTGTCCAAATCTACGTTGATGACATTATTTTTGGAGCAAATGATGAGAAGCTTTGCAAAGAGTTCAGCCAGCAGATGAAGAAAGAGTTTGAAATGTCAATGATGGGAGAGCTTAATTTCTTTCCTACTTTGCAAATCAAGTAAGGTGATGATGGGATCTTCATCAGCCAAGCCAAGTATGCCAAAGAAGTACTGAAGAAGTTTTACATGGATAAAGCCAAGCCTATGTCAACACCAATGGCCACTGATACAATTTTAAGTAAAGATGAGGAAGTTAAACCTATAGAGAGTAAGCTCTACAGAGGTATTATTGGTTCTCTACTTTACTTAACTACTAGTAGGCCTGACATTCAACATGTTGTATATTATTATGCAAGATATCAAGCTAACCCCAAAGATCTCACTTAGATGATGTTAAGAGAATTCTTAGGTATTTGCTAGGCTCTATTGATGTAGGTTTATGGTATTCAAGTAATGCAGATTTCACTCTAAGATGATATAGAGATATTAACTATGGAAGAGATAAACTTGAAAGGAAAAGCACCACTACAGGATGTCATTTCCTTTGTGATTATCTAGTAACATGGTATAGCAAGAAGCAAACTTATGTGGCGTTGAGTATAGCTATGGCTGAGTACATGGCTGCAGGAAGTTGTGTAGCACAACTGCTATGGATCAAGCAGCAATTAGAGGATTATGGTATAAAGTCTAAGTGTCTTAAGGTTATTTGTAGCAATAAGAGTGCAATTGACCTATCCAAGAATCCAATTCAACATAGCAGGATGAACCATGTCCAAATTAGACATCACTTCATAAGGGATCATGTGCTAAAAGGAGAAGTAAAGCTCACATACATTCCTACTACAGAATAATGAGTTGACATATTGATGAAGCCTATTGGAAAGGATCAATTCAACACTCTGAGGGAGTTAATCAGAATGTCTAATCCAATTTGAAGCAATTCATTCCCCGCTGACCAGTTCTAGAGCTGACCAAGTACCTATGGCACACTCTGAGCTCATGTGAATTAGGTTAAGTATTTCTTCTTCGCGCTTGAATTTTGGACACGTCACTAAAACTGTCACCAGTTTCTTTTCAAATTCAAAACTGATAGAAATGGTATCAGGTTTAAAAATGATCCACATTCAACCATTTAAGCTTCATGTTTTATGTAATCATTAATCTTACAGTAACCGTTGATAAATTCACCGTTGAATCATGACCATGGATTGTGAGTCACACACGTAAGCTTTGCAGGCTTAGGTGAAGGGTTTTTGGCTATTTAAAAACAAATACAGAAGAAGGTTACTTTAACAAATTTCTTCTCTATAACTTTCTTCTTAAATCCCCAAATTCTCTCTTTCTTTAAAAAGCAATTTCCATGGTGAGTACTTTAGGAAGACCATCTAAACCCAGTTCTGAGCAATACTTGTTTGTGAGGAATGAAGATAATTCATGTTGGGTTACAACCATGGATCATTTCGCGCAAATATCGATTGGAATCAATAAAAAGGAAGAGCTATTCATTCTAACAGGAAGCGAGTACACACCCACTGAGTGGTGTTTTAAAGAAGGAGCAGAAGTAGAAGACTCCATTACTATTGATATGCTCAGTTTTTCCAGTGATGAGTGCTTTGGGAAGTGGATGCACCAACACAATCTAAGAGGGTTTTTTGAGATACCCAATAGCTACTATGAGCAAATTATGAAGAGATTTTATCATGGTATCCACATGGTAGAAGGGAACAAGGACATGTTTGTCACAACCATGATAGGAAGGAAAGTATATGTGACTCCTAGGCTAATCGCTAATTTGCTGGGAATGAGAGAAGGAGGGCTGAGAATGCGTGTAGTAAGGGATGAAGAGCATGTGGACATACCTATAGACTATGAAGTTCCCGCTGACTATAAGGCAGGTGAACTTATAGCCTCTATGTTCACGAAGAAGGGAAAGCAGGCTCACGAGTTGGTTATAAAGGTACTCTTGCCCAAGACGGCGTTTGTGAGGTATCGAGGACGTGTGGGTCTCCTTTAGCGCCTTACAGCGGGGCCCACTCGGGTGGTTGGTTGATTTATTTAGGCGTGATGAAACCCTTTTAGTTCAAGTTTGCACATTTTAACCAATTTTATCAATAAAAGAATCGAGACCCAAATCTCGATACAAATGATAGAGTTGCCACCTAAGTTGTCTACTTGGGAAAGAGTTTTGGTACGATTCCCATTAGGAGGGAGACTCATAACTTTTAGATCAGAGATTCGGGTATCCGATGAGTCACTTATTTCTCATTTAGTTAATTCAAAATTACATTCCCCGCATAAAACCGTTTTATTTTCATCATTTGGGGCATTATTATAGAAATCCTATTTTTCTACACTCTTTCACACTCGATTCATGCGTTTACAATTTACAATAAAGTATAAGCAATAACTGGGGAAATAAAAATTACAATCGGGGGAAAATAGGGAAATTGCAAAAGAACCTATACATTTGTTCTAAGTTATAAAAAAAAATAAAATAAATTCCCCTGCATCAACAAAAATTAATACAATTTATAGCACTTCATAAGTGAGCATTTCATTAAGAAAAATGTGATTATGTTAGCGTGGCATTTTTGCAATCGATAGTGCTTGGACGGCTTCTAGGATCGGACAGAAATAATAGGTATTCAATGTATTTTGTTATGAAAACACATTTTAACTTTTGTGGGTTGATTTACTGAATTATTAGTGAAAAGGATTTCATGGCAAATGGTGATGCCAGATTGATTTTACATTTTAAAAAAGGGGGTTTTAGGTTCTGCCTGGGGGCCAGTACTAGTGTAGGTGGGTGGGACCCGTATGGGTGTTGATGGGGACCCGTATGGGTATGGAGGGACTCGTACGGGTATGGAGGTCCCGGACAGAACCTCAGTTTGAAAATAGGCAGAAACTCATACAGATGGAGCAGAATATGAGAAATAACGATAGAATAAACGAGATGTGAGTCTTTTTGAAGGTCATGAGCGTACCTTTGCGATGTGAATCCACTTTAAGGTGATCCCTATGCTAAGAGAGAGTCTAGCCAAAGTACCTAATGAATTGGTGATTTTAGGACTATTTAGGTGAGTATTTGTGTGGACAGAACCTCCCTAAAATCCTAATAAATGAAGATAGAAATAAATAAAATATGGAAAAAAAACCTCAAGGGATGAGTTTTCTCCCTATTTTATAACTTCTATACCTCAACTATACCCTTTCTATACCTACAAAACTGCTGGAATTTCATAAACTATATGCAATAATTTCTTGCATATGTTCTCTCCCTTTGAAATGAGGTAAAAAGCCTCTTTTTATAGGGGAAATCAAGTCTGAATGCAATAAATCGCATTCATGACTTGATTTCTCCTAAAATGGGCATGATTTGCATGCTATAAAGCCTATTTTGGCAAATACAGGACCCGTACGGGTCCATCCTAGGCGTTTGGGGGACTTGACCCATACAGGTCCACCAGTGGATCTATACCACCAAGCATGACCCATACGAGTCTCTAAGGGCATAATAGGTCTCCAAACTTGGCCAAACTCAGCTCTACAGTAGTAGGAACACCTATAATGGATAACACATATAAAGAATTGCATTATCTAGCTCTCATTATCATTTTATGAGAAGGATCGTTAAACTCTAGTGCTCACAGACTGCCCCCATGGGATCATTATAGATACGAATTTGTATGATCTCACGATGTGAGTGAGGGTTTAGAAATTATACCTGGGGTGATGACATGGATGTGTTCCTATCTTGAGGGGAACTCCTATCCATAGTGTGCCTTTCTCAAGGCGAACGACTTTACTTTGATGATGCATATCACTTTCTTGAGGCGGATGACTTTCCTTTGCTGATTCGTATCCCTTTCTTGCGGCAGATGACTTTCCTT
Source organism: Euphorbia pulcherrima (assembly GCA_947683365.1). NCBI lineage: Eukaryota > Viridiplantae > Streptophyta > Magnoliopsida > Malpighiales > Euphorbiaceae > Euphorbia > Euphorbia pulcherrima. The sequence goes on from CANTUS010000004.1 coordinate 74,861,555, forward strand.
TATTGATGCGTATCCCTAGTGACTCTACTGGGGAAGGTGTATCTATATTGTGTGCATCCTTTTCTTAAGGTGGATGGCTTCTCCTCATATCCCTTTTCTAAGGCGGATGACTTCTCCTCACTGATAGTGTATCCCTTTCTTAAGGCGGATGACTTCTCCTCATATCCCTTTCTTAAGGTGGATCGACTTTCGTGGCTAATGGTGTATCCCTTTCCTAAGGTGGATCGACTTTCCTAATTGATGATGTATCTCTTTCCTAAGGCGGATCGACTTTCCTAATTGATGGTGTATCCCTTTCCCAAGGCGAATGGCTTCTTCTCGTTTCCCTTTCTTAAGGCGGATCGACTTTCCTAACTGATGGTGTATCCCATTCCTAAGGTGGATGACTTTCTTGACTGATGGTGTATCCCTTTCCTAAAGCAAATGACTTTCCTGCTAGGGATTTTGAATAACTTGTTTAATAGACAATAAAAACACTGAGTTAGTTACTGCCTAAGATGACACATCTTGACTCTTGATTGACTTTATGGTGAACAAAAATTTTTGCCCCTTCAATCAAGACTGAAGATGTGTGGGTAGGGATTGGTCCTAGAATGAATAGCAAACTGAGTTCAAGAATGTCAAGTCTGGCTCGATTGTTTAGGGATGGAATGCCCCATGAAAATGCCTTTCAGGGGAATTCCCCCTTGGGGGGGAGATACCCCTTGATTGGTTCTATTGTTGGGGAGTGCCCCTAGGGTGAATGCCCATCGAGATCTTGATGATGGAGGGATGCCCCTAGATTGACTGATTCCACTTTTGGGGAATGAGGGATGCCTCTCAATCAGCTTCCTTACTGGGGAATTGTTTTGTTGGAATGACCAGTATGCTGGGGAAATTCCCTATACTTTAGGTTAATCTGCACATGAAAAATTGTCAATGTTAGTAGTCATTTTATAATAGCTTTCCTTGAATCTCGATTGACTTTGTGAAAACAAAAAATTTTTCCCCTTCAACCAAGGATCAAGGGGAGCTAGGGGTTTTGCCCCTAATTTCAAAGAAATACAAAGTTTAAGAGAAGTGGGGTTGGTCTTTAGTCTGGACTAGATGTGCCCCTGGTGCTTTCATGAAGTTCTCGCTCAAAAACAACCCTTTGATAGCAAAAGAGGACTCGTACGAGTTGGTTTGGACCCGTACAGGTGGGCTGGGACTCGTACGGGTGGGGATTTGGAGAGGTAGGACCCCGTACGGGTGGGGTGCGACCCGTACGAGTCCTAGTCCGGAGTTTTAAAACTAAAATAGACCCCTCACATCCCGCCTTACACCAAACTCTCCTATACTGAATTTTTTCGGCGATTTTCTCCCAAAATCGATCAAAATGTATAAAAAGATTCCAAAGACAGGCCATTTTTCCATTAAGCTTAAAGATCTTCCTCGAGTAGGCGATTCAGAGCTTCAGGAATGCTTGGTTTCGGTTGGGTATACTTTTCGTGAGGGGGACTCGTTTCTTGGACTCAATCCTACTTCTGAAGTACCCCTGATTCCCTCTGCTAATACCCATGCCTCAAAATTCTAGGTATTTTAATTGATTCCCCACTTTTCCATTTTTGAGATTTTCAGAATTTCTCAATTTTTGGCATGATTTAGGGTGTTTTAGATCCTAAAATAGAGCCTGATGCATGTAACTTTAGTCTGGGATGCTTTTAGGACTGATTTGAATGAGCTTTTGTTGAGATTGGTTGAATTTGGATAGTTTAGGAATTTTTTCGCATAGGGATTACTTGTAGGGGACCCGTAGAGGTGGGGTAGGACCTGTACGGGTCCCGTTCTTGGTACAAGAGGCTCAATGGGACCCGTACGAGTCCTGTCTTCAGGGACAGAATGTCCAATTCTTTGTTTTCTGAGATTTTTTCTCAATTTTTGATTTTTCCACTGCATTCTAACCCTATCAAATTGTGTTTTCATTTTTACAGTTCTAGTACAAGACTATGGGAGCCCTGAGCTTCTGCAGAAAGTGGTATGAGGAGATATGTGCTGAGGTGGATATCGAGCTATTGACCCGCATAGATTCATTTGGGTTCATAGATGTTATTAGGGCCTTTCCTCAGGCCCTAAAGACGCTGGCTCTGGGTGCTATTTTAACTCTGACAGAGAGGTGGTCAGAGACAACTCATACTTTCCACATGCCTATCAGGGAGGTCACTATCACCCCCTTAGATATGTGTGCACTGACAGGATTAGATTAGAGCAAGAACGTTATCCACTTTGATGTCTACGCCGACCGATGGGACTCCCGGCCTAAGGTGAAGGCCTATATAGAGAGACTACTTGGGCTTCATCCTAGAGGGACGAAAGTATGGAGAGCTCCACATAAACTAGATTGGGCAGTCGAGCCCTGTTGCTGGGGGGAGGAGGGACCAGTATGCCTGGTCTTTCCTACTAGCCTTCCTTACCATCGTCTTCTTCCCAGTCTACTCGAGCAACCTTAACCAAGGTTTTCCCTCAATCGTCGAGGATCTTACCACTATATTGCATAAGAATTGGTGTTGAGCCATCCTGGCATAGTTGTATTATGGACTAGATGTTGGAGTTCAAGGCCAGTAGTTCAAGTTCAAGATCTACCATCTGATCCTACTGGTAATTCCTAAATAGATCTCTTGTGCTTTAACCCTTTACTCGAACTGCTTTGCAACTAACTTCATCTTGTTTTGCAGATTTGGGCCTTCGTGCATCGATTTATCCCTAGGCCACTTTTGCCTGGGCATCCTAAGACTCCTCATATTATCTCTAGGTGGATGGGGCCTTGGTAGCATCAGGCCCTGGCCATAGTAGAGTATAGGGAGTTCCTCCGCCAGATGCGCTATCATCGGGTAAACCTCTTTCATACTGAACCTGTATTTTACATTTCGACAACTATTAGTAGAAATTGTATTTACAAAGTCATGATACTTAGAGTGCATTTGCTTTGTGCAGGTCGTTCGAGACCCGTGGGAGAGGATAGTTATACACAGAGACATCGAATGGATGTAGGCTGGCGTGGATGATTGGCACTTCATGCTAGAGTCCCCCCTCTCCCTAGAGTGGTATTTTGGCGAGGGGGTCTGAGATTGGAGGACCAATGCTGTTATGGAGGGACTGATCGTTCCTCCTGTCCTAATGGGAGTCTTTTGGCCACATCTGATGCCTGAGATAGATTAGGGATTGTACCTTTCAGGCGACCCGAGTGACGTCGGTGGGGGGCTCCTATGCTATGTTCATCGACTTAGAGCTCCTTGCTCCCTGATAGAGGGTCCATTTCAAGGACGTCCCCCTTAAGTTCCAATTGAGAGATAGTGATAGAGATGACGGTGATGATGATGGTGAGGGTTCTGAGGGGCAACCGCATGGGTACTTCTATGGTTCAGAGTAGTGAGGGCCTAGCTAGGTCTGCTATAGCTTCTTCTCAGTTATTTTCCTAACTTAGCCTTTGTGAATACCTTATATCTTCCCGAAATTGACTGTGACCCTAAGTATAATTGTTTATTATTGTAGCCTCCTGCCTCTACATGTAAGAGGCCTACTGCTGCTGCCCCTACTAATCCTAAGCCGCCGACAAAGTGGTCTCATGCTTTACAGGGTGTGAGAAAGGCGGTCCTCCGGGTAGAGTTCGATACTTTCTTTTGGCTCCTCGATCATTCAGGGAAGCAAGCTGTCAAGGAGCTTGAAGAGTCGATCCATCCTATCTGCTTTACTCCGTCTAGCTCCACTCATGTAAGGAATTCTCTACTTTAATCTCATCCTAATAATAACTGCTTAGAATATCTCATTATGACATGGTTTTCTCTTTCAGGTGACCGTATCTTAGACGGAGAGGATTGCTAGGGGTTTCTTCTCTGTCTGGGACCTACTACTAGCTCAGAACACACTAGCCTTGGTAAGTTTCTTTTACCTATAAAATTTAACAAAATATGCATGATGCATGCCATGATATTTATATATGTGTACTGATCTTATGATTTCCATTGCAGACTCTATTAGCCATGGAGCATGGTAAGTGTGCTCAGGATTGGGATGCCTCTGAGGAACAAGCTAGGTTCCTGGAGGAGCATTTATGAGTAGCCACTACTAAGGCCAACCGGGCTAGAGTAGAGATTGCTCGGGGCAAGGGCCGAGGTCGAGGTGTTGTGGGGTTAGCTGGTATGGATGACCAAGGATAGACAGACACCTGAGCCATCTGATTTTGTGTCTGATGATCATAGGTCGGTATATTGAATGGCACCGGTGGTGACTCAAGCAACTAGGGGCTGAGGAGGAGGCAAAGCAGCTAATAGAGGAGACCAATACTATAGTTGGGAGTATAGATAGAGCTTCAGAGGTTAAGGTTCCTAATCTGCCTGCTATGGATGCTGGTGGGGCAGAGGATCATGTAATGATAGACATGGGTGATCTGTTGGTAGATACACAAGACCAGACTCATAAGGAGCGCCAGGAACAAGACCCCCCAGCAGCTTAGATTGGGTTGCAGCATTTACTTTTTGGATACTTGACATTTTTAGCCCTGCGTGGCCTATTTTGATGTAAACCTGGATGCTATTTATAGACTGCCTTTATTATTTTGCATTTTATGCATGCTAAACTTTCTTTTTCTAAATCAAATTCGTTAAACATTATCGCTTGTAGATATGTACTGCCCTTTATTATAATTAACAATGAAGCCCATTTAGCGTGTACTACGAGCGAGTGGATTAAATGTCAAACACTCTAAGTTCCTGATTGTAATGAACGGGCCCAATGTAACTGACAAGAATTACCAAGGCTAGCTAGTTAAAATTAGCAATTCTAGGGATGTGTGCTAGCACATGGTTTCACAGTAGGGGGACTAAGTCTTAGGGATCCTAGCTGTGAGACATTGTAATTACAGATGATATTCCAACTATTACAAATAACAAAACTGGCGCTTTTGAATTGAGTTCTAATTTGTGCATAGGCCACTCAGTGTAAGATGAGCTATCGAACATTTATCTTCATTTATTTTTGTCCTGTTTTACCTGAACTGTCCTTGATAGCTAAGTTTAGTGGACTTTTCTTTCCTTCCTTTCTTTGCTTTAACTTTTGCCTGGATTTCCCTTTCGGGTTTTCAATCCAGCAAGCTTTTTCTTTCTTTTTCTTTCATCTTAACTTTTTCTTGGACCACCCTTTTAGGTTTTCAATCAGCACACATTTTCTGAATTTTGCATAGGTCTAATTTCATTTGTGGCCTATCAGTATTTTTTCCTTTTGGTGAGTAATGTATGTATAATAAAGATAACAACAAAGATGCACAAACTGTAGAGAAAAACTGATGTTCATATACCTGCGATTATTTCACCTAATGACATGCATGCATTTATAAGACCAAGATTCTTAGCAAATCATAACATGTTCATTGATGAGATTAATTTGAGTACATAGGCAATGGTAACAACTTCCAATGGTTAACTCCTACTGCCTACTAGTCTTTTACAGATTTTCTAGAAAGCAACTGACGTTTTTCTCTCAATGCCCTAACTTTTGCCTAAGCCACCCTTTTCGGGTTTTCAACTTAGCGGGCTTTAATTGCTTTGGAATACCCTAAATTTTTCCTGACCAATTTTTGGTATACTGATCCGCGGGTTAGACCCTAATTTTTTCCCGAGCAATAAAGGACCACTTGTCAGGTGATTTACTCTTTATTTCTTTTATTCTTTTTGTTGTTTTCTGTGATTTAATTCTTTTGACCTAGACATGATAACGCTTAAGCCTATCTTGATTCACTAGATTCATGAACTCATTTCCATCCATATCCATAAGTTTGATTCCTCCCTTGCTAATTAGGCCTGAACTTGCCCCTAGCGGTAATGTTGACTTGGTGTAGCTATTTGAGAACCAGATCACCCGCCTTGAGAGGTTGTTTTGGGTATTTGACTCTATTATTGTAAGCTCGGGTGATGTGCTGCTGATATATCTGTAGGTGGTGAGAGAGGGCTACCTTTTCCTTGACCTTTAAAGGCGTGGGAAAAATAAGCGCGGCAAAGTAAGCCAAAGGATTGATCCTCGATTTAGCGTGATGAAAAGATAGACCGATAAAAGTGATGTTTTAGTTGAGTTTTACTCCAGTTTAAGAGTTAAAAAGATACGAGACCCGAAATCTCGTATTTTAAGACAGAGTCGCCACCCGGTTTAGCTCTATTGGGAATTTGGGTACCATATTCCCACCGGGTGGTTGGACCGTACCTTAAAATAGAGATTCTAAGTTAGGATGACGTTGCTTACTTTTCATTTATTAAATCAAACCATTTGTCGAAAATAATGATCTGGAACAACAAACAATTTGGATCAGGTTTGAAGTAAACAAAAAACCTAATTATAAAAAGACCTAAGTTATTGCATCGGACATCCAAAGTCCAAGACCAATGAAGACAAGTTACCTAAGCATATATGGAAGCATCCAGTTAAAATTTGGAAAGGAAACAAACTTTAAAGAAGAACTGATTGCACAAGCATCCGGAAGAAGACACATCCGGAGATATTAAGTCTGAAGTCATCCAGAAGACTTACATATCAAGACAAAGGGAATGATTCAAAAATTCCATTCCCTCCATTCTTTTGGTCTATCAAGTCAAAGGCCCTTTTCCCATAAGCAAGATAAAAGAAGATAGCTAGCACTTTATAGAAAAGGATAGAAGGACTGACAGCGGACAAGAAAAAGGTAACAACCTTTTTCACCTAGACCAATAAGAAGGCGTGTGGAGCTCACATCAAAAAGTCACTGGTATAAAAGTTGGCAAGACACTAAAATACAAGAAAACGACCACTAAAAACTTTTTAGCCTCAATCCTATGGATTCAAATGGGTCAAAATCTCTATCTAATGAATTGATCAACGGCTCAGGAAGTACCACATTTTACCTAATCAATGGTGAAGATTAAATACAAGTTCAACAACCCACAATGGCTACATTTATGATGAAAGCCTATGTTTAGAAGATGCTGGTTGATTTGAGAAAGCAATTAATAAGAGAACTCGCTGAAAGCAATCAGAAAACACATCCCTCTAAGAATCAAATATTTCCAAATCAGTTGTAAGGATTCCCAAGTGAGGTTATAAACTTGAGGAAGTCGAAAACCAAAATATTTGAGAAAATAAAGTGTAAAGAATCTCCTACTTGGGTGAGTAGTGAGATTGGGATATAGCTTGAAGTAGGTGCTTCGAGTGGGATCTCCCTATAAGATTCAGCTAAGGTTTAGGTAGAAATCTAAGTGGTATATCCACTAAAGACAAAAGGACTCAGCTAGGAATTAGGATTTCTAGTGGTATATCCTACATTCGGAAGGGGGTACAATCCGGAGACAAACTGTAAGGCTTGATTCCTGCCCATTGGAAAGGAATCCACTAGTGGAAAAGTTCGGAGGAAGGAAACTTGGGGGACTGGAGTAGGCAGGGCTGAACATGGATAAAATACTTGTGTTTGATTTTCTTACTCTTTACTTTCGGGCATAATTGTTTATATACATTTGCATCATCCAGATCCATCCCCCGGACCATAATCAAACACACTACATTAAAGACTTTTTAAAAGTCTAATAATTTCGTGAAAAGGGTCATTCACCCCCCTCTTAACAAACTTAGACCGTCATAGGGATGAACAAGTGGTATCAGAGCCACTGCTCAAAATAGAGATCTAACAATCTCGAACTAAAGGTCCATATATTTTAATTCAAGAATCAAAATAAGTTTCCAAAACTCACAGCTCCTTCCGGATGGTATGTCTATTAACGACCTCCACTATTCACCGGTGAAGACTACACATTCTGGAAAACTCGGATGAAGAATTTCATTCATGCTCAAAGTATGATGGCATGGATGGTCATTAAAGATGGTCCATATCAGCCTACTCATGAGGGAGATGGTTTAACCACCTGCAAGCCCTTGAGCTTATGTGATGAGAATGATTAAAAAAGATTGCATGAAACCATAAATGCTATTAACATGCTTCATTATGCTCTTAGTACAGCTGAATTTAATAGGATATCCAGATGCGAAACTACATAAGAAATATGGCAGAAGATGGAAGTAACCTATGAAGGAACAAACAAGGTCAAAGAAGCCAAAATTGACCTACTACAACAGAAGCTTGAATCCTTCAAGATGGAGCCCAAAGAATCCATCAGCACCATGAATACTAGATTCACCAATCTAGTAAATGAATTGAAGAGGCCAGGGAAAGAAATCTCAAAAGTTGACATGGTCAAGAAAATACTCCGGAGTCTCACCAAGGAATGGGACAATAAGAAGACTGCCATTGAGGAAGGTCATGACTTAAACTTCTATAGTTATGATGAACTCATTGGTAATCTCGACTCAAGAATTGTCCTTGGAGAGATATAGCCAGCAAGAAAGAAGGCCGGAAGAGAAGAAGAAGGCCATTGCACTTAGGGCATACTCTGCCGGATCAGCCTCTTCTGGATCAGAAAAGCAGCCAAAAGAATCAAAGTACAATGAAGAAGATATGGCTATGCTAGCCAAGCACTTTGACAAATTCTTGAAGAAAAAGGATAGAAGAAGATCTAGAAGATTCGAATCAAGAAGGCCCAAGGAAGGCACCTCAAGAAGCGATAAGCCTAGAAAGGCTCCAGAAGAAAAGAAAGATCTGGAGAAAAATGCTGCCTGCTTCAAATGCAAGGGAAAAGGGCACTTCAGAACCAAATGGCCTAAGCTGAGGAAGGAAAAAAAAGTATAAGAAGAAAGCTACGATGGCCATATGGAGTAATAGTGAAGAAAGCAGCAATTCATCTTAAATAGAGGAAGAAGAGGCTGCTCACTGTACATTCATGGTACTGACAGATCCAGAAGTAGAGCAATCCGAAAGAAAGTCATCCAAGCAAGACTAAGCAAATTGGGGATTCAAAATCAGAATCAGCAAACACTAAGGTAAACTCTCATTCTAATTTTGTTTCTAACATTGATCTTGCTAGAGCTTTAAAGGTGGTGATACACATTGTGAGAAAGAACACCAAAGCCATAAAATCCATACAATGACAAATTTTGGAATTGGCTGAAGATACTGAAGCTATGTCACAAGACATCAACTTGATAAGAACCACAAAGCACATGGATGTGGTGGAGGAAAACTTCTAAAAAGTCAAGTTCAGATCTTCAGTGCTAACTTGAAAGGGTTAGATAGGGAGCTAACTCTGATGAAGGAAGCATCCGGAAGGAGATCTGATCCTTCGCAACCAAGAAGGAATACAAGGCAAGCTCCAAAGCCTTCCAACCAAAAGGAGAAGGAGGTTAGTAGGCAACCTCAAGCCCAACGATATACTGCTGCACAAAAAGGAAAAGCTAAGGAGTTTACAATCAGCAACCTACCAAGCAAAGAAGAAATTATGCAGTAGAAGTTGCACCCCCAACCAGCTTCTGGATACATATCAGATCAACAACAGGCATATAAGAAGTTGGATATAGAGGGAACAATGGAAAGGATGATCTTGAGAAGATAGAAAAGAAGCAAGAGCATAACAGATGTGAGTGGATGACCTTTTTCCGCCCAACCTGTGTGAGATACGGGAGAGGGGAGGAAGTAATGATAGCTGTGAAGTGAGCCAGAAGGATTGATCCTCATTTTAGCGTGATAAAAGAGATAGAATGATAAAATCAATGTTGATGTTGAATTTAAGTCTAATTTTTGTGTTAAGGGATACGAGACTTGAAATCCCGTATTTTAAGATAGAGTCGCCACCCGGTTTAGCTCCATCGGGAATTTGGGTACAATATTCTTGCCAGGTGGATGGATCGTACCTTAAAACAGAGATTCCAAGTTTGGATGATGTTGCTTACTTTTCATTTATTAAATTAAGGCATTTACGTTTTAATAAGCACGACTTTAGTTCTTATGCGATTTAAATTTGGTTAATGTTTGGGGTTTTTGGTTTATATGACCATACATCACATAAAAGCAGTAAATAAAGCAAGAAAACAAAATTATTATGTGGCTTTACAAATACCTATATATTTTTCTAATGCGGGAAAATAAATAAAGCGGATAAATAAATAAAAGGACGAAATCGGGGTCCCAACCGAGCTTACCAACATGGACCCGGCGCCAGATGAAATAAAATATATACCAATAATCATAAATAGGGCATATATAAATTAAAAGCAGAAAATAAACACATAATATGAAGAAAAACATTTTTTGGGATTTTTTAGAGTTAAAAATACATTTTTTAAGGCATTTAATGGTTATTAAATCAATTTAAATGACAAATAAATGAAATAAACTAGATTAAAATTAAATTAAATACTCACATATTATTTAAGATTTTTAGAAAATATTCTAGGCAAAAATCGGGGTAAAAAACGCAAGAAAACTACAAAAGGGGCTTAAAATCAAATTTCAGCAGTCAAAGCAGTGGGGGTGACCACCCCGTGCCAGCATGGCATAAGGGGCCAGAATCAGCTGCTGCCAAGAGCAGCGGTGGCCTCCACTACGGCGGTGAAGGCGGCAGCTCTGGCCGGCGAAGGGGGACCACAAAAAAAGTGCAAAAAAGGCCTAAAAACACATTTTCGAAACGAAACAGGTGGTTAAATGGCAGGTAAAACAGGATTAGGTGTGCTTAAGTCCGAAAGTCATCAAAGGGAATGTCTCCAAATGTGATTCGAATACGGACAAAAATAAATTGCTAGATACATGCAAGGTCGGAGCAAAAAGTGGCGGCGGACTCTGCCCCCTCGTGCCATGCTGGCACGGGGTGGTCAACCCTGCTGTGACCACCCCCGCTGTTGTGGTGGCGGCCACAGCCACATCTATGGCGGTGACCGCTGCGATGATGGAGGTGGCCATCATATCGATGGCGACCACCATGGCACGGCTTGATATATGTCGTGCCACTTTGTTGCCTCTCTCTCCTCTTGATTGGGCCACAAATTTTCCCTGAAAATTCATCCAAGTCAGTGTATTTTTAGGTGTGGGAGTATTTAAACCCATTTAGGAGAGAGATGAAATGAATTTTCTCTAGAATTAGAATTATCATCTGAGTTTTGAGAGAAAAATAAGAATAAGAGTGAGAAAGTGAGGAACTAGAGAGAGAAAGTTTAAGAAAAGCATAGAATTTGGGTTTAATATATTCTAATCTCAATGCTTGGTTGTTCTTAGGCTTGATCTTGTAGCTTAAACTCTAAAATCAATTAGAAATCATAGGTTAATACGGATTAAATAGGCTTTTAGAGACTTTTCTCAAAATACTATCCAAATTTTCCGTCATTATTCTGTCTTCGTTTTCGTCACTGATTCCGTCAATTTTCGTCGCAAAGTCATCAAAGGAATCTCACCAAGGGTTGATTCAAGTCTTCAAAGATAGGTTCATGGCCTAGAGGTAACAAAAATGAGTTCCCTTGATTATTTACTTCATTAGATTAAGTATTGTTGCTGTTCTTGGTGTTTTTTGGTGTTTGTTATTTCTTTTCCTTCGTTGTTCTTGGAAAACCGTCAGAAAATAACCCAACCTCTATAGGGATGACCTTCACCTCTATCCCTATAGCCTTAACCGCTGCTCCTACATCGGTGAAGGCTATAGTTACAGAGGTGAACTCCACCCCTACAGAGGTCCTGTATTTCTTGCAATTTTTGGGTATTTTCATACCCAAATCCATTGAATCAAGATTATTTGAGTGTTTTAAGTCTAGATCTGTAAAAATATAGCTGATAATGACTTAAAACGTCGATGATTTTGGGTCTATGGATGCAAAAATACCAAATCCCCCTTAAAAACAAATCTCGATGGCCAAGGCTATAGCGACAGCCTTGACCGCCGTCACCACAGCCTCCACCGCTGTCACCATAGCGGTGAAGGCTATGGCAGCGGCGGTCAAACCTGTAGTCATAGCTTTGACCGTCGAAATTTGATTTTAAGCCCCTTTTTGTCGTTTTCTTGTATTTTTTACCCCGATTTTTGCCCAAAATATTTTCTAAAAATCTTAAATAATCTATGAATATTTATTTTAATTTTAATCTTGTTTATTTCATTTATTTTTCATTTAAATTGATTAAATAACCATAAAATGCCTTTTTAACTCTAAAAATTCCCCAAAAATATTTTTCTTCATATTATGTGTTTATTTTCTGCTTTTAATTTATTTATGATTATTGGTGTATATTTTATCTCGTTTGGAGCCAAGTCCGTGTTGGCAAGCTCAGTTGGGACCTGGTTTCGCCCTTTTATTTATTTATCCGCTTTATTTATTTTCTCGCATTAGAAAAATGTATAGGTATTTGCAAAGCCATGTAATAATTTTATTTTATTGCTTTATTTACTGCTTTTGTGTGATGTATGGCCATATAAATCACATAAGAACTAAAGTCACGCTTATTAAAATGTAAACGCCTTGATTTAATAAATGAAAAGTAAGCAACATCATCCGAACTTGGAATCTCTATTTTAAGGTACGGTCCAACCACCCGGTGGGAATATCATACCTAAATTCCTGGTTGAGCTAAATCGGGTGGCGACTCTATCTTAAAATATGGGATTTCAAGTCTCTTATCCCTTAACATCTAAATTAAAGTAAATTTTAACATCAACATTGATTTCATCAGTCTATCTTTTTATCATGCTAAAATGAGGATCAATCCCTTTAGCACGCTTCACAGCACTCGTTACTTGCTCCCTTCTCTCACCTCTCACGCGGGAAGGGGTGGAAAAAGGTTATCCGCTCACAACAGACCCATCTCAGGGTGTAGATTTTGTGGGAAAAACACCCATGTTACTAAATTATATAGATTAAAAAATGGTTATTATGATATTTATCCTTGGCCTAAAATGGTTGATAACCCGGAAGGGCCCAAATATGATTGGGTACCCAAACCCACTTGATCTATTTTGCAAGTATGCCTTAGATCCACAGAAGATCAACATACATGGTATATTGATAGTGGATGCTCAAGGCACATGACAGGTGATAAGAAGACCTTTATCACTTTAATCCGGAAGAGGGGAGGCCAAGTAAGCTTTAGAGATAATCAAAAGGGACAGATCATTGGGCATGGCACCATTGGATCTATAATATAAATAGAAGATGTCTCTCTAGTTGATGGACTGAAGTTCAATTTACTCAGTGTAGCACAACTTTGTGATAAAGGAAGAAAAGTCGCCTTTGACTCTGGAGGATGCTCAATCTATGATAGTAAGTCTGATCAACTCATTCTTTATGCACCTAGAGTAAATAATGTTTATTGTGTTAACATTAAAAATGATAAAAAAAGAATATATGCTTGCTGTCTAAAGAAGAAGAATCATGGCTATGGCATGGGAGGTTGGGACATGTTAGCATGAACCTCCTATCCAAAATAGCCAAAAAGGAATTAGTAGTGGGTTTGCCTAAGGTTCCTTTTGATAAGAATCATCTATACACTACATGTCAATTAGGTAAACAGTATAAGAAAAGTTTCCCTTCCATCTCCTACATTCCTTCTAAAAGAGTATTTGAGCTCTTGCATATTGATATCTTTGGTCCAATCAAACCACTGAGTTTAGGGAGAAGAGAATACACCATGGTCATTGTGGATGATTATTCTCGTTATACCTAGGTTCTCTTGCTAGCAAGCAAAGATTAAGCCTTTGACCAATTCTCAAAAAGATTCATTCGGATAGAAGTAGAACATGGCATAAGCATAGCACGTATCTGGAGTGATAATGGTGGTGGTTTCAAAATATGCATTTTGCTGAATTTTGTGACTCCAAGGGCATTGAACATAACTTTTCTGCCCCTCGTAATCCTTAATAAAATGGAGTTGTTGAGAGGAAAAATAGGACCATAGTTGAGATGGCTAAAGCAATGCTAAGTGAGAATTGTTTGCTAAAATATTTCTGGGGTGAGGCTGTAAAGACAACATGTTATATTTTGAATAGAGCTCTCATTAGAAAGACCTTAGAAAAGACCCCCTATGAAATCTGGAAGGGAAGGAAACCCAAAATTGGGTATTTCAAAGCCTTTTGATGTAAATGCTACATACTTAATGATAGAGAGCAACTAGGAAAATTTGATCCTAAATCTGATGAACCGATTTTCCTTGGCTACTCAACACATAACAAGGCTTACAGAGTCTTTAACAAATGAACTCAAACTGTGGTAGATTCTATACATGTAGATTTCAATGAGACTAACCATGCAGGCAAAAGAAGTTCCATTTCGGAAGATCCTATTTTAGAAGCTGAAAACTCTGGAGAAGAGAAGGAAGTCAAAGTTCCCGATTCCTTCCAATTTAAGAAGTACAAAGAAGAAGATGAAGGAATATCTTTGGATCCAGAAGTGCCACTAGTTGATCTCAACCTACATGAGATAAACTTTAATGATGGTCAAAAAGAAGAAATTGAGGCTGAAGTGGAACAAGCCCCAATCTGTCATGAAGATCTACCAAGAGAAGTTCAGACTCACAGAGATCATCCGATTGCAGCTATTTTGGTTAATGTCCAAAATCCAGTCAGAACCAGAGGACAACTCAATAGGATGATGAGCCATGCTACCTTTGTCTCTCTTATTGAGCAAAAGAAATTCCAAGATGTAGAAGGAGATGAAAGCTGGATGATGGCCATGCAGGAAGAGCTAGACCAATTTACCAGAAATGATGTATGGGATCTAGTGGCACCTCCAAGATGAAAGTCAATCATTGGCACCAAATGGCTATTTTGAAACAAACTAGATGAATCCGGAGTAGTGGTGAAAAATAAGGCAAGATTGGTTGCTCAAGGCTACAATCATTAGGAAGGGATTGACTTTGAAGAAACATTTGCCACTATAGCAAGATTAGAGGCAATCCGGATTCTATGTGCTTTTGCATCATTCATGGGATTCACATTATTCCAAATGGATGTAAAAAGTGCATTTCTCAATGGACTTATTCAGGAAGAAGTCTATGTGAAACAGCCATCTAGATTTGAAGACTTAAAGCATCCGGATCATGTCTACAAACTAAAGAAAGCCCTCTATGGACTGAAGCAAGCTCCAAGAGCTTGGTATGAGAGATTTACTACATTTCTCATATCCAAGGGATATATCCGGGGCAAAGCAGATACAACTCTTTTCATCGAGAAGAAGAAGAATGACATCATTCTAGTCTAAATCTATGTGAATGACATCATATTTAGGGCAACAGATGGGAAGATGTATGAGGAATTTAGCTCTTAAATGCAGAAGGAATTTGAGATGTCCATGATGGGAGAACTAAATTTCTTCCTTGGTTTACAAATCAAGTAAAGTCCAGATGGGATTTTCATTAATCAATCCAAATACACCAAGAGATCTTAAAGAAGTTTGAAATGGTCAAGAGCAAGCCAATGTCCACTCCAATTGGTTTAGATATAGTCCTATCCAAGGATTATGAAGGAGAAGAAGTTGTTCAGAAGCTATATAGAGGGATGATTGGATCACTTCTACACTTGACAGCTAAAAGAGCTGAGATACACTATGCAGTTTGCTACTGTGCAAGATATCAAGCCAATCCTAAAGATTCACATCTGAAAGCGGTAAAGAGGATCCTTAGATATCTCCTAGGAACCACTGAAGTTGGGTTATGGCATCCTAGTAATGGAGACTTCACAGTTCAAGGCTTCACTGATACAGATTATGGCAGAGATGCTCTTGAGAGAAAGAGTACATCCGAAGGTTGCCTTTTTCTTGGAGATTGCCTAGTATCATGGTATAACAAGAAGCAAACTTCGGTTGCCTTATCAATCACAGAAGCAGAATACATGGCAGTGAGAAGTTGTGTAGCTCAACTCCTATAGATCAAGCAACAACTAGAAGATTATGGAGTTTATTCCGGATGTATGGATGTAATGTGTGACAACAAAAGTGCCATTGATGTGTCAAAGTATCTTGTACTCCATAATAGGATGAAACATGTCAACATAAGGCACCATTTTATCCGGGACCATATGATGAAGAAGGATGTTGCATTGGTATACATTCTAACCAATGAACAAAGAGCATATATCTTTACTAAGCCACTAAGTAAAGATCAATTTGGCAAGCTAAGGGAGTCAATTGGAATGTCTAATCCAATTTAAAGAGAATCCGGAAGACAGTACAAAGTGAACTTGGATTTTTGGCAAGATAAGGAATCTGGAAGATAAGAAGAAATGAAGTTCACTCTGCTCCGGCGGGAATATTGCCACATCAGCAGACAGAAAGGACACATGACAGTAAAGGCACTGAAAAGTAACTGTTCTTTTTTGAATTTCAAATGTTTATTGGGAGTTACACGGGGAGGTAAATTCAATAGCTATTTTAAAAAATAATCTGTTCCCATTCTTCGGTTAAACAAAATTTACCTCTCTCCTAAAAACTTGCCTGGCATGTCATCAATCTAGCCAAAATTAACGACATCCCGATTACTAAAATACCCTCACTTTGAAAATCTTATAAATACCCCTCAAAATCCTTGTCTTCTTCATACGAGCCACAATTATCTACTGTTACTCTACAATTTTCAAAACTTAAACCCTAAATCCCTCAAACTCACGAAAATGGCAGCCATAATGACCGGTGAAGGAATCAAAATGTTCCCTCAAAGAAACATCGATGAAGAATCTGCTCTTAATGATACGGACCTTACACCCATCAACCTTAAGCCCTCAAATGTAATTCCTATGGACTATTTGGGAGAAAACTTCCTTTTCGAGACAGATCCTTCCTCAAAGCTAATTGAAGATCAACACCTAACTGACTATCTCAAGATCAAATGCCTAACCTATCCGGACCTAGTGCGCGAATTCTACGATAATCTGAAAGTTCATTCCTTTCATGATGCCCTCAGAACTCAGGTTCAAGGAAAGGTGATCAATATTACCCCAGAATTTTTTGAAAAATTCTGGCGTAATGAAGAATGACGAGGTCCAACTTAGAATTGATGGGGATGAACATAAGTTAAGTATGAACCCAAGATATGGCTGCATCCGAACTACTTTGGGGATAAATTCTCAACATACTTTTTGGAGGTACCATGATTTCTTCAGCATATGCTTGCAAAGCTAGTTCTGATCTAGAAGGGCTCTCTCACCATAGTATCATCCTTCTAGCATTGTGTACTGTAACACTGGGTAGAGAGCAGGGTAGTAAACATGCCGGTGTTGATCATCCACTACCTAAGGCAGCACAGAAATTCTTACAGCATCCTTATCACCCGGATTTCAATCGCAAATGAAGTAAATGTCTCAGGATTCTAGGCAGTCAATCCTAGAGAAAATTTTAAAAAATTGAGCTTTAGAGAGAAATGAAATGAAGAGAAAGATAAGAAATTAAGGGATGAGAAAAAGAGCAAGACTCAGAAGGTAGTTGATCCGATTGAAGAGGCTCTGGTTCCTATAAAGGCCAGAACCATCAAAGCAAAGGCACAAAAGCAACTTGCTTTGGTTCTGGTAGAGGAGATTGATGAGAATGCTCAAACCCTCACTCAATTATTGAGAAAGAGCCCGAAAAAGCCCAAACCAAGAGGGAGATTAATAAAAGCAGTAGATAGGAAAAGGAAATCTGTTGAAACAATTATTGAAGTAGAGGATGTGGAAACTGAGGATGAAGCTCCCATACCCAAAAAGCAATTCACCTGAAAGGGGTGCACCTTTGATGAAGCAGTTGAAGCCTAGAAAGTTAGTAAAAAGAAAGCCAAGAAACCTGCTGGTATTGTGATAGATGAGGAAGTTGCTAAATGGGCTCAGAAAGCTGAATTGGCTAAGGCCAGGACAACAAAGGGGAAGAATGTGCCCAGATCCACTGAGGAAGTTCATCCGGATGACCCTCAGTATGATATAATAAAGGAGGCCCTGAAGGACAATGATTGAATCAATAAGCAGACCATAGAAGGACCCAAAGGCTCCTTCGATGCTCAACTAATCCTCATTGATCTAGTGGACATGGCCACAATAGTCCAAGATCCGAAAGCTGATCATTTTCCCTTCCTGCCTACAACCGGACCACTTCCAAAAAATCTTCTTAATCCAAAAGCTGAGACCTCTGATTAAGTAAGAGTTGTAAAGGCACATGGAGAGGGCATTAAGGACACCACCAATGTGCCTGTAGAAGCAATTAAAAGTCCTAAAAAGGCATTTATAGGGATGACTGAGGACATTTCTAGTCATCTGGAGGTTGTGGAGGTTAATGAAGAAAGAAGAGAGAAAGCAGCCCATTAGGATCAAGCACAAATCAATGAGGTAATTCCTAACTCTATATCATTTGATGTTAATGCTGACACTTCTGCTACTGTTGTTGAAACAACAGATAAAGCTGAGGACAACTTAGATACACAAACTATAAATGTATCTAAGGAACAGGAGTCCAATCCGGAAGAAACCATTCCAAAAGAGGGACAAAGTCTGGGTTCCCAAGGGCACAGTCCTAGAGTGGACTCAAGGGGCGAGGTTAGTCCAAGGGAATAGTTAAAAGAGGAGAAGGGAGAAGAAGGAAAGGAATCCTTAAGAGAAGAGTTATCCGGATCTAATGAAACCGAAAGCAGCTCCAGATCAGAAACTCCTTTTGCAAGCCCAAACAGAATACCATCCTCTAACATCAATCCAACTAGAACTAAGAACATCTCCACCGCACTTAAAATCCTTCGAAAAGATACTCATGAGTAACATAAGGAGAGCTATATTAAATAGAGCCTCTAGAATATATGCAAGCAACTCAAATCCGTAGAAAAGGTACTCCTTGAACAATTCTCGCCACCGGATATTGAAGGATGAAATTGGGGAGATAAAGGAATGTGTGCAAAGAATAGAGCAGAAAGTGGAGGACTTACCCACTGCAAACTTAGTAGCAGAGGTTTCCCTTGCTAAGTTAAAACCAATCCTTGAACAGATTACTACAAGCATTGCCAGGGCTAACCGATCTGCAGATCAAGCTAATACAGTAGCCACAAATAACTGCGCTACAATTATGGACAAAATCACTTCCTCATCCACTGACTTGTCCATAGAGCTCAAGGAGTATATAGATTCCAAGTTTGAAAGCTTGACAAAATTCATCACTGAAAAAGAGGAAAAATCAACTCTACCCAGCCTAAATGAGTAGCAACAGGCCATATTGAATAAGCTGACCAAGTTCATAGAAGAAGATTTGCTCAAGCTCTTAACCATGCAAATTGTAAATATTACACAAGAGCTTGTTGGACAATTCCATGGCCAGGATTTAGTCATTGAAAGAATAAGGGATGATCTTCATAAGGATCTCACCATAGTTAGCTCAAGTATTCACAACATCCGTAGGGATCTGGGCAAAGACCTTGAGAAACTACAGTCCGACTGTCAAATTTGTCTATCTCTGGATCCTCCTCCTCTCCATCTATCCCGGAAAGCCAATTACTCCCAGTCTTCCAAGACCTGGTCCATCACATTGGGGACACAGGATTCTTTGGACATAAGGGCATAATCACTCTTTTCAAAGCACTCTTTCCATATTTTGATGAGAAGGATAAGGATTATGTACAGAAGATGCATCCCTACATCACAGGCTCTTACACCTAACTCTGAAACCTTTTCTGACCTCCGCATCTATCTCCGGCCATTGTGGACCACATCTTACTGATGAGAAAGCAAGGAAACTTGAACTACTCAATCTATTCTAAGGCCTGGTAGGAAAATGGGACAGCAAAAAATATATGGTGATCAACCCCCCTGATGGAAATAAAAAAGGGGAGAAAAGTGCAAAAAGAGAGAAAGGCAAAGAAAAGGAAGGAGGAGCATCTAGTGCATCCGTAAGGAATTATACTAGCTATACCTTGTAAAAAATTTGTAATAGCTAAATTCACTTATATATTTTTGTATCTTGTAATCCAAAAGCTTCATTGATGTTAACTATTGTTAACAGCAGAAGTATATATAGTGAAAATCTAATTCTCTTAAAAAATTGCTTCTAAAGTACAATCTGTTATTGTACTACAAAAATATTAGAACCTAGAATTGAAAACTATTGAGGGAGTTAGGTGATGCTAGAATTATGGGGGAGTAAAAATTATAAATGACTAAGTATCAAGAATCATACTTAGCTCATAAAAATCTCCTTTCCTTATGCTTAGATGCCTTAGGTGTTTGTTTCCATCAAATTGGGGAGATTGTTGGAAACAATGATCCGGAACAACAAACAATCCAGATCAGGTTTGAAGTAAACAAAAAACCTAAGTATAAAAAGACCTAAGTCATTGCATTCAAACATCCAAAGTCAAAGACAAATGAAGACAAGTTACCTAAGCATATATGGAAGCATCCTGTTAAGGTTTAGAAAGGAAACAAAATTTGAATCTCCCAAAACAGCATTTGAAAGAATTGATTACATAAGAATTCGAAAGAAGACACATCCGGAGATATTAAGTCTGAAGTCATTCGAAAGACTTACATATCAAGACAAAGGGAATGATTCAAAAATTTCATTCCCTCTATTCTTTTGGTCTATCAAGTCAAATACCTTTTCCCATAAGCAAGACAAAAAGAAGATAGCTAGCACTTTACAGAAAAGGACAGAAGGACTAACAATGGACAGGAAAAAAGTAACAACCTTTTTCACCTAGACCAATAAGAAGGCGCGTGCAGCTCACATCAAAAAGCCACTGGCATAAAAGTTAGCAAGACACTAAAATATAACAGAACAATAACTGACAGCTTTTCAGCCTCAATCCCAAGGATTCAAATGAGTTAAAATCTCTATCTCACAGATTGATCAACAGCTCCGGAAGCGCCACATTTTACCTAATCCACGGCAAAGATTAAATACAAGCTCAACAACCCACAATGGCTACATTTATGATGGAAGCCTATAATAGGGAAGCTTCATATGTTGAGAAGGTACTGGTTGATTTGAGAAAGCAATTAACAAGAGAACTCACTTAAAGCAATCAGAAAACACATCCCTCTAAGAATCAAATATTTCCAAATCAGTTGTAAGGATTCCCAAGTGAAGTTATAAACTTGAGGAAGTCCAAAACCAAAATCTTTGAGAAAACAAAGTGTAAAGAATCTCCTACTTGGGTGAATAGTGAGATTAGGATACAGCTTGAAGTAGGTGGTTTGAGTGGGATCTCCTTGTAGGATTCAGCTTAGGCTTGGGTACAAATCTAAGTGGTATATCCTACTAAAGACAAAAGGACTCAGCTAGGAATTGAGATTTCTAGTGGTGTATCCTACATCCGAAAGGGGGGTACCATCCGGAGATAAACTGTAAGGCTTTATTCATGCCGTTGGAAAGGAATTCACTAGTGGAAAAGCTCGGAGGAAGGAAACTCCGGGGACTGGAGTAGGCAGGGCCGAACTAGGGTAAAATACTTGTGTTTGATTTTCTTACTCTTTACTTTCGTGCATTATTGTTTATATACATTTGCATCATCCGGATTCGTCCCCCGAATCAAAATCAAACACGCTACACTAAAGACTTTTTTAAAGTCTGATAATTCTGCAAAAAGGGTCATTCACCCCCCTCTGACCAAACTTAGACCCTCACAGGGACCAACACCATTTATATTTTAGTACACGTGACTTTAGTTCTTATGCGATTTAAACCCAATTAATATTTAGAGTTTTCAGTTTATATAGCCATACATTACATAAAAAGCAATAAATAAAACAAATAATTAAATTATTATATGGCTTTATAAATTCCTATATATTTTTCTACTGCGGGAAAAGTAAAAGAATGGATAAATAAAGCGAATAAAGAGAGACCGAAATTGGGCGTCAACCAAACTTACCAACACTGAAATGGCTTAAATAATGATAAATAAATCACAAATAATCACAGATAATTAAAGGTAGAAAAACATTTTTTATTATGGAGAAAAGCATTTTTTTGGGAATTTTTAGAGTTAAAAAGGCATTTTTAGGCATTTAATGGCTATTTAATCAATTAAATAATAAATAAAATAAATAAATCAGATTAAAAATAATTTTAATTTATTCCAGAATTTTTATGATTTTTTAGAAAATTTTGGGGTGCAAATTGGTGAGAAAAACGTGAAAAGAGCATGAAAAACGATTGAAAAACGAACCGAAAATGAGCTAAAAGTAAACTCAGCAAAAAGGAACTAAAAGAAAACTCAGACAGGCAATGTTGTAGTGACAGCCTTCACCGTTGTCGCTATAGAGGCCACCGCCATAGGAGTAGCGGCCAATGCTCTAGCGGCAGCGGTCAAGGCTGTAACTATAGCCTTGCCGTCAAAATTCGCTTTTAAGGGGGAATCGGGTGTTTTTGCATCCATAAACTCAAAATCATCGAGGTCTTAAGTTGTAATCAATCATTATTTCAACAGATCTGGACTTAAAACAAATAAATAATGTTGATTATATGGATTTGGGTAAGAAAAATCCAAAAATTAGAAACAATGATGTAACCTCTATAGGAGCAGGGTTCATCGCTATGGCTATAGCCTTCACCACTATAGGAGTAGCGACCAAGGCTATAGGGATAGTGGTGAAGGCTATCCCTATCGAGGTCAAACCATTTTCTGACGATTTTGCAAGAACACCAATGAAAAGCGAAAGAACAAACACCAAAATCACCAAGACCAGCAGCAAAACGCAATAAAAATTAGTAAATAGATGATGGAACTCAGTTTTGTTACCTCTAGGTTGTGAATATAACTTTGGAGACTCAAATCAACCCTTGACGAGGTCTTTTTGAGAATTTTTAGATGAAATGGTGTCAAAAATTGTGACGAAATCAGCACCAGATTTGTGACGTAATTTTAGGTGGTATTTGAGTAAAGTCTCTAAAACCCAATTTAATCCATTTTAACATATGATTTCTAATTTGATTTTAGTGTTTAAGCTATAAGATCAAGCCTAAGAACAACTAAGAATTGTGATTAATAGGAATTAATTCTAATTCTATGCCTTTCTTGAGCTTTCTCTCTAGTCTTAGCTTTCTCTCACTTGTTCTTATTTTCTCTCTAAAAATTAGATTTCAATTCAAAATTTTTGAGCAAAGTCTTTAATTCTCTCTCTCAGATGGGTTTAAATACTCCCACACTCAAAAATACACCAACCTTGGCCAAACTAAAGCTGCTTCCACCTGTACGGTGGTGGCCGCAACCAGCACGACGGTGGCCACTACAACTATGGGGGCCACCGCCATAGCCACGGTGGCCACCGCTACCATGGTAGCGGGGAAAGCTACCATGGTAGCAAGGGGTGGCCAGCCCGCGGCGGTCACTGCCATAACGGTGACGGTCACTGCCACCACTCCAGTGGAGGTCACCGCCGTGGCAGGCGGAGAGAGGAGGCTAGGAAAATAGGAGAACTAGGGTTTAGATTAGGGTTTCTAGGGTTCCAACTTCAAAGGCTTATAACTTTCACTACGGTTATCCGATTAAGGCGATTCTTGACATTCTGAAAACCTCAAAGAGTCTAGAATCCAACGTTATGAATGAGACTAGCAGAAAATGTTTGAATTTTATATAAAATTATGAAACAAATTACTGCATGTGAGAGCAAGATAACGGTTAATTTCTAAACGCATTTTACCGATTTTTAAGCACGGTCTAAGGTCCAAAATCATTAAAAAGGTACTTGCCAAATGTGATTCAACTCTCAAAGAAAAGAACAACTAGTTAATAAAAGGTCAGAGCAACAAGTCATCATCATTCCGTGGGTCACCGAAAAGCCTGTGCTCATAGGCTGCCCGACATAGCATGCCAAGTGTGATCTCACGAAAGAGCTAGGGTTAGAAAGTCATACCTGAGTTGAAGCAACCTTGAGTTGATTGTCTATGAATGGTCATGGATGCATCATCAATGGATCTATCGGAGGTACAAAATTCTTTGAGTTGGTATCACCTTCGTTCCCTTACAGATTTGAGATAGATGATTGGTTGCCTTACGATACTTTGGCATTTTTTAACATCTTTGCGGTCACCTCAGACGCTTTAAAAATGGACTTGAGATTTTAAAGGTCACCTCGGACCTTCAAACATCTTTGCGGTTACCTTGGATGATTTAAAAATGGACTTGAGATATTAACGGTCACTTGGGACCTTCGAACATCTTTGTGGCCACCTTGGGCGCTTAAAAAATGGACTTGAGATTTTAACAGTCACCTCAGATCTTTAAACATCTTTGCGGTCACCTCAAATGCTTCAAAATTGGACTTGAGATTTTAACGGTCACCTCGGACCTTCAAACATCTTTGCGGTCACCTCGGATGGTTCAAATTGGGACTTGAGATCTTAACTGTCACCTCAGACCTTCGAACATCTTTACGGTTACCTCGGATGATTAAAAAATGGACTTGAGATTTTAACGATCACCTGGGACCATCAAACATATTTGCGGTTACCATGGACGCTTTAAAAATGGACTTGAGATTTTAATGGTCACCTCGGACCTTCAAACATCTTTGTAGTCACCTCGAATGCTTCAAAAATGGACTTGAGATTTTAACAGTCACCTCGGACCTTCAAACATCTTCACGGTCACGTCAGACACTTTAAAAATGGACTTAAGATTTTAACAGTCACCTCAAACCTTTAAACATCTTTGCGGTCACCTTGGATGCTTTAAAAATGGACTTGAGATTTTAACGGTCACCTTGGACCTTCAAACATCTTTGTGGTCACCTCGGATGCTTCAAAAATGGACTTGAGATTTTAACAGTCACCTCGGACCTTCAAACATCTTTTTTTCACCTCGGACGCTTCAAAAATGGACTTGAGATTTCTTATTTTGACTGTAGAATTTTGAATCCTTGTGTTAGTTGCCCATCGGGATTGTCGTATGGTGTACCTGTAAGGAAATTTTGAAGAATTAGTAAATGATATGAATTGCATTTTTATTGGTTAATTGATTTTGTGGAAACAAAAATATTTTTCCCCTTCAATTAAGCAATAAAGGTGGAAGAATAAAATATAAGTTGAGTTGAGATTTTCTAGGGTCCAGAGAAGCTGGGGTTAAGTGTATAGCTCAAGGACATTGGCTGACATGCCCCTTAGATGCGGCTTAGAATATAGGATTGAAAAAATTTCTAAGACGCCACTTGATACGGGTGCTTACTCGGAGGTCGAGCATAGAGCTCAAGGATACATTTCTTTGCTTTGTTTCCTGTAGAATTCAGAATAGAAAAGCAGATTGGATATTCATCAATATTATGCATGAATGTATAAATGCATAATATTAATGAATATCCTATATGAATGCATGGGCTGCTTGGGCTGATCATCTTTTAGATCACTTACTCCACTGATCGATCTTGCTTAACTCAGTTGCTTGGTAGGAGAGGGAATATATAGAATTGCATTACGGCATGGACAAGACAAGAATGCCCCTGGTGGAGGACTAGAGATGCGGTGACGCATACATAAGACTTATGTGTATGGATACCTTAGCTGAGGAAGGGCCTGTGAATTCTATATCGCTAGCATGACAAGTGATGGAGGACTCCTCACAAGCTATTCAAAGCAGTGAGTCAACTGCAAAATGATTGTTAGATCAAGCATGTTGAAGACAAGGGGGAACCCAAAGCAAAGTTCAAGATTCTGGATAGCGAACGACTGGGTGCTGTCATTACCAATGAATTCTACCAAGGATGGTTTTAGAAGATTAGGACGTTGCAGACTCGAGACGCTTGGTCACGATTGAGGTTAGAGTGGATACATACAGAGGACAGATTTGAGCTCTTCGAGTCCATCAAATTGTAGAGGATACTTTGGTACCATGATCTTTGATTATAATGACTCAGGTATTCGATGCAAATGATGGCAGTCATTTACCTTTTATTTTTCTTTGTCTTAATTTTTTCATAGACCCAAATATTGGATGGGCCTATCAGACTTTGCTTACCATTTTGCTTTTAATATCCTAATTTTTTCCTGGACCGCCCTTTTTGGGTTTTCAATCCAGCAGACTTTTCCTGGCTTTTGCATAGACCTTGCTTCTTTTCAATCTATCATGATTTTTGCCTTTTGTTATCATTTTCATTTTCCTCTTTTTTTCATCTTTTGAGGAACTGGGTTGACTGCACGGAACCCCACATTCGACTTACTTGCAACATTTTGCCTTTTGGGCCTAATATATTCATTCAAGCACAAATATAAAGGATTCAGTAGAGTGACATTTTTGTTCATTGAAGTAAGTTTGAGTACATGATGATGATAACCATTTCTATTAACCCAAACTCTAGTGTTAACTAACCTACGAAGGTTTTCTAGCCAACACACTCTCGTTACTCACTTTACCCTAACTTTTTTTAGACCGCCCTTTTCGGGTTTTCAGTCTAGCGGTTATATTGCACCCTAACTTTTGCCTGACCGATTTGTAGAATACTAAGCAGTAGGATACACCCTAATTTTTGCCTGAGTGGTAGAGGGCCACTAACCGGGTGATTGATTCTTTTTTATTTTCATGTGTTGCTTTTAAGGATTTGATTCTTTTTTGTTAGATATAATAATGCTTCAACCCCCTTTGGCATGTAGGGTTTACAAACTCATTACCATTGATAATCATGCCCCTTGTATTGAGTGCTTTTCTGATTACACAAATTACCTTCCCATGTGGACAGAATTTCCCCCTTGGGTCGGCGTTGGTAGGCTTTACTTACTTTGATGGGTATCTCTGATGGTTGGTCTGGCTATTGCTTAGCTTTATTACATGCCTCCGGTACATCTGAATGTTGTCTATTCGAATTATGCCTTGGTGCATGGGGGTCCCTTTGACTTGGATACAATGCGGTTTTCAAAAATTTCATCTAGGTTTTGCCTAGGATTACGGCTTCCATAGCATAAACCAAAAAGGAAGGCACTGGACTCACAGGAATTCTGACAGTTGCTTGACATCTTCGAAGGGTGAATGGTAGCTTATCGACCCAATCTCTGTGTCTTGCGGTAGTCTTGGAGAGAAATTTCTTGATAACCTGATTTGTGGTTTTAGTTACCGAATTAGCTCGCAGTTTGTATGATGAAGACCTGCGGTGCTTGGTTCCATATCTCTTGATCAAATCAATAGTTTCCACTTGGAATCAAAGCTTGTTGTCTGGGATAATGTGATAAGGTAGGCCATACCGAGCTAAGAGGTGTTTCTCTATGAACTTAGCCATCCACTCGGTGGTAATGATGGTACAAGGCTCGGCTTCCCCCTATTTTGAGAAGTAACTTGCCCCTATGATGATGAAGAAGGGTCGAATTGTGCTGATCATGCATGTCCCCCTTGCCGAGAATGGCCAATGAGGAGAGAAATAGTGAAGGTTTATGGATTGGGAAGGAATTGGATATGATGAAGGATCAATGGTACATCGAGGGTAGGAATTTGAGAATGGTTGGGTGAATAAAAAGGTAATCCTTAGTTTTGTCGAAGGTGGTCTGGTGATGATCCTTCTCCATAATCGACCGAAGCTTCTTCGGTAGCTTGAAAATAGGTTTGCATATTGTCATGGGGCATGTAATGAATCGGTTGACATATCGAACCTATCCAAGGAGGGACTGATCTTCTTTTTCTATTCTAGGTGTGGGAATATGATGCTTAGTTTTCTGGCAAAGAACCCTAGGTATGGCTAGGAATGCCCAGGTGAAAGCACTATCATAATCCTTAAGCACTTGCTATCTTTTTTTTTTCTTTCAGAGGTTAGGTCATTAGAAATGGTTACCATTTTAGGTTATCACATGTACTCAAATTTATTTCAGTTAAAGAAACGTCATGATTACTAAACATTTTATGTTTATGATAGAATGAATGCATGGACCCATCGGGCAAAACATCAAATGAGTAAACAAAACGAGAGTCTTCAATTGAATAAAAAATGCCTTAAAGGAACAATTGTTCACATCTAAATACTAGAAAAGGAAAAATACACAATAGATAGCCATCCTCTGCAGGCGAAGGGTCTTGAGTTGCAGTGCTAGTAGATTAAACATCCTCGGTAGCTTTCATCGGTCCATCACCCAGGATGAGATCCAGAACTTTGACTTGTTCGGCTGATGACTTATCTCCTTCATTCGCTAGAGGCCTCGCAATGCTCTTGCTAGCTTTGATAGTAGAATTGGCTTGCATAGCGGTGTTAACTGAACTGGAGAAGACCATGGCCAATATAATTTCTTCAGGGAGACTAGAATTGATTGCGGCTATCTCACCATTAGAGCTCGGTGATGGTTTCTCTGCAGTACTGGTCTTCCTAGCCGGCTCATCAATCTTCCCTTCCTTAACCATATGAGTGATAGTAGAAGCTAGAGTCTAGCACTGATCAGTTGAATGCCCCCTCTAAACATGATACTTATAGAACCTTCCCTTTTCTTTGGTAGTGGGAGGTCTGTACTCACGCATAGGGTCAAGTTTTCCTGCTTCCCATAGCTTGGCAAAAATGACACTGAGGGGTAATTTCCATGGAGATATAAAGATACCCTTGCGAGGGGCGACTTGGGCAGCCAAAACATTCTCTCAGGTAATGGGTTGAATCGCGGGTGTCTTCTCTTCGATTGGGAGGGGAGCAGCTTCAAAAGTTCTAGAATTGTTGTTCTTATTAAACCAGGACTTGTTGTTCGGCTTATTCGCCTTCTCGTTTTCTTCACGGCGCTCTCGGCTTTCTTAAAGACTTTTGTGTACGACTTGAAAGAATCAGTTTCCATTTCTTTATGGATGATCGGGAGAGCTTCGTCGATAAGCTTCGAGATCATCACTTTCAAACCAAGCTTCTATTTCAATAGGACTTGAGTGGCCATCGATCGATTAAAGTAAGACTTGAAAGTCTCACATGGCTTTTGCTTTATAGCCTCGAGATGCTGGATGGTGGTTTCCATGGTGGAATTGAATCCATAGTGGATGATTAGAGCTTCAAAAAGGAGCTTCCAATCTTGGATTGTCAACTCAGGGAGGGTGTTAACCATTCAAGCACTGGCCCCAACAGAGTACATGGAAACAATTAAGCGAGAACTTTATCCCCGATCTTCTGAACATGCATAATACACTCGTACATCACGATGTGGGACTTAGGAGGTCCCTCATTGGAGTAGGCTTCCATTCTAGGTATTGAAAAGTTCTTTAGGAACCAATCTTTATCCCTTTCCTCTTCCTTCTCTTCATTCTTGGTCAGTAGCTGTTTTAAAAATGCCGCCATTTCGGGTGTCACGCCCGGAGACTACGTGACCTAGTCAATTGGTTTCACAC
The DNA here is from genome assembly GCA_947683365.1 of Euphorbia pulcherrima. Taxonomy (NCBI): domain Eukaryota; kingdom Viridiplantae; phylum Streptophyta; class Magnoliopsida; order Malpighiales; family Euphorbiaceae; genus Euphorbia; species Euphorbia pulcherrima. The sequence continues at coordinate 74,890,650 of CANTUS010000004.1, forward strand.
CCGGAGGCTGTGTGACTTGGCCGTTATGCACTGAAGAGGCTCCATCGAGAAAAGGGGTTTTGAGGGTAAGCGATTCCACGTGGGGTGACCAAAAAATTAGGAGGTGATGGTGCAAAAGGTGTTGGCGGTGTCGGAGAGACAATAAAATCACTAGAGGGAACGGCCATTTATGGAGTAAATCCCCCTGAGAAAGCGGGGAAGATGGGAGCCTGAGCGGTAGGTCTCGAGGGTATAGGAGGAGGACAAGCAAATGTCGGTGAATTAAAATATGGGAGAGGCTGAACTAAGGTCTGACCGAACTAAAATTGAATCGGTCAGACAAGCGGGAGTGGTGGGGCTGAAAAATGATGCTGGATGGGGGGAGCTTGACTAAACTACTTCTAAGCGATCTTTATCCATCCTTGAGCTTGAAACAAGGGCCCTATTGGCCTCTGAGCATCTCTCTCTTCCCTTGGAGCCGATCGGACTTGCTCTTAAATGGTAACATAAAACAGATCAGACTACAAAATATGGCCACAACATTGGTTAGCTCGGTGCCTAACTGAGACTGATTTTAATCGGCTGGAGGAGGAGTACCCTCAGACGGAACCCTACTAACTAGTGAAATATCAGACATGGCAGACAAAGTAGATTCTGAAACAAAAATCACTGACTGGCAAACTAAACGATGATCGAGTCCGAGCCAAAGGGGACTGTAACGGCGAGAACGTCTCGACCTAACTGAGAAATCGGAAGATGATCAGCCCGAATTGAATGATGGATGAAATGAATGATTACATAATTATTGGAGTGATGAATGTTGTTTATACAAGGGTGGTTTAGAGAGGTAGAGAGCAGAAAAGCTTATAATGGAAAGCTTGACCCCAAAATACGTGAGACATGCGAATTCCTTCCAATGCCTAACGAACTAGATACATGTCGTTGGGGCTCAAACGATCTTAGGCATTTTGTTAAACTCCCCCTTCAAGCAAGGGGAGAGTAGAGGTAAGCAAAAACATAAAACAAAAGTTGGCTACGGCAGCTTATGCATGAGCACAACACAAGCAGCACACAAAAAGCGAATAAACCTCTTCCAACCTTATAACCCCTGCGCAATGCCGTTCAAAAGATCTGGGGGTAACTCTAGCGCCAACAAACGGTAAGAGAGTATGTGACCTAAATCTAAATTGTTTTGGTGATCCTAAGTGGAAGTTGCTATTGCTAGATTTATCGCGGTTCATAGTCTCAAACTGCTGGTATCGTGGAACGATACTATACGCTTACCTTGATTCTGATAACTCAACCACTCCTCAAATGAGTGCTATTGCGGGAATTACACATTAGTTGAAACGAGTGATCCACCCACAAATGTCCCCAATTCCTGGTGGGCATGAGGTATACAAGTGAGCTTCACAGGGGTGAAATAAAGGCACCCTAAACCTAGTATCTAACTAAGCGATGGATTCAAAAAGCATTAGAAATAAAGCTTTGATTTAAAAACGATTTAGACACATCATCAAAATCCTTTAACCAAATTCGAAAATGAGACCAATTTTTGAAATTTTAAGTTAAAAGGAAAATCGCCAGTGAAGTCGCCACTGTGAGCGGGTGACCTTTTCCCCTACCCTTAAGGGCACGGGAAAAATAAGCGCGGTTTAGCTCATATTTTAAGACCGAGTCACCACCGGTTTAGCTCTACCAGGAATTTGGGTACGATATTCCCACTGGGTGGTTGGACCATACCTTAAAACAGAGATTCCGAGTTCGGATGATGTTGCTTACTTTCCATTTATTAAATCAAACCATTTATATTTTAATAAACGTGACTTTAATTCTTATGCGATTTAAATCCAATTAATATATAGAGTTTTCAGTTTATAGAGTCATATATCACACAAAAAGCAATAAATAAAGGAAATAAATAAATTTTTACATGGCTTTACAAATTCCTATACATTTTTCTAATGCGGGAAAAGTAAAAGAACGGATAAATAAAGCGAATAAAGAGAGACCGAAATCAAGCCTCAACCAAACTTACCAACACCAAAATGGCTCGAAGCACGATAAATAAATCACAAATAATTAAAGGCAGAAACCAAATTTTATTATGGAGAAAAACATTTTTTTGGAATTTTTAGAGTTAAAAATGCATTTTTTAGGCATTTAATGGCTATTTAATCAATTAAATAATAAATAAATAAATAAATCATATTAAAAATAATTTTAATTTATTCCAGAATTTTTATGATTTTTTATAAAATTTTCGGGTGCAAATAAGTGAGAAAAACACGAAAAGAGCACGAAAAACATCTGAAAAACGAACCGAAAAGGAGCTAAAAGCAAACACAAACAAGCAATGCTGTAATAACAGCCTTCACCGCTATCGTTATAGCATCCATCGCCATAGGAGTAGCTGCCAATGCTATAGCGGCGGCGGTCAAGGCTGTAACTACAGCCTTGCCGTCAAAATTTGCTTTTAAGGGGGAATCGGGTGTTTTTACATCCATAAACTCAAAATCATCAAGGTTTTAAGTCGTAATCAATCATTATTTCAATATGTCTGGACTTAAAACACACAAACAATGTTGATTTTATTGATTTAGGTAAGGAAATACCCAAAAATCGTAAAAAATGATGTAACCTCAATAGGGGTAGGGTTCACCGCCACGGCTATAGCCTTCACCGCTATAGGAGTATCAGCCAAGGCTATAGGGATAGAGTTGAAGGCTTTCCCTATAGAGGACAGACCATTTTCTGACGATTTTGCAAGAACACCAAAGAAAAGTGAAAGAACAAACACCAAAATCACCAAGAACAGCATCAAAACGTAATAAAAATAAGTAAATAGATTATGGAACTCAGTTTTGTTACCTCTAGGCCATGAATCTAACTTTAGAGACTCAAATCAACCCTTGATGAGGTCTTTTTGATGATTTTCAGATGAAATGGTGGTGAAAATTGTAACGAAATCAGCGACAGATCTGTGACAGAATTTTAGGTGATATTTGAGAAAAGTCTCTAAAACCCTATTTAGTCTATTTTAACCTATGATTTCTAATTGATTTTAGTATTTTAGTTATAAGATCAAGCCTAAGAAAAACTAAGAATCATGATTAACATGAATTAATCCTGATTCTATGCCTTTCTTAAGCTTTCTCTCTCTAGTCTTAACTTTCTCTCACTTGTTCTTATTTTCTCTCTTAAAATCATATTCCAATTCAAAATTCTGGAGCTAAGTCTTTAATTCTCTCTCTTAGATGGGTTTAAATACTCCCACACTCAAAAATACATAGACCTTGGCGAATTTTTGGGGAAAATACCCAACCAATCACAAAAAAGAGGGAGAAAACGAGTGACACGGCCTGAAATTGGCTGTGCGAAAGCTGTCGTCGCCGGCACGGCGGCGGCCGCTACAGCCACGGCGGCCACCACCACAGCCATGATGGCCACCGCTACCATGGTAATGGAGAAAGCTACTATGGTAGCAAGGGGTGGCAACAACAGGGGTGGCCACCCGATGGCGGTGGTCGCCATTGGAGGGTCACCGCCGCTGGCGGTGGCTCTGGCAGGCGGGGAGAGGAGGCTAGGAAAATAAGGCAACTAGGGTTTAGATTAGGGTTTCTAGGGTTCCAACTTCAAAGGCTCATACCTTTCACTATGGTTATCTGATTAAGGAGATTCTTGAAATTCCGGAACCTCGGAAAGTCTAGAATCCAACGATACGAATGAGACTTGCTGAAAATGTTCAGATTTTATAGAAAATTATGAAACAAATTACTGCACTCGAGAGCAAGATAACGGATAATTTCTAAATGCATGTTAACGAGTTTTAAGCGCGGTCAAAGGTCCAAAATATAAAAAAGGTACTTAACAAATGTGATTAGACCCTCAAAGAATAGAAAAACTGGTCCATAAAAGGTCAGAGTAATAAGTCATCATTGTTTCGCGGGTCACCAAAAAGCCCGTGTTCATAGGTGGTCAAGTGTCTTAAGTCGTTTCTCATCTATTGCGTTCAATTGTTCATACCTAGACCTTGCCCAATCTGACTCTTTCAACCTAGCTTTCAGTGCCACTCATAGAGATCTTATGATGGCGAGCAAAATAATGTGCTCTTTATTTTTTTGGTGGCAAAATAGATTGGTAAATCGAAGAAATATGTTTATGGTTTCTAGATGAAGATTTATGAAAAATTCAATGTAAATTCAAAGTTGATTGGCCCGTTCCAAGCCTTTACGGGAGTATATACCTGAAGCTCATTTGAAAGAGTTAATAAATATTCTTAAATCTTTATTTAAGCTAATGTTTTCCAGCAAATGCATATAAAGAATTTGGAGAACTTAGGCAACTATTTTTCATTCTTAAATATCAATAATGTTGTGGTTATTGTGGTTTAATTTTCATAATTATGTTGCTTTTAAAATCTATTTAGTATAGGGTTAATGTAGGGAGTTTTATTGAGTTTTAAGTGTCATTACTTGTAACTCTTTTTTATGTTTAAGTATTTTGTAACTCTTCTTTTTGCCTTATTTAAAGGAAGAAAGAAGACAAGAAGATCTGATTATCATTTGAAGAAAATATTTGTGTTATAACACATTTGGGTTTTGTTAGTTTTCAAAAACTAATTAGGTTTTGTTTGTTTCTAAAAACAATCAAGGGTTTTGTATGTAATCCAAAAACATTCATCTATCTCAAATTATTCAATAGTCACAAACTAGTCCATTTTCTTTCCTAATTTCATTTCCTATAATATTAGAATCAAAATCGCGTTCTTTTTCGCTTCTGCCCTCCATCATCTTACTTCTATTTTGAAAAGTAACACGGCTTTCATTCCATATACCAAGGAGAAAGGTGTCTGATTAGTGGGTGTCCTTACACTAGTTCTATACCCCAAATTGCAAATGGAAGTTAATCAGCCCAATCCTTGTAAGTAGCCACTGTCTTGGACAAAATCCTCTTGATTGACTTATTGACACTAATGACTAGCTTCTCTTTAGAGCTCCTGAGGGATTTGAGTATAGTCTTGTAACCCAAGGTGTACTTTCCATTCTTCATAACCAGAGCTAGCCTGTTGTTAATGCTTCTCATGAGTCTTTTTTGTCTTCTTTCTTGATGATGTGACCCTTTTTCCTCCTCCTGAAGAAAGACGAACAAGACTTATTATTATCATATTTACTAAGCACTTTTATCATCTCTCTTTTTGGTGGTAAGTTTTAATCATTGGATTTTTATGCCATTGCAATATACTCAAAGTTAACTTCATTAATAAATATGGTGATTTTTTTAAGAATGTTGTTGTTATGAGTGCATGATGTCTTTAAAATGAGATACTCAAACAAAACGTGAATGGATAATGCATCAATTTAACCATGATATGCCTCATAAGTGGCATTGTTTGCATAAAAAATGTTTGCAATAATAAAAATTACATCATTTGAATCATCCTCCACAAGTGGAGGGCCTTGTTGGTCAGCCTTGGCATCACTGGCAGTTTAACTAGTAGTCTCAGTGCGCAGGTTTGCATGAGTTGCTTCAGCCACTGCTCTTGCTAAGTTCTTGATGGCCCTGCTTATAGGGTTACCCTTCTCATCCCTCTTCCAATTCTTCTTCATGAGTACGACCAGGGCCTTGGTAATAGCTTTGACTGCTTCACTCATCTCGTCTCCTTCAGCATTCCCACATACTTCCATAGAAACTGAGGTCTCAATCATGCAGCCATGCTTGAAGTCATACACATCATTGAAGATCTCAAAACCAGGGACCTTCTTTCCTCTTATCTTGAAAGGTTCCTCCTCACTTGTGAACACCTTCTTCTTGACCTTAGCCCCGATCACGAGACATGAATGAGGTTCAAACTTTCTAACACTTGGGTGATTCCCCAAACCTAGTTTGAGTGGCCATAGTACAAGTATGATGGGTTCTAGCATGCCTAGAGGACTCTTCCCAAGCCCTTTTCCTTTCACGTATCCTTGCTTCATCATAATCTTTTCAATCTTAAGGGATATGTATCCCCTAACTAAAAACTTCGTACCTTGGTGAGCAATATCCACCCTAGATTCCTTCTCCTTGGCTTCCATAGCTGCTGTAACGGATGGTTCATCGGCCTCGATGGTCACTAGCTTGCCATTGTGCATGAGCTTGACTTTTTAGTGGACCGTGGAAGGGATGACCCCTAATGCATGGAGCCAAGGACAACCCAACAACAATGAGTAAGTGACGGGGATGTGAAGGACGGTGAACAAGACTTTAGACTTCACTTCCCCAATCATAACTTTAGCTTCGAACACTCTACTGGCGCACCTTTTCGTATCATCATATACCCTTATAACAGTACTGGATTTCTTCAACATGGATTCATCTAGCCCCAAGTGAGGAAGGATCTTGGCATGGCAGAGATTAAGGGCGGAACCATTATCCACCATAACACATGGGATAGAATGATCAAAGATCTATACCTTGATGAAAAGTGCCTTGTTATGCTTGTTTCCTTCAGCTGGAAGATCAAAAGGGCAGAACGTAATAGATTCAACATGATCGGGTGAGGGTCCTCGAAAGATTGAATATACTTCAACCAAGGAAGTGGATAGTGTAGCCTCTATACTTAACAAATTTTTTATCAAACCCCTGTGGCGATCCTCAGAGTTGATCACAAGCTGCTAAATGATGTACTTTGGCAAGGGTAGCTTTCAACTTTTGAATAAGAGGGGTGACCTTTGAATCTATCTTTCTAATACTAAGTAGAGCTTGAGTCTCGATAGCAGGTGTAAAGGTCGGTTCCTAACTGACACTCAGGATGACCTGAATGTCAACATCTCTACCTCTTCTTCTTTTTGGGAGGGCATTAGGGGCAACCCTCCCACTTTGAGTAACATGTAACACCACATCCTTCATATAGCTTCTTACCTTAGGGGTTTCTACCAACAAAGTCGGTCCTTCGAGGTCATCGCTTATTTTATAAGCATCAATATCAATTGGTTCAAGTTGAACCAATATAGCTTCCTCATCATAAGCACCTTCTTACTCACACACATCAATATTAATAGGGACAGGTTTATCGGGTAAAGCCATCACTAAGTGAACCACATGATTAGCTTGTATGATCATATTACAGATATGATGGGAGGGCAATCCTGACTCAACAGCCGCAACCTGTTTCTCAAAATTCGGTAGGTGGTTATTCAAAGTGCTTGGCTTAAGTTCAGGTTCTTGGATCTTCTTTTCTCTAATCAGGCCACAAATAACCTCAAGTAAATCCCTACAAGCATTAGTGCGATGACCCTTGCTAACTTGATAAGCATATAATTGTTCCTTATCCTCAAGCTTGTGTGGAACATAGGGCTTGACACTCTAGAGTAGGCTAAGTTTCCTCAACTTACTAAAGATGGCAGGCAGGGGTGCCTTCCAAGGGGAAATGCCATCTTTAGTAGCACGGACTGTAGCAACTTCTTCTTGTACTATTTCGAATTTACGATCTGAACTAGACCTCAACTCGGAGGCTTAGGTTGGGGCTGACAGGTCATTCTTCCTGAACCAAAGTTTGGCCGGCGCACTCGCCTTCTCAAATTCCTCAATCCTTTCCTATTTCTCGGCCTTCTCAAAGACCTCCACATTGCTAAAGAATTTATCTATACCAAGAACCTTATGGTAAGTGGGCAAGGCACCGTCCATCAATTTTACGGTCATCTCGAGGAGACTCAGTTGATCTTTCAATAAGCCCTGGGTGGCCATCAACCTTTCAAAATACGGTTTGAATTTCTCATTGGAGGCTTGCTTAATAGCCTCAAAATTCTTTATGGTAGTTTTGATTTTGGCATTGAAGCCATACTGTCCAATGAAAGCCTCAGATAAGGCCTTCCAATCTCTAGTTACCTCACCGGATAAAGTGTTGTACCACTCGATAGAAGGGCCTTCCAAAGTGCAAGGGAACATCTCGGCGAGGACTTTATCACTTAGCTTCCTTATCCTCATAACCCTCTAATAGGTGGTGATATGAGATTGAGGTGGACCAGTTCCCTTATACTTCGCTATGCTAGGCATACTAAAGTTTTTGAGGACCGTATCCTCCTCCCGAGTGGCTTGAGTTGATAGTGCTGATGGTTGGATACTGGGATTGGTAGTGAACAACTTTTGTAGTAGATCACATAATTCCACAAACAAAGATGATCCATCCAACTAAATAATCACACTCAATGGTAAACCTGCTGACTCAGGAAAGGTTTTTCCCTTAGGTGTGACTACAAAATTAGGGGTTGGCCCAAGTGCCCCAAACTAAAATGCTGATGATATGAACTATTGGCTAGGCTAAGTGAACTGACTGACGGTCGATGGAAACATTGCATCCACTAACTATAATGGTTGGCTAACTAAACCAGATGGACCAACTAAACCCAACAGAAAAATCTGAAGGGGTGGCCACTGAGATTGAGTGAGTGGATTATGAGTAACCCTTCAAAGGGGAAGCTGCTCATTAACCACTACATTAACCATTGAAGCTTTGATAGTTGCACCCTAAGAAGCATTGGCCATTCTTTCTTTGGCCAAGATTGCCCTGATGGAATCTAGCTTCTTATCATTCACCCGATCGAGGAACTAATCACTTCCTAGATATCGTTATGAAAACTCATTTTAACATTTAAGGGTTGATTTATTGGATTATTAGTCAAAATCATCACATGGAAAATGGTGATGTTAGATTGATTTTATAGGTTAAAAAGGGGAACTTTGGGTTCTACCTGGGGGCCAGTACTCGTACGGGTGCTGGTGGGGACCCCGTATGGGTATAGGGGGGACCGTGTGGGTCCTGTCTGGTCCTGGATAGAACCTCAATTCAATAAAAGGCAAAAACTTTATATAGATGGAGTATAATATGAGAAATAATGATAAAATAAATGAGATGTGAGTCTTTTTGAAACTCAAGAGCATACCTTTGCGATGTGAATCACTTTGAAGGGATCCTTGTGTTGACAGAGAGCCTAGCCAAAGTAGATGATGAAATGGTGATTTTAGGACTATTTAGGTGAGTATTTGTGTGGATAAAACCTCCCTCAAATCCTAATAAACGAAGCAAGAAATGAATAAAATATGGACAAAACCTCAAGGAATGGGTTTTTTCCCTATTTTATACCTTCTATACCTTAACTATACCCTTTCTATACCTATGAAAATTGCTGGAACTTCATAAACTATATGTTATAATTTATTTTCTAATTGGCTCTTTCTTCTATATCTTCTCCCCTTAAAATGAGGTAAAAGGCCTCTATTTATAGGGGAAATCGAGTCTAAAAGCAATAAATGGCATTCATGACTGATTTTTCCCAAAAATAGTATAGATCACCTACCATAAAACCTTATTAGGAAAATATTGGACCCGTAGGGGTCCCTTCTAAGCATATAGGGGACTTGACCATACGGGTCCACCAGTGGATATGTACCACTAGGTAAGACCCCGTACGGGTCCCTAAGGGCAGATTAGGTCTCCAGATTTGGCCAAATTCAGCTCTGCAATAGTAGGAACACCTCTGATGGATAACACTCATAAAAGATTGCACTATCTAGCTCTCATCATTATTTCATGAGAAGGATCATTAAAATCCAGTGCTCACAGACTACCCCTCGTGGGATCACTGTGGATACCGATCTGTAGGATCTTACGATATGAGCAAGGGTTTATAAATTATACCTAAGATGATGACATGGGTGAGTTCCTTTCTTGAGCTGAACTCCTTTCCTCGGTGTCCCTTTCTTGAGGCACTTGGCTTTCCTTTGCTGATGTGTATCCTTTTCTGGAGGTGGATGACTTTCCTTTGCCAATGCATATCCTTTACTTGAGCCAGATGATTTTCCTTTACTAATGCGTATTACTTTCTTGAGGTGGATGACTTTCCTTTACCAATAGATGACTTTCCTTTGCCAATGCGTATCCCTAGTGACTCTACTAGGGAAGGTGTGTCTTTTATTGTGTGCATCCTTTTCTCAAGGTGGGTGGCTTCTCCTCGTATCCCTTTCCTAAGGCAGATCGACTTTCCTGACTAATGGTGAATCACTTTCCTAAGGCGGATGACTATCCTGGCTGATGTATCCCTTTCCTAAGGCGGATGACTTTCCTTGCCAATGGTGTATCCCTTTCCTAAGGTGGATGACTCTCTTGCCGATGTATCCCTTTCCTAAGGCGAATCCACTTTCCTGGTTGGGGATTTTGAATAACCTACTAAGAGACAATAAAAAACGTTGAGTTAATTACTACCTGAGATGACATGTCTTGATTCTTGATTAACTTTGTGGTGAACAAAAATTTTTTCCCCTTCAATCAAGAATGAAGGCGTGAGGGTAGGGATTAGTCCCCGAATGAATTGTAAATTGAGTTTGGGAAATGTCAAGTTTGGCCCTATTGCTTAGGAATGGAATGGCCCTTGAGAGGTATCCCTTGGGGGAATACTCTTGGGGATGTCCTTAGGGTGAGTGTCCCTCGGATGCTTGATAATGGGGGGATGCCCCTTGACTTATTTTGTTATTGGGGAATGGGGGTGCCCCTTAATTGATTCGGCTGCTAAGGAATGCCCCTAAGGTAGGTGACCCTAAAGTTCCCGATGATGGGGGGTGCCCCTTGAGTGATTCTAGTGCTGGGGAATGGGAGGATTCCCTTTGTCTGATTCCGCTGCTAAGGAATTCCCCTAGGGTAGGTGTCCCTAAGGTTTTCGATAATGGGGGGTGCCCCTTGAATAATTTCGCTGCCGAGGAATTGTCTGCCTGGATGACTTGCCTATTGAGGGATTCCCTATACTTTAGATGATTCTGCACATGAAAAATTGTCAATGTTCGTAGTTGTTTTAAAATGGCTTACCTTGATTCTTGATTTGACTTTGTGAAAATAAAAAAAGAAAAATTTTTGCCCCTTCAATCAAGGATCAAGGTTAGCTAGGGGTTTTGCCCCTTTATAACTGAAATAAGAAGCTTAAGAGAAATGGGGTTGGTCCCAATGTGGACTACGTATGCCCCTGCCACTAAGAAATTCTTATTTTGACTTGATGTAAGAAAATATCACTAGTGCAAGGAGAGGACCCGTACGGGTGGGGCGGGACCTGTACGGGTGCCTATTCGTGAAAGTAGGATCCGTACTAGTGGAATGGGACCCATATGAGTCCAGGTAGGGATCTTTTAAATGGCAGCAGACCCTTCTCCTTCCCACTTTTACCAAACCTCCGATTTTCTCCCCAATTTCGGCGAATTTCTTCCAAAATCCATCTAAAATGTATAAAAAGATTCCAAAGATTGACCGTTTCTCCAATAGGCATAAGGATTTTCCCTGAGTAAGCGATTCGGAGCTTCGGGAATGCCCGATTTTGGTTAGGTATGCTTTTCGTGAGAGGGACTCATTTCTTGGACTCACTCCTACTTCTAAAGTGACTCTGATTCCCTATGTTGATACCCACGCCTTAAAACTCTAGGTATTTCACTCGATTCCCCACTTTTCCATATTTGAGATTTTCAGAATTTCCCGATTTTTGGCATGATTTAGGGTGTTTTAGATCCTGAAATATAGCCTGATGCATGTAACTTTAGTCTAGGATGCTTTTGGGACTGATATGGCTAATATTGGTTGAGATTGGTTAAAAATTAGCTTTTTGGGAATTTTCAGGCAAGGGACTGCTTTACAGAGACCCATATGGTTGGGGTGGGACCCGTATGGGTCCCATTTTTTATACGAGTGGTGGTATGGGACTCGTACAGGTGAGGTGGGACCCATACAGGTTCCTTCTTCAGGGACAGAATGTCCAGAACTTGGTTTTCTGCAACTTCTTTTTTATTTGTGTATTGTCCACTGCATTCTAACCCTATTAAACTGTGTTTTCATCCTTAAAGTTCCCTTACAAGACTGTGGGAGCCCTGAGATTCTGCAAAAAAGGTATGAGAAGATACGAGTCGTAGGGGATACTGAGCTATTGACCCCTATAGATTCATTCAGGTTCACGAATATTATCAAGGCCATTCCTTAAGCCCTAAAGAAGCTGGCTCCGGGTGCTATTTTAGCTCTGGCACAGAGGTGGTTGGAGACGACTCACTTTCCACTTGCCTATCGAGGAGGTTACTGTCACCCCCTCAGATGTGTGTGCACTCATAGGGTTGACTTGGGGAGGGTATATCCTTCACTTCAATGTCTATGTCGACCGATGGCACTCCCGGCCTGAGGTGAAGGCCTATATAGAGAGACTACTTGGGCTTTGTCCATGAGGGACGGACGAGCTTAAGTATAGAGAGCTCCATGGTTATTGGATCGAGCAGTCGAGCCCCGTTGCTGTAAGAAGGAAGGACCAGTATGCCTGGTCTTTCCTACTGGCCTTCCTCACATCTTCTTCCCAGTCTACTCGACCAACCTTAATTATGGTTTGCTCTCAGTCGTCGAGGATCTTGCCGCTGTGCCTAGAAAGAATTGGTGTCAGTCCATCCTAGCACAGTTTTACTATAGGCTGGATATTGGAGTTTATGGCCAGTAGTCTGAGCTCAAGATCTGCCATCTGATCCTACTGGTAATTACTGAACTAATCTCTTTTGCTTTAACACTTTACTTGAACTCTCTACAACTAACTTCACCTTGTTTTGCAGATTTGGGCCTTTGAGCATCAATTTATCTCCAGGCTAGGTTTTCCCTGGCCGCTTGAGATGCCTTACATTATCTCAAGGTTGATGGGACCTTGGCAACAGAAGGCTATGACCATAGCGAAGTATAGGGGGTTCCTCCGCTAGTTGCGCTCTGATCGGGTAAACCTCTCTCATACTAAACCTATATTTTACATCTCGACAATTATTAGTAGAAACTATATTTACAAAGTCATGATACTTATAGTGCATTTACTTTTTACAAGTCATTCGAGACCCATGGGAGAGGATGGTTATACACGGAGACATCGAGCAAATGAGGGTTAGCGTGGATGATCGCCGCTTTGTGCTGGAGTCCCCACTCTCCCTAGAGTGGTATTTCAGCGAGAGGGTCTAAGACTAGAGGACCAGTGCTATTATGGAGAGACCAATCCCTCCTTCTGTCCTAGTGGGAGTCTTCTGGCTACATCTGACGCTTGAGATGAATCAGGGGTTGTACCTATTGGGTGAAGGGGCCCAAGTGATGTCAGTAGAGGGCTCCTATGCTACATTCATTGACTCTTCACTCCGTCCTCCCTGTGAGAGGATCCATTTTAAGCACATCCCCCTCAGGTTCCACTGGAGCGATAGTGATGGTGATGATGGTGATGATGAGGATGGACCGAGGGGTGATCGAGGGGGTCTATCTGTGGTGGGGAGTAGTGATGGCCCAACTAGGTCTACTACCCCCTCCTCTTAGGTATTTTCTTAACTCTATATCGGTGAATTCTTTCATCATTTCTTGGAATTGACTATGAACTTGGGTATACCTGCTTTGTCATTGTAGCCTCCCGTCTCCACACAGAAGAGGCATGCCGCTGCTTCCTCCACTGATCCTAAGCCGTCGATAAAGCGATCTGGCACTTCAGGCGGTGTGACAGAGGGGGTCATCTGAGCAGAGTTAGATACTTTCTTCCAGTTCCTCGATCATTCGGAGAAGAGAGCTATCAAAGAGCTCAAAGAGTTGGTCCATCCCATCTGCTTTACTCCATCTAGCTCCACTCATGTGAGGAATTCTATGCTTTAATCTTGTCTATATAATAACTGCTTAGAATATCCTATGTGATATGATTTTCTTTTTCAGGTGACTATAGCTGAGGTAGAGAGGATCGTTAGGGGTTTCTTCTCCGTTCAAGACCTGCTGCTAGCTCAGGACGCATTAGCCTCAGTAAGTTTATTTTATCTACAAAGTCTAACAAACTATGCATGATGCATGCCATGATATTTATATATGTATACTGATCTTATAATTTCCATTGTAGACTCTGTTGGCTATGGAGTGAGGTGAATCTACTCAGGATCTAGATGCCTCTAAGGAGTGAGCTAGGTTCCTAGAGGAGCAGTTGTGAGTAGCCACTATTGAGGCCGACCGGGTTAGAGCGGAGACTGCTCAGGTGAGGTTCGAGGTCGAGGTGTTGTAGGGCCAGCTAGCCCGGATGACCAAGGATAGACAGACACCTGAGCTATCTGATTCTATGTCTGATGATGATAGCTCAACATATAGACTGGCATTGGTGGTGACTCAGACGGCTAAAGCTAAGAAGGAGGTAGAGCAGCAAGAAGAGGAGACATGTATTGTAGCTGGAAGTATAGCATGAGCTTCAGAGGTCAGGGTTTCGAATTAACCTGCTACGAATGCTAGTGGGGTAGAGGATCATGTGATGGTAGACATGGATGATCTACTGGCTGATACACAAGACCAGACTTATGAGGAGCGCTAGGGATAGGACCCCTCAGCAGCTTAGATTAGGCTACAGCTATTACTTTCTGGACACTTGACATTTTTGGCTATGCGTGGCCCATTTTGATGTAAACTTGGATGCTAATTACAGACTACTTTTATTGCTTTGAAATTTATGCATGCTAAAATTTTTTTTCTAAACTTGAATTGTTGGATATCGTTGTCTTTAAACCCATGTTGCCCTTCGACATAATTAATAATGAAGCCCATTTAGCGTGTACTATGAGCGAGCGAGTTGACCGTTGAACACTCCTATTTCCTAATTGCAATGAACTGATCCAATGTAGCTAACAAGAATTACCAAGGCTGGCTGGTTGAAATTAGCACTTCTGGGGATACGTGCTATCCTATTATAGGAGAACTAAGTTTAAGGAATCCTAGTTGTGAGACATGGTGATTACAAATGATATTCTAATTATTACAAATGATGTTCTAATTATTACAAATGAAAAAACTGGCGCTTTTGAATTAAGTTCTAATTTTCGTAAAGGCCCCTTGGTGTGAGATGACCTATCGTACATTTATCTTCATTTCTTTTTGTCCTGATTTTTGCCTTAACTGTCCTTGACGGCTCAGTTTAGCAGACTTTTTTTTCCTTCTTTTCTTTGCTTTAACTTTTTCCTGGACCGCCCGTTCGGATTTTCAATCCAACAAGTTTTTCTTTCTTTTCCTTTTGTCTTAACTTTTTCCTAGACCGCCCTTTCGGGTTTTCAATCCAGCAGACTTTTTCTTTCTTTTTCTTTCGTCTTAACTTTTTCCTGGACCGCCCTTTTGGGTTTTCAATCTAGCAGATGTTTTTCAAATTTTGCATAGGTCTGATTTCTTTTATGGCCTATCAGTATTTCTGTCTTTTGTTGAATAATGTACGCGCAGTAAAGATAACAACAAAGATGCACAAAATGCAGAGAAAAACTAATCCTCATATATCTGCGATTATTTCACCTAAAGACATGCATGCATTCATAAGACCAGAATTCTTAGCTAATCTTAACACGTTCGTTGGTTAGATTAATTTGAGTACATAGGCAATGGTAATAATTTCCAATGGTTAACTCCTACTGCCTACCAGTCTTGCAAAGATTTTCCAGAAAGCAACTGACATTTTTCTCTCCATGCTCTGACTTTTCCGTAAGCCGCACTTTTTGGGTTTTCAACTTAGCAGGCTTTATTATGTTGGAGTGCCCTAACTTTTGCCAGACCAGTTTGTGGAATATCGATCAGCGGGTTGCACCCTAATTTTTCCCTGAGCAAAAAAGGACCACTCATCGGGTGATTTATTCTTTTATTTCTTTTTATTCTTTGTGCTGCTTTTCTCTAATTTAGTTCTTTTTACTATAACGCTTAAGCCTATCTTGATTTACTGGATTCACGAACTCATTTCCATCTGATCCATGAGCTTGATTCCTGCCTTGCCAAGGACTTTATTCTCAACAAACTGTCCTTCCTAATTAGGCCTGAACTTGCCTATAGCATCAGTGTTGACTTGGTGTAGCTGTTTGAGAACCAGATCATCTGCCTTGAGAGGTTGCTTCGGGTATTTGACTATGTTATTGTAAGATCAAGCCATGCACTGCTGATACATCTGTAGGTGGTCAAGTGCCTTGAGCCGCTTCTCATCTATTGCGTTCAGATGTTCATACCTAGCCCTTCCCCAATCTAACTCTTTCAACCAACCTTCGAGTGCCATTCATAGAGATCTTACTTCTGTTTTAACAGGTAACATGGCTTCTATTCCATATACCAAGGAGAAAGGTGCCTGATCAGTAGGTGTCCTTATGCTGGTTCTATATCCCCAAACTACAAATGGAAGTTTATCAGCCCAATTCCTATAGGTAGCCACTGTCTTGGATAACAATCCTCTCGATCGACTTATTGACATTAGTGACCAGCTTCCCTTTAGAGCTCCTGAGGGATTTGAGTATAATCTTGTAACCCAAGGTGTACTTTTCATTCTTCATAACCAGAGCCAGCCTACTGTCGACGCCATCATAAGGGGTTACTTTGGTCATATAGCCTGAGGCTTACTTTCCATCCGAACTAGTCTGCTACATGATGCTCACATGAGTCTTTTTGGTCTTCTTTCTTAAAGACGGACCAAGACTTACTGTTATCATGTTTGCTAAGCACTTTTATCATCTCTCATTTTGGTGATAAGTTTTAATCATTGGATTTTTATGCCGTTGTGATATACTCAAAGCCAACTTCATTAATAAATACGGTGATATTTTTAAGAATGTTGTTATTATGAGTGCATGGTATCTTTAAAATGAAATACTCGAGTGAAATGTGAAATGGAGAATGCATCAATTTATTCATGATATACCTCATAAGCAACATTGTCTGCATATAAAATGTTTGCGGCATTAAAAATTACATCATTTGAATCATCCTCCATAGGCAAAGGGCCTTGTTGATCAGCCTTGGCAACATTGGCAGCCAAACTGGTAGTCTCGGTGTGCAGGTCCGCATGAGTTTCTTCAATCACTACTCTTGCTATGTTCTTGATAGGCTTGCTTATAGGGTTTCCCTTCTCATCCCCCTTCTAATTCTTCTACATGAGTATGGCCATGGCCTTAGTGATAGCTTTGATCGCTTCACTCACCTTGTCTCCTGTAGCCTTCCCACATACATCTATAGAAACCGAGGTCTCAATCATGCAGCCATTCTTGAAGTCGTACACATCATTGAAGATCTCAAAACCAGGGAGCTTCTTTCCTCCTATCTCGACAGGTTCCTCCTCACCTGTGAACACCTTCTTCTTGACCTCAGCCCCTATCATGAGACACAAATGAGGTTTAGACTTTCTAACACTTGGATGATTCTCCAAACCAAGTCTGAGTGGCCATGGTATAGGTATGATGGGTTCTAGCATGCCCTAAAGATTCTTCCCAAGCCCTTTTCCTTTCACGTAACCCTGCTTCATCATAATCTTTTCAATCTTAAGGAATATATATCCCCTAACTGAAAACTTTGTACCCTAGCGAGCAACAACCAACCTAGATTCCTTCTCCTCGTCTTCTATAGCTACTATAATGGATGATTCATCGGCCTCAATGGTCACTAGCTTGCCATTGTGGAAGAGCTTGGCTTTCTAGTGGACCGTAGAAGGGATGGCCCCTAATGCATGGAGCCAAGGACTGCCCAACAATAATGAGTAAGTGACAGGGATGTCAAGGATAGTGAACATGACTTTGGACTTCACTTCCCCAATTGTAACCTTAGCTTTGAAAACTCTAATGACACTTCTCTTCGTATCATCATATGCCTTATAACAGTATTGGATTTCTCCAACATTGACTCATCTAATCCTAAATGAGGAAGTATTTTTTAAGGACAAAGGTTGAGGGCGGAACCATCATCCACCATGACACAAGGGATAGAACGATCAAAGATCTGCACCTTGATGAAAAGTGCTTTATTATGCATGTTCCCTCCAGCAGGAAGATCTGATGGATAAAACATAATGGGTTTAACCTGACTGGGAGAAGGTCCTTCAATAACTGAAAAACACCTCAACTAAGGTAGTGGAAGGTATAACCTCCATGTTTAATAACTTTTCTATTAAACCCCCGCGGCGATCCTCAGAGTCGATGAGAAGCTGCCAAATGTTATACTTGGCAGGGATAACTTATAATTGTTGGATAAGAGAGGTGTCCTTCAAATCTACTTTTTCACTCTTATGTGGGACCTGAGATTCAATGACATGCGTAATGGCTGGATTCTGGTCTGCCCTTGGGATAACCTGGATGTTGATATCCCTGCCTCTTCTTCTTTTGAGGAGGGCATTGGGAGACTCCCTCCCACTTTGGGTAACATGAAACACCCCATCTTTCATAAAGCTCCTTCAATTAGAGGTTTCCACCAACAAGGTAGGCCCCTCAAGGTCATCATTCTCCAATACGTAGGCATCAATATCAATCAGTTTAGGCTCGACCAATATTACTTCCTCACTATAAACGCCTTCTAACTTGTACGCATTAATGTCAATAGGATTAGGTTCATCGGGTAAGGCCACTACCGAGTGATCCACCAGATTGGCTTACATGATCATATTAAAAATATGATGGGAGGGCAGTCCTAACTCAAAGGTCGTAACCTACTTCTCAAAATTTGGCAAGGGATTATTCATGGTTCTTGGCTTAAGCTCGGGTTCTTGATCTTCTTCTCCCTAATCAGGCCATGAATAGCCTCGAGTAAATCCCTACAAGAACCGATGCGATGACCCTTGCTAACATGATAAGAAAAAAATTAATCCCTATCCTCAGGCTTAGGTGGAACATAGGGCTTGACACTTTGGAGAAGGTCAAGCACCCTCAACTTACTAAAGATGGTAGGCAGCGGTGGCTTCCATGGAGAAATACCATCGTCAATGGTACGGACTACTGCCACTTCTTCTTGCACTACTGCGGTTTTAGGATCTCAACTAGACCTTAGCTTAGAGGCCTGGGCTAGGGCTGATGGGTCATTCTTCTTGAACCAAGGTTTGGCCGGTACACTTGCCTTCTTCAATTCCTTTCCCATTTCTCCGCCTTCTTAAAGACCTCCACATAGCTAGAGAATTTATCCATACCAAGAACCTTACGGTAAGCGGGCAAGGCATTGTCCATCAACTTTACGATCATCTTAGGGAGACTCAGTCGATCTTTCAACAAGACTTGGGTGGCCATCCACCTTTTAAAATAGGTCTTGAATTTTTCATTGGGAGCTTGCTTGATAGTCTTCAAATTCTGTATGGTAGTCTTGATAGTGGCATTAAAACCATATTGCTCAATGAAAGCCCCAGATAAGGCCTTCAAATCTCTAGACACCTCATCAGACAAAGTGTTGTACCACTCAATAGCAGGGCCCTCTAAAGTGTAAGGGAACATCTTGACAAGAACTTTATCACTTAGCTTCCTTATCCTCATAACCCTCTGATAGGTGGTGATGTGAGATTGAGGTAGACCAGTTCCCTTATACTTTGCTATACTAGGCAAACTAAAGTTTTTAGGGACTCAATCCTCCTCCCTGGGCGCTTAGACTGACAGTGTTGATGGTTGGATACTTGGATTGGTAGCGAGCAACTTTTGTAGTATATCATGCAATTTTATGGACAAAGATTATCCATCCAGCTAAGCAATTGCACCCAAGGGTAAACCTGCTAATTGAGGAAAGGTTGTCCCCTATGTGTGACTACAAAATTAGGGATTGGGATAGGTGCCCCAAACTAAAATGCTAGTGGTACGAACCCTTGGCTAGGCTGAGCGAACTGACTGATGGCTAGTAGAACCACTGTACCCATTGATTGTAATGGCTGGCTAACTGAACCAAATGGAATAACTGAAACCAACTGACCAAACTGACTGGAAGATTCTTCGTGAATTCGAAGAGGTGGTTACTGAGATTGTGTGAATGGATTGTGAGCAACCCTTGAAAGGGAAGGCTACTTGCTGACCACTGCGTACACTACCGGAGTCCTGATGACTTTGCCTTGAGAGACATTAGCCATTCTTTCTTCAGCCAAGATTACCCTAATGGAAGCTAGCATCTTATCATTCATCCGGTCGAGGAACTAATCACTTTCTAGATACTGTGAGATGGCATCTACAATTTCTGGCCTAATATCGGCCCTTGAACCATTTGCCTCCTCACCAGTAATAACATCCTCAACCTTAACATCTATCTGGCCCTCTAGAGTTAGAAAGCGAGACATTTCTTTGACCTGATGAGTAGTGTTGAGATTAAATAGACTAAACTGACTATTTGATGAATCACTCAGAGACAGAGGTGGAGTAACCCTTAACTGAACTGGAGGAGGAGGTGGTGGTGGGATAGGAATGCGAATCTAATAGACTTGAGATCGCCACGAAGCTTTGACTCTTTGAACTTTGGCTGAGGTAGTAACCAAAAGATCAGTACATGCATAGGATGTGGTATGCATGCACAAATTACAATAATGCATGGTGGGTTAATTATAAGGGAATATACAACACAACATATGCAAAGCATGTCCTCCAACCTTCTTCCTCCCGCAGATTCTGAATGTGTTTTCCTTTGATTAACACGAGGATAATAAAGGGCGACTGTGAGCAGACGATGTTTCGGATGGGCTGTAAAGCCAGGCCGGAAGACCGGTCTCCATGAAAATGATGAGCATGATGGTGATTGTGAAACTGGTTTTGCATATTTTTATGTTCAAAAGATACGAGATCGAAATCCCGTACTTAAAATAGAGTCGCCACCCGGTTTAGCTCAACTGGGAAATTCATTTTGGACACGATTGTTATTTTAACCAAACTATTAGTGAAAATGCCACATATTATGGGCTTTGGACCGTTTTCAGGGAGTTCTGGACTCCCATCATTGCACTGTACATCCTAGCTTAAAAAATTAAACTAGGTCAAAAATAAAACAAAAATAAACAAGCTGTCTAGAACCTTATACCGCCAGTGGTATGAATGAGGCCGCCAGTGGCATCAATAATATCGATGGCGATATCATTTACATAGGCAGGTTGTATGACATTCTGGATACCATAAAGAAATAGAGCCGTTAGGGGAAAATGAGACCCATGAAGGTGTCAATGATGTTGTTGGCCATATGGTTGATACCGCTGACGACTTCAAGTCCCTCTCGCGATATGTCAAACTGAATTTTTCCAAAAATAAAATTCGTAGAGAATTTTATATCAGTAATAAAAATTCTAAAAAAGAATTTTTATCATGAGGAATAAAATTGGATATATGCAATCATCATCTCGCGAGAGGGACTGTAAAATCCCGTGCTCACAGCGACCTAGTCTATTCTAACCATAAAAAGGTACCTAGAAGGGTAAAATTCTAAGGCTTTTGATAAGAACGTGTAAGGACGTATTGGAAGTTGATGTAGTAGGTTTCCATCGCATCAAGCCTCTTTTGGAGGGAGATGATAATGAGTACCCCACTCACTAGAGTGTCTCCAATTCCTAGCGGGCATGAGTGACACTTTCGTGAGTTTCGCGAAAAAAAGGGTACCTTAACCTAGCGCTAGAAGAAGAGTACATAGATATAGAGAGAATGAGATGAGAAGATAGAGTGTAATAATCTTCCCAGATGATGAAAAAGAAAACGGGTTGAATTAAGTAAATGATTTTCGCTGCTCATCTTAATCTTTTAAGCTTTTAAAACAAACCAAAAAAATTTTGCAAGTTAAAAGATTATATTCCTCAACATAGTCGCCACTGTGAGGTATCGATGACATGTGGGCCTCCCTTGGCACCTTGCAGTGGGGCCCACTGGGGTGATTGGTTGATTGATTTAGGCGTGATGAAATCATTTAGTTCAAGTTTGCACATTTTAACTAATTTTATGAATAAAAGAATCGAGACCCAAATCTCTATACAAATGATAAAGTCGGCACCCAAGTTGTCTACTTGGGGAAGAGTTTTGGTACTATTCCCATTGGGTGGGAGACTCATACCTTTTGGATCAGAGATTTGGGTATCGGATGAGTCACTTATTTCTCATTTAGTTAATTCAAAATCAGTGTTTTAAAAATTGGGCTAGGCGGCGCCTAGGCAGGATTTTTCATAACACCGTCGCGATTTTAGGTAGTCGGGCGGTCCTAGGCGATTGACCGATTTAGGCAGGGCTAGGCGGTCCAAGGCGGGGCTAGGCGGTCTTAGGCGGGTCTTTTGTTTTAAAAATTGGCCTAGGCGGCTGTTTAGGCGACGCCTAGGCGGGATATTACAGAACACAAATTGTAAAACATGATTTAAATTATTTTTTTATATTTTATATTATTATAATTTATTTTTTAACTGAATTTATATCTTTATATATTAAAAAATATTTAAAAAATAAAAATATAAATCCGCCTAGCTCCCGCCTAGGTCCCGCCTAGGCCCCGCCTAGACCCCGCCTAGGCATTTTGAACCCTCGACCGCCCGACTAGCGCCTAGCGCTTTTTAAAACATTGTTCAAAATTACATTCACCGCGTAAAATCATTTTATTTTCATCATTCGGGGAATTATTACGGAAATCATATTTTTCTACACTCTTTCACACTCGATTCATGTGTTTACAATTTACAATAAAGTACAAGCAATAACGAGGGGAATAAAAATTACAACTAAGGGAAAATGGGGGATTTGCAAGGGAACCTATACATTTGTTCTAAGTTATAAAATAAATTCTCCTACATCCACAAAGATTAACATAATTTACGGCACATCATAAGTTTGCATTTTGTTAAGAAACATGTGATTATGTTAGCGTGGCAGTTTTGCGATCGATTGTGCCCGGACCGCTTCAAGGATCGGAGAGAAATAACAAGTCTTCGACGTATTTTGTTATAAAAACACATTTTAACTTTTGTGGGTTGATTTACCGGATTATTCATGAAAATGATCGCATGGCAAATGGTGTTGTTAGATTTATTTTATAGGGGCCAGTACCCGTATAGGTGGGTGGGACCAGTACGGGTGTTAGTAGGGACCCTTATGGGTCGGGATGACCCGTACGAGTCATGTCTGGTCCTGGACAGAACCTCAATTCAACCAAAGGCAGAAACTTTATATAGATGGAGCAGAATATGAGAAATAACGATAAAATAAATGAGATATGAGTCTCTTTGAAACTTAAGAGCGTACCTTTGCGACGTAAATCCACTTTGAAGCGATCCCTATACTGAGAGAGAATCTAGTCAAAGTAGATGATGAAATGGTGATTTTAGGACTGTTAAGGTGAGTATTTATGTGGACATAGTCTCCCCAAATCCTAATAAATGAAGCTAGAAATGAATAAAATATGGACAAAACTTCAAGGAATGGGTTTTCTCCATGTTTTGTACCTTCTATACCTAAACTATACCCGTTCTATACCTAAGAAAACTGTTGGAACTTCATAAACTATATATTATAATTTCTTTTCTAAAATGCTCTTTCTTGTATATCTTCTCCCCTTAAAATGAGGTAAAAAGCCTCTATTTACAGGGGAAATCGAGTCTGAACGAAATAAATTGCATTCATGACTGATTTCTCCTAAAAATAGTATAAATCACCTACTATAAAACCTAATTAGGCAAATATAGGACCCGTACGGGTCCACTAGTGGATCTTTACCACCAAGTATGACCCGTATGGGTCCCTAAGGGCAGATTAGGTCTCCAAATTTAGCCAAACTCGGCTCTGCAGCAGTAGGAAAACCTCTGATGGATAACAGTTGTAAAAGATTGCATTATCTAGCTCTCATCATCTTTTCGTCAGAATGATTATTAAAATCCAGTGCTCACAAGAAGCCCAAGATCACTAAGTACATAAAGCTAAAGAAAGGAGAGGTCAGAGAGAATGATCCAAAAGCTATAATGCCAGTGAGACCAATTAAACTAGAAGAGGAAGATTAGACCCTTGATGCGGGTGTGGCTAAGAAGGTTGAGAGGATTATCAAGCTGAGATCAGAAAAAGGAGAAGAGAATGCTGAGAAGAAGGGAAGTAAGAAGGAGGTCATGAGAGACTCCAAGAAGGAAATAAAGAAGGCGAGCTTAGCTAGCTCAAATCCAATGGGTGCCCCTATTCCTAGGAAGTCCAGAACTACAGAGGAAACCACGGATGAAAAGCTTAAAGAGATGACTGCCAAAGCGATAGAAGAAGAGAAAAAGGTAGATGATGAGTTGAGAGAGGAGATGCCTCTTAAAAGATTGAAAAAGAGGAAGAGTGAATATTCTCAGCTAGATGGTGAGAAGGCTGAAGTTTAGGAAGCTACATTAGTTCCTATGCCTAAAGTAGGTCAGCAAAAGAAGAAGCTGATGGTGAAAAAGCTAACTAGTGTAATCTAGAATTTTGAGGAAGTTAAGAAGATAAAGGCAGCTGAGGCTGAGAGGATAAAGAAGAGGCAGGAGGATCTGAAGAGGAGATATAAAGAAGAGCTGAAGAGTCAGCAGCTAAGACTAAGGCTGAGAAATTTGTTCCAGATGTTGTAAAAGAGGTAATTGGAGCTTTAGATGGGATTGATAGTGAGGATGAATAAGAAGAAGTTAAATTACAGGCTATGGAGTTTGATGTTAATGAAAAAGAAGACCAGCAAGTCATTTTAGCTGTTGAGGAAGACAAGGAGGAGAAGAAGGAAAGAAAAAGGAGGTTGTTTAAGAAAATGAAGGTGGTGATTGATAAGGAAGAGGAAGGTTTAGAGGATAAGGAGGACGATGAAGTAGTTCTAGTTGAGCAGAAACTCAGCTGAGTGAGCAAACTCTAGATCAGGTCAGTGAGCCAACTGTTGAAGGTGTTGAGAAGGAGAAGGATAAAGAAAATTAAGAAGACCCATTTCTATTTCCCAACCTATCCAGTAAAATACCCCTTTCACCTACACCTATTTCCATGCAACCCTTACCTGAAAACCAAACACCATCCACTTCCAACTTTGACCAACCAAATTCTTCCAACTCTGACCAAACACTTGAAACAACGATTATCCCAATGATATCACCAGTGGATCTCTAGCACATGAACTATTATTGTTAGAAGGACGAGTTATCAAAGGTCCTTCAATTTTTGAGGAGATTCCAAATGAACAACCTCAACCTTAATTCAACCCCTAAGCTGCTCTGTTGGGTGATATAAGGAGGTTGGGAAGAGAAAGATATCCAGGACTGAGGACAGATGAGGAGATTGATGCTAAAATTGCAAAATCATTACTGTTTGAGGACATTCTAAGGAGAATTGCAAAGGCTATTGAGCTAGTACAAGGTTTTATGGTTTCTATTAAAGAGATGAAGGCACATTTCAAATCAGTTCCTACCCAGTTCTCACTAGTTAAGGCTATTGTATCCCATACTCTGCCTATTTTAAATATTGTAGGTAGGAAGGCTAAGCATTTAAAGACAGAGGTTGCTGAGTTTAAGGAGAAAATACTATGCCATAGACGGCCTACAACAAAAAAAAAAAGCCTAAAGTTACTATGAAAGGATTGCAATTTTAAGAGATAAAAAGTCCTTTTACAACGAAATTGTGCAAGTATCAGAAAATGATTGCAAAATAAAGAAAATTCGTAACGATATTTTTAAAACAGTTGCAAAATTCTAAGTGAAAAGCAAAAATTGACGGTGGGCGGGAACATGAAATTAGCTGCCGTCTAACTTCCCCTAGAAACAGACGGAAATTTTGAAAAAAAAATTAAAAATGAAAATATTTAAACTCAAAGAATGAGATATAAAACACACTCTCTCTTCTGGCTTTTTCAATAAGCAGACTCACCAAAACGAAATCACGATTTAATGTTCCTCTCTCTGCTTCTTCTCTTCCAAATATGCAAACCCCTATAACCTTGTTGTTGTCTCTTTCTCTCTTTTGCCACCGCCATCCAGCTGTAGTCTATCGCTGCTACTTTCATCTCGATTGATCTTCTCTCTTTCCATATTTTGGTTTTTGTGTGACAAATTTAGGGATTCGACCATCATCCAGATCTTGCTCCATGCTTGCTTGACAAGTTCTTAAAGATAGATGATGTTCTTCCTCAAATCATTGAGGTAATCTTAGAAAACTCATGGGTATTTCGTTAAAATTGTTTGGCTATTAGTAAATTAGGTCGAAATCTGAGTTCTGCGAAAGACCCTTTTTATTCACTACAGCTATAGTTAATCGTTTGAATTGAATGTGATTGTCTAGGTTAGGTTTATAGTTTGAATTGAATGTGATTGTCTAGGTTAGGTTAATAGTTTGGGATAATATCAAGCTCATTTATCTGCATTTTTTCTGAAATTATAAGGATTTTGACTAATTTGTTTTTGATGGTTTTGTTGTGTTAAAACTTTAGATATCGGCTTCATTTGACTAATTATAAGGATTTTGACTAATTTGTTTTGATGGTGTTGGAGAATCTTGAAGGTAAGGAGGTTGAGGAGTTGGCTGTTTTGAGTTGACAAGCGAGGAAGGTTTTAATTGGAGTAAGATACATTGTATGATGTTGAGAGAATGTAGGCACCTTAAGATAGCTTGCCCATATATGGGTTTAGAAGGGAATTTTGGAGCAAATTCATTTGCAACAGGTATTCTCATTTTAATTTGTGCATTTGTTCAGTGTAATTTGACAACTGGATGATAATTTGTTGGGCAGCTACATAGAGTAAATTCAGCCATTGATGTCCAATCTATTAAATTGAACTTTGCTATATGTCGTTGCTATTATAACATTGATAGAAAAGTGAAGTATCTGGTTGTTATACCATTTTATTTTTACTGATTTCTATGTGTTCACTCTGAACTGATTCAATTTGTACATTCCCATTGTGTGCAGCGGTTAAGAATTATTTTCAATGTCAATATTTGGTCATTTTTTCCCTTTTCTCACAGGTAATGGTCTTGATTGGAGAGACAGGTTCAGGGAAGAGTACACAGTTGGTACAATATCTTGCTGATTCTGGAATTGCTGCCAGCGGTTCTATTTTGTGTACTCAGCCTCGCAAAATTGCAGCGAGTTCTCTTGCTGTCATCAAGACTGATTATGCCTGACTAAATATGGTATGGTGTTGATTTGGTGATATGTTATTTTCTTTTCGATTGAATTTTTGCTGCTCTTTAAACACTTGTGCTTTTCATGGAAAATTCAAATCATCCATTTAGTTTATACATCTCAAGTAGTAATAAGCATGGGATTTTCGAGTTCCGTGAATCAAAATGTATTATTGTTAAATTTCATATTTTGAAAGACCATTCATTACAACTCTGTATTATGAATTGGTTTATGTTTTTTCTTTTCCAACTGTACGGTGCTTTGATCTGTGAACCGCGTTGATATAATCTTTAAGTGTAATCTGAGTTTCGTGCAGCCATCAGAAAAATCTCTACCGCATTTATCTCGTTTTAAATCTCTTGTCCTTTAGTGTCTCATTGAGAATCGATACTCTTTCTTCAAGTCCAGTTTATTTGATTTCATAGTCATTGAGTCTGAGCTAGCAGTATGCTACCTTTTCATTAAGCTGGAACATCAAGGACAAATGTTGTCTAGGACAACAAGATTCTTATTTTAGTTCGAATTAACCAGAAAATAAATGTCTAGACCTTATGAGATTGGAACTCACATGTTGGAGATTGTTTTGGTCAACATTCAGAACATCTCAATTCTTTTTGCATTTAATTCCATGTCAATCCACAAATGAAGTTAGTATTGTCAATGAAAAATTATCGGTGTCTTCAGTTAGTAACTTTATGGATCTGGTTTTAATAGTTGCTAATTGCTTATGGTTATGTTTTGCGTTTTCACAATTCTCTGTCCAATCTAGCGTTCTCTTGCTTGCTCCTAAATCGATTTTCCAAAGATTAGTTTTGGCTAATCCATTTCCTTTATCAAATGTACAGATCTTAAAAGTAGTAAATTATACATTTTAAGTTTTTAGTTGAATAATTAGAATACGTAACACAAAATTATGCAGAGTTAGATAGAAACTATGAAGCATGGACACTCCAAAACCTAGCGTGTCCCCGTGTCAGACACGTATCGGACACAGACACTCTCCGGACATTCGTCGGACACGCGTCCGACACTCCAAATTTCAAATGGACACTCTACATAGGATGTACACTTCTAGGACACTCCGCGGACACACCTCGGACACTCCACGTAGAAGTTAATGAATCTTCTTTGTGGAAATATATGACACAAAAATAGAAAAACTTAGTGGGGGTGGGTAATATGGCATTTAAATGCAACAATGTAGGCAAGAAAGTAAGGGTCATACACTAGAGTTAAAGCACATCTGTTGCACATAGCTGGTAAAGGTATTGGCATGTGCAATAAAGTTTCAAGACATGTTTTTTGGTTGTTTTGTAATTGATCAAATGACTATGGATGATATAGATTTTATTACATATGAATATATATGTTTGACAATTTATTTTAGTTGCCGTGTCCCAGCCGTGTCCAAATGCATATTTTTTTCAAATTGTCGTGTCCGCGTGTCCGTGTCGTGTCGGACACTCGAGGCGTGTCCGTGCAACCATAGGATAGAAATAGAAGGATATACCTTAAAGCTTAAAAAGTGCTTGGAGAAAGGAAGAAAGAGATACAAATGTAGCGTAGAGGCTACTTCTATATATATATTGCGGTGGGTTTGAATGCAACTTTAGTTCAATTATATAATAAAATGATGGGGACCATTTAATTATGATAATAGTGTAATAATGTAAGTTTTTTGTAAAAAAAAATACATCAATTCTCATCTAATTTAATATTTGGTAGGATAGTAAATAATATGTTGGGGTAGGACAGTTCATATGCTCTTGATTTCAGCTCCATGTAAAATTCAGCTTGCAGGATTGTGGCCAGTGCCTTGCATAGGGTCAGGTGAGCCGCGGCTCATCTGGCGCGCGCCTTTTGTGCCTCGGGCTCGCCTTATGAAACAATCATGGAAGTGCATATGAAGCAGAGCAGCAGGTATTATTTTATCTCTCTTCATTGCATTCTTGACTGCATTAGTCACTACTGAGTCGACATTAGGACATGTTTTTTCATAGTAATTCAAACTCAGTGAATTTAATAGCTTTATATGATTTTCCCCTAATTTTTCATTCTCCGATTATAGATATATTATTTATTATTGATTGTTACTTGTCGATTTTTTGTATTGGTTCTTAGGATGCATTTTTTTACTAGTGATTCCACGGCATGAGACTGGTTAGTTTTGCTGATCTCCTTTTGCAAATTTACTGCCACTGCTGATCTCCTTTGCAAATTTACAGACTCTAGTAACAGATCTTTTGGATGTTTTACAGTGAAAGAGTTCAATTATTCTCTCGGCTTCCATTGCTGGTTATCCGTTGGATCAAACGGATTTAAAGATTGAATTTGTGAGTGAGCCTGAGATGGTCAATGGATAATGTAAGTCAATCTTAACATCAATTGATTTATTTGATTTCACTAAATGGAAATTCTGGTATGAAGTTCTAACATTAATAGATATTTACATGTGGATATAATTGCAAAATTTATAAATTACTATGTTTTTAAGGCTATTGGATTAAAACGTATAATAAAAATTAGCTTACTATTTTCTTTTCTTAAGCTATTTTTGTGTTAAGCATTAAACAAGGGCTCAAATCCAAGGGGGTTATGAATGGTCATCTGACTCGCTCAAAAGTGAAAAAATTGTCAAAAACTATATTCAGGATGAAATTCATTCATTGCTAAAATCATATCTTATATCATATAATCATAATTTTAATATTTTCTCGTATGAGTTATTTACATCAAACTATTAGAAACTCATTCTGTCATTAGTAAAAAGAGCTACACAAAACTATGACTGTATTATTGGTAACCTTTTGAGATAACTAGTTCTTACTGGGTTATTGCCTTGCTTTTATTTCATTTTCATACTTTGGATTTTTTTGTAGGTATAAACTCCAAACCCAGAGTGTGCAATGGCGTACAATAGTTGTTGATATGATGATGTCTAAATAAATAGATTAGGGTGTGTTAGTTTATATCTTGTACTTTTTTACTTTATCTTATTTGAATTAAGATACAATTTATTATTATGTATTATGAATTATATAAATTAGAAAAATTTGAATGTATATTGAATTTTATATTATTATATTAATAATATTGGTTTCATAGGAATTTATATTATATAAAAATTTTGATATTTAAAAAATTTAGAATAAAAATGGTTGTAAAAACACGAAATAGGTTGCAATCGATTAAAGTATTACGGTAAAAATGGTTGTAATAATTGACAAATTCGTTGCAAATGTTAAAAAGGTACAGTAAAAAATGGTTGCAAATGTGGTAAGGAGGTTGTTATAGGATATTTAGGTGTTGTTGAGAAAACGTTACAAAAATCGTTGCTATTTTGCCGTTAATGGACGTTCACAGTGACGCCGTTGGACTCTATGGTAACGGCGTGAATTGGTTGCCTTTGGGTCAAAAACCGTTGCATTAGGTAATTCTTGCATTGGTCGTGGACTGGGTTGCAAAAAGTGAAAATATCATTGCAATAGGCACTTAAGGCAATGGCCAAAAAACCAACCATTTTTTTTTTGAGAAATGGTTGCAAAAACCCCTTTTTCCAAGTTTTTTTTTTGTTGTAACAGGCCAGCTATAGTGTAGTGAAATGGCAAAGATTTATGAGAGCAACTGCAGAACTGTCAATGAGGAGAGAGAATTCAGAAAATCCTTGATTGACAAGTTCAATCTAATCTTGGAAGGAATGCAAGCTGTGTTAAGTGGATACAACATTCTGAGCAAGGAAAGTGATGTCAACAGAGCCAAGTTGGATACACTAATAGATGCAATGAACCCGCTGATAGTTGCTTTAAAGATGAATCAAGGCAACTCCAATAAGCTGAAGAGTTTGAAGGAACGGGTTTTGGAGGGAGTTACGGCCTGAGAGGGAGAAGTGTTGAAGGCATTGAAGAGATTGAATATATCTGACGCTCTGAGTAGCGACATTGTTTTGTTAAAAGCTAAACATGAACCTACTTTGCACCAGAAGCTTGGTCACATATGTGATCAAATCAAGTCTGCTCATGTTGATGTTATTAACAATGGTCAAGCAATTGATCAGATTCATAAGCAAGTGTCCTCACACATTGCACTCCTATGTTAGAGCGGATCTTAAGAGAAAACAATCAAGCCAAGGCTCTAGCCAATCTCACCCAGATTTCTAAGGAAGGACTGAGCGCTCTGTACCTGGTCAATCAATCTCAATCTCGTGCTATTATAGCACTCTTTTCATTTCTCAAGGAGTAGGACTTTCTTTCGGATAAAATCTATGAGTTGCTAGTTCAGAATTTTTCTTCCACCATTTATGGTAAACTCAAACATTTTAAGACCTCTTTGAGCTCTTTTGATCATCAAGCTCAGGCCATTTTAGATTCAATGGCAATGGGGAGAAGGATCATGAGAAGCGGGAGAAAAAGGAGAAAGAGAGAGATCAAAGGGTAGCTGAGTTTATGTATGAACTGTCCAAGGATCTGGAGTGCATTGAAAAGCAATACATTGAGACTCGTAAGAGGAAAGGAAAGGAGATTGCATCTCCAAGAGAAAAGAAGTCATCTAGGTGGGATCAACAAGCTTTTAAAGAGAGAAGAGCAAATCTTGGAGGTCCACATATGCCAGAATAGAATGAAATCTCCTGTAATTGTTAGTGCTTAGTGTAAACTTAGTATAGGTTAACTTTCTGTTGATCTGTACACAGTTATGAATATATAAAGATTATTTATTCTATTCTAAGTTAAGATCTTCTTAACTTCTTGTATTTTCTGCTATATACTTGTTGATGATCTTGCAGAAAGATATGAGAAGTGTTGAGGAATGCTGACCTTAGAGAAATCAAGGATTATGGGGGAGTTAGCATTCACTCTGAGCAAAATGAAGATGTTGAACAAAGACATATCAAGCATGTTTTTTAAGTAACTCTGATCTAAATATATCATTGATTTAATTCTCGCTTAGTTAATTGCCATTGATTTGAATAAGGGAGATTGTTAAACCAAGCACAAGTTTGGACTGACTCAGTGGATGACTCAGTAGTGCTTAAGTTTTGATCATAACGATTAAGTTAAGTTTGAGTTAATTAAATCAATAATGATGTTAAAATAAATAGTCTATAGTTTTATGCGGGTTATTAAATTCAAGGTAGAATTTTATGTCTCCGCTGACATAGCTATTTAATTTGACTCTGAGTTGTTCTGGGCTGAGTATGTACTTTAGTCCCTGACTAAATACTATTCACTCAGCGCTTGATATTTAGATTTTGTTTCAGTTGTGTTTATTGATTTATCATTTCGCTGAGTTACTTTATGTTTGTCAATGACACTGACTTTTCCTTTTAAGGAAATATGTAATCTTTGCTTTTAGTGTTGCTTTTTGCAGAACATTAACGAGACAAAGACAAAAAGAATTAATGCCTTGACAAGACTCTAGTTTATGAAGAAAAAGACAAATCAAGCTGCAAAAAGTCATTTGCCATATTGGGAAATTCTACAGATCAACAACATAGTATGGCGCGCTCTACAATCCGTCAGATTACCAGAAGGTATGGGAAGATGACACATAGCAAGTCAGCGTGAGATCTCTCTATCGGAAGACTGGTATCAAACAACAAAGGATTCAAATTGAAGCTCAAATTTCAATCTAACGGATTGATCTCTATCTCACAACGGTGTGATTCTGTCTCCTAAAGGATTGATTTGAAGAAGCAACGAGTGAATAGACGAGCTGTCAATTTCAGAAGATGCCTAGGCAAGTTAAATGGCTGCATTCTTGATTCCAACTATAAAAGG
Organism: Euphorbia pulcherrima; assembly: GCA_947683365.1. Lineage (NCBI taxonomy): Eukaryota > Viridiplantae > Streptophyta > Magnoliopsida > Malpighiales > Euphorbiaceae > Euphorbia > Euphorbia pulcherrima. The sequence continues at coordinate 74,923,236 of CANTUS010000004.1, forward strand.
AGCAAGAAGGTAGGTATTAGAACTTGGTTATTACACCTAAATTTTGAAGAAGCAAAACTCTGCCAATTTACAAGTTTTAAAGAAGTTCAATTGAGAAAGCAACTACTCAGCGAGAATCTGCTTTGAACAAGAGAGATTAGAATAGATCATTTGAATTGTAATATCTGATTATCTGTAACTGGATCAAAGTTTTTATAAGTTGATTTTAGCTCTTGTTCAGAATTAGTTGAGTTGCTAGTAGAAGAGGGTATTCTACTCAGCCGGTGAGCGATTACAGTTTGGAGGATACTTTCTGTAATTGAGGAAATTTGTGAAAAGCTTCTCCACCTAGGATAAAGGAGTTGAGATTAGTGAATTAAAGCCAAAACACTCTCTTGGGATTGGATGTAAGCATTGGTTGCCGAACCAGTATAAAATCTCTATGTTCTTTACTTTGAAGTTTTTCCAGATTTCACTCAGCCAGCTGACCTACGCATCACAGTTCTTATAATCGCGAAAAAGTTTCTTAAGTTATTAGAGCAAATAATCCCCCCCCCCCCCCCACCCCCCGACCTCCTACTCATTGAGTTTACGCATTGGGACCAACATATACAAATATATTGATCTTGCATATAATTGCAAATGCTTATTTTTTCATCCTAAATATGACTTTTTGCAAATGTTTTTTTAAAATTGTTAAAATTATTTATTACATATAAATGTGTCAAAAAATGAAATAAGAAATGGGTTTAAATCAAACCGTTTTACGTGCTCGAGATTGAATTACGATTTTTGAATATTAATTGATTTCCATAACTTCTACTTCGTAGGAAAAAAGCATAAGTGAATCTATGCTCATTGTAATGGAGTTCATAGGCTCATTATTTCTTTAAAAAATTAGCATAAAATATAGATACATTAAGTATAGGCACCATGCAAATTATTATTCCCTTTGTCAAGAAATTATTGCTCATTTAATCATTTTATTAGTTCTCTTTTCAGTTGTCAATCAATGTATTTTATACAATTTTTTCTAATTTGCCCTTGTATTAATTAAAAGAGAGATTATGTACTGTTAAAATTATAAGAGAGTAATTATGAAGAAATAGAATTTGACATAAATATAAAAAGGATAAATTAGTCTTTTTGATTATGTAATAAATTTTTTATTAGTATTAATAATTCAATTAAATAAATAATATTTTATAGATGGAGGGAGTAATTGAATAACATATAAAAATTAAAACCACTCATTCACCTTAAAAATTGAAAGTTTAAGAATTTCTAATAATTATTTAATTAAAATATTAAATAATTCATGTTAGATTTTAGATCTGATCCGCCCGTATTAATACAGGAATGATCTAAATTGGTTTATATATATATATATATATATATATATATATATATATATATATATATATATATATATATATATATATATATATATATATATATATATATATATGAGTTGACTCGAATAAAGTTGAGAGAGTAAAAATAAGTTTACGAATTGATTAATATGGTGACCTACATGGTAAAACTAAATTATTTAGTTGTTAGTAAAATCAAAATACTTGTAAGACAATGTCATGATACATGTGATGCAAGTATACAAAAATCAACTGATTATGCATGTGAAGTTGTTTTTGGATGATGAGATTTTATTAGTATAAATATGGGCGTATGTTAATTATGAAAAACACACTAAAAAGAAAATAAGCTTTTCCATTTCTAAATACTCTCATCCTCTCTTGTATACGCATTCATCTCTAGTAGCTTTAGTTTGTGGCTTGTACATTCTCCTCTCTACGGTTTAGGAGTTTGTCAATCAATAATACACAGTATTCATTCATTATTCTTTCGCTACTCTGACTTATGTGGATTCTTTATTGAAAGAGGTATAACTTAATCTCCCATATTTTGGATATAATTTAAGTTAATTTCTAACAATTCATAAATCAGATACTTTATTGATCGATCTTATTTTATATTTACCACTTATTGATTGATGTTATTTTATATTTACCACTTATTGGACAACTAAAATATTTATTGTTATTCTTTTACCTAGTTTGTTGGATATCACTTGATTTTCATTACTTCTATAGCATTGGAAGATTAATACCGAATGATTTGGGAGAATTTCTGAAGTAGGAAAAGACATAGGTAAATCCACATTCATTGTAATGGGGTCTATAGACCCCATTAGTTTTTAAAAAAAGTTAGCATAATTTACAGATATATTAAGTATAGACACCATAAAAATTACTAATTGAACAACAGATAAATATGAAACCACTCATTTACCTAAAAGTTGAAATTATTAAGAAATTCTAACATTTATTTAACTAAAATATTAAATAATTCATAAATTAGATACTTCATTAATTGATCTGATATTATATTTACTACTACTTACTGGATAGCCAAAATATGTGATTCTTTTGGTGTTTACACTTTATTAGTAATAATCTAATCTTTTAATTTAGGTCTACATGTGTGTATGAGACATCCCAATAAAAAAGTTTCTGGATCCACCTGTAGAGAAAAACCTGGGAGAAAAGTATTTGCATTTAAATCTTAATATTTACAATTAGGCCATTAAATTTATATATTCTCCAACTAAGTCCAATTATTCAAATGGATCATATTCTTTGATTCAATTGATCCGTTCACTCGCACGATGATTATTTTCCAAACATCAACTAATCACGTATCGCCACGTTAGCATGACATTATGCTAAAAGGTTTTATAGTAATGGAGTTATATATTTATACTTATTTCTCAATAACTTTCCTGCCATAAGCAGATGTTGGACATTTGTTTGTTCACACGTATTAACATAAAGTATACCCTTGTAGCTTCACGCCTACTTCATAACATGTGGCCTAGCTTACGCTTTAAGCAATAATACCATCCAAAAAAAATGTAAATTACAAAAACAAACCATTGTGATTTTCTGAATTTGAGTTTGTTGTAAAGCGTTATAGTTAGGCCTTGTTATTTTTTTATTGTAATTTTATAAACCGAATTGAATTGGATTGAACCGAACTGAAGTGAGCTGAATTGAACTTATTTAGTATATATTTATAACTAAGCATAGCTGAACTGAAGTGGAATGAACTGAACTGGATTAAAACGGTCTGAATTGAACTGAAGTCCAAAACAAAATGTATTTTTTAATATATAATAATAATTGAATAAGGTAAAATACCCAATTTCAAGTCAGCCAAATGGCCCTTTCTTTAGGTAGGTAAAATTCTCCTTCTTCACACCATTTTCTTATATTTTCACTCCTCTTCTCAACACACACCGACTTCTCTCTAATGGCGTCAAAACTTGTACTCATTTCAGTGTTTGTGTTGGATCTCATTGCCTTTGGTTTAGCTGTTGCTGCTGAGCAGAGAAGAAGCACTGTTAGTACCTTCATTTAACTCTCTCTCCTTTTTTTAACTCATCATGCTTTTTTGTTTGGCTTCATTCAAATTGTTGCTGCTAATGTGCTAGAAATCAATGAATTTAAATTTGATTTTGTGAATATCCCTTTACAATTGGATTATTGGGGTATAATGAACAGATTGGACTCCAAAGTATGTAATTTTTGTTTATTTATTCCTGGTTAACTGATGCAATCAAAGCGCATAGATCTCTTCTTTTCTTAGACATAGCTAGGAGTAGAAAAATATAATAATTGGGGGATATTAGGAAATATGTTCTATCTTTCAATTTATTTGAATCTGACAATATATATGAGATCCAACCATTTCTTTTCATGAGATGATGATTGTATGATTATTGGTTGATTAAATATTAGTGTTTTCCTCAATTGTTTAGTTAAATATTAGTACTCAATATACAAAGCTAAACTTTCTACCTATAATTAATTATGCAATTAGAGAAGAACAGTAACTTTTTGTTGTGTATAAATATATATTTGGTTCTAATCATTTACTGATTAATTAATAAAATCTGATGTTGCAGGCTTTAATAAAACAGGATTCTGAAGTAGATTACAATTACTGTGTGTATGATTCAGACATAGCAACTGGATATGGTGTTGGCGCATTTCTGTTTCTTATGGTAAGCCAAATCATTGTAATGGTTGCAAGTCAATGCTTCTGCTGTGGGAAGCCTTTGACTCCAGGGGGTTCAAGAGCTTGTGCAGTCATTCTCTTCATTACCTGCTGGTGTGTATTATTTAATCTTCCCTTTTAACAACCTTAATTACCGGTCAATCAACTTTTACTAAATACTCACAATGATGGATAACAGGCTTAATGCATCTCCAGGCACCTGAACTTTTACCATAAAACATGCTACCCCCTGAACTGACAAAGTGACCTCCCAACTTTTAAAAAGTGCACCACTTTGCTCCTTTAATGCCACATTAAAGGCTTCTGGTTGGTTTGATTTTTCAAAGATGTCACCTTTCTTTCTGATTTTCTCTCTCCAATAAAAAGATGACTCGTGGCGTTCAAGGAGCAAAGTTGTGCATTTTTTAAAAGTTGAGGGAACTATGTATTTGAAAGTCTAGAGGGGCAACAGGTTTTTGGGACAAGTTTAGGAACCTGGAGATGGATTAGGCCTAGATAATACCTGCCATTGCCAAGATCCAGTTATTCAAGTACTTACACATTTTCAAATGCACTGTATCTTATTATGAGCTTGTGCAAATGTGTATCTGTCAGGGTATTTTTCTTCATTGCGGAGGTATGCTTGTTGGCTGGATCGGTAAGGAACGCTTACCACACCAAATACAGGACCGTATTCAGCGAGTCACCTCCAGATTGCCAGACATTAAGGAAAGGGGTATTTGGGGCAGGAGCAGCTTTCACACTATTCACTGCCATTGTTTCTGAATTCTACTATATTTCCTATTCCAAGGCCAGAAACGGTTTCCAGGCATACGGTGGCAAATTGGGTGTGGGTATGGGAGCCTACAAATGAGCTGCTTTTTCGGGTCTTATTATAACCATGTATACAAGTTGTTCTCAATTCTATTCATTGATTTGCATACTATTCACTTACTAAGAACTGCATTATCATTCATGTTTTAGATATTCTACCTAGCTATGTGAATTTTGGGGTGATTCATTATATACATGTAGTAAAAGACTCGTTTTTGTATCAAATATTACAATTAATTGTGAACCTGAAAAATGTTGTAGTGAATAATTTGTATTGATCTTCTATATAGCAGGATGGCAATGGGCCGGATCCAGTATTCTTTCAAAGCTTCAACCCTCCAAATTCATTACCTGCAGAAAATTCTTTCAATTAATAACATTTGATGTACTAATTGATTTAACAAGATAACTACTAAAGAAAACACACATATGACCACAAAAGGGGCAAAGGCAGCAAACCTAGATGCAAATGTTCATGAAGTAATAACAAGGGTAATGAACAGATCTATCTCCCACAGCTTGAACAATATCAGTAATAAAAACTAGGAGATTTAAAATCTATCAATTCTAAGAAACCAAACAAACATTTAAAGGACTTAAACAAAAACTATGAGCATCCGAGCATCCATCAAAATTACAAGGGAGAATAAAATAAAACTTTCCACTTCAAATTCAAATTGAAAAAAAACTAATCAAAGAGAACCCCAAAGCAAAAGACCAAATAAAACGAAAAAATAGCAACGGGATGGGAATAAGCTAAGTACAAAGATTGATTTCCAAGACCAAGAGCTGAGATTGAGAGAGGCAACTACAAGAGGAGAATCAAGTATGAAGGTTAAAAACTTGAAATGGGTTGAGAGACAGAAGAGGGGAATTGAATTTAGGGTTAGAGGCCGTGAACTTAGAGATGGAGGCTTGTTGTGATTAGGTTTTCCAATTTATACAAGTGTATATATACGGATCCGGATCCCGGATACGGATCCATATTAAAAACCGATACTGGATCCGTATCCCTTTTTTCGGAACCATATCCGACCCGGACCCGACGGATTTGAAATATTAGGATCCAGATCCGTTGAAACGGATTTGAATCCACAGATCCGGACCGAGTCTAGGATCCGTTGCCATCTCTACTATATAGTATTAGTTGTTTGTAAGGAATGATAAGAAAATTTTGATTATAGAAGTAAAAAAGAACGTATATTAGTGTGCTGAATGAAATTATTTTCCAATGCTGAGGACTACCAGTAAGTTAGGAAAATTATAAAGAAATTTATGAATAATAATCCACCAGTAAGTTAGTAAAATTATAAAGAAATTTACAGAATAACAATACTACAGTAAGTTAGGAAGCATGCTATAAATTAGACATGGTCCATCTCAATTCAATAATGATTATTGATTAACCGAATATTTTATTAATCTTTTAAAAGATCCAGTAAGAGAAAAAATTCAACTGTTAAATTTGAATTAAGCAAATTAACATTTTAGCCTTTCAACAAAATGAAAATTACTTAATGAATTTTTCTCGATAACTTATTTGACATTTTAATAGTCAATATTTCAAATTCGACCACAAAATTAATTTGATTATATATTATGACTATTATACACATTTATATTTATATATTTAACATATACCTTATGATTTATTAACGATAAATCCTACAAAATACAAAAATTGCTCATTTTATTGTTATGTCAAAGGGAAAGGATTCTCTAAAGTAACTTTAGAGTAAAATTAGAGAGAGATAGAGATAAAAGAAGTGAGAGAAGAATTTTGTTGGGAGTTATGCAATCAATCTTAGTAATTCAAAATGTGATGAATGATTGGATATTACCCAACTTTACTCTAAAATTATTTTTCAACTGTAGAAAATTATATATACACGTTCTCTTCCTAGATATCTCATTTTTCCACCCCACCTTTTTCTCTATTTTTTTTGTATGTTTGATTTACTTCGCATATATTTTTATATTGTTATTTATGTTATAATGGTATACTTAAGTTATAATTATAATTACAATGATTTAGTTATGTTATAGTTATAGGTACAATAGTATAATTATGTTGTAGTTATAGTACAATGGTATAGTTATGCTATAGTTATTGTTTAATGGTACAAATGTTATATTTGTGGTACAATGATATAGTAATGTTATAGTTGAGTATTTTTAGCTTTGTTGTTATATTTGTAAGCCTATATAAAGGTGCATCATACCCATTTTTTTTTGTTTCGTTTGTTATAAGCTTTTTATATGTTATAAGTGTTTCATGTAATAGCAAAAGAATCTACATGGTAATTTTCCTGCTATAAGCTTTTATCCAAATATATATAGCAAAGAAAAAAAGAAAATTAAAGACGGTACATAAAAACATGTTATAAAGTATAGACAACATAATTCAATTAACACAAATTAAATACAAATCTTCAAGGGGACTCTGTTAAAGAACAGAACATAATAAAAATTACACTTTATGTAAAAAGTGGAAATTATTATTTAGACATAAACATTATACGAGTTAACTCAACTCTTTATAAATGTTTCATAAAAGAAACTCTTAAGTCTTAATTTAAGGAGAGTCATTAGGGCTAGGCTCACAGCAAGCACAACAGATACCGGGTTGTTTAGGCGAGCAACACATACATGTCGGACACACTATTTCTGCTGCGTTTCTTTCTACCAGTTCTGCAATTATATATTCAATAAAACATCAATCAAATTAATATTAATGCTTGATAATATACATAAATCGTATTTGTTTTACCTCGAATGTTCAATCGAGTTGCTTCGGTTGGCATTATAGGAGATAACACCATAGCCAAAATAACGAGAGTAATCAAAACTGACTTAGTAGAAATAGCCATTGTTATATTTTCCAGATTGAATCGAATGAGAATCCATATGGTTGAGTGTCTACATATATACACAAAATGATACATGTAGGATTGCCTGAACTTTTTTTTTCCACGGTTTGAATGCAATGCGATATATGTTTTTAATATTGCATTGAGGAATAGTTTAACATTGAACTACTATTAGATTCATTAATTTTGTGTTTAATGAGTATTTATTAATTCGAAACATAATCTTTGAAATCTATTAAAAAAATTCAATTTGGTTTTAGATGTTACCCTTCAAACCTACCAAAGTAGACTTTTGTAATTTTAATTTTAATTATAATTAATCCTTATGACTTTGAAAACATTAATTTTTAATGTAATTGACTTGTATTAAACTGTAGTTCAATTACCCGGAACTCCATTCCAATTGCATACCAAATCTAATTATTATCACATTTATATACCAAATTAATTCATCGATAAATGAATATCACCATTACAATCATAAAGAGAGTCGATAAAACGAACTCGATACATTTTGTAGATTCAATTGAACAATAATTGATAACATATAGGGCATAGGCTCAATAAAGCCCACGGAACTAGATAACCCATTCAGGCCCACGTCAATGGGGATTATAGTCAAGGACAAAGTGGTAGTCACTGCCTAACAGGCTAAAAACAAGTGTCAGAAACCATTAAGGCCCCCCCTAGATTTCATCTATATAGCATGCATAAGGGATATGAGGTGATAAATTCTTACCTTATTCATCATCATTCTCTTAACCTATTTACCTTTACAGAATTCTTATTTAGGCATCGGAGATGCTTCGCCAAAACCCTAACTAAGCATGCCTAACCCTTTTTGTGTCTTGTAGGTAACCCGGATCGTCGAGACTACAACATCAACAATCAATAATGGGATTTGATTATTTTATTTGTGAGGTAAACAAATTGGCTTGCCTTTTTAAAAAAATATCTAAGTTTGTTTTTCGTCCAATTTAAGTGCAATAATAAAAATAACAAATTAACAAATTAAAACTAACTAATTAAACACAATTTTATTTATTTGTGGTCCGATACATATAATATAGACCTGCACGGTACAAATTAAGATTGAAAAATTCAATAGTATTGATACCAAATAGACTATTGAAACTTGGAAGTACACGCAACAAGTATGTGCAGTACACCTAAATTGTCACTTAATTAATCCCTAAAAAAAGACTTTAATCATATAGTAATATGATTGATTGATTGACTTTTTAATCTAACTGAGTTTTCATGTCAATAGTTTTGCATCAGTTCAGTTGAAAAAAATAAAAATTCACTTTCGTCAATGGTATCACGTCTCACTTAATACATGAACCCTAGTCCTTTTTTAGGGGATTGTCCTGCGTGTTATTAATATATGGTTAGGTTTATCAAGATTTTAAATTTAATAAAGTTATAAAGTTATTAGTATTTATTAAACTTATATGATTGAAATTTAGTGTATTATGGATAGTATTATTTATCATTTTTAATTATGAACACTTTTTTGGAGATTTAACCTGACACCAACAATCAAATACTGACAAGTGATAACTCTAAATACCACATGCTATTAAGTTAATGACTTAGGGGGTATTTCTCAAAACTTAAAAGTTTTATAAGAAGTTATGCGAAATGTTTCTCTTATCTTAATTTTAACTTATAAGTTAAAATTATAAAAATAGGGAGGAATTACTTTCTAATTTTTATTTATTAGCCCCCTTGATTGCAAGGCACATATTTATCATATCATTAAGTACAAAAAATAAAGGTACTCGGAAATCCACTAATAAAACACGAGTTACAACCAAACTTCACAAAAAACATAAAAAAAAACAAAATTAAAAGAAGGGTTAACTTTAAAAAGAAAGTATAACGTGGATTTACTCATTTATAAAATAGGGTTTGATAAATTTTTTCTTGCAAATTAGGGTCTGTGGTTTTAAAATATTTGCAAATTAAGAATCCTCGATATTAAATTATGTCACAAAAGTTGGTAATTTTTTTTATTTTTATCTGAATTTTTGCTGGATTGTTATTAAAAAAACAGTACACATCGATGAAAATTTTTGAATTTTTTTAAAAATGGGAAATATTTTTTTTAATTAAATTATGATAAAAAATAAAATATCATAAAAAAATAAAAAAATCTCCGAAAATTACTCAAATCATGACGTATAATTTTTAAATAATAAGGTTAAATTATTAGAATATTGAATTGTTAAAAATATTCAATGTAACACCACTAATCTAAATTCATAGGCCCATTTTTGCAAATTTTTTGAAACTACATACCCCATTTTGCAAAAAAAATTCCTCTGACCCCCTTTTACAAATGAGTGAAATCACAGTGTTCTTTTTTTAAGTTTGTCCTTAAAAGAAATTATGCATGGAAGCCATACAAAACTTCCCACTTAATAACTTCATATCCTAACGCAATGCTTGAAGGATACATTCTTTTCAACTTATAATTCATTTCATTCAATTCATTTTTATAATTATTGCATAAATATAAATTTACATTAAAATAAATATATTTCGATTCAGTTCAATACACTTACTTATAAATTAAAAAGAACAAAGCCTCACTCCATTATCTGTATAATAGTTACATCTATAACATATGAACATTGACACAAGAAACCAAACTACTTGAGGAAGCTAGTTCCTACATTTACATGCCAAAAGTCATAACTTTTCTTACAGATGGCATTAGAAAGAGAAGAAACCAAACTACTCGAGGAAGCTGGTTCCTGCATTTATATGTCAAAACTCAAAAGTCAAAACTTTTCTTACAGAAGCATTAGGAAGAGGGGCATAAGTACTTCACTGAGCCATGTACTTAATAATGTTCAATTCCGAAAAACGCCCGTTTCTTTTCAACTATTTCAAGCTGAATTGAACTGAAGTTGGTTGAACCGAATTGAAATGGGTTGAACCGAACTGAAATGAGCTGAATTGAACTTATTTTAATATAAATTTATAACTACACACAACTGAACTGAACTGCAGTGGTTTGAACTGAACTAATGTGGTCTGAACTGAACTGAATTAAATTATAGTCCAAGAGAACAGAGTGCCGATAGATATATATATAGCAAACTAAGCAAAGGGATAAGGAGGCGCAGAGGCAGAAAGCAAGAGCAAAAAGGGAGATTCCATTGCCAAAATTTCCTTTGCATATCTGTTTAGATTTCTTCATACAAAGAAAATGGCGGCTTCTTCGACAGCTCACCTGCAGTTCATCATGGGCTCCGGCAATAGGAGTTTTTCCAATGCACCTCTCATTGAAGATGATGATTCAGTTAGTCAAATTGTCGATCATGAAAAAAAAAGATGGAAAAACCTTTTTGCATATATGGGACCAGGCTTCCTTGTTTCAATTGCATATATTGACCCTGGAAACTTTGAGACTGACCTGCAGTTGGGAGCATTATACAAATATGGGTTAATGTGGATCATATTAGTGGACTCATGCGATGGCTCTTATAATTCAATCTTTAGTAGCCAATTTGGGAGTTGTCATAGGGAATCATTTAGCAGAACACAATAGGTCAGAATATCCAAGAGTGCCCAACTTCGTCCTTTGGGTTCTTACTGAAATCTCAATTGTTGCTTGTGATATTCTTGGAGTGATAGGTACAGCTTTCGCATTGAATATGCTGGATGAAAAACTGTCTGACTTGATGCTTGGCAATAGTTCCAAATTTGATTGTTTGGCTAATTGGTGGCTCTGCTGGAGCTAGAAAGCTAATTATGATAATTGCCTCCATGATTCTTTCATTTGAGCTTCCTTTTGCTCTGATTCCACTTCTAAAGTTCACTAGCTGTAAAAATAAGATGAGAAGACATAGTAAATATGCAGTTACCACAAAGGCCTACTGATCAAATCGATATGTAAGTGATAGGGAAAGGTAATCTCGGTAGAATAAAGTTAGCAAGTTTTAGATAGAATCGTTTTTTATTGGGTAAACTTAAAAAACATGCCATTTGATTTAGCCGTTTTATAAAAAGGTTCTTGTAGAATTTTTTGTTTCAAAATTCTTGGTCCATGTGAGGGTTTTTATAAGGGCAAAGGGGGTGAGTGGTCCTTTTTGTCGGAATAAACAGACTTTAACAAGTCTTAGTGTAGCGTGTTTGATTATGATCCGGATGATGGATCCGGATAATGCAAGTATGACAATATAATGCAATAAGTAAAGAGAAGAAAATCAAACACAGTGATTTTATACTGGTTCGGCCCGGCCTACGTCCAATCCCCGGAGTTTTCTTCCTTCGAGCTTATCCACTAGTGGATTCCTTTCCAACTGGCAGGAATCAAGTCTTACAATTTGTCTCCGGATGGTACTCCCTTCCGGATGTAGGATATACCACTAGAAGCATCAACTTCTAGCTGAGTCCTTTAGTCTTTAGCAGGATATACCACTTAGACTTCTACCCAAATCTAAGCTGAGTTCTACAGGGAGATCCCACTCAAAGCACTAACTTTAAGTTGTATCCCAATCCCACAACTCAACCAAGTTGGAGATCCTTAAACTCTTGTTTTCACAAAGGTTTTAGATTTGGATTTCCTTAAGTTTATAACTCACTTAGGAATCCTTACAACAGGTTTGGAATTGTATGATTCTTGGAGAGATTGTGATTACTGATTGATTGAGCAAATGTTCTTGTGAATGGCTTTTTCAAATCAACCATCCAACCTTCTCAATGTGTGAAGCTTCCCTTTTATAGGCTTCTATCATAAATGTAGCCGTTGTGGGTTGTTGAACTTGCATTAAATCTTCACCCTTGATCAAGTTGAAAGTGGCGCATCCGGAGCCGTTGATCAGTCCATTAGTCTGATATTTTGACCCGTTTGAATCCTTGGGATTGCGGCTAAAAGTCGTCTGTGATCGTTTTCCTTGGCTTTTAGTGATGCATAAACTTTTACCCAATGGTCCAATCCGTGTGTTCCACGTGCCATTCCCATTGGTCTAGGTTAAAATGCTTGTTACCTTTTTCTCTTTCCAATGTCAGCTTTTCTGTCCTTTTCTTAAAAGTTATTAGCTAATATATTTGTCCTTATCTCGGGAAAGGGTACTTGATGACAGCTAAGACCAAATGGAGGGAAGGGAATTATTTTGTAATCATTCCCTTTGTCTTGAATGAAATCTTCCGGATATCTTCAGATTTATCCAATCCAGATGTAGCTTCAATCAGTCTGTCTTCCGGATGTTGTTCTAGGAAAGTTAACAGTTTGTTTCCTTTCCAAATTCTTACCGGATGCTAATCCACTTATGCTTAGGTAATATTCTTGTCTTGAAAGCTTGTCTTGGACTTGTTGATAACTTAGTCTTTTTGTACTTAGGTCCAGTTACATTCAGTTATCCGGATAAGTTTCACTTAGGTTTTGTTTACTTCAAACCTGATCCGGTCTATTTTATGTTCCGGATCATTGTTTCCCAACAATCTCCCCCATTTGATGGAAACAAAAACCTAAGTCAACTAAGCATAATGAAAAGGGTATATGATCTTAGTATGATTCTTGATAATTAGTCATTTACAATTACTCCTCCATAATTCTAGCATCTAAACTCCCCCAACATTTTTCAGTTCTAGCTTCTAAGTTTGTTTTAGTACAATTACAGATTGTACTTTAGAAGCAGTTTTGGAGAATTAGATTGTTTCACTATATATACTTCTGCTATTAACAATAGTTAACATCAATGAAGTTCCGAATTACAAAGTACAGAAATATATAATAGTGAATCTAGCTATTACAAAATTTTACAAAATCATAGCTAGTCTAATTCCCACCGGATGGTCCTTCTTCCTTTTCCTTGCCCTTCCCTGATCCAGCTCCTTGTTGACTTTCCTGACTTTTCTCCCACAGTTTGTTTTTAGCTTGGGGATGGATTACCATATAGGTTCTGTTATCTCAGGCTTCTTGCCACGCTTTGGAGTAAATGGCGTAGTCAGTGTTACCTTTGGTCTGTTCAGCAATTATATGGTCAACTGTTGGAGGAGTAAGATAGTAGGGCCGGATGGTCTTCTTCAATTGATCATATGACTGTTTGATAGACGGATGTATGCGCAAGACAAACTCCTGATCCTTCTTATCAAAATAGGGGAAGAGGACCTTAAGAAGAGTTGTCATTCCCTTTTGACCAAAGAATCCGGAATCCCCAATAGCTTAGACAAGCTTATGGAAGACCGGAAGGAGTTGGCTTTCCAGAATGGATGGTGCGAAAGAAGATCCGGATAGAGATAGTTTATTCATTTCGGTTTGTAGGAGAGTTATTTCTTCACTTATTCCTCTCTGAATGTTGTGGATGGATTCAATTTCGAGAGAGATCTCCTTTGTGACAGAAGCTTTCCATTCAGTTGTTAGCTTCTCGATTCCGGCTAGGCGACTCCCCATTTCTTTGCCCATATCATCTAACATTTTCTCTTGGATTTTGGGGAGTGATTCATCTAGAAAGTCCACAAGCATTTCTTGGACTACTTGTTGGATTATTCCCAAATCTATGATTACAAGCCTTAGATCGCCTTCAGCCATGAATTTTGACAAGTTTTCAAACTTGGTATCTATGTACTCCTTGATGTCTGTGGAGATATGGGAGGATGAGGAGGTAACTTTGTCCAGAACTGAGCCACTATTATCTGATGCCAAGGTGTTAGCTTGATTTGTAGTCTGGTTGGCTGTGGTAACATTCTCTCTAAGCTCATTTATGATGGGAGATATCTGTGATAGAGAAGCATCAGCAATTGCCCCAGGAGTAGGGAAATCTAGAACTCTTTCCTCTATTTTCTTCACTGATTGCTTGATTTCTCCTAACTCCTGCTTTAAATCCAGAGTCTAGAATTCATCCAGAAGTAATTTTTCAACAGTTTGTAAGTGTCTACAGATGTTTCGGAGACTCTGCTTGACATACCCTTCTTCATTTTCTTGAAGGGCAGCTTCATGTAGAAGTTTAAGCGTGGCTGTGACTTTGGCTTATTTGGTATTGCCTGCAGGAATTTTGATAGGGCTGGCAGAAGAAGGAGTTGTATCTTCAGATGAGCTTGATGAATTATCTCCGGATGATGCAGAAGAACCACTGCTTCTGAAGGGCTTGTTTTCATTATCCTCTTGTTCATCACTTGACCCCGAGCTTGAGTTATCCTCTTCTCCTTTTCCTTCATCCAACTGTTCCTCCAGACTGGCCTCGCCCTTAGAGTCCACTCTGGAAGTGTGCCCGTCAAATCCCAGACCTAGTCCCTCCTCCGAAATGATATTATTCAGGTTAGGCAGCTGTTCCTTAGACACATTTTTAGGTGTAGTGTCTAAGTTGTCCTTATTGATAGCTGCTGTGTCATCACCACCAGTAGTGTCAGTAGAAACATCAAAAGAGACAGTGTTAGGGATTACCTCATTAATTGGCGTTGGGATTTGAATGTTTGAATCTTCATTTCTCACTTCAGTAGCTTCCACCTCAACCTCCG
Organism: Euphorbia pulcherrima; assembly: GCA_947683365.1. Taxonomy (NCBI): domain Eukaryota; kingdom Viridiplantae; phylum Streptophyta; class Magnoliopsida; order Malpighiales; family Euphorbiaceae; genus Euphorbia; species Euphorbia pulcherrima. The sequence continues at coordinate 74,938,469 of CANTUS010000004.1, forward strand.
GATGACAGGAAATGTCCTCTGTCACCCCTATAAGTGCTTTTTCAGGACTTTTAATACCTCCCCTAGGCGTGTTAGAAATGTCCTCAACACCCTCTACAATTGCCTTTACAAGACTTAGTTCAGCTTGGATTTCAGCTTCCGAATTTAGCAGGTTCTCCGGAAAAGGTTCTGTGATTGCTTGGAAATTAAATGAATCTGATTCAAGAATCTTTGATAATTCAGACAAGGCATTTGAGTCTACAAGGATGGGTGTAGAAAAAGATCCTCTGGGTCTCTCCATGGTCAGGTTGTTTATCCGGTAATTATCTGCTACAGACGCCATCATTTCCTCATACTGAGGATCTTCCGGAAGAATGTCTTCATTTGATCCGGTCACCTGCTTCCCTTTACTGATCTTGGCCTTAGCCAATTCTTCTAGTACTAACCTCTTGGTAGCTTCCTCATCAATTATTATTCTAGCAGGCTTCTTAGTTGTCTTCTTTTGATGCTTCTGAGCCTTAACTGCTTCATCAAAAGTGCACCCCTTTCGGGTGAATTGCTTCTTTGGCAATGGAACCTCATCCTCTGTTTCCTCCTCATCATACCTATGCTCTTCTGTTAGCATTTCTGTTATTTTTATTTTTTCCCCTTCTAAAATCCTTTCCTAATTGTAGTAGCAGCTACTACGATTGTCTCCCTTGCTTCAGGATCACAAACTGGTCTTTTCAACTTGTCAGTTACTTTGATCAGCCTTCCCCTTGGCTTTGGCATTTCTGGGCTTTGACGCAATAGTTAGGTTAAAGTTTTACCATCTTCATCATCTTCAACTGGAACTAGAGCCAGTTGCTTAACTGCCTTTGATTTAACAATCCGGGCCCTTTTTGGAACTGGAGCTTCTACCGGATTTGCTGCTTTTCTGGCTTTGTTCTTCTTCTCTTCCTTTTGTTTTAAGGCCTTTGCCTCATCCCAGATTTCACTGAAAGTTAGTTTAATGAAGTTCTTCTTGAAGATTGCTTTCCCATTGACACCGTTAAAACAGGTGAAGTTGATTTCATTGGCTTGCAGAATCTGGGTTATTAAAGGGCTATGAGAGTTTCGGTGGTGCTTCAAGTAATGAATGATCAATACTGGCATGTTGACTTCTCTACACTCTACCCAGTGTTGTAACACACAGTGCTGGTAACTAGACACTTTGGTTAATGAGCCCTTTTGGATCAGGACTAATTTTGCCAGTACGTGCTGAAGGTATCTCGGTGCTTGAGGCTAGTAAGTTAAGAATTCATCCCCAAAATATCTCTTTGAAAGCCACATCTCCGGATCGTACTTTACTTTAGTCTCATCTCCATCTACTCTCATCAACACTCCACTGTTCTTCATATTAAGCAATTTCTCAAAGAAATCTAGAGTGATTGTAATCTCTTTTCCTTGAACCTTAGTTTGCAGGGCATCAAATTTCTTATTGGCTCTCAGATTATTATAGAACTCCCGGACCAAATCTGGGTACGTTGGGCAGTTGATCTTGAGGAAATCCTTCAAGTGCTGATCCTCAATTAGTTAGGAGTAAGGATCAGTTTCAAACATGAAGTTATCGCTTAGAAAATTTGTGGGGATAATAGAGTTGGAGGGTTTGCAGTCTATAGGGATGAAATCTTAATCTTTCAGATCGGATTCTGAGAAGATGTTTTGGGTAAGAAGCATTATGGGTCCTTCTGGTATCATGATTGCAGCCATTTAAGAGTTTGAATAAAGATTAGGGTTTTGGGTTTTGTAGAGTAATAGTGCTTAGTTGCTCGTGTAAGAAAGAAGGGTGATTTTGAGGGGTTCATATAGGATTTTCAAAGTCAAGGTAGTTTGGTAATCTGGACACAGTTAAAGTTAACTGGATCGGTGATATGGCAGTTAGTTTTTAAGGAAAGAGGTAAATGACATTAAAACCGGAGAATGGTAATGGTTTATTTTTGAATTGGCTGGATTTTCACTCGCGTATGTGGTAGCTAATAATCATTTGAGATTCAAAAAGTAACAGTTACCTTTAAGCGCTTTTACTGCCATTTGTCATTCTTGTCTGCTGACGTAGCACTTTCTTTTATAGAATAGATTTCTCTTCAATGCTTCTTCTCTTTTGGGTTTAATGTTTTGCCAGTGATTCAAAACTAGCCTAGGACTATCTTCCAGATTCCCTTCAAATTGGATTTGTCATACCAATTGACTCCCTTAGCTTCCTAAATTGATCTTTACTTAGTGGCTTAGTAAAGATATCTACTCTTTGCTCATTCGTTAGAATGTATATCAATGCAACATCCTTCTTCATCATATGATCCCTGATGAAATGGTGCCTTATGTTCACATGCTTTATCCTGCTATGGAGCATTGGATTTTTTGATACATCAATGGCACTTCTGTTGTCACACATAACATTTACACATCTAGATTGAACTCTATAATCTTTAAGCTGTTGTTTTATCTATAGGAGTTGAGCAACACAGATTTTAACTGCCATATATTCTGTTTTTATAGTAGATAAAGCAACTGAAGTTTGCTTCTTGCTATACCATGACACTAAGCAATCTCCAAGGAAATGGCAACCTCCGGATGTGCTCTTTCTCTCAAGAATATCTCTGCCATAATCTGCATCAGTGAACCCTTTAAGTGTGAAATCTCCATTACTAGGATACCATAACCCAACTTCAGTGGTTTCTAGTAGGTATCTAATGATCCTTTTTTCTGCTTTGAGATGAGAGTCCTTAGGATTGGCTTAATATCTTGCACAGTAGCAGACTGCATAATGTATGTCAGGCTTGGTAGCTATCAAGTATAGGAGAGAACCAATCATTCCTCTATAGAGCTTCTGATCAACACCTTCTCCTTTACAATCCTTGGATAGGACTGTATTTGAACCCATTGGAGTGGACATAGGCTTGCTCTTATCCATTTCAAACTTCTTCAGGATCTCCTTGGTGTACTTTGATTGGTTAATGAAAATCCCATCTGGATTTTTCTTGATTTGTAAACCAAGGAAGAAATTGAGTTCTCCTATCATGGACATGTCAAATTCCTTCTTCATTTGAGAGCTGAATTCTTTGCTCATCTTTTCACCAGTGGCTCTAAATATGATATCATCCACATAGATTTGGACTAGAATAATATCATTCTTCTTCTTCTTGATGAAAAGTGTTGTATCTTCTTTCCCCCAGATATACCCCTTGGATATGAGAAATGTGGTGAGTCTCTCATACCAAGCTCTTGCTACTTGCTTTAGTCTATAGAGAGGTTTCTTTAGTTTGTAAACATGATCCGGATGCTTAGAATCTTCAAATCCAGGTGGCTGCTTCACATATACTTCTTCCTGGATCACCCCATTAAGGAATGAGCTTTTGATATCCATTTGGAATAGTGTGAATCCCATGAATGATGCAAAAGCACATAGAATCCGGATTGCTTCCAGTCTTGCTATATGGGCAAAGGTTTCTTCAAATTCAATTCCTTCCTATTGATTGTAACCTTGGGCAACCAATCTTGCTTTATTTCTCACCACTACTCCTACTTCATCCAGCTTGTTTGGGAAAACCCATTTGGTGCCAATGATTGACTTTCCCTTTGGAGGTGCCACTAGATCCCATACATCATTTCCGGTGAATTGATCTAGCTCTTCCTGCATTACCATCATCCAACTTTCATCTCCTTCAGCATCTTGAAATTTCTTTGGCTCAATGAGAGAGACAAAAGAAGCATGGCTCAACATCCCACTGAGTTATCCTCTGGTTCTGACTGGATTTTGGACATCATCCAAAATAGCTTCTACCTTATGATTCCTGAGAATCTGGATCTCCCTTTGTAAGCCTTCAGGTTGAACTGAAACTTGCTCTACTTCAGCTTTAACTATTCCTTCTTGGCCTTCATTAAAGTCAATCTCTTGTGGGTTGAGATTAACTTGTTGTATTTCTGGTTCAAAGGATATTCCTTCATCTTCCTCTTTGTACTTCTTGATATGGAATGAATTAGGAACTTCTGCTTCCTTCTTTTCTCCAAGGTTTTCAACTTCCGGAAATGGATCTTTCGGAGTGGAACTTTTCTTACCTATAGGGTTAGTCTCATCAAAATCTACATGTATTGAATCTACCACAGTTTGGGTTTGTTTATTGAAGACTCTGTAAGCCTTACTATATGTTGAGTAGCCAAGGAAAATTGCTTCATTAGATTTAGGATCAAATTTTCCTAGTTGCTCTCATCATTTAGGATGTAGCATTTACATCCAAATGCCTTAAAGTACCCAATTTTGGATTTTCTTCCCTTTAGGATTTCATAGGGGGTCTTTTCTATGGTTTTTCTAATGAGAGCTCTATTTAGAATATAACATGCAGTATTTACGGCCTCTCCCCAGAAATATTTTGGCAAACAAATCTTATTAAGCATTGTTCTAGCCATCTCAACTATGGTTCTATTCTTTCTCTCAACAACTCCATTCTGTTGAGGAGTGTGAGGGGCAGATAAGTTATGTTCAATACCCTTGGAGTCACAAAATTCAGCAAAATGCTTATTTTTGAACTCCCCACCATTATCACTTTAGATGCGTGCAATGCTTATGCCTTGTTCTACTTCTATCCGGATGAATGTTTTTGAGAATTGGTTAAAGGCTTCATCCTTGCTTGCTATCATGAGAACCCAGGTATAACAAGAATAATCATCCACAATTACCATGGTGTATTCACTTCTACCTAAACTCAATAGCTTTATTGGACCAAAGAGATCAATACGTAAGAGCTCAAGTACTCTTTTGGAAGGGATGTAAGAGATGGAAGGGAAACTTTTCTTATGCTGTTTACCTAATTGACATGCAGTGCATAGATGATCCTTATCAAAAGCAACCTTAGGCAAATCCACTACCAATTCCTTTTTGGCTAATTTGGACAGGAGGTTCATGCTAACATATCCCAGCCTCCGGTACCATAACCATGATTCTTCTTCTTTAGACACCAAGCATATATTATTTTTCTCATTTTTAATGTTTACGGAATAGACATTATTTACTCTAGGTGCATAAAGAATGAGTTAGTTTGACTTACTACATAGATTGAGTAGCCTTCAGAATCAAATGTGACTTTTCTTCCTTTATCACAGAGTTGGGCTACGCTTAACAAGTTAAATTTCAGTCCATCAACTAGTGAGACATCTTCTCATCTTTAATTTAAATCCAATGGTTCTATGACCAATGATCTGTCCCTTTTGATTGTCTCCAAAGCTTACTTTGTCTCCCTTCTTCTAGGTTAATGTGATGAAGGCCTTCTCATCACCTGTCACGTGCCTTAAGTATCCACTATCAATGTACCAAGTGTGTTGATCTACTTTGGATCTAAGGCATACCTGTAAAACAAATCAAGTGGGTTTGGGTACCCAATCATATTTGGGTCCTCTCGGGTTAATAACCATCTCAGGCCAAGGATTAACATCATAATAACCATTTTTCCATCTATATAATCTAGTAATATGATTGTTTTTTCTACAAAACCTACACCCTGTAAAGGATCTGTTATGTTCCTACTTCTTTTTTTTTATCTTTTCAAGATCTTCCTTTCCATAGTTCTCTCTATATCTAGCTTCTTGTAACTGGCAGATGGTCTGGTATGTATCCAGAAGCTGGTTGGAGGTGCAACTTTTGCTGCATAATTTCTTCTTTATTTGGCAGATTGTTGATTATAAACCACCTTAGCCTTTCCCTTTTGAGCAACAGTATATCTTTGGGCTTGTGGTTGCCTGCTAACCTCCTTCACCTTTTGATTAAGATACTTTGGATTTTCTTTGGCACCTTGAGATTGATTTCTTTATGTAGCTTGCCTTAGGTTTTTCCTTCTTTGTGGAGGATTAGGTCTCCATCTGGATGCCTCCTTCATTAGAGCTATTTCTCTATCCAGCCCAAGCAGATTAGCACTTAGCATTTGCACTTTATTCTTCAGATAGTTCTCCTCAAATTCATCAATGTGCTTTACTGTTCTGATTAAGTTGACATCTTGTTCCAATGCGTCATTATCTTTAGCAATCTCTAACACTTGTCTTCTTAAGGACTTGATTGCCTTTGCATTTTTCTTTACACTCTTGATCATAATAGATAAAGCTCTAGCAAGATCAAAGTTAGAAGCAGAATTAGAATAAGAGTTTACCTCAGTGTTTGCTGTTTCTAATTCTTTGATCTGCATTTTATCTTTCTTAGAGATATTCTTTCCGGATTGCTCTGCTTCCGGATCAGTCAGTACTATGAATGCACAGTTGGCGTCTCTTCTTTTTCTATTGAAGATGAACTGCTACTTTCCTCAATGTTGCTCCAGGTAGCCACCATTGCCTTCTTTTTGAACTTCCTAGTTTTCTTAAGCTTTGGGCATTTTGTTCTGAAAATGGCCTATCTCTCAACATTCAAAGCAGGCAGCTTTTTTTTCGGATCCTTCTTTTCTTCAGGATTCTTTCTAGGTCTATCTCTTCTGGATGTGCAATCTCTTAGTTTTCGAGATTCATACTTTCTTGATTTCCTTCTATCTTTCTTTTGTATGAACCTATTGAGCTTTCTAGTTAATAGGGCAAGTTGTTCTTTGGTGCTTAGTGCTTCAGTGATTTGCTCTTCCTCTCCAGATGAATCTGATTCGGTGGTTTCTGCCTTTAGTGCAATAGCTTTCTTCTTTTCTTCAGGCTTCTTCTCTTGTTGGCTATATCTCTCCAGGGATAGCTCTTGAGTCAAGAGATTGCCAATGAGCTCATCATAACTATAGAAATTTAAGTCATGAGCTTCTTCAATGGCAGTCTTCTTGTTGTGTCATTCCTTGGAGAGACTCCGGAGCACTTTCTTTACCATCTCAACTTCAGAGATTTCCTTTCCGAGCCTCTTCATCTCATTAACTATATTGATATATGATGAGTGTCGAATCCACAAAAAATAATCCTATAATTTCGGTTTAATAAAAACTTGTAGTGTCGGGTAAATAAGGTAGAATCCACAGAGACTAACTAAATCAATTTTAATCAAATTAATGACCAAAAAGTTAAAACTGAAAATAAATAAAAAGGGGGGTTTTGAATTGTTTGTTTGTTAAAAGAAAATACATTGCAAAATATAAAATAAAAATATGAATGTAAAATTCTCTCGATCAAGGATTTTCGCAACATAGTGACAATTGATCATGGGCAAAAAGATAACTCTTGAAATATCAATTCATTGGCTTTAACTATTAAATAGCACAATTAACTCTTTTTCTAAAACTGGGTTGATCGTAGATAGCTAAATCAATTCCCTCATTTATCCGACGCACTTGTAGAAATAGTTGACAAGATTCAATCTTCAAAAAGCATTGAGATCTGAAGAACCAATTTTGACTTAATAGATCATGATAGCACGAATAATTAAATCAAACTGAATAAAACCATGATAACAGTGGAAATCGTTTGTTATTAACTTTTCATCATATTATGATAGCATGAACATAATGAAAATAACCATATGTTGAAATCTTAAAAACACCGATTGATCAGTTCAAAGTAAATAAAAAGACAACAATTAGAAGCAAACCTAATTTTATTCAAAAATTGAGATTCAAGAACGAATTAAGAACAAACCCCATAAGATGTAACTAGCCTTGATAATCCCTTAACCGAAATATAGAAAATTAGCTGCACGAAATTGAAGAAAACAAAACTAAAATTTTATGAAAACAAAAGAAAGAGGACATTGGTCAAAAGACCAGCTCCCAAGATGTCGTTCCTCTGCTGGAAATACAGCTTATTTAAGCTAAAAGAAATCCTAACTATATTAGGAAAGTATCTCCCAAATAAAACTTAAGAAAAAATAGAATCCTAACTTCCTAAACAACTAAAAGAGATAAAACTAACTAGGAACATATAGTGTATCAATTCTGGAAGTCTTTGTCATTAAGTAAGAAACATCATCTCTTAATTCCAATTGAGTGCAAAATCCCGAAATTATGAGGTCTGGCCGAAATCTGGTAGCGTGGACTCCAGGGTAACTTCCAGAATAGCTCAAAAATGAACCAAAATGTCTCAAACTTCTTCAATTGTGCTCAAAACAGTCCCAATAGCTTCTTATCTCCTAAATAACCACAAATTAATCATAAATTAGTAGCCTCCAATCCAAAAGACTAATTAGATAAGCACAAAATATGTATAATTCACACATTATCAAATTCCCCCACACTTGCCTTTTGCTTGTCCTCAAGCAAACATTAAGAATAGAATGAGCATAATCACAGTTAATCAAGCAATCCGAATAGCCACTATATTGCATTTTTACCACACTTCAACACAAGACTTAAATTCAATAAGAAACTTAAAAAGAGTCAAGTAATAATTGTACATTTTTTTTATAAGCTTTAGAAATGTTGAAAGAGAATCTTAATGAGGATCAAGTCGATTAAAACGCTTTTAAAACAAAGATAACTAAACTTGGTGGATGGAACACATTGAAAAACCATTACACCTTAGTTGTAGGAACTTTTAAGGGCTCTTTCGAGGGTGGTTCTCCCTATGATCCGAGCTCCATACACAAACCGCTTAAGGTGAAATTGAGCCTATCCCTCAACTTCACCGAATCATGGGTATTACCAAGATGTAATGGGGTAGAACATAAAGGTCGTAACAAACACAACAAAGCATATACGATAGAACAATGATTCATTTTCTTCTTTTCTTTTCAGATTTTTTTCTTGTTCTTTTCTTTTTTTCCTTTTTTTTCTTTTTCAATAACCCCTTTTCTACACTTTGCTTTCACAAATATAAAATAAACCATAATAAGGAAGAGATTCAAGTGAACATCAACGAGTTACATGTCTCGACCCTAAAAGCAGCGGTAACAAACTCGAACATCATAAAAATCCTAGTTCAAGGCCCTCAGGCATAAGAAAAAATTGTTCAAAAATGACTTATCTACTTGCTAGGTGTACCCATTCAATTTAAGTGGTGTTTACAAATGTGATTAGTACAAAGGTAGAGGTTAAAAAGTGTAAGTAACATATGACATGCTCAAAAATTTAAAAATTTTACATGAAAATTTTACTTTCACTTGAAGACAATAAAGGCAATAAATTACACATCCCCCCCACACTTAAAATCATAAATGTCCTCATTTATGTGTAAAACGGAAAGTGAAAATCAAAGTACAAGGAAAGAATATACCCGGAATTGGGGGAGCTGCGATGAGGTAGCCTATGGATGCTACTGTTTGGGCTGAAAAAGCTAACTGATGGTGGAGATGAGAGTGAAACTAAGCTTGAAGACAACTGAAATTTTATGCTTATACCCTTTCAAACATAAAAAACTACTAAGCTGAAACTAAGAAACTAAAAAGAGAAAGCAAAAATAAATATTAAACTTTGGGTTGCCTCCCTAAAAGCGCTTTTGTTTAACGTCATTTAGCTCGATGTAGACTTCATTCAACCGTTGTCCCATGGTAGTTTTTCTAAGCCAAGTTCTTTAATTCTCAATCCTTTAATAGTTTCCTTCAGCTAAATATTCAAGAAAAGATCAAAGAAATAAATGTCATCAAGCAAAATTATCCCCAAAAGCATAAGCAATGAATCATTTGCAATATTATGAATCATATCAAAGTAATCAAGGAATGGATCATTTATCTCAATAATCTTTAGTTCACCATCTTCCTTTCCTATCTTGGTTTTTAACAACCTTTTCAAAAAAGGGAGTTGATGGACTATTAACTTTGTAATATCTAGATTTGATTCCTTTTTAACATTACAGCTTATTTCCTTTTTAGAATTGATCTTTAAATTCGAATCTAAATTTTTGAAACTACTTACCCTAGACTCCAGGTTAACAGTGACATTTTCAAATTTATCATCGATAAGTTCATTCTCATTTTGAAGCGTTATTGCAAAAACATTTTCTTTTGGTTCAAATTCAGTTTGAGATGGGATCTTACCTTGGCTCTCCAACTTACCTTGATTGAAAAATGCTTTCGGTTGATACTCCTCGCTAAAAAGTAATGGACACGTATCGAGGATGTGTCCACTAACACCATAAAATTGACAAGAAACCCAAGTGGCGCTCTTCCTAATGCTGCTAATATAGCTTCAAGTGTCATGGCAGCCTCGCTCTCATGATCATACATGGTCATCAAAACAAATAAAACTAATTAGTATTAGTCCCCGACAACGGTGCCAAAATTTGATGGGTATAATCCTATTATTTCTGTTTGATAAAAACTTGTAGTGTCGGGTAAATAAGGTCGAATCCACAGAGACTAACTAAATAAATTTTAATTGAATTAATGACCAAAAAGTTAAAACTGAAAATAAATAAAAAGGGGGGTTTTGAATTGTTTGTTTGTTAAAAGAAAATAAATTGCAAAATATAAAATAAAAAATATGAATGTAAAATTCTCTCGATCAAGGATTCTCGCAACATAGTTATAATTGATCATGGGCAAAAAGATAACTCTTGAAATATCAATTCATTGGCTTTAACTATGAAATAACACAATTAACTCTTTTTCTAAAACTGGGTTGATCGTAGATAGCTAAATCAATTCCCTCGATTATTCGACGCACTTATAGAAATAGCTGACAAAATTTAATCTTCAAAAAGCATTAAGATCTGAAGAACCAATTTTGACTCAATAAATCATGATAGCACGAATAATTGAATCAAACTGAATAAAACCACGATAACATAGGGAATCGTTTGTTACAAACTTTTCATCATATTATGATAGCATGAACATAATGAAAATAACCATATGTTGAAATCTTAAAAACACCGATTGATCAGTTCGAAGTAAATAAAAAGACAACAATTAGAAGCAAACCTGATTTTATTCGAAAATTGAGATTCAAGAACGAATTAAGAACAAACCTCACAAGATGTAACTAGCCTTGATAATTCCTTAACCGAAAGATAGAAAATTAGCTACACAAAATTAAAGAAAACAAAACTAAAATTTTATTGAAATAAAAGAAAACAAAAGAGAGAGGACGTTGGTCAAAAGACCAGCTCCCAAGATGTCGTTCCTCTACTGGAAATACAGCTTATTTAAGCTAAAAGAAATCCTAACACTATTAGGAAAGTATCTCCCAAATAAAACTTAACAAAAAATAGAATCCTAACTTCCTAAACAACTAAAAGAGATCAAACTAACTAGAAACATATAGTGTATCAATTCTGAAAGTCTTTGTCATTAAGTAGGAAACATCATCTCTTAATTCCAATTCAGCGCAAAATCTCAAAATTATGAGGTCTGGCTGAAATCTGGTAGCCTAGACTCCAGGGTAACTTCTAGAATAGCTAAAAAATACACCAAAATGTCTCAAACTTCTTTAATTGTGTTCAAAACAGTCCCAACAGCTTCTTTTCTCCTAAATAAGCACAAATTAATCATAAATCAGTAGCCTCCAATCCAAAAGACTAATTAGATAAGCACAAAAATGTGTATAATTCACACATTATTAATATATCTAGTGTTCATGCTACTGATTGCTTCTTTTGGCTCTATCTTGAAAGATTCAAGCTTTTGCTGGAGTAGATCAAGCTTGGCTTCCCTTACTTTGTTGGTTCCTTTATAGGTTACTTCCAGCTTCTACTAAATCTCCTATACAGTCCCTCATCTAGATATCCTGTTAAATTCTGCAGCACTAAGAGCACAATGAAGCATGTTAATAGCATTTGCGTTTTCACGCAGCATCTTAAAATCATTCTTATCCCATATACTTGAGGGTTTTTGGGTAGTCATGCCCTCAACTTCATGGGTAAGCCATATAAACCATCTTTAATTACTAACCATGCTTGCATGCTTTATGCTTGGATGAAGTTCTTCATCCGGTTTTTCCAGAATGCATAGTGTTCACCGGTGAAGAGTGGAGGATGAGTAATGCATATACCCTCGGGAAGGAGTTGTGAGTTTTGAAAACTCATTTTGATATTTGAATCAAAATTTTGGACCTTTAGCTCGAGATTGTTAGATCTCTAATGTTGAGCACCTGCTCTGATACTACTTGTTAGTTCCTGTGAGGGTCTTTATAAGGGCAGAGGGGGTGAATGGCCCTTTTTGGTGGAATAAATAGCCTTTAACAAGTCTTAGTGTAGCGTGTATGATTATGATTCGGATGATGGATCTGGAAAATGTAAGTATGATAATATAATGCAATAAGTAAAGAGAAGGATTTTATACTGGTTCGGCCCTGACTACATCCAGTCCCGGGAGTTTCCTTCCTCCGAGCTTATCCACTAGTGGATTCCTTTCCAACTGGCAGGAATCAAACCTTACAATTTTATCTCCGGATGCTACCCCCTTCTAGATGTAGGATATACCACCAGAAGCACCAACTTCTAGCTGAGTCCTTTAGTCTTTAGCAGGATATATTACTTAGACTTCTACCCCAAATCTAAGCTGAGTCCTACAGGGAGATCCCACTCAAAGCACTAACTTTAAGTTGTATCCCAATCTCACAACTCAACCAAGTTGAAGATCCTTACACTCTTGTTTTCACAAAGGTTTTAGATTTGGATTTCCTTAAGGTTATAACTCGCTTAGGAATCCTTACAATAGATTTGAAATTGTATGATTCTTGGAGAGATTGTGATTATTGATTGCTTGAGCAAATGTTCTTTTGAATAGCTTTCTCAAATCAACCAGCCACTCTTCTCAATGTGTGAAGCTTTCCTTTTATAAGCTTCTCTCATAAATGTAGCCGTTGTGGGTTGTTGAACTTGCATTAAATCTTCACCCTTGATCAGGTTGAAAGTGGCGCATTCGGAGCCGTTGATTAGTCTGTTAGACTGATATTTTGACCCATTTAAATCCTTGGGATTGAGGCTAAAAGTTGTCAATGATCATTTTCCTTAGCTTTTAGTGATGCACAAACTTTTACCCAATGGTCCAATCTGTGTGCTCCACGCACCATCCCCATTGGTCTAGGTTAAAAAGGTTGTTACCTTTTTCTCTTTCCAATGTCAGCTTTTCTATCCTTTTCTTAAAAGTTATTAGCTGATATTTTTATCCTTATCTCAGGAAAGGGTACTTGATGACAACTAAGACCAAATGGAGGGAAGGGAATTATTTTGTAATCATTCCCTTTGTCTTGAATGAAATCTTCCGGATATCTTCGGATTTATCCAATCTAGATGTAGCTTCAATCAGTCTGTCTTCCAGATGCTATTCTAGGAGTGTTAGCAGTTTATTTCTGTTCCAAATTCTAATCGGATGCTAATCCACTTAAGTTTAGGTAATAGTCTTATCTTGAAAGCTTGTCTTGGACTTGATGATAACTTAGTCTTTTTGTACTTAGTTCCAGTTACATTTAGTTATCCAGATAAGTTTCACTTAGGTTTTGTTTACTTAAAACCTGATCCGGTCTGTTTTGCCTTTCAGATCATTATTTCCCAACAAAAAGGGTGGATGTGGTTTCAAAAGTTAGCAAAAACATGCTTTTTAAAATTTTGAAATCACATTTAGAAGGGTAATCTCGAAGCCCAGCTTAGTTTTTTTAATAAATAAATATTACCGGTTAAAAAAATTAATAGTTATAACTTCATTTTAATTCTACTCCATTTCACGAGAGTTGTACTCTAATACTATTAACTATTGTATTGTAGCTAGCTAGCAATATGGAGCTTTGAGGGGAAGAATGTGACCAGCTTGAACGAAGCAACAAGAAAATCAAAGGGAAGGATGGCTCGACAGGTTTGCCAGAGATTAGCAATGTTGATCACTCACCTATTACAGCTTCTCTAGTTAGGAAAAAGGCTTTATACATAGACAAACTTTGCGGTGTCTCAAATGGTGAAGATGAGTCTATGGCAGATGGTTTGAATAACTCAAAGGCTGATTATAGTTCAGAGGAAGAGTTCGATGCACTGTCAGATAGTGAGGATAAAGGGGAAGACGATAAACGCTACTAGAGAATCCATTTCTTGGCTAAAAAGAAAGCTTCTTTATGGAAACCTTGGAAGCAATCCATCATAGCGAAGATACTCAGGAAAAGAGTGGGCTTCGATTTCTTGTTATCAAGACTACACAAATTTTGGCAAAAAGCAGGAACCATGGAATTCATAGATTTGGCTAATGATGTTTACTTGGCGAAGTTCTCGAATAAGGATGATTATGTAGCCGCTCTAAAGGGTGGACTATGGATGATTGCGGATCACCTATTCTCAGTGGCAAAATGGCACCCACACTTTGACCCATCAAATGTTCAAGTCTCAAAGATAACAACATGGGTTCAATTTCCAGGGTCACCAATCGAATATTACAATTTCCAGGCCCTTATAAAATTGGGATCTTTGACCAAAAAAGCCTTGTATGTTGATAGAACTACTTTGAATGCCAGTAGAGGGAAATATACTAGGGTATGTGTTGAAATTGATCTATGCAAAACCCTTTTAGCCAAATATCACCTAAAGAATTGAATTTACCATATTGTATGAAGGATTGCACAACACATGCTTCAACTATAGCACCTTTGGACATAGCAAAGATTAGTGCCCAAGTTCTGATGAGTGTTCAAAAATTAACACTAATACAGGGGAAAAATAAAAGGAACCGAAGATTCAGAGTGAAGATAAACCTGAAGTTTTTGAGGATTTCGGGCCATGGATGGTGGCCAAGAAAACCACTCGTCAACGGCCAGTTAAAACGGTGATAAATCCACCAGGAAACTAGCTTCAACAGATGGTGAAAGTCAAGCCTAGAGTAGGTCTAGCCATTGAGACCTGTGAGAAAGCTGTTAAACCTGTAGGTGAAAAGACTGGTGCCTCTTCTTCAGGAAGTAGGTACAAAATTTTATAAAAAGAAGGAATAGCCGTTATCCCCACAACCACCGTTACACCCTCTACCATACTGAACAAAAATGATGGTATTGTTGGGCAAATTTCTTTAAGACCACAACAACCAAAAAAGAACCCACCCAAGGCCATTAAGCCCACTAAAGAACAACATCCATCTCAAGCCCAACTACCCCCTCTTGTTAGTAGCGAATCCCATTTGGCTGTAATTGATGCTACCAACATTATCCCTTCATCTAATTTACAGCATCCCCCTCCACCATCAATGAACCATTCACCTCAACTTCCCTCCTCTAGCCAAATCATGATTTTGAAGTCGAGAAGTCTGTTGAATTATTTTGATTCTCTGGATATGAATGGCAAGCCTCCCAATCATGACAGGGTCAGTGCACAATGACACGGGTCTTGAGAACATACCCCCTCTAGTACCACCATACACAATAATGGGCAAAGGGGGAAAAAAGACAAAATCAAAAGGGAAAGTGAAAGTGGATGTTAATAGGGAAAGGTAGAATCTCAGTCTTCCCAACAAATGTGCTACTTGATGTTGTTTCCGGTTTAGTTTTCAACTAACCTCTTTATTTTTATGAATTTTCTATTTTTGAATATCAGAGGATGTGTAAGTCATAAAAGTATGCTTCATGTTAAGGATTTAATCCGAATTCACAAACTTAATTGCTTTGGCCTCCTAGAAACTAAGGTAGGCATTACTAGAGCTAGGGAGTTTATTTCGAAACTTAGGGGATGGGATGAGCATTTTATTGAACCTATTGGGATGTCTGAGGGGTATCTAGTTATTTTGGAGGAGAGATAGTGTGAAAATTGACCTCCTTGAGGATAGATATTTCTTACATTTTTAGTTAAACAGCAGGGGTAGCCCGCCTTGCATCGTCACTCTAATCTATGCTAGCACTATAGCTTCAATCAGGAATAAAATGTGGGAAAGCTTAGCCAACCTTAATATTGATCATGATATAATATGGATGGTGATGAGAGACTACAATGATATTGCCAGTTTATCAGATCAAAAGGGTGGTTCATATCAGTATACAAATAGATGCACAGTTCATCAAAGCCAAATTAACTCAGTAAACCTGATTGACCTGGGGGCCATTGGAAATAGATTTACTTGGCATAGAAATTGATTACAGGTTCGGTTGGATTGATGCTATGTGAATAGGATAGGACGTATCGCTTTCCCTCAAACAGTAGTCACGAATCTCCCTTTCCGACATTCAGACCATTGTCTTGTTCTTCTTGAGACTGCTGGGCCTAAATCCGATTTGAATATCAGGTCATTTCGTTATGAGATTGCATGGGAAACACATGGTGGGTTTCATCATTTTATAGTGAAGCATTGGAATCCCCAATCCAACTTCTTCCTTGCTACAGCAAACTTTAAGAAGGAAGTGGTCTATTGGAACTGGAATGTTTTTGGGCATATCAAGCAGAAGAAGCGCAAACTGTTAGCTCAACTCGCTGGAATTAATAAAGAACTTGAAAAAGGATGGTCTCATGCTATGTCTCAATTTGAATCTAGTGTCCAAGTAGAGTTGTTTGACGTCTTGAAATAAGAGGAATTGTTGTGGTTTCAGAAGTCTCAGCAAAAGTGGCTCACAGATGGCGACAGGAACACGCACTACTTTTATGTGTCTACAATTGCAAGAAGAAAATGAAATCCAATAGATAAACTAAAAATGAGTAACAGAACTTGGATTGAGGATCAAGAGGGCTTCAAAAAGCACACGGTCTAATTTTTTCAGAATTTATTCTCAGTAGAGCCGTGTCAAAGGAATAATTCCATGGTTGTTACTAACTTTGCCTGTTTGGAGGAAAATATTATGGAAGAAACATTCCAACCTGTCTCTTTCACTGATATGAGAAGTGTAATTTTTGACATGGGAGCTATGAAAGCCCCTGGGATTGAAGGATTACCGGCGGGTTCCTTTCAAAAACATTGGAGTACGATTTAATCCGGTGTTACTGAGTTCGTTATGGCAACCTTTGTAGGCAAAACTAAGATATCCACTATCAACGAGACTTTGCTAGTCTTAATACCAAAAATAGCCCAACCTGAAAGAATCACTCAGTTTAGACCTATAAGCCTGTGCACTGTGATTTATAAGGCTATTACCAAGATCATCTCCGGACGGCTCAAGAACATCATGCCCCACCTCATTGCTCTGAATCAAAGCAGATTTGTTCCCGGAAGAAACATCAATGATAACATCATTATTGCCTAAGAAATCATGTACTCAATGCGCACTCAAAAGGGAAAGAAAGGATTTGTAGCTATAAAGATTGATTTAGAGAAGGCTTACGACCGAATCAAATGAGATTTTGTCATTAAAACTCTAAAATGTATCGAAATGCCACAACCTTGGGTAGAACTCATCTCAAAATGTATCTCAAGGTCCTCAATACGTATTCTCTTTAATGGTAGCATGACCGATAAATTTTATCCATCTCGCGGTATTAGAAAAGGGGACCCCATTTCCCCCTACCTATTTATGTTATGCATGGAGCGCCTTGGACACTTGATTCAGAATAAGGTAGAGGAGGGCTTATGGAAGGGAATTAAATGTTCAAGGAATAGCCCAGTGATATCCCACCTTTTCTTTGTTGATGACTTATTTCTATTCGGGGAAGCGTCGATGGATCAGATTGAGATCCTGCAATCATGCTTATCCTCTTTCTATGGCATATTAGGGTAGAATGTGAGCCTATCAATGTCAAGAATTTGTGTATCTAAGAATGTTAGTTCAGCAATGGCCAGAGCTATGAGTAAACATGCTGGCATCCCCCTTACTTCATGTTTTGGGAAATACCTTGGAGTTCCCTTGCTAGACCCACGAGTAACAAAATCTACCTTCTCCGAGGTGGTGGATAGGGTCCATTTGAAACTTGTGGGATGGAAATCCTCTACTCTCTCTTTTGTAGGACAAACCACGCTCATCAAATCGGTCACCAGTTCAATTCCAAACTATATTATGTAGACAAATTTATCACCCGCCACCACTATTGGCTTTCTTGATAAAGCCAACCGTCAATTCCTTTGGGGTAATAAGGAGGGAAAGAAGAAAATCCATCTAGTGTCTTGGGACAACGTCTGTAAAACTCGTGAGAGATGGGATCTTGGTATTCGCAAGTATAAACAACACAATCAAGCTCTCCTACTTAAGCTTTTATGGCGAATCGTGAAGGAACCTGACTCCCTTTGGGTCAAACTCCTTCGTGGGAAATATATGGGAAACAAAAGTTTATTTGAATTGGAGGAAAACAAAGCCAGAAAATCCCATATATGGAAAAGCCTGATGTTTGTGTTACCAGAATTCAAGAAGAGAGCGAGGTGGGCACCTAAGAACGGGCGTGATATACTCTTTTGGAAAGATATCTGGGTATTTGATAAGCCAATGCTGGAAGTTTCTATCAACGTTCCTACTGAGCATATTAATAAGAAAGTGGCTGACTACATTACTGAGTCAGGAACTTGGGATTAAGGACCCCTAGACCAGCTTCTTCCCCACGATCCTCTACTACATTTGGCAGCCGTCATTATTAGCAGCGACCTGAATGAAAAAAATGATAATATTTGGAGCGGGTCAAGTACAGGAAAGTTCACTACTGAATCAGCCTTTTGATGCTTTCTCCATTGGAAACTAATGTTGTTGACCCATATCTAAAAGGAATTTGGAAACTGCAATCACCTCATCAAATCCAATCCTTCACCTAGTTAGCTCTTCAAAATAAGCTTTTAATGAATGAGGAAAGATATCTACGTCACCTTATAGACTATTCTCAATGTACTTCATGCCAATTGTCATCAGAGACTCTGATACATACCCTCGGGGACTGCCGGTAGAGCTTGGGAGTGTGGCGGGAAATTGGTGCTAGCAGCATAGTGCCAAATTTTTTCTCTTGTCAAACAGATGAATGGTGGCAACTTAACCTCAAGTGTACTAAGAAAGGGGTTGGAGATGCTTAGTCAAACTTAATCTTTTGTTGTACTATTTGGTTCCTTTCAAAATGGCGTAATATGAGAATATTCCGCGATGAAAGAGAAGTTCCCATGAACAAAGGTGTAGCCATCAAGAATTTTGTGGAGGCTTGCAAGAAGAATTGGAACCCTGATACTTTGGTTAGGGGACAACGACAAAGGCAATTGTGGGTGGCATGGAAAAGACCACCTCAAGGGTGGTTTACACTTAATGTGGATGGTTCATGTGAGCCTTCTTCTGGGTTGATTATAGCAGGAGGAGTAATACGTAATCATGAAGGATTATGGCAGATTAGATTCACCCGTAACATTGGTAAAGGCAGTCCGTTGATGGCTTAAGCATGGTCTATGCTCTCGGGCGTGCAACTTGCTTGGCTTTGGAACTTCCATAATGTTATCATTGAATCCGATTCTCTTGAGCTAATCCAACATATAAATGCTTCTCAAAGAGCATATGTAAGCAGCTCTATTGGGAATGTGTTGGGCTGTATAAGATAAAATCTTCGTCACTTCGATCACGTGCAAGTGAGTCACACTCTTAGGGAAGCTAATGGAATTATGGATTGCTTAGCCAAAATTGCTCTTTCATCAACTGTAGATTTAATTACCTTGCCACAGCCCCTACCTACTGTTGAGATGCTGTTGAGAAAGGATTTTTGTCGGATGGTCACTCCTAGAATGGGATTTGATCACCCTTTCATTTAGTTTCTTTGTTGTTTTTCCTTTTTTATTTCCTTATATTACCAAAAAAAAACTATTGTATTGTAGCTTCTAAAAACTTATCTTCGTTATCTTATTTAGGGCTAGTTTAGCATTGCTGTTTGAGCTACTTTTAAAATAAGTTATTCTCACAAACTTTTAATAGTACTGCATATTTTGACTTTGAACAACATATTTTGATCTTTCATACTAATTAATTAGGAACTGTCTGATTTAAATTTTTTTAAATCAAATCTGCAGCTTTCAAAAAAAGCTTGAAAATGGAGCTTTTTAGAAAAGCTGGTGAAAAAAGCTGCAAAAACTCACGACCAAACTAGCCCTCAATGTTGTAACCACTGGAACCAAAAAAAGAAAATGGTTTTGATTTTTATCTCCTCTATCTCAAACTCTAGAAAAATCGTACAGAAGAGTGAATTTTTTCACAAAATCCTAAAGGGAATACACTAGATCTAGAGGTAGAAACAAGGGATGTAGGGCCGATATGGCTCTTCAATTCAGCACAGTTAAACCGGACTATAAAATGCATATAGTTCGCACAAACTAATAATTGTGCTGAAAGCAGCAAGAACAAAATAGAGGCTTCTAATAAAAAAATATACCTAATCATACAAGGCATCAACCCCTTCCTTGCTGGATCTTCTTGAGCACTCCACTGCATTCAATCACCAATGTATCAATCAAATTGATCCAACAATTGTTTAACTATAAGACTGCATTAGGCAGCCAACAAGGCACATCAAGTCGTTACCTTAATATACGACGAAACTCTTGCTCCTCATTGCCTCTTGCATTTGTTGTGATGCCTCGTTAAAATCCTGAAATTGAATATATAAGTATATCTCTCATCCAACACTTATCATACCCCAAGAATTGAATATCCCTCGTTACCTTAGTTTTTTTCATAAATAAATATTAGTACCTTTTTAAAAAAAATTAATGTTAGCCCTAGCAAAGGGATACTAAAAAAACTTAGAAGCAACGTGGAGCTATTGAAGCCCTAGCTTAGTTTCTATCAAAGAAGGAACTCATAAATAATAAAAATGTTAGAAACATAGTGGAATTCAATTCATATTCATGTTTGACGAATTGGGTAATGTTTTAGTTTCAATCACTCCATCACTATCTTCATGAGTGATGAATTGAATTTCACCCGTACGATTTCAGGATCCAGCCTTGGATTTCCTTTTCCGTTGAATTGAAGGACAGGGTTTTTTTTCTATCTATACAAACAATTTCAATAAATCAATTGCATGTAAGGAGATGACCCTAAATAAGTAAATAGAGATCGGAGAATAGTAGAGAGGCAGTTCTTGAATGTCTTGAATGTCTGATCCTTCAATATAGGATGACCAAGCCATTTATTCTTCAAATAAGGACCAGGTAGTTCTTCATCAAACTGGAGGAATTTTAATTCATTCTTTGTCCTAAAATGGAAACTGATAATAAGTTAGTTGTTGGATTATAAACTTGATCCATATCAATGGAAACCCAAAATCCAAATCCAATCAATTGGACTCCAAGCCCACAAATCCAAAATGCAGTAAATTTATTTAGGTATTTTAAGTATGTAGATTTTTGTGTGTGATAACCAAATTGGAGGCTATTAACTACAACCAATTTGGAGGCCATTAAATTAACTAAATAAGTTGGCTATTAATTGTAGGTGGTGGTAAGTAATTGTGTTAGTTAAGATTTATGGTTATTAATTGTGGGAGTTGGGAGTTGGGATTTGTATAATTTACCTATAAATAAGTGAGTTCTTTAGTTGTTTTTCATCAACAAAAATAAGAACTTCTTTAGAGAGAAAAGAAGTAAAAGAGTGAGTTATAGTTTTGTATTTTGAGTGAGAGTATTCTTGTAAGATTTTTGAGTTTAATAAAAGTTGTTTATTTGAATGTTTTAATTCCAACAGAGTGGTATCAGAGCTAGGTTGAGAGCTCGAGTCCTCCTCCCGAAAAGAATTTTTTTTCCGAGTGCGGAAAAATCTAGTTGATACTGCCCAGGATTTGCAGTAGCTAAAAACCCCAGAAAGTGTCGCAGTAGACTGCCAAAAACATTGCAATACATCCAGTGTGTTGTAAAAGATTCTAGAAAGCGCCGCAACAGCCCCTGTACGTCTAAAAAAGCTATTTGAGTAAGATGGCGAATAGCGTGGCATCGTTTCAAGTTCCAACACTCAACAACAACAACTATGATAATTGGAGTATTAAGATGAAGGCTCTTCTCGGTGCCCATGATGTTTGGGATATCGTAGAGAAAGGTTTCAAGGAGCCTAAAAATAAAGCCTCTATCACACCAGATCAAACTACAACTTTGAAGGATTCCCGAAAGAGAGACAAGAAAGCTCTCTTCCTCATCTATCAAGCATTAGATGATGACGGTTTTGAAAAGATTTCAAGTGTAACTTCCTCCAAGCAAGCATGGCAGAAGCTACAAACCTCTTACAAAGGAGTCGAAAAGGTGAAGAAGGTCCGTCTCCAAACACTAAGGGGTGAGTTTGAATCCTTGCACATAAAACCATCCGAGTCTATCTCCGAATACTTTTCTAGAGTAGCAGCCATTTCTAATCAATTGAAAAGAAACGGTGAGAAGTTAGAAGATGTAAGAATAATAGAGAAGATATTCTGCTCGTTGGATCCCAAATTTGAGCACATCGTAGTGACGATTGAAAAAACAAAAGACTTGGAAGAGATGACTATCAAGGAACTCCAAGGATCACTACAAGCCTATGAAGAAAAGCACAAGAAGAAATAAGGTATCTCTGACCAACTCCTCAAGCTATAACTCAAGGATACGAGTGAAGGTCAAAGCAATGGTAGAAACAACCATGAGAGGGGCAAAGGTAGAGGACGAGGCCACGGACGAGGTGGCAGCCGTGGTCGTGGATGAAGTTAGAATTACAACAACAATTCCAGCGATAACTACGAGAAAGGAGAAAGTTCCACACTAGGTCGCAGAAGAGGTAATTCGAATGTGAGGTATGAAAAATCTCAAGTCCGGTGCTATAATTGTCAAAAGTTTGGGCATTACGCTTCAGAATGTAGAACTCCAAACAATCAAGTCGAGGAGAAGGCAAACTTTGTGGAGGAGAAGATCAAGGAGAAAGAGACCCTATTACTAGCATATAACAACAACAATGATCATCAAGATAACATATGGTATCTCGACACCGGTGCAAGCAACCATATGTGTGAAAGAAGGAACATGTTCGTGGAGCTCAATGAAGTAGTAAGCGGCGATGTTTCATTTGGAGATGACAGAAAGATATCAGTGAAGGGAAGAGGTAACGTCCTTTTCAGAGCAAAAGATGATAGCCACCAAATGATTTCAAATGTCTACTATATACCTGGTATGAAATGCAACATTCTTAGTTTGGGCCAACTCTTAGAAAATGGCTATGATGTCCATATGAAAGATTGTAGTCTTTTTATAAGAGATGGCAATGGGAATCTAATCGCCAAGGTTCGGATGTCGAAGAATAGAATTTTCCCTTTGAATATCAAAAATGATATTGCAAAGTGTCTAAAGACTTGTTACAAAGACGCATTATGGCTATGGCATCTTCGATTTGGTCATCTCAACTTCAGAGGATTGAAGCTACTATCGAAGAAAGGAATGGTCAGAGGCTTACCATGTATCAACAATCCTGATCAATTGTGCGAAGGATGTTTACAAGGGAAGCAATTTAGGAGAAGCTTTCCAAAGGAGTCAGATTCTAGAGCCAAGAAGCTGCTCGAGCTCATCCATACAGATGTGTGCGGTCCTTTTAAGCCAAGTTCTTTCAGTAATAAAAATTACTTCCTCCTCTTCATTGATGATTTTTCAAGAAAAACATGGGTGTACTTCTTACAACAAAAATCAAAAGTCTTCGAAGTATTCAAGAAGTTTAAAGTAGCCATCGAAAAGGAGAGTGGTCATAAAATCAAAGCCATGAGATCAGATCGAGGAGGAGAATTCACGTCCAAGGCATTCAAAAAGTTCTGTGAAGCACATGGAATCCGTCGCCCCCTAACAATCCCTAGATCCCCCAACAAAATGGTGTGGCGGAAAGGAAGAACAGAACACTCCTCGACATGGCACGAAGTATGCTCAAAAGAAAGAAACTACCCAAGGAGTTTTGGGTAGAAGTAGTGGCATGTGCAGTCTACCTATTAAATCATTCTCCTACAAGAAGTGTGTGGGGAAAGACTCCACAAGAAGCATGGAGCGGAAGAAAGCTCGGAATTTTCCACCTTTGAGTCTTTGGGAGCGTAGCTCATGTTCATGTACCAGATGAGAATCGAACCAAGCTTGATGACAAAAGCAAGAGTTTCATTTTCGTCGGTTATGACTCAAGCTCAAAAGGCTACAAGCTATACAATCCAATTGACAAGAAGGTTGTGATAAGCCGAGATGTGATATTTGATGAAGAAGGAGAATGGAATTTTAATTCTCAGACAGATGACTTTAACTTTTTCCAGTTTGATGAAGATGATCAGACAACAGCTGAGCAACAAAGAGAACTTCAACAAGGCCGCACCACTACACCAACTTCTCCAACTTATAGAGACATGTCATTCTCATCATCCTCTCCATCTTCAAGTAGGAGTGATGATGAAAGAACTGAGCATCGTAAAAGAAGCCTTCGAGAACTCTATGAGGTGACCTAATAATTAGACAATTTAACATTATTTTATCTATTTGTTGATTGTGAACCGGTGATATTTCAAGAAGCTGCACAAGAGAAACAAGATGCAATGGACGAATAAATCAAGGTCATTGAGAAGAATGACACATGGGAACTCACTTCACTTCCGAAAGGACACAAGGCAATAGGTGTGAAATGGGTGTACAAAACAAAGCAAAATGCTAAGGGAGAGATCGAAAGACATAAGGCGAGGCTTCTTGCAAAAGGCTACTGTCAAAAGGCTGGAATCAACTATAATGAGGTATTCGCTCCAGTTGCTCGATTGGAATCTGTTAGACTAATCATATCTTTGGCGGCTCAAAACAAATGGAGGATTCATCAAATGGATGTAAAATCGGCGTTCCTAAATGGAGTTCTTGAAGAGGAAGTCTACATTCAACAACCACCAGGCTACGAAGCAAAAGGCCATGAAGGCAAGGTGTTAAAGTTGAAGAAGGCTCTTTATGGGCTAAAACAAGCACCAAGGGCATGGAATAGTAAAATCGACAAGTACTTCTGAGAAAATGGCTTCAACAAATGTCCCTATAAGCACGCTTTGTACATCAAGATCAAAGATGGAGATATTTTAATTGTGTGCCTCTACGTGGATGATTTGATCTTCACTATAAGCAATCAAAGAATGTTCGATAAATTCAAAAAAGTGATGTCTAAGGAGTTCGAGATGACAGACATGGGGCTCATGGCGTATTACCTCGGTATAGAAGTAAAGCAACAAACGGATGGAATTTTAATTTTACAAGAAAGCTATGCGAAGGAGATCTTGCAAAAGTTCAAGATGGATAACTGCAAGCCGATAAGCACACCAGTGGAGTACGGGATTAAGATGTCCAAACATGAAGAAGGGGAAAGTGTAGAGCCAACATTTTTCAAAAGTTTGGTTGGAAGTCTGCGCTATCTTACATGCACGAGGCCAGATATCCTTCATGCAGTCAGATTAGTAAGCCGCTAGATGGAGTCACCAACAACCACCCATTTCAAAGCCGCTAAGAGAATTCTTCGCTATTTGAAATGTACAATCGACTTTGGCTTGTTTTATTCGGTATCTAATGATTACAAGCTTGTTGGATATAGCGATAGCGATTGGGGTGGAGACGTAGATAACCGAAGAAGCACTAGTGGATTCGTGTTTTTTTATGGGAGACACTGCTTTCACATGGATGTCAAAGAAACAACCGATTGTAACTTTATCTACATGTGAAGCAGAATATGTTGCAGCAACCTCGTGCGTCTGTCATGCAATTTGTCTTAGAAATTTATTGAAGGAGATTGGGTTAATGCAAGAGGAGTCGACTGAGATCCGTGTTGACAACAAGTCAGCCATTGCCTTAGCAAAGAATCCTGTATTCCATGATCGAAGCAAACACATCGACATCCGCTACCATTACATAAGAGAGTGTGTTGCAAGAAAGGAAGTACAAGTTGAATACGTGAAGACACAAGATCAAATTGCGGATATATTCACTAAGCCGCTCACAAGCGAAAACTACATCAGATTGAGAAGCTCACTCGGAATGACAAGATCAAGTTTAAGGGGGGTGTTGGATTATAAACTTGATCCATATCAATGGAAACCCAAAATCCAAATCCAATCAATTGGACTCCAAGCCCACAAATCCAAAATGTAGTAAATTTATTTAGGTATTTTAAGTATGTAGATTTTTGTGTGTGATAACCAAATTGGAGGCTATTAACTACAACCAATTTGGAGGCCATTAAATTAACTAAATAAGTTGGCTATTAATTGTAGGTGGTGGTAAGTAATTGTGTTAGTTAAGAGTTGTGGTTATTAATTGTGGGAGTTGGGAGTTGTATAATTCACCTATAAATAGGTGAGTTCTTTAGTTGTTTTTCATCAACAAAAATAAGAACTTCTTTAGAGAGAAAAGAAGTAAAAGAGTGAATTGTAGTTTTTTATTTTGAGTGAGAGTATTCTTGTAATATTTTTGAGTTTAATAAAAGTTGTTTATTTGAGTGTTTTAATTCCAACAGTAGTTACAAGAAAAAATAGTAACATGGACTATGGTTAGACTCATCGGAGGAGTCGAGGGCGGAAACTGTTGGAATTAAAAAAACTAAACTTAATTCAAAAAATAAAAAATAAAATATGAGATGAAAATATATGGCAGTAATGGACAAAAGGTGATGGGCAATTAGTTGACATAAAAACAATAAGAAGTAATGGTTTTTGTAATGGATGAGCAGACAATGTACTTGGCACATTTGAAAGAGGAACCGACAAATACATGTGATGGACAGGATAGAAAGTGGAGGAAAATTATGATTAGAATTTTGTGGCTCAAATCATGTAAAAATGTTGGCCAATATCACTATAAAAGGAGCCTATATTTTAGTTATAATGGGTGAGAGAATTTTGTGAGTTTTGAGTAAAAATAGTTTGTAACCTTTATAAAAGAGTTTAATAATAGTAGACGTGTGTTTTGAGATTTAATCAGTTTTTGTTCAGAACCACGGAAATCAAAGCCAAAAGGAAAGGATTGTCTCATTTATGAATGACAGGAGTAGTTGGTTTGACAGGTCAGAAATTTATGAAGGAAATTACTCATCCTAGCTACTGCTTCTATAGCAAGAAAGAAAGAAAGCTTAATTGACCTGTATATACAATTAAACCAAACCTTATTGAGTGTGGATCCAAAGATGGGGAACCAACTTTTTATGACACATCCACTTGGTTGTTGTGCTTTTAAATTCATTCATCTTTATATACAAGTTCTCTTCCTCGATATCTCATTTTTCCACCCCACGTTTTTCTCTCATTTTTTTTTATGTTTTATTTACTTCGCATATATTTTTATATTGTTATTTATGGTATAATGGTATACTTAAGTTATAATTATATTACAATGATTTAGTTATGTTATAGTTATAGGTACAATAGTATAATTATGTTATAGTTATAGTACAATGGTATAGTTAGTTATTGTTTAATGGTATAAATGCAGACCCGACCTTGATAATTTAAGGGCCCTACATAAATTAATATTAAAAGTAGTAACATGGGGTCCTCAATAAAAAAATAATGAAATTAAACATATTTTAAAAAAAAAACTAGGAATTAAACCCTTACCCTCTTACAACTCTAATATTCATCTTACCAACTCTAATAACATTAGTTCGTGTTTACTTTTATCTTTTAAATAATAACAACTAAATCTTTAAGCAAAAAACTATTTTTGGGCCCTTTCCGACTATGGGCCCTAGGCGGTGGCACCCGTTGCCTACCTCCCAGGGCCAGGACTGTACAAGCCCGCACCTAACATTTTCGAGACCCTAGGCAAAATTATACATGAAACATATATGTTGGGCCTTTTAATAAAAAAAATAGTCCAATTATAATTTTTTTGTAATAAATTGGGGGGATAATTGTTTACATAATTCCGACATGGACATGATTAAGACGTTTTTTCTTAGGAGCAAACTTTCAACTTTTGGGTTTCAACTAGTCATTTTACTGCTATGATCAATACTCTTGGAATCTAATTATAAAATAAAATACATAATAATTGAATAACAACAATGAAAGTTAGTTATCTCTAATTGTTTCGAGGAAAAGGAAACTAAAAACCTAAATGAGTAAAACCACTTAAATTTATAATTTATACTATTATATCATGGTTTATCAAAAATCAATTATAATTATTTTATTGAAAAATAATAAAAATAATTTATTTTTAATCTTTTAAAAACATAAAAATTGAAAAAATTGAAAAAATTAGGCCCTTCCAAATATGAGTCCTGAGCGGTGGCACCCATTACACCACCCCGGGGCCGGCATGTTAGGCCTAATAATAGATTACGAGAAAAGATAATAGCAGCAGAATAAAAAAGACATAAAGATTTTTACGTGGAAACCCCAAATGAATTAGGGAAAAACTACGGGACAAACTCCGAATAATTCTCCACTATAAATAATAGTAGGTACACCAAGAGATTATAAAATAGTGGCACTCAAGTGTTTCCCAAAACCTCACTATTTTCTCTCTTGCCCTACTCTTAGGAACCCCTTTCCTAAGTTTATATGCACAGATTATATTCTTATATCTGTGTTTTATCAATTTCTGTGTAAGAAAATGAGGCAGAATGCCTCTCTACTTATAGGAATTGAAAGACACGTGAAACAGTGTCTTTCAATTCCTTAAATTGCGTCAATCACCACCGAAATTCGGTTTGTATTTTTCTTCTTTTCCTTTTTTTTAAAAAATTATTTAGTGGGTCCCACATGTGAAGGGACACCACTCAACAAATCTCCCCCTCCCGACTATATTGTGGGACTCTCCATCCCGGTTGCTTTGACACACTGATCAAAATTTTCTTTTGGAACGACCTTTGTCAGCATATCGGCAACATTGTTGTTTGTATGAATCTTCTGCAACTTGAACTCTTTTCCTTCAATGGCAAGTCTGAGCCAATGATATCTTACATCAATATGTTTCGTCCGTGCATGATACATAGTATTTTTGCTCAAGTCTAGTACACTTTGACTATCACAATAAACTATGTAGTCTTCTTGTTGCACACCCAACTCTTCAAAGAATAGCTTTAACCAAAGCATTTCCTTTCCTGCTTCTATTGCTGCAACGTACTCTGCTTCAGTTGTTGATAATGAAACACACTTTTGTAACCGTGACTGCCATGAAATAGTTCCCCCTGAGAATGTAAATAAGTAACCTGATGTAGATTTTCTTTCATCAAGGTCACCAGCCATATCTACATCTGTGTAACTAACAAGTGTTGGCTTTCCACCTCCAAATGTTAAACATAACTTTGAAGTTCCTCTCAGGTATCTAAAGATCCATTTAACTGCTTCCCAATGTGTCTTCTGGGGATTTGATAGAAATCGACTCATAACTCCAACTGCATGAGCGATGTCTAGTCTCGTACACACCATTGCATACATCAAACTTCCGACCGCTGAAGAATATGGAACATTTAACATATCTTCTCTATTTTTCTCTGTTGAAGGTTAGGATTTCTTACTCAACTTGAAATGAGTGGCAAGTGGAGTGCTAACTGGTTTACCATTCTTCATATTGAACCTTTCTAGTATCCGCTCAATATATTTTTCTTGCGATAACCACAGCCTGCTGGACCTCCGATCTCGGATAATCTCCATTCCAAGAATTCGCCTTGCCGGTCCTAAATCCTTCATGTCAAACGCCTTAGACAAATCACACTTCAACTTACTAATCATTTTGGCATCTGGCCCAACGACTAGCATATCATCAACATATAGGAGAAGAATGATAAATTTTCCATCAGGGAATTTCTGGACATATACACATGGATCAGCTTCTGTCCTCTTGTATCCTTGATTCACCATAAAGGAATCAAACTTTTTATACCATTGTCGCGGGGCTTGTTTTAGCCCATACAAACTTTTCTTCAGGCGACACACCATGTCCTCCTTTCCTTTGACCTTGAAACCTTCTGGTTGTTCCATATAAATTTCTTCTTCTAAATCCCCATGCAAGAACGCGGTCTCTACATCAAGCTGTTCTAACTCAAGGTTCAAGCTGGCTACAAGACCTAGCACAACTCGAATGGAACTCATTTTCACAACTGGTGAAAAAATCTCGTCAAAGTCGATACCTTTCTTTTGAGTAAAGCCTTTGACAACCAATCGAGCTTTGAATCTCACTAGGTTTCCATCATCTTTCTTCAGCTTGTACACCCATTTATTCTTGAGTGTTCTCTTCCCTTTTGGAAGTTTCACTAGCTCGTACGTGTCATTCTTCTTTAGAGAATTCATCTCCTCCTGCATGGCCTTCATCCAACAATCTTTATCTTTACAAGATTGTACATCTTGGAAGCTTTCAGGCTCCCCCTCATCAGTGATTAAAATATAATCAGAACTGGAGTATTTTGTAGATGGTTGGCGTTCTCTGACTGACCTCCTTAATTGAGGTTCTTCTTTTGGTAGAATGGGGTTCTCTGGCTCCCACTGCTCAATACCTTCTTCATTCGTATCTTCATCTATAATCGCATCTTGATCCCTCACAACTGGCTCTTCTTCTCCATCTTGTTCTGATTGGTGCATTCTTTTTTCTGTGGCATCATCTGATAGAATGCTCTTTGGTGTTATATCAATAACACCGTCACTTGTAGATCTTTCACCATTGATATCATTCTCGTGAAATACAACATCTCGGCTCCGTACAATTTTCTTTTTCACTGGATCCCATAATCTGTAACCGAACTCTTCATCTCCATAACCGACAAAAGTGCAAGGAACTGATTTATCATCAAGCTTTAGCCTTTGCTCTTTAGTAACATGCATAAATGCCTTGCAGCCAAATACCCTCAAGTGAGAGTATGAGATATTTCTACCTGTCCAGACCCTCTCTAGAATATCAAAATCCAAAGGTGCTGAAGGTAGTCGGTTGATAAGATAGACAACAGTATTGACAGCTTCTCCCCAAAATGACTTAGGTAAGGTAGCCATTTTGAGCATGGATCTAACTCTTAAAACAATGGTGCGATTCATTCGTTCAGCAACGCCATTGTGTTGAGGTGTACCAGGAACTGTCTTTTCAAGCCTGATACCATGTTGACTACAGTAATCCTTGAACTCCTTGGAGATATACTCACCACCATTATCTGTGCGTACACACTTCAATGGCACTCCAGTCTCCCTTTCCACCATTGCATGGAATTGCTGAAAGTGCTTGAATACTTCATCCTTTGTGAGCAGCAAATAAATCCATGTCTTCCTTGAAAAATCATCAATTAAGGTAAGAAAGTATCTTCTTCCTCTAATGGATTCTGTATCCATGGGACCACAAACGTCAGAGTGTACCAACTCTAACTTATTATTTCTCCTTCTAGAGCTTTTCTGAAATGAAACTCGATGTTGCTTCCCAAATAAACAGTGATCACACGGGTTAATTTTTCCTTTGGCTAATGGGATGAGGGACTTCTTAGCCAGTATATTCAACCATTTCTCACTAACATGCGCCAGTCGCCTATGCCACAAATTTGGTGAAGCATCATCTCCAACTGTATTCAGTTGACTCGCACATATTGTTGCATGCGTTTTGTATAGCGAGCAACACAATCTTCCTTTCGCCACCACCAACGATCCTTTGGTGAGTTTCCAATTTCCATTGCCTGTATGATTATGATAACCTTCCTTGTCTAATACACTAACAGACAATAGGTTCAATCGAAGATCTGGAATGTGTCACACATTTTTAAGTGTTAATGTGCATCCGACACTTGTCTTCACGCAGATATCACCGATTCCCACCATTTGTGAGACACTATTATTTCCCATTTTAATAGTACCATAATTGCCTGCTTTATATGTTGAGAAGTATTCTCTTTTTGGAACACAGTGGTATGAGGCACCAGAATCTACAATCCACTAGGTATTTGCATCTTCAACATGACAACAATCTGCATCATGAGATACTAAAGCCACCTCTCCATCTTCTTTTGTGACTGTAGCAGATGTATTTTTGTCATTATCATGACTTCGGTTTGCATTCTCGTGTTTAAAGAAACAACAGTTCCTTTTGAGATGGCCCTGCTTTCCACAGTGGTAGCATGACCTCTTCTCCCGGGACTTGGATCTATCTTTCGATTTTCCATTCCCACGACCTCTACTCTTGCTTCGGCCCCTGTTTTCTGTGACAAGGGCTTGTGAACTGGTACTGGCAACGTCTCTTCTATGAAGTTCTTCATTAAGTAGGCTATTCTTTACCATAGACATTGCTACCACACCATTTGGAGCTGAGTTACTTAGTGATACAACAAGAGTATCCCAGCTATCTGGTAGAGTTCCCATCAAAAGATATGCTTGCATCTTATCATCCAAGGACATACCGGTGACTGCTAACTCACTTATGAATCCTTCAAAGTCGTTCAAGTGTTGCGTGATTGATCGTCCCTCTGTCAGTTTCAAGTTCATGACTTTGCGAATCATGAACACTTTTCCTTGAGCATTTTTAGCCTCGTACATATCCTCTAGCTTCTTCTAGAGAACTTTGGGATCTGTTTCGTTCCTCACGTGGTTGTACAGGCTAGCATCTATCCATTGGCGTACTGTACCCAATGTCTGCTTCTTCAACTTTATCCACTGCTGATCTTTCATATCCTTCGGCTTTGCGTCGTCACCCTCAATTGGATCATACAAATCTTTGCAATTGAGGTAGTCCTCCATTCTGGATTTCCACATTGAATAATTTGTATCCGTTAATTTGATCATTACACCGTCATTCGCCATGTCACTATTCACGTAAATAGTATCACGGGACAAACTCCGAATAATTCTCCACTATAAATAATAGTAGGTACACCAAGAGATTATAAAATAGTGGCACTCAAGTGTTTCCCAAAACCTCACTATTTTCTCTCTTGCCCTACTCTTAGGAACCCCTTTCCTAAGTTTATATGCACATATTATATTCTTATATCTGTGTTTTATCAATTTCTGTTTAAGAAATGAGGCTGAATGCCTCTCCACTTATAGGAATTGAAAAACGCGTGAAATAGTATCTTTTAATTCCTTAAATTGCGCTAATCACCACCGAAATTCGGTTTGTATTTTTCTTCTCTTTTTTTTAAAAAAAATTATTTAGTGGGTCCCACATATGAAGGGACACCACTCAACACGGCACTGGCATGTATAAATGTTATATTTGTGGTACAATGATATGGTAATGTTATAGTTAAGTATTTTTAGCTTTTTAGTTATATTTGTAAGCCTATACAAGCTGCATCATACCCACTTTTTTTTTTTGTTTTGTTTCGTTTGGTTGCTGAATTCGTTTGTTATAAGCTTTTTATATGTTATAAGTGTTTCATGTAATAGCAAAAGAATCTACATGGTAATTTCGTGGTATTAGCTTCTATCCAAATATATAGCAAAGAAAAAAAGAAAATTAAAGATAGTTTATGTGTACCTAAAAAAACATGTTATAAAGTATAGACAGCATAATTCAATTAACACAATTAAAATACAAATCTGTAAGGGGACCCGTTGAAGAATACAACATACTAAAAATTACACTTTATGTAAAATTAATAGGATATGTTATTGAACCTGTACTGATCAAAGAGTGGAAATTATTATTTAGACATAAATATTATATGAGTACAATAAAACTCTTTATAAATGTTTCATAAAAGAAACTCTTAAGTTTTAATTTAAGGAGAGTTATTAGGGTAAGGTTCACAGCAAACACAATAAATATCGGGTTATTTAAGCGAGTAACACATATATGTTGAACACACTATTTCTAGTGCATCTCTTTCTACCAGTTCTGCAATTATATATTCAATAAAACATCAATCAAATTAATATTAATGCTTGATAATATACATAAATGGTATTTGTTTTACCTCGAATGTTCAATCGAGTTGCTTCGGTTGGCATTATAGGAGATAACACCATAGCCAAAATAACGAGAGTAATCAAAACCGACTTAGTAGAAATAGCCATTGTTATATTTTGCAGATTGAATTGACACTAAAAAAAATTAGACATTCAAAGATAAAAAAGTTAGGGAGAATTTGATTATATTGCCTTTTATTTCAATTATAAAACTAAGACTGGACACAACTAACTATATTTATGGTTTCGAATTTATTACTTTAGAATATTTTTAAAAATATTTTAAAAAGTAATTAAATATATAATTTATTAAAATGAGGGGACAATTCACATTATACGTTCGTCTTTGATTTTATTTCACAACGTACAGCTGTCGGGCTCTTCTTCTTCTCCTTTGTCACTGTATACTCCATATTCATTTTTTTCTTCTTCATGACTCACTTTTTGCCCCAACCCCAATTTCAATTTTAGATAATGCTCTTAAACTCCTCTCCTTCCTCCCCTCGTCTCACTTTTACCAACTCCAAATCTCCGTACTTTTCAATTTCAGACACAAACCCATTTTTCTTGTTCATCCTCTTTCTTCCCATTTCTCTGCAAGAACAATGTTCTTAGTTAATACCCACTTCACAAAAGACTTGATTTCAGGTCTTGTGCCTCTCATGGATTTGATTATCCAGCTTTCGGTCTGTTGTTGATGCTGCTAGAGGTTTGACATGCATCTGTGAACTTTTTAGGTTTTTCGATTAAAAAATGAAGAGGAATCGAGATCTGTTCCTTGCTATTCTACTTGAAAATTACTTTCTTAATTTGGACATGTGAAGAATCCAATTATAATAATTTGTAAATATCTCCAGGTATATAAAATTCATCTTATTTGTTAAATTATGAACTTCTATTGAATTGGTGAAGATGGGAAGATCAATTTGCACGTACTTTTTTTTGGTTGAAAGTGTGTTTGTGTGATTTCATGTTGAGAATTAGTATTGATTTTCTGTCAGGCAGCTGTACTCTTGTGCAACCATTATTGACTCACTTCAACAGCTGAATGGTTTGATTGGAATTTTTCATTTCACCAGTATTAACGTCCAAGAGAACGAGAGGAAGGGAAGAAGTGGAAGAAGTCAAAGAATAAATTGGTTGTTTTAGATTTATGAAGCCTTTCACCCATTGCTCAGATACCTACACCAGGTAAAACGACTCCTCTGTTTCTCGTTGCTGAAGTAAATAATGGACGTTAATACTGGTCTCACTCGAAATAGCTTATTATAGAAAGATAAAGAGTTATTTGTGGCTTGTACCAAATTTTTCATGGTCTCACTCGACTGTATGCAACTTTCGAATTGAAATTTATTGCAGCTAATCAATATATAGGCTCAATGCATTTATTAAATTTTCAATTGAAGATCTTGTGAGGCTTTAATTAAGAAAATTTAAGTCTGATTGGCATATCCTGTGATATAGGTGCAGCATAGTGATGGTAGGAAACTAAGTGATGATGTTGTATATTTTCATTTGAGGCAGAAAAAAACAAGCACTATGTTGCAGGAGAGGAGACTATTCGACCCTTAATCCCAAAACAAAAATACACACTTTGTCCATATGTACTTCAATTAAGCTTTTTTTAAATTATTTTAAGAATTGCATTTATTCATCTCATGACTCATGAGGTTCTTGTGTCATTTTTTCAGCCAATTAGCAAACGCTGCAGGAATTGACGGTTTTCGAAGTAAAAACAGCTAAAAGTTGCATATGGCCCTAGCAGTCTCTGCGATTTTCATCACGCCTTTAACACCCTACTTAGAGATGCCCATGTTCCTGAAATTGGCGATTTTGGTTGCAGTTCTTGTCAATGAATCTGGAAGCGGTTAACCAAGAATTGATTTCAATGTTAATAGCTTATTGGCTGCAAAAGTAAGTACAGTTACATTAGTTGTTAGATTAGTATTTGACCTCTTTGCAACTAGGCTAGTGTATCATATCATGTTTTATGAATTTGGTAAAAAATTGTCTTAATCTGCATATTCAGTTGAAGACATGTGTTGCTGAAACCCCAATTCAACCGAAGTGAATATCTGCAATGCTCCCAATATTCATTTGCTTTTAATGAAAAAAGTATCTTCATTAAGGTACTTGATTATGAGTAGTTCCTTCTATTTGATTGTTAAGTACTATTCCTGACTTTAATTATGAGTAGTTCAATTTTAAATTAATTAATTTAGTTTTACCCCACTATTGTAACAGTTATGATTGCTTAGTAAAGCCACTAATCAAGAGGTTGTGGTGTAAACCATCTAAAAGACAAATAGTAATAAAAAAATAAAATACATCTAAGAGATGCAAAATGTTGTAGTGGTGTAAACCTTCTAAGAGAGAAATAATAATAATAATAATAATAATAATAATAATAATAATAATAATCATAATAAAACAATATACACCTAAAAGATAAGAATTGAAAAATAAAAAAAGGAATAATTAATGCCGTAAACCATATAAATAAGAAATGATAAAATAAACAGAATATATCAAGATTGAAATCGTTAAATTTCTCACAAAATTGAGAGAATTGTTGAAAATTTTTGGAGGGAAATTTAGGCGCCCTTTTCAACCAATATATATGACCTTACGCTCTGTGAAAGAGTTTGTGAGCTTTTTTTGTTGCCTTGAAAGTTGATTCTGTCATCTCTTCTTCTCAGAGAAGGTAACTACTCCCTCTCCCTTTCTGTTTTTTGCTTAGTTTTTAAATGATTCCATCAATTTGTTTTGTTTTTCATCTTTAACTATTCATCAAATTTGACTAATTTGTTTACGTTATGCTTTTGGAAAACAAATATCATTCTATTTCTACACTGTGGTGAGCAACGTTTCAAATCTAAAATTTCCCTTGGTTTAATTAGATCCATTTCTGAAATTGTTAAATCAGTAACAAAGTAGTTAATTCTTTTCAATTTGATTTGAAATTTGGCTCCACACAATGTCCACAATACAAATGCTTTGCATCTCTTTATTCTGTAGTCAGAATTATGCATCAGAATCATGCAGTCTAAATTTTATTGAATAGAGAACGGCGGGTGTGAACAAGGACCAGAGAAGTAGGAGACCACATCCATATTCCAAATGTCGCCCTCGCCCAGCTCGTTTAAATGATTACTCCTTTGATGACGAGGCACTTCCCCCATCACCGACACAGGATTTGCCAAACTTAGTCCCACATCTAGGTATCACTTTAATAGTTTGAGTTATTTAACTTCTGTATTATCATGTATGATCTAAACATAAACATTGTTTACCAGAGGCAAATTGTGCACATGGTGCTAATAGCAATGATGATGTAATTGGAAATGCAAGTATGGGTAGACAACCTTGTGGATTTGGAAATCCAAGTATGCTTAGACAACCTTGTGGATCTTTGCCAACTGGTATTTTCAATACCATATTTATGTATTTTAATAATTGTATATTTTTAGTACTTATATATGCTTTGTATATATATATATATATATGATTGGGATGGGGTCCGAATTAAGGCTTCAATTAAAAACGTATATTAAAATCATCAGATTCAAATAAGATAATTGAAGTTACAGCGTATTTCTGATTCTAATTTTTCTTTAATAATTCTAAGTCGAATTATTTGATTAGTATATTCTTTTATATTTTTTCTATGCCAATTATATAAGTCTAAACATACGTTATAAGTTATAAGTTCATTATTACAAAATTCTAGGCTATTCTGATAAAAATTAAGATTATAACTTATTCTTATCAATTCTTCTGTTATAGATTCTATTTTCTGTCTAGCTCTAAGAATTCTATTCATCTTAAATTCTAAAAGATGTATCTTTACTTTCTAATAGAACTAAAGAAGTTAATTCTAAGTTCAATTCTTGTATTTCTCTTTCTAAAATTAGTATTCTTTCAGTATATCTAGCTAATTCTTCTGTATATCGATTTATTGTCTGTCTCATCCAGTTTAATAATATAGAATAAAATCTATAAACTCTTTCTTCTCTCAGTTCTTCAGTATGTATTCTTATTCTATCAGTATAAAATCTTAGTAAAATTCTAGATCTCTGCAGTTCTAATTCTTTTCTTTCTAGTTTATCTTTTATTTCTAAAATTCTATTCATAATAAACAAAAGATTTTCTCGTCACTTATCTGGATAGATTACTCAAGGTGCAACCCAGAAAGGAGAGGATACTTATTTGAATATATGAATAAAGTATTTAAATTATACCTTTTCAGCTTATGATTCTCTATGTTGATTGATTTCTGCAAGTTATAGAACTTTGAAAGTTTTGTGGTGTGGTGTATATTAGGCAGAAAATCAGTCTCATTTATAGCTGATAAAGGAGAAGTATACCGGCTACTTATTAGCTACCGGATCTTTCTATGACGTCATTGCTTACGTCTCGATAAGTATTATTGCAAGTATGACTCATTATTTTTGTCTGTTCTTTTATCTGAATTATTATGACTATGTCGTCATTGCTTATGTCATAGTCAATTAATATAATTTTGTCTTTATCTTTAAATTATTTTGCAAGTATATCTGAATTACTTTATCAGTATAAAGGAGTATTATTAATTTATTGCATTTTGGCATTAAACCTTTCAGAAGTTTAAATGTTGCAAGAATTTCTTTAAAGAATTTTTTGTTGAAAACACCTAACCTGGATTTCTCTATCCAGATAACCTACTAAGAGATTTTTTAATAAGGAATTTAAAATTCAACTCAAAAACTCTTGTTAAAATTTAGCTTTGACATTTAAAATTCAATTGCTCCTTTCACTTCCAGATTTCTTTAAAATTAAAAGACTTTTGTATTTATTTAGCTCATCTAACTGGTACTTTTAAGCGGGACTTACAGCTTTTGCCCTAATTTTCCCAAGGCCTTTTGCTATTTTATTTTTAAAAAAATTTTAAGTCTAAAGAAATCTTTCCATAAATTAAAATTTAAGATCGAGCCAACAAGAACTTATAACATATTATTATTCAACAGTATAGTCGAGTTATACAAAAAGTATTACAAAATTATAACAAAACTAATCATCGACAAATATTTGCCAATGAATTATAACGGAATTCTAAAGTATCAGAGTTATAGTATATATTAAGTATTGAGGATTGTAATCAGGATTGAAGTTATATCTTCGTTCTGAAAGTAATCCTGCTCTAATATTCTAAAAACAACATATTTATAGTATATAATGGTGGGGACATATTCCCACTTCATTATTGAGTATTCTAATCTTAATCCTTACAACTGTCTCTCTTGTTTAATCAGTCTTTACAGCTGTCCTTCTTATCTGCTCTGGAACCCTCTAGAGAGGAATATTCTTCTTTGCACTAGAGGCTGAGCTCTCTTCTCTTTGGGCCGCCTTTTGGGCTTCTTCTTCTGTTGAGGTTCCAACTGTTTCGTTCCTCTGCCCAAATTCTAAATCCATATTCTGAGTAGTATTAAAGTTTATATTGGGCCTCTGTAATTTTAATTGTAACTGACTAGGTAGCTCAAATATTTTATTGAACCAGTCAGCCCAACCTTCTGATGGCTGAGTATCTATAGTCTCTAAGCCTTCTATTACATTATTTTGTGTTTTTTCTATTTTTTCCGTAGTATTTTTTATGTCTAATGCTACTTCTTTGGTATTTTCAGCACTTTCGTATATCATTTCTAATCTTTCTAATATTAGGTCTTCTTTAGTCTTTTCCTGACTACTTATAACCCCTGCATATGAGGTTTGGTTCTTACTATGTTCTAGTCTTGTTTCTAAGTCTAGTATTTTCTTTTTCAAGAGGTTCTCTTGTTCCTCTTTATTAATTATCTGTCCTTCTAACTCATGTATCTTTTTCTTCATACTTATCATTTCTTGAGGTATGTCTTTGGGTATCTCCACTTGCATGGACAGTATGTCTGAAGTATCCATGGTTTGTCCCGTTATCTCAGGACTAGTATAGAAGGTGGTCAAGTATTTCTTTGCTTCTGTATAAGCTTCTTGTATAGATAAGTATTTTTTGTATTTAGGGTCTTTATGTTTGGTATTTTGTATCACCTGTTCCCATGTCTTATAAATCCCTGGTTGAGGACCATTGTATATGACGTAGGCAATATTATTATTATTTCTCTGAGTGAAGTATATGCTAAATCCATTTATGGCAGCAATTGCATGTTTATCATCTTTTCTCTTTACTGCTACCCATAGATTGTCTAACAGAATTCTTTCAGTATCATTGAGTATAGTTCCCTTGGGGTAATTAAATGCCCAAGAGGTCTCTCCGAAGTCTGAGAAATTTAGTTTGTCTGAAAAAACCAAAGCCTTTGGTTTAGGCTGGTTTCTGTTTATCATTTGTATATCTTCTAGTAGCTGTCTATTGTCTGAGGTGTTTATTAATTCATCTATGGAAGGTCTTGTAGAGGTATTTCCTTGGTATTTTGTTAATTTTCCTCTACCTCTGTCTGAAGCTCTCATTGTCTTATGCCTGTCTTCTTCTGTTATGTGTTTCCTGCCAAATTATCAAATTGTAAGAGTCTAGATAGTATATCAGCAATT
Source organism: Euphorbia pulcherrima (assembly GCA_947683365.1). NCBI lineage: Eukaryota > Viridiplantae > Streptophyta > Magnoliopsida > Malpighiales > Euphorbiaceae > Euphorbia > Euphorbia pulcherrima. The sequence continues at coordinate 74,978,543 of CANTUS010000004.1, forward strand.
TTATTATGATCACCCTGTATATATTCTAATAAAGGTTTATATCCTTTTTGTAATAAAAGTGATGTTAATTTATGCCATCTTTTATAAGAAGATCTTTTCTTTTCTCTTTTTAAATTATTATAGTATTTAACAATAGCAATACAGTCTGTTCTAACTGTGAATTCGGTCTTACCAATTATAAAGAATTCAAATGATTCTAATGCATAGTATATTGCTAGTAATTCTGAGTCTATGGTACTAATTTCTCCCTTTTCCTTAAAGGATCCATTAGTGTATCTGCAAATTCTTTCTTCAGTCTTATTAGAGGTCTTATGGGGTTTACTTATTAGAACAGCTCCCCATCCAGATGCTGACCCATCTGTTTCTATTATTAAATAATCTGTGTCTAAAGGAATCTCTAATTTTGGTAAACTTCTTACTTTTTCTTTCAGATTTCTAATTATTTCATAGTCTTTATAATTTAATTTCTCAAAAATTTCTTTACCAGTCTTCAGGTATAATGGCTTTAAGTATTTAGATAAGTCTTTTATAAAAGGTCTAGCATAGTTCAACAATCCTAAAAATTGCTGAAGTTGCTTCTTTTCTTTTATATTTTCTGGAAAGTCTAGTATTTTAGTAGTTATATGAGGTTGTAATTCTATCTGTCCTTCTCCAATTACAACTCCTAGGAAGTTTAATTTTGTCTTTCCCAATTCTATCTTTTTCTTAGATATTATCAGTCCATTCTCTTCAAATTTCTTAAAGACATGTTTAAGATGTCTATTATGATCTTTAGCGGTTTTACTAAAGACTAGTATATCATCTATGTATACTGCAGTGAAATCTGTAAGTTTCTCAAATATTTTATCCATTCTTTTTTGAAAAACTGCAGGTGCATTCTTAAGACCTAATGGCATTACGGTCCATTCCCAATGTCCTATGGGATTTGGACATATAAATGCAGTCCATTCTATTGAGTCTTTATGCATTCTAATTTGATAATATCCTGATTTTAGATCAAATTTACTCATGAATTTTGATCCTTGTATTTTATTTATAAGCATTTCTTTGTTAGGTATATCATATCCATTATTTTCAGTATTATCATTAAGCTGTTTATAATTTATAACCATTCTAGGTTTTCCTCGTTTCTTTTCTGCATTATTATTAACGAAGAAACTAGGGGATCTATGTCTTGATTCTGATCGTCTAATAAATTTATTTTTTATAAGTTCTTCTAAGGCTTCTTTATACCATTCTAATTCTTGATTATTAGCTGGTATTGCTTTTGCTCTTATAGTTATATCAGGGTTTATAATTTCTAACTTATATTCTGTAGGGTTTTTATCCCAGTATTTTTGAGGATTTTCTCCTATTATTTCCAGTTTTTCAAGTCTGGATTGGTATTGTAGAATCTCATTGTCTAAAATTATATTATTCAATTGGTTTGAATGTATATAGTCTGATTCTATTTCATAGAAGTCTGGTTGTTTTTCTAGATAGTCTTTATCAGTATATGTCTCTGTAGGTAGTATACATTTGTCTTCTACCCTTTCACCCTTATCGAAAAAAGTTTTAGGAACAATTGGTATTGAAAAATTATTGAAACTAAAACTTATATAGTCTTTTGTTATAACTGCCATTCTATTATTATGTATAAGATAGTCTAAGCCTAAAATAGCTAAATATCCCAATTGGTATAAGTTTCGTATTGGAATATTCTTTATAGTAGTTATTAATTTATCTTTGTTTATATCTATCATTTTTATTGAGATTTCTGGTATATATTGTGAACATGTAGTTATACTATCATCCATTTGTCTACCAATAGTAGGTCTTTCTAAGTTATGTTTATATTTTGAAGGAATTAGTTTATCATCTATTTTAGATGTGGAACATCCAGAGTCTATTAATGCTAATCCTTGTATTTTGAAGTCTTGTATTATACATGTTATTTTAATAGTATAGCTTGTATATGGTGCTTCATAAGGTTGTCTATTAATTCTATGGTAGTGAAATCTTTTTTCGTATAATTCTAATAAGATTTCATCGTTTATGTCTAGTTCTAATAGTTCCAGTATATTTTGCTGACTATTCTCTTGTATATATTGTTCTAGTCTTTCTTCTTCTAATAGACTGATTCTGTCTTCTAAGTTAGCAATTCTATCTTCCATTAGTCTAAACCTTTCTCTCCAAGTTCTTTGTTCTATATTATCTCTAAAAGTATAAGAATTTCTAGCTTCTGTTATTAATGCTGGCCATTCTGAATTGTTATGTTCTTCCCAACAAAATTTACAAATTTCAGTATAACAATTATTACATTGAGCTCTTAATTCTATAATTGGGTATAAATGACATTTATAACATTCCTTATCATCATTTCCCTTTCTATAACTCCAAGTATGTTCTATATATATATGGTGGCAACTATGTTCTAGTCTTGTTTCTAAGTCTAGTATTTTCTTTTTCAAGAGGTTCTCTTGTTCCTCTTTATTAATTATCTGTCCTTCTAACTCATGTATCTTTTTCTTCATACTTATCATTTCTTGAGGTATGTCTTTGGGTATCTCCACTTGCATGGACAGTATGTCTGAAGTATCCATGGTTTGTCCCGTTATCTTAGGACTAGTATAGAAGGTGGTCAAGTATTTCTTTGCTTCTGTATAAGCTTCTTGTATAGATAAGTATTTTTTGTATTTAAGGTCTTTATGTTTGGTATTTTGTATCACCTGTTCCCATGTCTTATAAATCCCTGGTTGAGGACCATTGTATATGATGTAGGCAATATTATTATTATTTCTCTGAGTGAAGTATAAGCTAAATCCATTTATGGCAGCAATTGCATGTTTATCATCTTTTCTCTTTACTGCTACCCATAGATTGTCTAACAGAATTCTTTCAGTATCATTGAGTATAGTTCCCTTGGGGTAATTAAATGCCCAAGAGGTCTCTCCGAAGTCTGAGAAATTTAGTTTGTCTGAAAAAACCAAAGCCTTTGGTTTAGGCTGGTATCTGTTTATCATTTGTATATCTTCTGGTAGCTGTCTATTGTCTGTGGTGTTTATTAATTCATCTATGGAAGGTCTTGTAGAGGTATTTCCTTGGTATTTTGTTAATTTTCCTCTACCTCTGTCTGAAGCTCTCATTGTCTTATGCCTGTCTTCTTCTGTTATGTGTTTCATGCCAAATTATCAAATTGTAAGAGTCTAGATAGTATATCAGCAATTTTATTATGATTACCCTGTATATGTTCTAATAAAGGTTTATATCCTTTTTGTAATAAAAGTGATGTTAATTTATGCCATCTTTTATAAGAAGATCTTTTCTTTTCTCTTTTTAAATTATTATAGTATTTAACAATAGCAATACAGTCTGTTCTAACTGTGAATTCGGTCTTACCAATTATAAAGAATTCAAATGATTCTAATGCATAGTATATTGCTAGTAATTCTGAGTCTATGGTACTAATTTCTCCCTTTTCCTTAAAGGATCCACTAGTGTATCTGTAAATTCTTTCTTCAGTCTTATTAGAGGTCTTATGGGGTTTACTTATTAGAACAGCTCCCCATCCAGATGCTGACCCATCTGTTTCTATTATTAAATAATCTGTGTCTAAAGGAATCTCTAATTTTTGTAAACTTCTTACTTTTTCTTTCAGATTTCTAATTATTTTATAGTCTTTATAATTTAATTTCTCAAAAATTACTTTACCAGTCTTCAGGTATAATGGCTTTAAGTATTTAGACAAGTCTTTTATAAAAGGTCTAGCATAGTTCAACAATCCTAAAAATTACTGAAGTTGCTTCTTTTCTTTTATATTTTCTGGAAATCTAGTATTTTAGTAGTTATATGAGGTTGTAATTCTATCTGTCCTTCTCCAATTACAACTCCTAGGAAGTTTAATTTTGTCTTTCCCAATTCTATCTTTTTCTTAGATATTATCAGTCCATTCTCTTCAAATTTCTTAAAGACTTGTTTAAGATGTCTATTATGATCTTTAGCGGTTTTACTAAAGACTAGTATATCATCTATGTATACTGCAGTGAAATCTGTAAGTTTCTCAAATATTTTATCCATTCTTTTTTGAAAAACTGCAGGTGCATTCTTAAGACCTAATGGCATTACGGTCCATTCCCAATGTCCTATGGGATTTGGACATATAAATGCAGTCCATTCTATTGAGTCTTTATGCATTCTAATTTGATAATATCCTGATTTTAGATCAAATTTACTCATGAATTTTGATCCTTGTATTTTATTTATAAGCATTTCTTTGTTAGGTATATCATATCCATTATTTTCAGTATTATCATTAAGCTGTTTATAATTTATAACCATTCTAGGTTTTCCTCGTTTCTTTTCTGCATTATTATTAACGAAGAAACTAGGGGATCTATGTCTTGATTCTGATCGTCTAATAAATTTATTTTTTATAAGTTCTTCTAAGGCTTCTTTATACCATTCTAATTCTTGATTATTAGCTGGTATTGCTTTTGCTCTTATAGTTATATCAGGGTTTATAATTTCTAACTTATATTCTGTAGGGTTTTTATCCCAGTATTTTTGAGGATTTTCTCCTATTATTTCCAGTTTTTCAAGTCTGGATTGGTATTGTAGAATCTCATTGTCTAAAATTATATTATTCAATTGGTTTGAATGTATATAGTCTGATTCTATTTCATAGAAGTCTGGTTGTTTTTCTAGATAGTCTTTATCAGTATATGTCTCTGTAGGTAGTATACATTTGTCTTCTACCCTTTCACTCTTATCGAAAAAAGTTTTAGGAACAATTGGTATTGAAAAATTATTGAAACTAAAACTTATATAGTCTTTTGTTATAACTGCCATTCTATTATTATGTATAAGATAGTCTAAGCCTAAAATAGCTAAATATCCCAATTGGTATAAGTTTCGTATTGGAATATTCTTTATAGTAATTATTAATTTATCTTTGTTTATATCTATCATTTCTATTGAGATTTCTGGTATATATTGTGAACATGTAGTTATACTACCATCCATTTGTCTACCAATAGTAGGTCTTTCTAAGTTATGTTTATATTTTGAAGGAATTAGTTTATCATCTATTTTAGATGTGGAACATCCAGAGTCTATTAATGCTAATCCTTGTATTTTGAATCTTGTATTATACATGTTATTTTAATAGTATAGCTTATATATGGTGCTTCATAAGGTTGTCTATTAATTCTATGGTAGTGAAATCTTTTTTTCGTATAATTCTAATAAGATTTCATCGTTTATGTCTAGTTCTAATAGTTCCAGTATATTTTGCTGACTATTCTCTTGTATATATTGTTCTAGTCTTTCTTCTTCTAATAGACTGATTCTGTCTTCTAAGTTAGCAATTCTATCTTCCATTAGTCTAAACCTTTCTCTCCAAGTTCTTTGTTCTATATTATCTCTAAAAGTATAAGAATTTCTAGCTTCTGTTATTAATGCTGGCCATTCTGAATTGTTATGTTCTTCCCAACAAAATTTACAAATTTCAGTATAACAATTATTACATTGAGCTCTTAATTCTATAATTGGGTATAAATGACATTTATAACATTCCTTATCATCATTTCCCTTTCTATAATTAATCAAGACTAGAACATAGTTGCCACCATATATATATATATAGTGTATCAACTACTAATTTTATTTTGACATTTAAGATTTAAGTAATAAAAGGGTAACCATGAACATACATCAACCAACTCCTACTCCTCATGATTAATTACATTCTTCTACCCACGCATCCGTTTTTGGTATAGTTTTATTATTATTGATTTTTTTTTCTTAACAATTTATGTACTAGTACATAGTAATTGTATATATTATCTTATTATAGATATTAGAAGGCAAAATATGAGAAACCTTTTTCAGAACGAGTCAGATCATGAGACGGGTCACTTGCAAGGTTTACATATGCCACCACATAATTCTACTAGTAATGATCAATATTCCAGTGATTCTCTTGAATTAAGTGTTGGTACAACTGTTAGAAACTCAAATAAAGTTAAAGGTTTGTTTTTTTTTATCTATTTTCCTTATTGCATGAAAACACTTGTTCTATATCAACTCATTTTTTAATTATTTATTGGAAAATCCCTACATGGTAGGGGCCGTACAAAGGAATAAAGCTAGACAAACTTACCAATGGAGGAAAAGATAAGCTTATTGTTTTCATAGAACCTGGAAAAAGCTTTAGACCACTGGGTACTCATCGCGCTATGCTGTCATCATGGTTAGGATACTGTGCTATAAGGTTTGGACCGCCCAAGGATTCTTGGATTCAAGTTGAAAGGAAACATCGAACCCAATTGTGGGCTATGGTTCAGGTAAATTTTAATTATATTATCTTTGGGTCATCGGAATCTTAGGTCATACAGAGATGGTGAAGATTTACTATGTTCAACTTTTTTTCTAAAAGGTTGTTGTGGTTTCTATAAGGTTGTTGTGGTTTTCCTAGTCTAGTCTCCTTTTGCTTTTGCTCTTGCTCCATTTTGTGTATGATCAACCAATATGGCATGGGTTTATTTGTCTACTTTCTTTTGATCCTGCTCCAGTTTGTCGGTGATCCATAGTAATACAATAATTGTTTTTTTGTTTGGCACTCTACTCTGAAATATGTGATCTAATTACATATTTTTCAGGATTATTTTGAAGTTAGCATGGATAGTCCTCCAAAGTGGAAGAATCTTGAAGAGAAAGGAGAAATTGTGCCAGATTCGCCTGAAGAGAAAAGAGCAAAATTTGAGCATTTCTGTTTCTTTCAATTGCATACAATATATCGCAAATGGAAAAACAGGTTACATAAAGCATATCATGATTATTCTAATGACGAGGAGCGATTGAAACACGTTCCTGCTGACCTAAATGTTGATGGTTGGAAGGAAATGATAAAAGTATTTGGAAGCGAGGAATTTTAGGTTCTTATTTATTGTATATGTTAATTAATTTATTACTTTTATTTTTGATTGAAATTGATATTAGTAAGTGGAATGTTATCAATATGTAGGTAGTGAGTGCTATTGATTCTCGTAATCGTCTAAACAAACTTGTGTTGCTTCAATTGGCCCCATCCCCTTTGCTGAAGAAGAGTATTAAATGGTAAATACACAACAGTAGTGCTACTACATATTAATTTTCCATGTTCGTGGCTGAATTTAAAAAATTGCAGATGGATGAAGAAATAGGCGATCGGCCAAAAGCTTCTGAAGTGTGGATGGCTACTCATGGAATTCTCGATGAGCATGGCCACAAACGATTCCGGTATTCAAAATTGAGAGAGATTTATGTGAGGCGCTTATCCATAACCAAAATTGTTTCATTAGAATATATGTTTTGCATGTGTGAACTATTGTGCTTGTGTGATATGAATTTCTGGTTTAATCATTAGTCATGTTTTACATAATGTAGGAAGATATGCAAAGGATTGAGACTCGATCAACAAATGTAGATGAACCAAATCCTTCACCAGATGAAGTGTTTTTAAAGGTATCTAGAGTTAAATCAGGATATGTCTGTGGCGAAGGACTGGGATAAAAATTAAGTAAGAGGGGAATGGTGTCCAACAACAACGATGAAGTGAAATCACTTAAAGATGAGGTGGCAAGATTGACATCTGAAACCAAGGCACATGAAGAGCGTGAACGACAATGAGCTGAGTCTGAACAGTTGAAAGATGAGCAATTGCAATCAGTTGTTAGAAATGTGGACTTTTTGCTTCGATAAAACAACTTAAGAGGAAGACAAAATCCTACAGTAAGTTATTTTCTAAATATATGTAATTTGATACATGTGAATACAAAATAATATCATTGACTGATTGCTTTTGGGTTTTTCGTTTTATAGGATGAAGATATGTTTTGAGTTGGATAAATCTTGAAAAGACTAAATTCATGGGTTCGATTTATTCTAAAGTTATTTCTATCACCAGTTATTGTTATAGATATTTTATTCTGATGTTTTTAACATTTCAAGGATTGCCTTTCGTTTGTAATGGATTTGGTATGATTGTTATTTGAAGTTAATGTTTATTCAATCTATCTTGTTATATACATATCTACATTTCCGTCTAACCTGAGACTTAAATATTAGTTTACAAATTTATTCTAAAAGTACCAACGATTTGTCAGAAAATTCAACTACATAAGCTATAAATTTACAGCAAGTACAATTTTAGTCATATTAATAATTTTGGCCTTAAGTTAAAGACTGAACAAATAATTGAGAGCATTAGATCTTTAATCGTGGATATTCAAGTGATTTCACATAGCAGAAAAAACCGCTAAGTGCATTCTGATATAGCAAGCAAAACCCATTTTTGCAAAATTGGATTATGTAATACATTATCGTCTAGAACAACCCAAATAAATAAAACATCAGAATAACCAAGGGACTTTTACAAAAAAAGAACTTATTCCATAAAACTTCGGGCCAAATGCCATAAACATGGCAACATAATCACAAGGGTAAACTTAAAAAACATACAATATGGTTTGACTGTTTTTCTAAAAGGTCATTGTGCAATATTTTTTTCCAAATGGGTGCTTGTAGTTAGTTTCAAAAGCTATCAAAAAAAGGATTTCCAAAATTTTGAAACCACATTTTGATGGGTAATCTTGTCCATTTTGATGTGAAATTTTGAATCTTAGTTAATAAAAATACAATATACCTTAGTGATAAATTTTGGATTTCTTTGAAAAGTACAAATATTTTTTTGATTAAAAATTGATGATAACTGTAACAAATCATAACAAAATAAAAAATTTCTGAACTTACTCAAATCTTAATATATAATTCTTAAATAATATAGTTAAAACATAGGTATGTTGAATTTATTAAAATAACTGGTGCAACATTAACAAATATCGAAACGACATTCACTTTGATATGTTTTTTCTAAATCTTTTTTAAATTGTCAAATATCCAATAGATTTCCAATAGAAGTCAGAGATTCAAAACACTAGACATATTTTAATAGATTGGAACTTTAAAATATACTTGTATAGATGTCTAATATCAACTTCAAAATATAAGTCTAGTAGATGTTTGATAGATTTCTGGTAGATGTCCAATTACATAATGCTAGAATTGCTAAATTTCCAAACAAATATATGCCAATATTGTATGATCTTCTGCTACTGATTTCTACTAAAGTTACGCCAATATACCCCAAATGAAGAACAATAAAAACTTCTAAATTTGAGCAACAAATAAAGCAAAATCCCACATCCGAAATCCAAAGCAACACTAGATCCAATAAAAGAAACAACAACACAAACTAACATATTGATTCCATGAAAAAACTGTCAAAACTAAAATATATCAGATATCTATTGGATATCTATCGGATATCTATTGGATGTCTACTACATGTGTATTGGTTTAAAAAGTTCTAAAATTCATAGTGGATATTATTTCAAAAATAAAAATAAAAATAAAACGAACAAAAAACTCTAAAGCGGCATGTCAAATATAATAAACGTTTTGAGAGATATGAAAAATAATAATAAAAAATAAATAAAAAAAGCAACATAACAATTGTGTAAATAGAATTAAAAAATGGAAAAGTTAAGAAATATATCCCTATCATGACATTCCTATAAATAGTTTGTAAATTATGCATAAATACCCATTAAACCAATATCAGAAAATTTTTGTAGCAATTGACTGAAAACTGAATCAAGGAAGTAAAACAAAGATGTGTTGAATTGAAACCACTCTTCCTTATTAGACATAATAATAATAATAATAATAATAATAATAATAATAATAATAATAATAATAATAGGCAGAAACGAAGTGGTTATACACTTAGGCTAATTGAAAATCGACGTCGTTTTCGCACTGACAAGCTAATTAATTAAAATCTCTTCGATCTATCTCACCGATTCTTCTTTAGTCTGCATCGTTTTCGCCCCTTTCTATTTCTTTCAGTTTCTCGATTTATTCAATTCACGGTTGAGTGGAGTCTCTTATTCGCCTCACCTTCTCCGGAGCTTCTCACTTGTTCGCGGCTTTGCCAATCGCTATATTTGTAAGTTTTCTTTTTTAAATCTGTGTTTCACACTAAGTTTTCTTTTTTAAATCAGTGTTTCACACTGTGGATTGAAGTTGTGAAGTAGGGATACATAATTTAGTATTTGAAATTTAATACTTAATCAGGTGAAATATAGTAAGAAAATTGAAATTGTGTTTGAAATTGTTAAATTAGGGTTGATGTTAGATTCACTTTTGGTTCCATTTTCTTTCTACCTTTCTAATTAAGGTTTGTCCCTCTCCAATTTGTGAACTTAGGGTAAATTATTGAAACTAAAGTTATGAAGTTATTGAAGCTGATAAGAAGATTTGGAATTCAATATGAAACAGAAAATAGTTTATTATTAGTAACATATTGAAATTGAATTTATGAAATTAGTTTAGTATTAGTGAAGTGTAATTGAAATTAAAACCATTTTAGTATTGTACGTAAAGAAATTGCTTGAATTTATTCACTATATATAAACATCAGTGTTGACATTTGTACATCTATTTATTTATTTTGAATAGACATGTCTATTGATAAGAGTTGGATGCTACACAATAGAACAGATCAACGCTTTGTTGAAGGAGTTGAAATCTTTTTAGAGTATGCATTTAGATACAAATCAGCGAACGACGTGATTCAATCCCCATGTGGAATTTTTAGAAATGTTGGCTTTAAAGACAAATCAACTGTTAGATATCACTTATTGAGACATGGAATTAAAGAATCATATAAAGTATGGTATCTCCTTGAGGAGACTTCAAATGAAGAACATTACATCAATGATGGTACAGATGATGATGATCTTGAACATATTTGATGATATGGTTGGACTTGTTAGTAACCTTTATGATGTCGATCCCAATATAAATGTTGATGATTTAGGTGAAGATAGCAATAATGGAGGGGAACCTAGAGGGGAGGCTGCTGAGTTTTATCATTTATTAAAGGAAGCAAAGGTAAAGTTGCATTCAGAATGTGAACTCTCAAAATTAGCTGCCATAGTGAAATTACTTCACGTAAAACAGATGGACAAATAGGTCATTTGATGATTTGCTTAGTATATTAAGGGTTATGATACCAAATGGTAAGCTAACTATACCCGAGTCCTATAGCAGTGTAAAGAAATATATTAGAGGTATGGGACTTCATTATGAAAAGTACGATGTTTGTGAGAATCTATGCACTTTATACTGGGGCCCATCTACACATACAACATCATGTCAAGTATGTGGTCTGCTTAGGTGAGAGTCAAGTGATATTTAAAATAGTAATAAAAAGATTCCACACAAAGTACTGTGATACTTTCCTTTAAAGTCAAGGTTGCAAAGGTTGTTTATGTCTACTGAGATGGCAGCACACATGTGGTGGCATAAGGAAAAAAGGGTTGATGATGGGATTATGATGCACCCCACAGACAGTCATTCATAGAAGTCCTTTGATGAGCAACATGCATCTTTTGCAACTGATGCTCGTAATGTTAGGATGGGATTGGCAACTGATGGTTTTCAACCATTTAGAAACATGAGCTCGCAATACGACATTTGGCCGATGATACTTGTACCTTATAACTTGCCTCCTTGGTTGTGCATGAAACAATCAAATTTGATAATGTCAATGATCATACCAGGCGAGCACAGTCCAGGTATGGGTATCGACATATTTTTACAACCTTTAATTACTGAACTGAAAGAGCTATGAGAAGTTGGTGTGGAGACATATGATGCACATAGCAGAAACAATTTTACATTGCGTGCATTTATCTTGTGGACAATCAATGACTTTCAAGCATATGCAAACTTATCAGGTTGGTCAACAAAAGGTTATAAGGCTTGTCATGTTTGCCATAAGAATAAAACTGCTAAATATCTTCCGGCTTCCAAAAAGTTGTGCTACATGGATCATAAAAGATTTTTTCCTCTTAGTAAGGATAGTAGACCCTTTAATGGTCAAAAGGAGATAAGAACAATGCCAATGCCTTTATTAGGTTACGATGCATTGAGGGAAACAGAAAGTTTCACTCAATTGCCATTAAATAGAGGCATGAAAAGGAAATATGATGCTTCAAATAGCTTTGAAAATTGGAGAAAGAAGAGTATCTTTTTTGAGTTACAATATTGGAAGACACTTCTAATTCGTCATAATTTAGATGTCATGCATATTGAGAAGGACGTGCGTGATATTATCTTTGGAACCGTGATGAACATTAAAGGGAAGACTAAAGATACTTTAAAAAGCAGGTATGATTTGGTTAGTATGGGTATTAGACATGAGCTTCACCATATTTTAATTGGAAATAAAGTATGTATTCTAGTAGCTCGTTATGTACTTTCTAAAGAATATAAGGAGGCTTTATGTACAATGTTGGCAGACTTAAAGACACCCAATGGTTATTTATCAAAAATATCAAGATGTGTTAATATGAAAGAACGTAAAATTTCTGGCATGACAAGTCATGATTGTCATGTTTTCCTACAGAAGCTCCTTCCTATTGCCATTAGAGGATTCCTACCTGAAGATGTTTCTAAGCCCCTTATTGAGTTGAGCGCATTCTATTGTGACATATGCAATAAGATTTTGGATATGGCTGAACTGGATCATCTTGAAAATCAAATTCCCTTGATTTTATGCAAGTTAGAGACAATATTTCAACCTTCATTTTTTGATATCATGGTACATTTGACCATTCATTTGGTATATGAGGCAAAGTTAGCTGGGCCAGTCCAATATAGGTGGATGTATTTTTTTGAGAGGGATTTGCATAAGAAGAAACTGTATGTTAGTAACAAAGCGAAGCCCGAGGGATCAATCGCCGAAGCATATATTGCAAATGAGTGTTTGACTTTCTGCTCAAGATATTTGGTACGCATTGAAACACTCTTCAACCAACCTCCAAAAAATGATGAAGGCATTATGATGCTGAATTGACAATATTTAGAAAAGTCGGTCGGCCTTTGGGTAGAGGTAAGCTTTCTGATGATTTGAAGCTAAAGGCACATCTTGACATCTTGAACAACTGTGATGAAGTTTGCCCATACATTGAGTAAGTAGTGACAATATTCTTTGATTTGATACATATTTTATGTTTTGAATGTCAAATTATTTTGTACCAATTATAATTTCTACAGGAAGTACAAGAGCTTATTGCCAGCCATGAGTTCTCAGTTACTTAGAAAACACTACAGCTCAGAATTTCCAAAATGGTTCTTTAAACATGTATGTAAATATGTATGCTCATTAATATAACTATCCTCAAGTTTAGTAATCTCAATTAGTCTAATTTATGTTAAATTTCTTGCAACTTATTCATAATTTGCAGGTGACTGAATTACGTGAAAGTGCTAAAGTTTCTAACAAACTTTTCCATTTAGCAAATGGTCCATATCCTTGCTTTAAGCATTATAGTTCTCACATAGTGAATGGATGTCGATTTCAAACTTCAAATCGTCAAGATAATAGAAAGACTCAAAATTCTGGTGTATTAGCAAGAGGTGACGATAATTCTTCTGATAAAGAGTATTATGGTACTTAAATTGATGTTTTAGAGATACAGTACAACAGAGGTAATTTGTTTACTTATTCAATTGTGAATGGTTTGATGTTCACCAAAAGGGGAGTGGATATGTAGTTGGCAATTTCTCCATCACAAGTGTTAATGCTCGTTCTCGCTTAAACATAGATGAGCCTTTCATTTTAGCTAGCCAAGCTGAACAAGTATTTTATATTCAAGATCCAAAGAAACCAAATTGGCTTATTATGATGAAAAGTCATCCCCGAGATGTATATAAATTACCAGTTTCACCACTAAATGATACCATTTAAGTTAATGAAGAAGATGAGGTTTTACAGGAGGAGGAAGTAGCTACTGAAGGTAATGAAATAATACCACTAGATGTTGATGAGAGCATTGACAATTAGGTTGTTCTTGATTTTGAAGATGTGCCGCTTGATATTGCTAAGGAGATTATGAGCACGGGCTTTTCGGTGACCCTCGGAATGATGATGACTATTTGCTCTAACCTTTTACAGTCTAGTTGTTCCATTATTTTAGAATCGAATCGCATTTGGCAAGTTCTTTGTTGACGATTTTAAGATCTTTGACCCCGATTAAAAATAATAATTGGATTACTTCTAAGATGTTAACCGCTTTCTTTCCCCTCACGTGTAGTAAATTGTTTCGCGATTTTTTCCTTGAAAATCCGGACATTTTCAGTGAGTCTCGTTTGCATCATTGGATTCTTCGCTCTCCGACCTTTTCCGGAATGTCAGGAATCGCCCCGGTCGGATGCCCCGTGTTGGTTGTTCGCATTTTGGCCCCTATAGCTGGACGCCTCTTTGCTTTTTTTCCCCCGGTGTCCCCGGTCCCGTGGCGGCAGCCGATGCCATAGCTAGAGCGCGAGGCTGCGTGGTCTGCGCGCCGGGCTTCGTGGACCACGCGATAAGACGCATGGCTCATGCTACCTTCTAGGCCGCGTCACTTGATGCGGTCTAGATCTGGCCGCGTCATGTGATGCGGCCTGGGCTGGGCCGCATCACGTGATGCGGCCTACCGCATCACCGATGTGACGCGGCCTACCGCATCGCCGATAAGGCCCATAAAGTCCCTGACGCGGCCTTTGAGCTGGGAATCTGCAGACTGATCTTTTTCGGGTTTTCTTGGCCACCAAGTTGGGTTTTGGGATTTTTTCATCAAATATTGACATTTGGGGGATTAATTCTAGAATTTTACACTTGGGAAGTCTATAAATACCCCTCAATAATCAGATTGAGGAACTTTTTTTGGCTGATTTACAAGAAAATCAAATTCTTATAATTCTAAGGCTTTAGGGAGAGAAAATTTAATAACATTGAAAAAATCTAAGCCAATATACTTGGTTTTTGATTTCTAAATCTTATTAGACTTAATCTCTTAGGTTAAATCATTAAAATCTATTAGAAATTTTAGGTAAAAAATTGGTTTAAATAGGATTTAGGGACTTTTTCCTCAAAAGTCACTAAATCCCTTGCTAAATCGTTGTTTCGTCGGGTTTTCATCTCAAATACATCACAAAGCTTGCCAAACATCTGGTTCGAGTCTCGAGAGTGGATTCACGACCTTTAGGTAACTTTCTGAGTTCTAATCTATTTCTTTCTGTTATTTATTTCTGCTGCCTTGTTTATGGTTTTTTTTCCGAGCGTTTGACACTTTTATTTGTCCTTTTTATGATTTTCTGTCAGAAATCTGGCTGACTGTTTTGGCAAACGTAAGGCCGACTGAACGTCACCCAGGCCGCCTCACTGAGTCGGCCTACCACTTCATTTAGTCGGCCTACGAGTCGATCAAGAGACAAACCGTTGTTTTGTCAGATTTTCGGGGTTCTTTTCCCCCCAAGCTGAATAACCAAAGTTATTTAAGCATTTTAAGTCCGAATTTACTGTAACAGTGTAGGAAACGACTTGAAATTTTAGTAATCTTGGGTTTTCAGGCACAAAAAGGTCAATTTCGGCTTGTTTAGACACTTTTTTTGGCAGGCCACTTCAGTGGGACGAAGACCGACTGAGCGTCATTTAGGCCACCTCGTTGAGGCGGCATACCATGTCGCTGAGTCGTACTACCACCTCACTGAGTCGGCCTACTAGCAAAAATGTCCAAATGGCCCCTGGTTGCCTTATTCTGTGGTTTTTGGCCCGTTTCTGTCATTTTTGACCCGGTTTTAATCAATTTAATGCGTTTTCAGCCCTGATTTTTACCTGAAAAATTTTCAAAAAATTATGAATAATCTAAAACTGTATTTATTTATTTTATTATGTTTTAAGATTTTATGTAAATTTTTATTTGATTTAATATGCATTAATGGCTTAAAAATAGTGTTTCTGCTAAATAAATCTAAATAAATTATTTTCCACCAACTAAAAATCCCAAAAATGTTTTGAATATGCTAAAATTGATTTTAGGATGTTTAGTTAATTTATTTCACCCTTTTTAGGTTGTTAGATTAATACCCAAAAATTACGTTTTTGTCCCAAAAAATCCAAATAATATGTTTTCTTCATGTTAGGTGGTTAGTTTCCGCATTTATTTATCCGTGATTTATTTGTGATTATTTCCGTACTTCTATTGCCCCGTTTGGAGCCGGTTCTGAGTCGGTAAGCTCGGTTAAAATTTGGTTTCGCCCCGTTTATTTATTTATTGCCTTATTTTCTCGCATTAGAAAAGTGTATAAGTATTCGTAAAGCCTTGTAATAATTTTGTTTCCTTGCTTTGCTTATTTATCGCTTTCCGTGTGATGTATGGCATATAAATCGAAAACATCAAACAATAATTGGATTAAATCGCATAAGAACTAAGGTCACGTTTATTAAAATATAATCGGCTTGATTTAAAAATTGAAAAGTAACCAACATCATCCGAACCTAGAATCTTTGGTTTAAGGTACGGTCCAACCACCCGATGGGAATATCGTACCCAAATTCTCGGTGGAGCTTAATCGGGTGGCGACTCTATCTTAAAATACGGGATTCTAAGTCTTGTATCCCTTAACCCATTAATCGGACTAAATTTCAACTTCAACGTCGCTTTCATTATCCATTTCCATCACGCTAAAATAAGGATCATCCCTTAGCACGCTTCACAACACTCGTTGTTTCTCCGCCCCACGCCGAAGAGCATTAAAGCTTACCTTAAGGGCAAGCGGATTGGGGGTCATCGGCTCACAGTGGCGAATCTGCTGGGGATCTTCCTTTCACTTAAAACTTGTCAAATCGCTCTCATTTTCAAACTTTGGTTAAAGGATTTTGATGATGTGTCTAAATCATTTTTGAATCAACGCTTTATTTCTTATGCCTTTTTATCCACCGCTTAGTTAGATTCTAAGTTTTAAGGTGCCATTTTATCACCCCCATGAAGCTCACTTGTGTACCTCATGCCTGTCAGGAATTGGTGATATTTGTGGGTGGAACACTCGTTTCAACCAACGTGTAATTCCCGCGGTCGCACTCATTTGAGGAGTGGTTGAGTTATATAGAATTAAGGTAAACGAGACCCTTCTACAGTGTCGTTCATGACACCAGCAGTTTGAGACTATGAACCATAATAAAACTAGCTATAGCAACTTCCCTTTAGGTTCACCAAAATAATATAGATTTAGGTCGCATACTCTCTTGCCATTTCCTAGTGCTAGAGTTAACCCCAGACTACAAATTGGCGTTACGCGGGAGCCATAAGGTTAGAAGAGGTTTATTTCCTTTTATGTGCTACTTGTGTTGTGCTCTTGCATATGCACTTCATGCATAGGCCGCCTGTGGCCGATATTTATTTTCAGTTTTCGCTTACCCCAATTCTTCTCTCAATTAAAGGGGGAATTTAACAAAATGCCTGAGATCGTTTGAGTCCCGACGACCTATACCTAGCTCGATAAGCATAATGAGGAATTTATACATCTCATGTATTTTAGGGTTAAGCTTCGCATCATAAGCTCTTCTACTCTCTACCTCTCTAAACCACCCATATGTATAACATTCATCACTTGAATATTTATGTTATCATCCATCTCATTCATGATTCGATTCGGGCTGATGATCTTCCGGTTTAATCAGTTAGGTCAAGACATCCTCGCCACCGAAGTCCTCTTTAGTTGTGAATCCACCGCCGTTTAGTTCGTTGCTAAGTGTTAGAATCGGTCACTCCTGCCATGTCTGACATTCCTCTATCTAGCGGATTTTCGGCCGAGGGCACTCCTCCACCTGTCTTTTCTCCATAGGTTTATCAAGGGCAATCTCAGTTGGGGTTTCAAATTGGCTAATACTATAGCTATGTTCGTGCAATCAAATATGTTTTGGGTCACTATTCAAGAGCAAGTTAGATCCACTCTCAGGGAGGAAAGAGAGTCTTAAAGGCCAGTAGAGCCTATTTTTCAAGCTTCAGGAGAGATAGTTCAGTCTCCACCAGTTCAAAATCAGTTTTTAGCACCGCTGCTCCCCCCTGTTCGTCCTATCTAGCAAAGCCAATTTTAATTTAGTCAGAGCTCTTCTCAGCCATCCTTATCACATGCTCCACCAATCTTTGGTTTTTACCCCCCTGTGAACTCGAGGCCTGTTCCCCAATCTCCTATTCTCCCCGCTTCCTTAGGGGGATTTACTCCTCAGATGACAGTCCCCTCGACTGGCTTTGTTGTTCCTCTGGTGCGACCAACTGTTTTCACCCCCTAGCTTTGTGGTCACTCCTCGAGAGGCCACTCACCCTTAGAATCCAGTCTCTCACCTTCAGGTTGAAACCCCGACTCCTTTGACTTTCTAGTTTGGGTCATCTCTATGTGACCAGGTCACATAGCCTCCGGGCGTGACGCCCGAAATGGCATCTTTCTTCAGGCAATTTTTTAATAGACGCGAGAATAGGGAAGAGGTAAGAGATGATCACTGGGTGCCTAAAAATTTCTCAATGCCCCAAATGGCGGCTTATTTAGGTGAAGGGCGCCCCCAAGTCCCATATAGTCATGTATGAGTGAATCATGTACGTCCAAAAGATTGAGGATAAGGTGCTGGCTACGTTATTCCCATGTACCCTCTCTGGCCCTACTCTTGAGTGGTACAATACTCTTCCGGAGTCCACAGTCCTAGATTGGAAACTCTTATCTAAAGCTTTAGTTTCCCACTATAGATTTAATTCCACAATGGAGACTACCATCCATAATCTTGAGGCAGTCAAGCAAAGGCCAGGTGAATCCTTCAAGTCGTATTTCAACAGATGGATGGCCACTCAGGTTCTCTTAAAGTAAAAGCTTAGCCTAAAAGAAATGGTCCCAAAGTTGCTTGATAGGGCTCTCCTGATGCTCTGAAAAGAAATGGAGACTGACTCTTTTGAGTCATATCAGAAAGTTTTTAAAAAAACTGAAAAAATCGAGCGCCGAGAGGAGAAAGACCGGGTTACCAAATCGATTGGGAATCGACCATGGTTTGAAAAGAATGAATCCAGTGAAATTGCGCCAGCTCCTACTAAGGGTAAGTCACCTGCGATGCAAACCATGGCCCAAAAAGAAGTATCAGCAGTTCAAGTTTTTCCCCCTTCTCAGCAACCATTTGTGTCCCCGTGGAAGTTACCCCTTGGTGTCATTTTTGCTAGGATATTTGAAGTGGGCCAGTTAAAGCCTCTTCTTGTTGTCCAGGCTCCTCAGCCTGATGAAAAGGGGAATTTGTGCAAGTTTCATGTGCAAAAGGGGCACCAAAATGATCAGTGTAAGGCTCTAGCTTCCACAATCGCTCATATGGTCAAAGAAGGAAAAATGACTGAGCCGGCCAGAAAGCCGAGCACTATGGAAAACCCTTTACCTAATTTTAGAGGCAAGGTCTCTATAATCAATTTGGGAATTAAGGAAGAGTATGTTCTGGAAGTGATATCCGAGGAATTCGTAATGGTTATCAGCTATGGTCTCCCTTTGGGCTTTGTATTGATATGATCTCACAGTCTAATCATGTGGTGAGCTCTATAGAAATTGAAGAAATGGGGCAAGAAGAGGGGACCAAAATCAAAGATGTGGAAATGGTCAAACCCGCTCTGTTTAGTGTTGATGATTATGTTCTGAAGGGAGAGTATTCTGATGAAGAGTTTCAGGCTTTCAATGTGGATGAGTATGAGCTTCGGGATTCGTCATTGGTATATGAGGAACTGCCGTATCTATTTGAAACTCTAGCCACAAAAAGCATATCAATTGATGGGATTCTGCATGTTACTAGCAGTGATCTGGTGTGCCAACCCAAGGACAACCGTCTCCACATTGAGAATGATCCAATCCTGAACCCCGTCAAGAATGTGGCTAGGCCATTAGCACCACCTCCTCAGGTTGAAGCGAGTCCTGATATTGGTCCTCTTATTACTCAGTTGAAGACGACCCAAGCCCGTTTCAGCATTTGGCAATTAGTTCTTGGTTCTGACGATTATCGCCGGGCTCTGATTAAGAGGCTTCTGGAGCTCGAAGCAAAGCCTACTACTTCTATTGTTGAGATGTGCAACATGATAGGGAAAGGAATACCTCTCCCAAGAGGGGATGATCCGATAATGTTCTCTAATCAGGACCTCCCGCCTGAGGGTAATCAAGCCTTGTTCGTCCATACCTAGGTCCTCGACAGGAATATCCCGTGCATTATAGTTGATGATGGTTCCTCTCTGAATCTGTGTCCTCTAAAATTTCTTCCTTATCTAGGTTTATTCGAGGAAATGCTCGAGAAATCCAACACTGTCATCCATGCCTATGATGATTCAAAGTGGGATATGATTGGGGTTTTTGAAGCCGAGGTAACTATCGAGGAAATTTTTGGTAAGGTTCAATTTACTGTCATCGATATTCCTGTCACCTATTCCTTGCTCTTAGGACGACCCTAGCTTTACTCTGTGGCAGCAATCTCATTGACTCTCCATCAAAAGATCAAAGCCATGGGGAAAGATGGAAAGATTAAGGTGATTGAAGCCGATAATGCCTCGGTCATGGCCATTATGAAAGCCGAGGATGAGTCCAGATTTTGAATGGCTGTTATCAGTAATGAGAAGCCTAAGGCCCCTTGCTATGATCGCTACTCGCCTATGGCGAGGAAGCTGATGAAGAAGCATGGCCATAAGCCGGGTCACTGTTTAGGGAAGCACCTCAGGGGAATTATCAATCCTCTTCCAATCAAGAAGTATCCCAAACAAGCCGGTTTTGGATATGCTCCAAAGAAGGTTTATATGCATGTTCATCTGTTCTACTGCAATATAGTGACTATTTGTGAGGTTCAAGGGAAGGGTGTTTACAAAGGAGAATCCGAGCCTGTTAAGCATGATGGTCAAGTCTGGCCAGGTTTTGAGATTTTCAAGGATGTGTATGACTTCGAGAAGAATTGCTTTATTGAAAAGGGGGAGAGCCTGATTGAGCTGATATCTGTTGTTGCATCCGATAAGAAAGACAAGGGAAAGCTATTTTCTGATTTAGATAATGAAAAGCTGGTGGACCCAGAAATTGAAGATGCAGTTACTGCTATGTCTAAGGCCATGTCTGTTCTACTTAAGAAAAAGTGGAAGAAGAAGGATGAAGCCAATCCTCTGGCCAAAACCGTGAAGAAGCTCGCCTGATCTCTTGCTACTAAAGAAGGTATGCTGTCTGTCGATCAAGTGAAAGCCCTGGATCATGATCTGGATGACCTGCTTATGGAACCTACCGAGGTTGTCAACTATGCTGATGCCGCTGCTCAAGACCCTTCGCTTGTGGAGGTGTAACTTTTAATATTTCCAGTATTTTTTGATGAGAACAATGTAGCCTATAAGGCCTTTAATTCAATGAAAGATTCTGATTTCGCTTATTTGCTCGATGTTTTGCCTGACGGGCCCATGCATTCATTTAATCATAAGCATAATGTGTTTAGTATTCATGACATTGCTTTAACTGAAATAAACTTGAGTGCAAATGATAACCCTAAAATGGTAACCCTTTCTAACGACTTAACACCTCAGATAAAAAGTGAGATAATTAAAGTGCTAAAAGATCATGTTAACACTTTCGCTTGGTCACATATGGACATGCTTGGTGTCAATCGCCATATTGCCAAACATCGCATTCCAACTGACCCTAGATTCCATCCTGTCAAGCAGAAATTCCAAAGAATGAGACTGAGTGAGCCGACAAGGTCAGAGCGGAAGTTACTAGAATGATTGAGGCTAAGCATGTTAAAGTCGTCGAATATCCGAACTGGTTATCCAATATCTTCCCGATTTCGAAGAAGGATGGAAGGGTAAGGGTTTGTGTAGATTACCGAGATCTGAACAAAGCTTCGCCAAAGGACAACTTTCCTCTACCTCACATCGATGTGCTAATCGATAGTGCCCCCAAGGCCGCAATGTACTCATTCATGGACAGGTTCTCGGGGTATCATCAGATTCTATTGAATATAATCTAAAAGGTTAAGACAGCTTTCATCACAGAATGGGGAATATTGTAACGCCCCCCTCTCTAGGGAGCGCCACGGTAACTATAAACACCCAATAAACAACTATACTCCACTATATAAAGTTCAATACTTATAGATTTAATATGTACAAATACAAATATAATGTTTCCAACTCTAAATTATTCTCCAAATATTTCTCAATGCCACTACTATCTAGTACATGTCATTATTCTACAAACCATAATATCACATTAAATTACAAATCCACCTCGAGTCTTCCCTTATATACTCTTCAAGCTGATCCACTTATACCACTTTGGTCCAAGCTATCTACAAGTTCTCCACCTATGTGTAGAAAAAAAAACTACACGCTAAGCAATTTGCTTAGTGGTGTCCATAAAAGAAATATAACAACTTTGAACATTTTTAAAATAGAAACAAAGTATATTTATAAGTCAAAAACAAATTAACCAACTTTATAGAACCAAATCACAAAACTTATATTAGAAACCTTTCAAAGTACAATCAAATTTGTATCAATTTTTTTTTCCAAACACTTTAACCACATATTGCCCAAAGTAAACAAGTCCTGAATAACGGTAAAATGGATACAGGAGCGGACAAGCCCGAAGCCGAAGCTTTAAAATCAATATATCGGTCAAGCCCGAAGCCGAAGCTTCAATATCCATATATATATATATATATATATATATATATATATATATATATATATATATATATATATATATATATATATATATATATATATATATCATAATATCGGCCAAAGCCCGAAGCCAAAGCTTCAATTGTTTGTACAGTACTGTACCCCCCTTTATTGGCGCCAATCTACCCTGACCCGTATTCTACTCGTTTAATAAGGGCAATAAACCAAAGTAACATCTTAAAAATTCCAGTATAAACTATCAATCATAATTCAACATAACTTCAGTAATTAAGAAATCCAAATCCCAAATTTTTAAGCATCAAACTTCAATTAAAACTCAATAAAATCCATATTCATACTTTCCAGCATTTTTCCAGGTTTCGTAACCTGACTTCCCCTGCATTTTTCACTATTAAAAAATATCCAATCGAAAAACTTTCTTCTAAGAATAATTAACCACATGTCTCAGCTTTTCAAAACCACCTGAATCACAGAAATCCAAATTGTATAACCAAAGTTAAGATCAAAATACTAAACAGTGTACAAATCTGAGATTTTCCGAAAATAGATTTCATGACTCAACTTCAAACGAAATTTTCACATTGAAAACGAACGAAATTTAATAAGGTTTCTTCTAAAAATATATTCCTTACTTTCTGTAGATATCAATAGAATCAAAAAGTGTTCAAATCGGATTTATATAACGAAAGAAAACATTAAAACAAAACAGGTATACAAATCTGGAAAATTTTAGGAAAAACCGAGAAATCGAAATTTGAGACACAAACCTTTTTCTAAGCTCTTTCTAGCTCTCTTCAACCTCTTTTGCCTTTGATTTGCTTGCACTAGCTTCCTCTACAATAGCCATATATAATTCTATCAAGATATTGTATAAATAAAGTTCCTAATACCATAAATATGCTTAATCTACCATGAATTCTACTAATTAAGCTTTAATTTCACCAAAAATCACTCACCTCAAACTCGGGTTACTATTCATCCGAATCTTAATATCTGAAATCCTCCTCTTCTACTCTTAATTCACTGAAATTGATGATGATAGAGGGCTTAAGGATCGATTTCTAACAAGAATTCGAAGTTAAATCGAAGAAATCGGAAGTTTTTAGGTTATGGAAAATTTTGGTTAAAGAGTAGGAAGAAGAAAGGAAATGAAGATGAAGAATGAGAAGAGAAGATGCTGGATATTATGTATGTATTTTTTTTTCTTTTTTTTCAATTTTCAATAATACCCTTGAACAAATAATTAAATGCCCAATTCATCCCTCTTACTTAATTAACTCTTATTTCCTCATGCCTTATATCCAATAACAATTATAACAATAAAAATAATTTTCATGATATTTTAATACCAAAGTAATTTATTATAAGTAAATTTTTAGAAATTTCGGTTCGTTACAAATATTCTGCTATCGGGTTATGCCATTTAGTCTAAAGAATGCCAGAGCAACCTATCAGCGCGCTGTCACCACTCTCTTGCATGACATGATCCACAAAGAAGTAGAGGTCTATATGGATGACATGTTGGTTAAGTCTGCTACCAGAGAAGAGCACCCCGCGGTTTTGGATAAGTTTATGGCTCACATTGAGAAGTATAACTTACGCATTAATCCAAAGAAGTGCATATTCGGGGTTACGTCGGGAAAGCTTTTAGGCCATGTGGTCAGTCAAAGGGGGATTAAAATGGATCCAGATAAGATAAAGGCGATTAGGGATATGCCCACTCTGAAGATAGAAAAAGAAGTTCGGTCCTTCCTTGGTTCCATCCAATATGTTAGTAGGTTCATTTCTCGCCTCACCACCATTTGTAAGCCGATCTTTAAGCTATTAAGGAAGCGTCAGCCGATTGTGTAGGATGAGCATTGTCAAATCGCTTTCGGCAAGATCAAGGCCTACCTCTTTCACCCACCCGTCCTTCGTCCGCCCACCCCAAGCAAGTCGTTGATCTTGTACTTAGCAATCGACGAGTCCACCATAGGGGCAATGTTAGTTCAAGAAGATGATGATAAAGGGGAGCATGTCGTGTACTACTTAAGTAAAAAGCTATTGGATTATGAAACTCGTTACTCGATTGTTGAAAAGACGTGTGCTGCCATGGTTTGGCTAACTAAGAAGTTGCACCACTACTTCCAGTCAAACAAATTTCAGGCTATTGCTATAGTTGGCCCAATGAAATATCTTTGCCAGTCGTGCACCTTATCTGATAAGTTATCAAGATGGTTGTTGTTGCTTTTCGAATTTGATATTGAGTATGTCACAATGAAAGTTATCAAAGGCAGAGCAGTTGCAGAATTTTTGGCAAACCAAGCTCTCGACTTCGATTATATCGAGAACTTGGACTTTCCCGATGAGCAATTAGCTATGATCAAAGTCGCCAACCCCATGTGGACCATGTATTTGGATGGTGCTATGAATAGATTCAAGGCAGGCCTGGGAGTTATCTTATTCACACCCGACAATGAAGTTATCCCTCTATCTAAGTGTTTGGAGTTTCCCACTACTAATAATAGGGCCGAATATGAAGCTTGTCTATTTGGTCTTGAAGCCCTTTTGCTTATAGGGGCAAGGCATGTTTCTGTGATTGGAGATTCAGCCTTGGTTATCCGTAAAGTAGTGGGAGATTGGGAAATAAAAGAAGAGTCTCTCTGTCCTTATGTCCAAGCCATTTGGGATTTTTTCGCTAAATTTGAGACGTGTCTCTATCAGCATATCCCCCGAGATGAAAATCATATGGCTAATTCGTTAGCTACACTGGCTCCGATGTGGGAAGGTCCCTAGTGCCAACCCATCTGCCCTTTGATCTTAGTTTTGACAAAGGTTCCCTACCATTCGCACAACATTGCCCACGTTCTCACCATCAGTGACGATCCCTATTGGTATTCAAACATTGTGCAATTTCTCTAGCATGGTCAGTATCCCAAAGGCACTATCGACTCTGATAGCACTACACTCCAAAAGTTGGCCTTTCAGTTCAGGATTGTGGATAATGATCTCTTCAAGCGCACTTCTGATGGGTTGTTACTCTGGTGTCTGACTGAATTAGAAGCTCGTCGGGTTGTGGGAGAGGTTCATACGGGTGATTGTGGACCTCACATGAATGACCTGGCCTTAGCCAAGAAAATTCAGCGGATGGGGTATTTTTGGTTAACTCTGATTGTTGATTGTGTTTCTGAGGTTAAGCGATGTCACCAATGTCAGATTTATAGAGATATTCAGCATCTTCCACCCACAGAACTACACAGTTTATCTACTCCTTGGCCATTCTCGATGTGGGGGATAGATATAATTGGCGAGATTCAGCCATTGTCGACTAATGGTCACCGCTTCATCATCGTGGCAGTGGAATATTTCTCTAAATGGGTGGAAGCCAAATCGTACACCAGTATTACCGCCAAGAAGATGGCTAAGTTCATTGAGAAGCACATTTTCACTCGGTATGGGCTACCTCATCATATTGTCTCAGATAATGGGGTTTAATTCTAAGGGGCAACCGCGGAGTTGATTGAGAAGTATGGTATAGAGCATCATAGATCTTTGCCCTACCATCCTCAGGCCAATGGTACGGTGGAGGCAGCCAACAAGTCCGTTAAGAAAATCCTTTCTAAGACCATAGCTGGTTACTGAGATTGGGCCAATAAGTTACAATTCGCTCTTTAGGGGTACCGAACAAGCATCAAGACTCCCATAAGTCAAACCCCCTTTTCCTTGGTTTGCGATATGGAAGCCATTTTACCAGTTGAAATTGAGATGAAGTCTTTGCGAGTGGCACTCGAATCTAAGCTCGAAGAGACTGAATGGACAAAAGCAAGGTTCGAGCAGCTAAATAATCTAGATGAACAGCGCCTGAAAGCCTTGGATAGCCTTCAAATGTATCAGTAACGTATGGCAAGAGCCTACAATAACCAGGTCAAGCACCATAGGTACCCGTTAAAAGCCAGTGACTTGGTCCTAAAGCAAGTAAAACCTTCCACCACCGATCCAAGGGGGAATTTTCGGCCAAATTGGGAAGGACCTTATGTGATTAAGAAGGTTCTCGGTAAGGGCGGAATGAAGATCATGGATATGGATGGTAATGAGTTTACGAACCCTATCAATTAGGATCAGTTAAAGCATTATCATATCTAAATCAAAAGAATTAAATCCAGAAAAGCGACACTAATGAAAAGCAATTAAAATCAAATCACCCGGCGAGTGGTCCTTTATTGCTCGGGCAAAAATTAGGGTCTATCCCTTTGATTGGTGTTCCATAAACCAGTCAGGCAAAAGTTAGGGTACAACATCGACCCACTGGGCTGGAAACCCGAAAAGGGTGGCTCGGGAAAAAGTTAGGGTAAAAGTGAGATATGAGAGTTTGTTGACTAGAAAACCTTCTCAGGCTAGTTAACGCCAGGGTTTGAGTTAGTAGAAATGGTTATCATCATTATATACTTAAGCTTACTTTAATTAATGGAAATGTCACTTTTACTAAACTCTTATGTTTGTGTGCAAATGAATATACTAGGCCCTAAATGCAAAATGTTGTAGATAAGTCGAGTTTGGGATGTCGTTTAACTCAAATTCTAGCGCTCCAAATAAAATGAAAATCATAAGAAATAGAAAGAGGCATAAATTCTGATAGGCTGAAAGCATGTAGGCCTATGCAAAAGCCTGAAGGTCCGTTGGATTGAAAACCCAAAAAGGGCGGTCCAGGGAAAAGTTAGGATATAAAACCAGTAAGTAAAAGTCTGATAGGCCTAGCACAATGTTCAGGCCTAGGCAAGAGTAAAGATAAACAAAAGCAAGGATAGTGCAACCATC
The DNA here is from genome assembly GCA_947683365.1 of Euphorbia pulcherrima. Taxonomy (NCBI): domain Eukaryota; kingdom Viridiplantae; phylum Streptophyta; class Magnoliopsida; order Malpighiales; family Euphorbiaceae; genus Euphorbia; species Euphorbia pulcherrima. The sequence goes on from CANTUS010000004.1 coordinate 75,005,929, forward strand.
AATCACCCAGAAGGCCCCGCGCCCTCGTCATCATCATCATCATCATAATCAGATTCAAAAGCTCGAACCAGCTTTTCCTTCGCTGATAAAGGATCGAGTCCCGCCTGCTTATCGCTCTACTCAAGCCTAGAGCGCAGGCGCTTCTTTCGACACCATAATCTTCCAACCTATCAAAGCCACCCTCGGTAGAATCCATCAGTAGTAGTGGCATCCAGCCAATCGTAATCTAAGGTCTTATAGCTTGCTTGGAGGGCCCATACCTCTCTGGCATGAGCAAGAAGATGGGCTGAGAACAGCCTAGCCTTAAAATCTCCTAAGTGTAGTGGGACCTTCTGTCGTCGCCCCCACTATCGACATAAGCGATAGGGTGAGTAATGCTCAAAGTGCAGTAGCCCTACAAGCTAAACCTTGCCTCTACCGTGTCTACCAGAACATCAGAAATCTCCCACCAACGGCAAACCTAGTGAATGTCTACGTTAGATAGACCCTCCATGATCACTGTCCAATTGTCGATTGTTAGGGCATTATGGCCATCAATGACATAAGCCTTGCCATGATAACTCCTAGGCCCATATTGTCTCGGATTGCCTCGAGGGTCTTAGAGCAAAGCTAGCTTCTCTAAGAGCCAAACCTGTAGATTTAGTTTCAGATTCAGATTCAATTTTAGATTCAGTTTCAGATTTAGTTTTAGATTCAGATTCAGTTTTAGATTCAGTTTTGGATTTAGATTCAGTTTTAGATTCAGTTTCCGTTTCAAATTTAGGTTTACATTCAGATTTAGATTCAGGTTCAGTTTCAGTTTTAGTCTCAAATTTAGATTCAGTATCATTTTTGGGTTTAGAGTCAGTTAAAGGGAATACCTGTAGTACAGAGAAGTGGTCTCCGATGTGATCGGGATCACCGGCAACTCTATCTAAGTGGAATAGGGTCTCACTAACCTTAGAAATAATGGAGATATGCCCACTGAGGCCTGCCCAATGATCGAAACTAGCTGGAATGGTGCGACGGTGCCAACCCCATAAATAAACTCAGCCATAAGCAATAGAGCCACCATAAAAGGATGAGAAATGTGCGACTTGGGAGTGGCTATACACTAGTCGAGTACTCGGATGAGATTAAATCCCGGTGATCCAGGAATCCGGGAAAGGAAAGTAGTAGGGGCATCCAGGTTCTACAACCCGGTTAGCTAATCCTCAACCCCCAAATACACCTCCGACATAGTAAAGCGCATCCCGTGAGTACAGATCATCCTGAGAATAGTGTCATACTCCTCTACCATCAGACAAAGCTTAAAGCCTGAGAAGTGGAATACATGGTCCATCGGGTCCCAATGGAGGAATGCTACATGGAGGAAGGCCACGCTCACCGGCCTGCTAGCAATGTATCAAAGCCTTGCTAATCCGAAAGCCTCTAGTCTCTCCCAGTCAGAGCTCGCTAAAGTGCGCAAGAACTGCCTCAGGCTAGCATTGTGTGTCTTCATCAGTGATCTCTATCTGCTAATCGCCTGTCAAATAAGGTTGCATTCATTAATTTGGATGATTGTAAGCGTTAATTAGTTCATTCCTAGTCAAGCATCTATAGCGCATAGCATTCATCTAGCAAACAAGCAACGCAATCAATCAAACAAACAAGTCAAGCATCACACAATCAAATCATCAATCAGAGAAATAAAGATGCATAAGAGTAAGGGCTCATCCGAGGCGACCCTCAGACCTCCTCTCTGAGGCATCAGGCCTTGAAGCTCCACCCATGTTAAATCTAGGAGGAAAAGCTGGGCCTATAGGCTACATCCCTAGAAAGCTTATCATCTCCAAGGTAGCCTGAAAGTGCACGGACTGGCTCATATCGATCATAGTGACCTCAGTCTTGTATCCTCCATTGCTATGGCTACCCCCACGAGCCTCAGCCTCCCTCTCTAATTGGTCTCCCCGCTCCTCTACCCTCTCAACATAGCTCCATAGCGTCTCCATCTCTTGGGTGTACTGCTCCCTCTACTCAGCTAGTTATCCCTCACAGTCTACTGCCTCCCGAGCTAGCCGACCCTCATAATCTGCCCTCTCTCGAGATAGCTGACCTTCGTGATCCATCCTCTCTTAATCCAACCAACTCTGATAATCTGCACACCCATGCTCAATTTGCATCCACTCCTCTCGCTCACTCCGATACTTGTATTGCTCCATCCTGACTAAGTGCTGTAAATATCAGTAATCAGCCCGATAATTCATACATTCATAACATTCATAAAACTAACAAATATCCTATATACTTTTCTCGTTGTAAATCTTAATAGGTTGCAAGATAGAATCTCACTCGGCCTGCGAAATCCTGTGCAATGACCAAGTCCCTCATACTAAAGCAACCCTAGGCCAAGCGCTCAGCTTCCGAGATGGGTTCCTGCACGATCAAAAGTAGAACCAACCAATCACCATGGTTAGGTGACACCAGACTATAAGAATTGACAAAGTAAAGCATGAGTTAGATTCTTACATGTGTGGTCTCCGGCGGAGCAAAGGTCAAAGGAGAAGTATACTCCTCAATGTGTCTATGCTCTCGAACTCCCGGATAGGTCATCAGGCGTAAAGAGGTATCCAACTGGTTTACCAATACTCCCTCGATGAATCTCAGTAGGAATGGTCTTTAAGTAGGAGGAGCTGGCCCAGCGGAAGCAATCTCTAGATCGGTCGTATTTTGGTGTGAAGTCCCTGTGTGCACTCTTGTATTAAACATAGGGGCTCCTCTCCTGTCTCTCTGGGTCCCCTAAAATCAAAAGAAAAATAGATTGATCAGTTAAGGCAAAATTAGAGTAATACAGTAATTCCAGTATATATGGAGGAAATTTGCCAGAAGTTTGAGAATGGCACCCCTCGGCGCCCCCGCCTAGGGGCAGGTGGCTCGACGCTCTAGTCCATATAAGCCATCTCATCGTTAGCCTCAGAAGGGATGTCGTCGGTATTATCATCCACCTTATCGAGTCTGGTGCTGCCATCTGTCTAAACACTATCGTCGCCAAACTCAAAGTTCCGAACCACCTCGGGCCCTCCTAGGGCAAGAAGGAATCAGGTGCCTCAGATAAGCATTATAATCTCTACAAACCGAGGCCACCCGGACCTGATCTCCTCCCCTAAACCGAGCTTAGTCGTCCAGTGCTATAATGTAAGGCCAAAAGATACCGACAGGTATGTCAGGGGGGACTCTCCTCTGAGCAGTGGTGCTGGTCCTCCATCGGTGAATATGCTCGCTAAAGTACCACTCCATGCTAAATGGGCACTCCAATACAAATCGACACCCATCTACTGTCCCCTAGACTTCCTTCACGTACTGATAATTAACCAACTTCTTCCAAGGGTTAGAAACAATATGCCAAATAAGAACAAAGAAGACCACATCAGTTATCAATGTAAGTATTCTTACTCTTTTGCAAATACGGTTTTGAACTAATGTTTAAACTAAATGCGCAGAAAGTAAGGTTACCCGGTGTCGGCGCAGCTGCCTTAAATACTCTCGGTGCCAGCACGGACCACCCGCTTGGTCAACATTCGACCAAGTAAACATCCACTGGGCAATGGCATAAGTCCCGGGTGGTGGATGATCCTCTAAGTCTGGGGGACAGATAATCCGGTACTCGAAAGCCCACATCTGTAAATACAATAAGTAAAAAGCTCAGAAAGCATCCAAAAGCAGAAGTGTATGTTATAGATTTCAGTCAAAGGGGATTCATTACCAAGACCCATAGTTGTCCGGCCTTGAACTCGGTAACCTTTCCTCAGGCCAAGCAATCAAGATCATAATAAATCTGGCCAAGAATGGCCCTCTACTAGTTCCACGTAGTAAAGCTGCCCAAATCCTTGAGGGGGCATAGTAACCCAAGTGAGGCCCTACTCGAGGAGTAAGGAATGAATAGGCATATCAGTATGGTCAGGAGGAACGATCGGAGGTACTGGTTGAAGTGCTCCCTACTAAGGTCGGTCACCGCGACCCAATGATCATGCAGATCCGCGTATCTTAGCTTGCCGTCAGCCGGCATTGGAACCCCCAAAAGTGCCGCAACCTGGGCGTGGACCTCTGGCTCATGGCAAAAGTGATCAGGATAGACGTTGAATACCATTGGGAAGCCCTCCCATTGCATCTCGGTCATGGCACAAATATTAGAAGGAGTGATCGTCATCTCGCCAACTGGAAGATGAAAGGTGTGCGTAACCTCGCTCCATCGCTCCACTAAACACCCTAGTATATTCGGGCTCATCGAACGGCGTGACACGGTCAGAGAATCTAGCATCCACTCGAGCCCTATGCCCCGAATGCCCATGACCAATGAGTTGTCGGATCGGCCCTTAATCGGGTTCTACCACTTGGCGCATCTCTGTAAGGATCCCATTGCCTTAAGACCATGTGGCTGCAAAAAATTAATGACAAGCATTAGAACTAGCAGTTAAAGTATGCAAAATCAGCAACAAATCAAATTTTCAACATCTAGCCTAGTTTAGATCTGAATTTCGACTGTAAAATCGGACTCAACGCAAAAAATCGGTTTAGATAGGCCCCTCGATTTCCCCAGAAGATGCCCCTCTTTTTTCCCGACCGTCGGCAGTCGTCGACCGATGACCGATGGCTGGAGGCCGCCTCAACGTGGCCAGGGCGCGTCATCAACTTGGCCTGATCATCGGCGGTGGCCAGCCTTCCATCGCCGGCAGTTTGTCTCCAAAAAAGTCTATTTTCTGTCTTTTCAGGCCCAATTTCAGTACAAATTCATCCAAATCAGCCCCGAAATGCATCTATATGCATCCTAAACATCTTTCCTCAACCTATTTCACCTAATTTCAAGCCTAAAACACCTTAAAAATGCAAATCAAGTTCATAACATTTTATGGAAACTTTGGCGAAATTTGGGTTTTATCGATTTACCTGAAGGTCAGAAGCATGCCAGGCCAAGTTAGTGAATATTGCGACCTGAGAAGTCGGTGTATATCCCATATATGTGTCAGATGCCCGTAGTCCGTATGCCCACTGAACTGGGCAAATCCACTGGCCATCCTCCCCTTGTGGTAGCGTTTTGTGGTCAAGATTGTGGGACCTCTTGAGCCCTTTCTTGCAGTACATCCTTCTTCGAGTTCGAAAAATCGGGGAGCGTCTTGGGTTTTTGTCTAGAGAGGAAAGAAATGAAAGGAAAGAATATGTAAGGAAAGAAAAGAAATGAAAGTGCAGAAATAGAATGAAGAAAGGAAATGTATATAGAAAAGTAAAAGAAATATATTCCTTATTGTCTTGTAGTGCAAGGGAATATTCCTTTCAGCAAAGGGCAAAATCCTCCGATCGGTTATTTCTTTCCGCCTTCCGGATATCTCCAATCTCTGTTTTATTCTCATTCTTTTTTTTATTGTTAATTGAAGGGGCAAAAATTTTTGTTTCATAAAATCAATTAAGCAATAAAAAGAAGAGCATATTTATCGCATGCTAATTTCTCAAATTTAATTCTTGATAGGTCTGTCGATAGCGTACCCAGAAAGCAACAGATTCAGAATTCCTACAACTGAGAAGAATTTTCATCTCGGTTGGTCTGTCAGCGGTGCGTTCCCAAACCACCAATAAACAACCAGTTTGAGATTCTCAGCTTTGAAAGGTCCATTGATGACGCGTCCCTGTACTGTCTATAGACAACTAACTCAAGGCATTTCCTATCCTCATAAGGTCCGTTGATGATGCATCCCTGTACCGTATGTAGACAACCGTTTCGAGAGTTTCGATTCTAGGTCTGTCTTGTTCCTCCTAAAAGATCTGTCGATGGTAACCCCAGTAGACAATCGGCTCAGGAATTCACAAGCCAGGTATAACCTCCTATCCCTCGCTCTTTTGTGAGATCACATTTGACCCGTCAAATGATAATCTCATGAGGGGCAGCCTGTGAGCACGGGCTTTTCGGTGACCCTCGGAACGACGATGACTATTTGCTCTAACCTTTTACGGTCTAGTTGTTCCATTATTTTAGAATCGAATCGCGTTTGGCAAGTTCTTTGTTGACGATTTTAAGATCTTTGACCCTGATTAAAAATAATAATTGGATTGCTTTTAAGATGTTAACCGCTTCCTTTCCCCTCGTGCGTAGTTAATTGTTTCACGGTTTTTTCCTTGAGAATCCGGACATTTTCAACGAGTCTCGTTTGCATTGTTGGATTCTTCGCTCTCCAAGCTTACCGGAATGTCAGGAATCACCCCGGTCAGATGCCCCATGTTGGTTTTTTGCATTTCAGGCCCTGCAGCTAGGCCCCTCTTTGCTTTTTCCCCTGGTGTCCCTGGTCCGGCGGCGGAGGCCGACGCCACTGCCGGAGTGCGGGGCAGCATCGTCCGTACGTAGGGCAGAGTGGAGCACGTGGCAGGCCGCTTCACTTGACGTGGCCTAGATCTAGCTGCGTCATGTGATGCGGCCTGGGCTGGGCCGCGTCATGTAACGCGGCCTACAGCATCTCTGACGCGGCCTTCGCACGGGGAATCTGCAGACTGATCGTTTTCGGGTTTTCTTGGCCACCAAGTCGGATTTTGGGATTTTTCCATCAAATATTGACATTTGGGGGATTAATTCCAGAATTTTACATTTGGAAAGTCTATAAATACCCCTCAAAAATCAGATTGAGGGACTTTTTTTGGCTGATTTAGAAGAAAATCAATTTCTTATAATTCTAAGGCTTTATGGAGAAAAAGTTTAATAATATTGGGAAAATCTAAGCCAATATACTTGGTTCTTGATTTCTAAATCTTATTAGACTTAATCTCTTAGGTTAAATCATTTAAATCTATTAGAAATTTTAGGTAAAAAATTGGTTTAAATAGGATTTAGAGACTTTTTCCTCAAAAATCACTAAATCCCTTGTTAAATCGTTGTTTCGTCGGATTTTCATCTCAAATCCATCACAAAGCTTACCAAACGTCCGGTTTGAGTCTCGAGAGTGGATTCACGGCCTTTAGGTAACTTTCTGAGTTCTAATCTATTTCTTTTTGTTATTTATTTCTGTTGTTGTGTTTTTGGTTTTTTTTCGGGCGTTTGGCCCTTTTATTCGTCCTTTTTGTGATTTTCTATCAAAAATCTGGCTGAATGTTCCGAAGAATCTCAGGCTGACTGAACGTCACCTAGGCTGCCTCGCTGAGTCGGCCTACCACTTCGTTCAGTCGACCTATGGGTCGCTCAAGCGGCCAACCGTTGTTTTGTCAGATTTTCGGGGTTCTTTTCCCCCCAAGCTGAAAAACCAAAGTTATTTAAGCATTTTAAGTCCGAATCTACTGTAACAGTGTAGGAAACGACTTGAAATTTTAGTAATCATAGGTTTTCAGGCACAAAAAGGTCGATTCCGGCTTGTTTAGACACCTTTTCTGGCAGGCCACTTCAGAGGGACGAGGACCGACTGAGCGTCATCTAGACCACCTCGTTGAGGTGGCCTACCATGTCGCTGAGTCAACCTACCACCTCACTGAGTCAGCCTACTGGCAAAAATGTCCAAATGGCCCCTGTTTGCCTTATTCTGTGGTTTTGGCCCGTTTCTGTCGTTTTTGACCCGGTTTTGATCATTTTAATGCTTTTCAGCCCCAATTTTTACCCGAAAAATTTCCAAAAAATTATGAATAATGTGAAACTGTATTTATTTATTTTATTCTGTTTTTAGATTTTATTTAAATTTTTATTTGATTTAATATGTATTTTTATGGCTTAAAAATAGTGTTTCTGCTAAAAAAATCTAAATAAATTATTTTCCACCAACTAAAAATCCCAAAAATGTTTTGAATATGCTAAAATTGATTTTAGGATGTTTAGTTAATTTATTTCACCCTTTTTAGGTTGTTAGATAGTTAATTAATACCCAAAAATTACGTTTTTGTCCCAAAAAATATGTTTTCTTCATGCTTGGTGGTTATTTTTTGTATTTATTTATCCGTGATTTATTTATGATTATTCCTGTATTTCTATTGCCTCGTTTGGAGCCGGGTCCGAGTCGGTAAGCTCGGTTAAAATCCGGTTTTGCCCCGTTTATTTATTTATTGTCTTATTTTCTCGCATTAGAAAAATGTATAAGTGTTCGTAAAGCCTTGTAATAATTTTGTTTCCTTGCTTTGCTTATTTATTGCTTTCCATGTGATGTATGGCATATAAATCGAAAACGCCAAACAATAATTGGATTAAATCGCATAAGAACTAAAGTCACATTTATTAAAATATAATCGGCTTGATTTAAAAATTGAAAAGTAAGCAACATCATCCGAACCTAGAATCTCTGTTTTAAGGTATGGTCCAACCACCCGGTGGGAATGTCGTACCCAAATTTTTGGTGGAGCTTAACCGGGTGGCGACTCTATCTTAAAATACGGGATTCTAAGTCTTGTATCCCTTAACCCATTAATCGGACTAAATTTCAACTTCAACATCGCTTTCGTTATCCATTTCCATCATGCTAAAATAAGGATCATCCCTTAGCACGCTTCACAGGACTCGATGTTTCTGTGCCCCACGCCGAAGAGCATTAAAGCTTACCTTAAGGGTGGGGGGATCGGGGGTCGTCGGCTCACAGAGATAGAAGAAAATATTGTAGCAAATATTTATATTCATGATGATGAATGCAATGAAAGTGAAAGCGAGGAAAATGCCAATGATATTGATGACGGCGATGAAATTGATGAGTACGAAGATGAAGACTAAAGGTTGTATTTAAGCTAATTCTTTTTCTTGTATTAGTATTTGATAATTTCAAGAACCTAATGTTCATATATGGTTACTTATTAGTAATTTTTTTCTGAATATGCTGAGTTGTTGAATTGTATTTTATTTCTTTTTAATTCCATTGCAGGTGTTTCTGTGGATGATTATAAGTTGTAGAGAATTATATCAGGGTACAGTTATGGAAATAACACTTCAATAAGTTCTTTTATGACATTTTTTGTTACATTGATTTCTAAAGAATGATCGCATCTAGGAATACTCTCATAGTTACAGAATGATTGCTTTACTGATATATTTTTGGAATTTTTTATGTGTGTAGCATATCACTATCTGAGCCATATAGGTAACTTTGAATTGGTAATCAGTTGATACAGTTGGTTGACTTCATAGGATCTTAAGAGTTTTGTTTCGAGGAAGGTATTTATAAATTGGAACTTTTATTTGGAGTAGCAACAAATGCTGTTATATTTATGCTAGTTTCAATCATATTTGAATCTCTCTCATATCAATTTAAAATAATATAGATGGTAATTTTAAAATAATAAAATAAACATGATTGGTTATTGTTGTTAAAAATATTATTGGCTTTTTTAAACTTAGTGCGCTATATTCATTACATCAATATGCATTATGGAAACTTTTCAGATTTCAATAATACACTTCATAAAAAATTGGAGGAATCAGTTTGAGACTTTTACTGTTTCCCATCCTCAACTCAATCAAGCTTCACAAATTGCATAAACTTATTTTGTAACTTTTTTTCTTCTAGCTCTGTTATAACTTATAATGTTACTATTGTTATTGTAATTGTATCAGTTACTAAGGAGCTTGATTAGTTTAGTGTCTTTTTGGACTTCCATTGATAAACCTTTTGAATGCTCAACTGTGTTCTTTTCTTTTCATATTTCTGGAATTGGAAGACTATTTTTTGTAGATTTTTTTCCTAGACTGGAATTAGATGTAGATTTACCATTTAATTGCAAAGAATTAAAGATTTAATTTCTCAGAAATTGAGCTAAACTGGAGATAAATTTGCATTTGCTAGCATGTTGGCCATTGATATTAGATTTAGACTATTAGAGAATTTTGTAGCTATAATTCCCATAAGATGAGCTAAATTGATTTGTATGCAGATGATGCAATGAATTCAATATTGGTTGAACTTATATGTTCTTGATGCTTTATGTGTAACGTTATAGAATTCAGCAATATCTTAGAGTTAATTTCTACTAAAAAAAGTTAGGACATGAGCTTTATTATGATTTCCGCTAGCTTATCCCATTCATGAATTTCAGCAATATCTTACTTTTGTTGTCTTTTTCCATTTCAGAATTGCAGCAGTTCTTTTCCTCTATTTGCTCTTCTGGCTCAAGGTCAGTTTTACTTTTGCCTCTTTTTCACTTTTTTCTGTGCCTTTTTTCGATTTACAGAAAAGCTTAACTTCGCAACAAGCTTCTTTTATATTTTGGATTTTTCCTTTATGATTAGGGATATTTTATCGATTTTCAGTTAATTCTGTCTTGTTACTTTTAATTTCAACTATGTGTTGAAAAAGATTTGAGTAGATTCCAGATTTCATGCTAATTTGAGTTTTGAAAGGAGATTGCTCTTGTTGTTTGAATAATTTCATCCTTTGCTTTTTATTTATATTAAAAGTAGCTTTAGAATTTCACTTGTTTCATGAAACACTCCAAGCAAGTCATTTTACTTTTTCAAACATTAGAAACAGTCCAAATTGTTGCATCTTTTTTACATATATGAAATCGAAGTTCCCAGCTTTGAAATTTCAAATGGTTGAAATATTCTTTCCCCTTTCCTTGTTTTTGTTTCTTTCTTGTGTACACTTAAACTTGTATCTTACTTATTATTGCTTTGTTTTGTGCCCGTTACAAAGAATGGATCCAGTCCTTTCCAAATATGTTAAATTTGATTTCTTCTCCTTTGCCAGAAAAACAAAAATATGGGAAAATAGTGTTTTTATATGTTGTAATGTTTGAGACTAGTGTTGGATGTTGATTTTTTTTTAGTTTGATTAAACAATTGCTGATTGATTATGAAGAAAAATGCACCATGGCTATTGATAATATGAGACTTTTGCTACTACTTTTGTTGCTACCTTAAAAATTACCCTTCTTCAGTGATACTTAGTACTTTTGCTGTCCTTTTCCATTTCAGAATTATGTCAAATCTTTTCCTCTATCAGCTCTTCTGGCTCAAGGTCAGTATTCAGCTATATATGTTTTTTTTCCTACAGTTTAGGATATAGCGATGTTGATTTGTAGATATTGTTTTTTTTGTTATTGCTCATCCACAAAACTACTGATTTTTTATATATATCTTTATGGTCTTAATGTGTTATACTTTAGAACAATAGGCGCCTTTCAAGAAGTCTGATGACTGTTACATTAACCAAATGATTCTAGTTTGTTGTATTAACTTAATTTATGACTTTTTTTTGGAACAGTTGGCGCCTTTGTGATGGATGCTTCTCATATCTCGTCGCTCTCTGTGCAAACCCAAGGTTACGAAACTAACAAACTGATTATCTATTGAATTTAGTCAATCCATAGACTTAGAAGTTCATTTCAATATGTTTTGGTTGTCCTGTTTTTGTATTGGAATTAGACCATTTGTATTTACTTTTAAAAGTATTGACATGAAGGAGTATAAAAAATATTGTATTATTCATTGAAGTATTAATACAATTTATTTATTGTTTATTTTATTTTTAATACATATATGAATTTTGTTTATTCGTTTGATGACAAATTATTGTCCAGTAAGGAAATGTCTTCTTTGTGCAAATACATAATTTGTCTTCTTCATTGAAGACAAATTATTGTCTTGCATTTTTTAGAAAAATCGTCACCTTTGTGTAGGGTCGACATTTGTCTCCTTTTAGTTGGGAAGAAAATTGTCTCATTAATTAGGGACACAATATATTGTCCTCCATTCTAAGGGACAAATGTCGTCTCCAATTCATAAGGACAATTCTTGTGCCTCTAATTAAGGACGAATAATTGTCCTCTATTCATGGGATGAAATTTGTCTACTTAGTTTGGGGTAAAAAATGGTCCCTTTATTTTGAAGACAAATAGTTGTCTTTGAAAGTAGTGACAAAAGTGGTCTTTTTATATTAAGACGACAATTGTCCTAATTTTTAAGGACAAATAGTTGTCTCCAAACATAGGGACAAAAATCGTCTTCTTGTAATAGGGACGAAAACCGTCTCTCGCATTGGAGACGAAATTCGTCCATAGCCTTAGAGACAAATATTATCCTAAAAACTGGGACAAAATCCTATTTTCCGTCTCCTATAGTTTCGGGGACGGAGGAATTGGTAACGATTATAGAGGACAAAAAAGTCGTCCTCAAAGGTTTAGAGGACAAAAGTCGTCCCCTATAGTTTCGGAGACAATTTTGGTTGTCCCCGCAAGTCAATTTTTTTTGTAGTGTGAATGAGAATCCATATGGTTGAGTGTCTATATATATACACAAATGATACATGTAGGATTGCCTGAACTTTTTTTTGTTTAAATTATTTTAAATTTGATTTTCCACGGTTTGAATGCAATGCGATATATATTTTTAATATTGCATTGAGGAATAGTTTAACATTGAACTACTATTAGATTCATTAATTTTGTGTTTAATGAGTGTTTATTAATTCGATACATAATCTTTGAAATCTACAATCATATTAAAAAAATTCAGTTTGGTTTTAGATGTTACCCCTTCAAACCTACCAAAGTAGACATTTGTAATTTAAATTTTAATTAGTCCTTATGACTTTGAAAACATTGATTTTTAATGTTGATAGACTTGTATTAATTAATCTCATTTGGCTTCACTTTAGTTGAATTACCCGAAACTCCATTCGAATTGCATATAACAAACCTAATTATTATCAATTTTATATACTAAATTAATACATCGATCAATGAATATCACCATATCAACCATAAAGAGAGTCGACAAAATGAACTCGATAGAAGTAGTTAGACATTTTGTAGATTCAATTGAACAACAATTGATAACATATAAGGTATGGGTCCAACAAAGCCCACAGAACTAGATAACTCATTCAGGCTCATGTCAATGACGATTATAGTCAAGGGCAAAGTGGTAAGCACTGCCCAACAGGCTAAGAACACGTGTCAGAAACCGTTATGGCTTCTCCCCTACATTTCATCTATATAGCACACATAATGGATATGAGGTGACCAATTCTTAAGTTACTCATCATTCTCTTAACCTATTTGCCTTTACAGAATTCTTACTCAGGCATCGGAGAGGCTTCGCCAAAATCCTGACCAAACATGTTTGACCCTTTTTCTGTTTTATAGGTAACCCGGATCGTCGAGCCTACAACATCAGTAATCAATAATATTTGATTATTTTATTTGTGAGGTGAACAAATTGGCTTCCTTTTTCTTAAAAAAATCCGTTTGTTTTTCGTCCAATTTAAGTGCAATAATAAAAATAATAAATTAACAAATTTAAACTAACTAATTCAACACAATTTTATTTATTTGGGGTCCGATACATATAATATAGACCTGCACGGTACAAATTAAGATTGAAAAATTCAATAGCATTGATCAATGTCATCAAAACCGTACTATATCGGCTAGTTCGACCGGTTTTACCGCAAACCGATTATGACTACGGTACGATATGTATAAAAATTAGTTTTATATTAAAACCGTAGAAACCCGGGTGGTTGAACTGGAAAAAAATCGGTAAATCGGTGGACCGGTTCAAATCCGGTTTTCTCAAAATTCTTCTGATAATAGGTAAAAATGTTGCTAAAGATATAGAAAAGCGTTGCTAAATAATTAAAAGTGTTGCTAAAGACATAAAAGCGTTGCTAAAGACTCATAAAAGAGTTGCAATAGCCATTAGAAGCCTAAATAACATATATTTCTTCCCGAAACCCCTCTAGCAATACACAGAAGCGTTGCTAAAGAACTAAAAAGCGTTGCAATAGCCACTGTAAACTATAAATAATATATATTCTTTAAAAAATAAAAAACCAATAAACCCACCAATAATACCAGTTATACCACATATCATTGACCTTGCTGATATGATGACCGATATGGTATTGATAACATTGGTATTGATTCCCTGTACCAAATAGACTATTAAAACTTGGAAGTACACCCACCCAAATACTTACGGTACACCTAAATTGTCACTTAATTAATCCTTAAAAAAGACTTTAATCATGAATGATTGATTAACTTTTTATTCTACTTGAGTTTTCAGTTCAATAGTTTTGCATCAGCTCAGGTGAAAAAAACTTAAATTTCACTTTAGTCAATGATATCACGTCTCATTTAATTCATGAACCCTCGACCTTCTTTAGGCGATTGTTCAGCCTATTATCAACATATGATTAGGTTTATCCAGACTTTAAATTTAATAAAGTTGTAAAGTTTAACTTATATCAACTATTAATTAAACTTGCATGGTTGAAATTTTATTGTGTATTATACAAACAACCATATTTAAATTTTAACCATTAATCTCAACTTTATTGCCAACATAATTTTAGAAAATCTAAAGCCTCTTAAATATTTAGTAACATAAAACAGGGTGAACTTCAACTACTAAAATACAACTTAATGTATTTGAAAATCCTAAATTTGATGTCAATTCATATAGTTTCATTGGACAGAAATTTATAAGTTTTCCTTAAAAAAAATTGAATTGTATTCATTTGAATTTTTAGGTTTAAAGTTCAAATGTTATCTCTTGTAGACATGTACAAAGCGCTCTTGGGAGGCAGCCCAAGCATATCTGACTCTGTCTCTCTCTTTTAGTTAGCTTTTATTAGTTGTATCTAGACTAGGACTGATTTTCTCTATGTTCTTGTTGCGGGATTAGATCTTCGTACACCCTCTATGGAAGTTGAATCATCACACGCCAAGAGACGTGACTGAGATGACAGAGGAAGTGAAGGGACTCACGCGGACTGATGCATGCACAGTGGGTTATGTGGCAGTCATGCGAAGATCATGGGGATTTTGACGGTTCGGTACCTAAACGGGGTCATGATTGCTACTACTCCCATTAATGCCTATAAGCCGCCTTCGCACACCTAAAATCCCTACTTAAACCCCTCTCCTCACTCTCAACAGTCAGGTTATCTTTCAAACTCTCAAAGCAAAAACCTCTTTCTCTCCGGCAAACTTTCTTTTCAACCACCACTCCAATGTCCTCCAATCAAGACGACACCACCACCACCACTCCGGCGACCACCACGGTTATCATCGGCAGCATTCCTGTCGATACCGCCCCCTTCTCAACCATCGTTACCACCCCCATCCCGACAGTGACTACTTTTTCCACTGTCGCCACCACCATCACTAGAGCAGCGGACACCACTCCCACAGCTCCAAACTACTCCGCCGTCGCCACCGCTACTACCATAATTTCCCCAACCCCCGTGGTCACTCTTGCAAAGACCACAATGATCTCAGGCCACAGAGTGCCAACTCCCACCACCTTTTTCAGCACCACCGCCACTCTCGACAAAACTCCCCTCGCCGTAGAGCCAATCTCCACTATCTACCCCGCCATCGTTGGTCGAGAGGAATCCGATGAGACTCCGATAAAGAAAGGAAAGAAAGCCAAGGGAGGGGCCAATACCTAGATGCCCCCATCGAGATTGATTCCGACGAGGAGAGCGACTGCACACCTGCACCTCTCCCTGCCAAGAGAAAGATGCTCACTAGGAGCGCTGCGAAAGGCCAAAGCTATAAAAAGGCCAAAACGATCAAGGAAGAAAAGACTCATGCTCCCGATATGAAGGGCAACATTCATGGCTCTTTTGATCATCCTGCTCCACGCACTGCTTACGCTCGCTTTAAGGGCCAGTCATCCAAGCCCTGTAAGTCCGCCTGCAAGGACACCATGACTACTCTCGGTATCAACCAAGCCGCCATTGATGCCTTTACCATAATCTCGTGGCTTCCCCTGCTCTTCATCTACTTACCCTCCTACCAAGAGCTCGTTTGGGAGTTCTATGCCACCTTCCAATTCAAGCAAGACTATTCAAGCTATCAAGAGGAGGGAGTGATCAAATTCTACCTTACTGGGAAGAATATGAGTTAGAGTCTCGATGACTTCAATAACGCTCTCGGGGTGGCTAACCTCTGATGACATGTGTGATGCCCTTCCTTCCGACATTAATACCGTTGAGACCTACTTCTCTCTCTGTAATAATGATCCTCGAGTCACCACTGGAAGTCCGATGACTCCCAAGACTTCTACATTCACTAGCCCCACCTAAGGTATGCCCACAGAATCCTTGCATTTAACTTTTCTGGTTGTCATTAAAGCTCCGGGACCCTGAATGAAAAAAGAAGTGCACATTCTGTGGTGCATGAAGAACAATAAGAAGCTCCACTTGGGAGCCTGGCTAGCCAAGTAGTTTCAGTATGTCCTTACCCACCCCAAGAGCCCTCCAATTCTAAGTGTTGTGATCTCTATCATTGCACACGACATGGAGCATTTCAAGTCTGACCACTACACCAAGACCCCTGAAGCTCCACTCCTAGACTTGGAGACTCTTGGGATAATGCTGCTCACTGAAACTATCAACGGGCCTATCGTTGTGCATCCTCTGGGTCCTCCTAAAGAAAAGTTTCCTCTACCTACTCTTGAGGACCCCTAGCCAGACCAGCCTCCTCGTGGTGACTCTATTCCTTCCGCCGCCTACATCGAGCTCCTCCAGAAAGTCACAAGTCTAGAGAACCTGTATGAAGTCCTCTTCAAAAGCCTTATTGACCTTGGGGTTGAGAACCATGACCTCCGGACCCGTTGCGACGCCCTGGAATTAAACGTGAACCTCATCATCCAACAGTTCGGGATCTAGCGGATGTAGCGAGACCACCTGAGTCTCTTTTGCCTCCTTCCTCCTCCACTAGGGCGGTAATGTTTTAATTTGCCCTTTATTTTATTTTATTTTATTTTATTTTATTTTTCTTCTTTTTCTTTTTTTTCTTGTTTTGCATTGAGGGCAATGCATGGTTTAAGTGTGGGGAGGTGATTTCTATATTTTTGCTTCTTTTGCTGCTGAAATCTTTTTTTATATTTTTTTAATATTTTTTTCTCAAAAAGATTTCACAAGGACTCGTGCTTCATATTTTACCCCTGCAATGACCTTATTTTTCTCTCTAACCTGTCATTAGGACATGATGATAACCAAGATTAGGAATGTTGTATAAATAACTGACTGAATGACTAACAGGACCATCCCAATTAACTAAAAATTATACCGAAACTGAGTTGAACGTTGATATTCGAATATAAGATTTTTGATAATCACCTTGTAAATCCCTTAATCCCGGTGAGTACATAAAAGCTTAACATGATTTTATTGTTAAACATGCTTTAATCTGACCTTGATTTGATTTAAGTTAGCCTCTGTATTTTATAAGATCCTCCTTCGAGACCTTGGAAAACCAATATCAAATCTCGGTGGTTATTTTTCTTCAGCAATTAGTCGAAATGAGGCTTACTTGGCTCACAACCTTGTTTGTCTCTTTCATAGGGCGGCATAAGAAAGAGCTATCCACGGCTAAAAACCGGGTGAAGACTCTTTCGTAGGATCGATAGAAGAAAGAGCTAGCCACGGCTAAAAATCAGGTGAAGACTCTTTCATAGGGCCGGTAGAAGAAAGAGTTAGCCACTGCTAAAAACTAGGTGAAGACTCTTTCATAGGGATTAATTGTTGGAAAGTACAGTAAGATCTAAGAAATAGCAAAGCGCATAATGAAATAAATTGGGATGAAATCTAAAAAGAGCTAGCAAAGCTAAGCTAGGTTGTTAAAATCATAAAACTCAAACTTTGGCTAGATGTATCTTAGGGATCCCACCAAGTAAAAATGTTCTTTAATTAAAAAAGGGTTTAGAAGGAGTCATCTTATGATCACCGGGACGCGATTAAATCTGAATCTAGGTATTTATAAACTATAACAATATTTTATGTCTTGTGCTTTAATTTGTTAAATACTCTCGGGTAAAGTTCTGAACAAGGTCTTCTTGATGATAATCTTACATTGGAATGGTCAGCGGTCAATGAAAGGCCTCAATATAAGTCTCAGTGAAAGAATTTGGTCTTCGTTTAGTTATTCAAAGGTTATTTCCGCAGTTATCCCATCTTCCTGATTCTTGATGCATACTTGAGGGCAAGTGTGGAATAAGTGTGGGGAGATGTGATTGGTTGTATTTTTAGCATGTATTTATGCCCATTTCCATATCATTAAGACCATGTTTTTAGTCTTTATTGCCATTATTACTTCCTTTTCTGTCTCTTTCAGGGTTTGAAGGCAATTCAGAGAAAACATGAGATATTTGGAGAAAAAGAGCCTCTCACCGATAACTGACACATGCAGTAGGAGCGATAGCTAGTCCTGGTGATTCCAGAACACTTCAGAATGACCAAGATGACATCAATACCAGCTCATGCCATATCTAAATCTAGAAGTTACCCAATTCAGGAAAATCCTATTCAGGAAAGAGCCATCTTAAATGGAAGTTCGATCTCTTTCTTAATCTCACAATAGGGAAGATTTTTACTACCATTTGAAGACCAAGACTAAAAGGAAAAGAATTCTTCAAATTAAATACAAAGAGTCCTAATTTGTCACTAAAGAAAAAGCTTAAGGAGGAGCACTCAGCTATAAAAATGAAGGCCGGCCATTTCAAGAGAGATACAGAGAAATAGAAGAGAATTCATCCGAAGATATACAAGACAATACACACAGAGATTCATATTTTTACATTCAGTCTTTTAGTTTAGCTTTAGTTTTTGCGTTCTTTAGTTTTTGAGTATTTTAATTTACAGTTTTGAAAATCTTTGAGTTTAATTACAAGTTCATTTTCAGTTCCAATTGCTCTCATTTTATTTCAGTCTTTATATTCTCAGCATGATTTATTTACGATACATTTACATTCCACCATGTCTAGCTAAATAACTCATGGCTTGACCAATTAATAGTCTAGACTGAGTTTATATGGTGTGAGGACCATAATTGAATACAGAAATTCACAAGGCGACCTATTTACTAATCTCGGTACCTGAAGGGTTTTATGGTAAGAATATCACTTGGTCTCGCTGTTTGGATTGATCACCCATTTGGTAAGTCTTTGTGTTTATTGTTAATCTCTATTATTGGGTCTGTAATTGAGCCTGAAGAGGGATGAAGTAACAACAGTCTCCACCAAGACTGGAGATAGGTAATCTTATGCCTGTTGGGAGTGCCTCACTACCTGTCAGTAAGGATTTACGCTTTTCTTATTTCTATTGCTATTTATTGGCGAGCTCTCGGTGCGAAGTCGAGAGACACAGTAAGTAAGAGTGAGGTCGTGGCTCGAAGTCCGGTCTCCACACACAGTAAGGAAAAGTTGCTAGTACTGTACGATGCATGAGTATTAGTATAACTAAACATAGGTCTCATTGCAATTAATTTCTTATCTCATGATCACCATGATATTCAATCTTGTCCTATATTGGTTGAGCCATCATTTCCTATTGTTTCATTACCTGCTTTATTTAGTTTTAATAAACAAATTTCCATCAGGAGTACTTCTAGGTCACGCTGTGTGTCAGCTTCTTAGAATAACGTTGTCAAATACCGTTCCTTTTGGATTTGGCTCCCGCTCACTGCTAACTACAAGTTTGTTTTGCGTAGGATTTATTTTTAGTGGTCTCGACACATCATGTTGAGACCCAGAAAAAGTTGCAATAGCCTCTAGGAACTGCAAATAATATATATTTCTATCTAAAACCCCTCTAATAACACATAGAAGCGTTGCAAAAGACCTAAAAAGTATTGCAATAGCCACTGAAAACTATAAATAATATATATTCTTTAAAAAATAAAAAAAAAGGGAAAACCACCAATAATATCGGTAATACTGGTTATACCACGTACCATTGGCCTCGCCGGTACGAGGCCCGGTACGATATTGATAACATTGGTTATTGTGCTATTAAATTCATCTTTATAAGGAAATTATCAAAAATATACGTATCTCACTAAAATATATACAAAATTCACCATTAAATCAAACTAATTACATATATACAAAAAATATAAACAATTTACATAATAACAAAAACAGCAAAAAATAATTACATAAATACCATGTAGTAGTTATATGTAATACCGATGTAATAATGCCAATTTTATTCAATGATCAGACAAAGGAGCCAAAAGGGATCGAATTGTCATCCAAATTCCGAAATTCAAAAATCCACATTCCAGGGAAGCTCCGATTTAGCATTTCCTATTGAGAAATCAAAAAGTCAAAGTTTGGTCAAACATTGGTAATTAGCCCGCCGGCTATTTACTAATCTACAGTAAAAAAATCAAATCTTACCGAGATTGGGGGATCCGAGTAAAATCTAGTCAGAGTTGTAAATAGCCCGCCGGCTATTTACCAACCCTCTATATAAAGGGGTGCACCCCCCTTATTTTGAACTAACGTGAGAATTGGTAAAATCCCAAAATTACCTTTATGTCCTCTTTCAGTTCCGGGAGTCCCAAGACTCTATCGAAACACTTCCATAACTCGAGCTCTATCACCGACACTCGGTATAAGCTCATTTCTCTCACTTTTTAGATCAAGATCTTACAGTGATTTTCGGTCTAAACACGACTCAATCTCTCAAAATACCTACATCCCCCACAAAAATAATCCAAGATTATAGTCATAACTTGGGTTGAATCTGTTTTCCAAACAAATCACAACCTTCTTCAAGCAACCTCGGTCCCGCACAGCCTCTCAAGTCATCCTGGACAAATGAAAAGGTAAACTGAGGGTAATTAGCTCTAAGCCCAACTTTAAAATCCATTTCCATTATTTTATTATTGCACATTGCATTCCATTTCTCTGGTTAAGTGAGCCACTTGATCCACTTAAACTATAATATGTGTCAATAAGCTCGCAGGCATGGACAAGCTTCTAGAATGTGAGGGAACTCTATTAGAGTTTCCGGGCCCAAACCCAAGCGCTGCAGTTACTCTGCCGAAAATTCGGTAGAAAATATCAATTTATTATGCCGTTATAATGTCTATTTTATTTCTTGAATTTTATTCTTAAATAAAGCCGTTGTAACACAGAAAATCACCACAAATTCCAAAATTCCAAAATTAGTCCAAACAATTTGAACAATATGAGTAACTATTATGTCCGAACTCAGAATATCATTTTCTTTTCGATATAAAAATCCCATCATGGATCAGTATACCACAATTCCCGGTGGATTGAACCGGGCGGCGACTCTATTTTATTTTTAAATAAAGTAAAAAAAAGCTTTATTTTAAGAAATATCTTCCCTTAATAAAATGTGTAAATATATTTCTCAATATAATCACATTTTTTGCCTACAAAGCCATCGTATTTAAGCGAACCGGGTTTTCTCAAACCGAACCAAACATCGCGGTTTCCTCAAATTGCACCGAACTAAATAGTGGCCCGCGTGCTAATCCCTCCAAAACTCGTCCGCCCGCTCACAGTGGTGACTCTGCTGGGGAGTGATTATTTTTATAAAAACCTGATTTTTATAAAAATTCTTTTTTGACATAATAATTAAAATATTGTTCAAATTAAATTTTAGAATTATGGAATATGTGATAATTTCTCAATTATGCAAATTTTAGGACTGCATAGCATCTACATTCTTTACCCCTTAAACAATTTAGGTGTCTTTTGGTGAAGTATCTCCAAGTTCTCTTAGGGCTTGAGGGGTATGGATCCAATCATACCCCTTACGTAACATACGATGACCTTGTTCGCTTAAGGGCAAGACTACCTATGTATATTATATGTGGAAAAGCTTCCTTTGGTTCGCTTAGGGCCACTGGGACTCGGTACACAAAGGCGCAGGGTGTCCCAAATCGCACCGAATCCTGAGACAGAAACCCATATATAGATGAACCGTAGACACTCTATCATTGGTCTACCTAGAAACCTTGACTACACGCGAGCAGGCTTCGCTATATCCCCCGCTGGCTTTAAAGCAAAGTAACTCGATAGAGTTAAAAGGGCGGTAGGCGCGACCTAACTATTTGTTGCATGTGCAGGTTTATTAAATATAAATAAACTAAAAACAGACATCACAAACATCATGATTGTGTGTAAACTAACTATTAGATATAATGTATGCCCTTAAGGCAATTAGGGCGATATATCTTAATTATGTAATAGTACGAATAATTTATTTAATCAATAAAGGCATTTGTTCTTTTGTTTATATCAATGTGTTTTTATACATATATATTATAGCTGGTTAAATTATATTCATTGATGTATGTATATAAAAGTCCTTGACATATCATAGCATGAAGTCAGAGAAATTATAGTTGGACTATATTTGGTGGAACCTACTTCATGTGCAATTATGATTATGTCTAAACTGTCCCTAGTCATAGTGTCATCAAGAAAGGATATTGATGAAACGGAAAGACTAGCATGTGGTCAACTTTCTTGGAAAGGGTCTAAGCAGTTAATCTCCTAAAGACTGAAGGTGGTGCCTTAAGCTTGGCATATGGATATATCTGGGAGATATATTGGAGACCGCAGCAAGATAAACACTTGGTATAAATATCAATGTGTTAGTGTTTATCTTCATGCAATAAGCGTTGAGAAAGTCCTCATACTTGAGATTCTAGTTTTCTTGTGTGGTACTATTGCTATACTTTGGGTCATTGCTATGCACTCATTAATTTAGGGTGATACGGGTGATTACGGGTATAGTGATGACAGCACGTTGGTAGGCTGAGTAGTCGGAAAGAATCCATCACTCCGGATATATTAAGGAGTTGTACCTGGCAACTTGTTGAAGTGATGATTGCCATAAACCTCTGATCAAAGTATGTGGTTGATAGAAATGGTTTCTAGTCAAACACACTATGGTAAAAGGCAATATGCTTCGGTAACAAGTAAATAACTGGGATAGCTTGGAGCAACCTTGCTATTAGTGGGTAACACTTTAACCGAACCCAATAAACCAGATGGTACTAATATTAAAGAATGGAAGGAATTTATTGCACTGGATAACTATTGCATTAACCGGGATTAAGTCATAAGCATAAATGACGTTCCGAGTAATGGGGGATGGTAGACCCTTGCTAGAGGCGTACTACAATCGTTTAAGGTAATCAAGTTCTATTCACGGCCTAGAACATCGAGCCAATGGTTCCATTAGAACATGGGTTGGTTAAGCCTTAACAGCTCAATACTTCGGGATCCTATAAGGTCACACACGTTGGACCTTCATCGGACTAAGTAAAGAACTAATAGATTTATTCTATTACAAAATATAACATAAATAATAATTGGATTATTATTCGATTGGTTAATATTGATTAGATCAATTTTGGATAGACCAAGGAATTTATTTTGACCGGTAAATAATTAATTAGAGTCATAAATAAATTATAACTGATTAGATCAATTTTTGTTGGACCAAGAAATTTATTTTGAATGATGGCTAATTTATTAGGGTCAGAAAATAAATAATTGAAAAGGGATTAAAAAGGGGAATTTTGCATTGGCGAGTTTAATTGGACCGAGAGTATAAAAATATTTTGTACAGACTCGAATGCGCGGGAGTACACCAAAAGATGTGCAAGCAATGCTGGACATTGCTCGCGGCAGCCCATAAAAATGGGCTGCACATGCGCAGCCCAAAAGTAGGGCAAAAGGGCTTTGCCTTGCCATGTGCACAGTGTGTGACATGCTGTGCATATGGGATGGGAGTAATTACTCCCATCCCACATCGCTTAGAAGGGGGAGCAAAATGCTCCCCCAAGCCTATATATAGGCTTTCCCCTTTCCTTTCAAATTGTACCAAGCTCAAAGCATAAATCCTAAGCGAGATAATTAATCTCTCGGGTACTTGAGCAAGTTATTTTTGTGGAGCCTGAATTTATTCGGGCACCGCTAGTTTATATTTTTGGGTGAGGCTTCTAGAGTGGTCTAGCAACTACTCGAGGCTTCTTAGTTCTTCCTCCTGGGGAGGTTTTGGTTGATGGGGTTCGTGTGGATATTGATAGAGGCTATCCTACGATTGGAGGCTTGTGCAAGAAGGTCCTGCAAAAGCACGCTTCAACTGGTAAGTTCTTTTTCTTTCTCTTTTAATTATTAAGTCTTTTTCTTTAAGTGTTTTTAGACTTAATAATTATGCTTATGTTATTTTTGCATGCTTAGTTTATTTTATGCTTAGGTTATAACTTAGAGTTATAACATGCTTAGTATAAAATAAATATGCTAGGATGTAATTTGGAATTATGGTA
This sequence comes from Euphorbia pulcherrima, assembly GCA_947683365.1. Taxonomy (NCBI): domain Eukaryota; kingdom Viridiplantae; phylum Streptophyta; class Magnoliopsida; order Malpighiales; family Euphorbiaceae; genus Euphorbia; species Euphorbia pulcherrima. The sequence goes on from CANTUS010000004.1 coordinate 75,029,944, forward strand.
TGCCTAGTCGTTTAGCATGCTAACCTAGGTAGAGAATTATTTAGTTAAGGCTTTATTTAATTTATATGCAACTAATAGGAGTTCCTGGGACAGGGACAAAATTTTGAATTTCCGTCATGCCTCTTATGCATGTTCAATTTGACTGTCAGTTCCTAACAGTGGTATCAGAGCCTGCCTATTTAGTACATAATTAAGTTAGAAGTAAACTAAATATTATTTTCTAAATGAAATGATTTATTTATTTAATTGTTTAGAACAATATATATAAACTTCTGCCTTGCATTTCAAGGTTAGAAATTGGTTATGAATAATTTTGAATAAGCCTGCTCAATTTACTCAAATTATACAAGTGTCAATAATTTATTTAAATTAAATGGGTTATAGATGCTCCCAATTTACATGAATTGGAAGAACGAAATTTATTAGTTAAAGAGAATCCATTGGTCTTCAAGTTTGTGCCCGTATTTATTCTGGCTAAGGATTGGACTTGGTGTCTACTCCTCATAGGGCGCCTCTCCTACCTGGGAACCTATATCGGTGCAATTTGAATTGACCAATCGGGGATTAATATGAACTAATTTATTTCTAGTATATAAGATGGTGCTTATATATGTTTCTATAACAAAGTAAAAAAATTAAAATTATTGAATAAAAGCTTAAAGGAAATGCAATATAAATATAACAAATAAAAGTGTTAATTATTTTGCATATAATCTAGGTTGATAGAATAATTATAATCAAGAGCTGAACCCACCTAAGGTTAGACCTTATAAATTAATTCTAAAATTCCCTGAATTAATACAAGTCATTATAATTTTGTCCATCTGATAAAATCCTAGATTGGATGAGACGTTTAGCACCAATAAAACCCCAAAGTAAATATATTAAGGCAAGTTATAGTCTTCCTTACCCAAATTCATAATACGGTCTTTTTGGGCTATCAAAGTGCTATGCAAAGCGTTCCTTCTAGTCCACATTGATTGGTTGTAAAGTTTGAGATAGGGTCTGCCTTAACAGAGCTAGGGTAGTCCACCATAAAATTGGGGGCTAGGCCAGGATCTGAGACATATTCAAGGAGATGCTAACATAAGAGCACAAGTCCCTCGGGATCAGGGAACTTGAATGAATTAGCAATTGCATGCAATGCAAATGGAATGGGATTCCAACTATGACTTACTATTATGACTTGACTCATAAAATTGGGGGTTGTAATAGACTAGTTATAGATGCTACCTACTAGGAAATTTAGCTGCGCTAAAATTCACGAATTCAATAGAATGGGCTATTGTAAATTTCGAAGAAAATAGTAGGAAAATGTATTTAATTAAAAGTCCTCACATTAAATACATGTACTTAAACTAATATCTAAACACTTTTCTTTTCTTATGTCTTAGGTTGAAAATGGCTTCCAATTTTAATCTCCGTATATTACTTAACACCAAATTGAATGGCTCAAACTTTTCTGATTGGTTCCGAGCAGTGACAATAGTTCTCAGATCTGAGGGAATTGCCTATGTCCTAAGTGAAATTTTCCCTGTAAAACCTGATGTTGAGGATTATGTGGAACATGATGCCTGGTTAAAGCACAGGAAAGATCATGAGACTGCCATGTGTATTATGTTGGGGTCCATGAATCCTAAGCTTCAGAAACAACATGAGAACATGCCCTTGGAGGATATGGTTCTCCATCTTGAAGAACTCTTTTCGGAGAGGGAGAGGACAGAGAGGTATGAGACCTCCAAGCTCCTTTTCGAGACCAAGATGCAGGCTGGCACCTCTGCCTCTCAGCATATACTGAAACTCTTGGGATACCTTGAGAAGCTGAATCGATTGGGATTCGAGATGAATCATGACTTGAGCATTGACCTTGTATTAATGTCCTTGACAGATAGTTACTCAGGCTTCGTAACTAACTATTACATGAACAGGATTAATTCAACTATCCCTGAATTAATTAACATGCTGAAAATAGTAGAACCTCATATCAAGAAAGATCAAAAACCTCTACTGTTGGTTGAAAAAGGCAAGGCTTCTAAGAAGAAGAAGCAAGCACTGGGTGCCAAGAAAAGAATCAGTAAGAAGAAGAATGAAAAGAAGGCATCTAAGTATGTCTGCTTCCAATGTGGGAAACCGGGACATTGGAAGAGGGATTGCAAAGCTCCTGCTTCTGAGCATTTGAAGAAGAGGCCTACAGAGGCATCTACTTCAGGTATATTTGTAATTGAAAACTTTGCTACTTTTCCGCAAGAATCCACTTGGGTATTAGATACTGGTTGTGGTTCTCATATCTGTACTTCTATGCAGGGACTAAGGAACTGTAGAAAACTTGCAAAAGGAGAGATGGACCTACGCGTGGGAAATGGAGCCAGAGTTGTTGCATTAGCCGTAGGGAGCTTTAGTCTTGTTTTGCCAAGTGGACTTATTTTAGTTTTGAATAATTGTTATTACATTCCAAGTGTTACTAAGAATATTGTATCTATTGCGTGTTTAGCAACAGAGGGATTTGAAATTTTATTTTCAAATAATAATTGTCAGATTCGTTTGAATAATATTCTTTATGGTTATGGAATGTTGAAAGGTGGCATTTATATTCTTGATACTAAAACAGAAGTTTTCAATATAAACAATGTGAAGAAAGTTAAATTAGATAATGAGAATTCCTTTTACTTATGACATTGCCGTTTAGGCCACATAAACAAAGATCCCTTAACCAAGTTACATAAGTGTGGAGACTTGGGCTCAATAGACTTAGAGTCTTATGGTGATTGCGAACCTTGTTTAAAAGGAAAAATGACAAAGTTACCCTTTAAAGGAAAGGGTGAACGAGCCACGAATACATTGGAACTTATACACACTGATGTGTGTGGTCCAATGAGTGTTCAGGCACTAGGAGGATACTCCTACTTCATAACCTTTATTGATGATTACTCACGATATGGTTATTTGTACTTGATGAAGTACAAGTCTGAAAGTTTTGAAAAATTCAAACTATTCAGATCTGAAGTAGAGAAACAGCTTGAGAAAAGTATTAAAACACTTTGATTGGATCGAGGTGGAGAATACTTAAGTCAGGAGTTTCAGGATTATCTAAAGGAAAATGGGATAGTTCCCCAGTGGACCCCTCCTTATACACCCAAAATAATGGAGTGTCAGAAAGGAGGAATCAAACTTTATTAGATATGGTCAGGTCCATGATGAGCCATGCAGTTCTTAGTAAATCCTTTTGGGGATGTGCACTTGAGAGCGCGGTTTATGTCTTAAACAGAGTGCCCTCTAAATTAGTTGATTTTACACCTTATGAAAGATGGTGTAACAAAAAGCCATCTCTAAATCACTTAAGAGTATGGGGTTGTCCTGCTATGGTAAAGAGGATAGCGTCAGATAAGCTAAATGCCAAGGCTGACAAATGTCTGTTCATTAGATATCCAAAGGAAACAATTGGATATCTATTTTACCAACCCAAAGCACAAAAGGTATTTGTGCGGAATGCTCACTTTTTGGAAAAGGAACACTTAATTGAAAAGGTCAGTGGGAGCAATATTGAACTGGAAGTTCAAGAGGAAGAAACAGATGATCAACTGATTGACCCGTTCTAGATACACAAGAGAGTGTGATCCAAGAACAAACTGTCGAAACACAATCATTGCGAAGATCAGGTCGTGTTCATAAGGGTCCTGATAGATATGGGTTTATCATCACTAATGATAAGGAACTATATCTTGTGGAGGATGATGAACCAAGGACATATGATGAGGCAATGAAAAGCTTAGATTCTGATAAATGGTAAAAGGCCATGAAATCAGAAATGGATTTCATGTGCGAGAACTAAGTTTGGAATTTGGTTGATGCACACAAGAGGTTAGACCAATTGGGTGCAAATGGGTCTTCAAGAAGAAGCAGACATGGACGGTAATGTAATTACCTATAAAGCAAGGTTGGTTGCGAAAGGTTATAGCCAACGGGAAGGTATTACTATGATGAAACCTTCTCATGTGTAGCCATGCTCAAATCCATAAGGATACTCCTCGCCATTGTTGCTCATTACGATTATGAGATCTGGCAGATGGATGTAAAAATAGCATTCCTGAATGGGTATTTAGACCGGGATGTGTATATGACACAACCTGAAGGTTTTACATCTCAGAATGGCTCGAAGGTATGCAAGCTACAAAGATCCATTTATGGACTTAAGAAGGCATCCAGGAGTTGGAATATAAGGTTTGATCAGACAATCCGAGAACTGGATTTCTGCCCAAATACCAATGAACCTTGTGTTTACAAGAAGGTTAGTGAGAGTGCAGTCATTTTTCTGGTATTGTATGTTGATGACATTCTGCTAATAGGAAATGACATTTCTCTTCTTCAAAACGTTAAAGTATGGTTGTCAAGAAAGTTCTCCATGAAAGACCTTGGTGAGGCAGCATTTATACTAGGTATAAAGATCTACAAGGATAGATCCAAGAGGCTGTTAGGTCTTTCTCAAAGTACATATATAGACAAGGTGTTGAATAGGTTCAACCTTGAGCATTCTAAGAAAGGTTATCTCCCGATGACAAAGGGGATTAACCTATCTAAAGCTGAGTGTCCGAAGACAGCTCAAGAGAGAATGCGCATGAAAGATATACCCTATGCATCCACGATAGGATCCATCATGTATGCTATGATTTATACTAGGTCGGATGTCTCTCAGGCTTTGAGCTTTACGAGCAGATATCAGTTAGATCCAGGTGAAAAGCACTAGATGGCCATCAAGGAAATCCTTAAGTACTTGAGAAGGACTAAGGACGAGTTCTTGATTTATGGAGAAGGTGATCTCTCTATCAAAGGTTACACTGACGCAAGCTTTCAATCTGACAAGGATGACTTTAAGTCTCAGTCAGGTTTTGTGTATGTGTTAAATGGAGGGGCAGTATGCTGGAAGAGTTCCAAGCAAGAAACTACTGCTGAATCAACCACGGAATCTGAATACATTGCTGCATGCGAAGCAGCAAAAGAAGTTGTCTGGTTAAAGGGATTTATTGGTGATCTCGGTGTGGTGCCTGAGGCTATTGATCCAATTACTTTATATTGTGATAACAATGGTGCCATAGCTCAGGCAAAGGAACCACGATCTCATCAGAAAAACAGACATGTATCCAAAAAGTATCATATAATCAGGGAGATTGTTGATGCTAAGACAATAAGATTAGAATATGTACCCACTGATCAGAACCTCGCGGATGGTCTGACAAAGCCATTGACACAAGTCAAACATGACCAGCATGTTATAGCATATGGATTAAAACATATGGCTAATTGGCCTTAGTGCAAGAGGGAGTTTGTTAGATATGATGTATGCCCTTAAGGCAATTAGGGCGATATATCTTAATTATGTAATAGTATGAATAATTTATTTAATCAATAAAGGCATTTGTTCTTTTGTTTATATCAATGAGTTTTTATACATATATATTATAGCTGGTTAAAATATATTCATTGATGTATATATACAAAAGTCCTTGACATATCATAGCATAAAGTCAGAGAAATTATAGTTGGACTATATTTGGTGGAACCTACTTCATGTGCAATTATGATTATGTCTAAACTGTCCCTAGTCACAGTGTCATCAAGAAAGGATATTGATGAAACAGAAAGACTAGCATGTGGTCAACTTTCTTGGAAAGGGTCCAAGCAGTTAATCTCCTAAAGACTGAAGGTGGTGCCTTAAGCTTGACACATGGATATATCTGGGAGATATATTGGAGACCGCAGCAAGATAAACACTTGGTATAAATATCAATGTGTTAGTGTTTATCTTCATGCAATAAGCTTTGCCAATGTCCTTATACTTGAGATGCTAGTTGCCTTGTGTGGTACTATTGCTATACTTTGGGTCATTGCTATGCACTCATTAATTTAGGGTGCTACGGGTGATTACGGGTATAGTGATGACAGCACGTTGGTAGGTTGAGTAGTCGAAAAGAATCCATCGCTCCGAACATATTAAGGAGTTGTACCTGGCCACTTGTTGAAGTGATGATTGCCATAAACCTCTTATCAGAGTATGTGTTTGATAGAAATGGTTTCTAGTCAAACACACTATGATAAAAGGCAATATACTTCGGCAACAAGTAAATAACTGGGATAGCTTGGAGCAACCTTGCTATTAGTGGGTTAACACTTTAACCGAACCTAATAAACCAGATGGTACTAATATTAAAGAATGGAAGGAATTTATCGCACTGGATAACTATTGCATTAACCGGGATTAAGTCATAAGCATAAATGACGTTCCGAGTAATGGGGGATGGTAGACCCTTGCTAGAGGCGTACTACAATCGTTTAAGGTAATCAAGTTCTATTCACGGCCTAGAACATCGAGCCAATGGTTCCAATAGAACATGAGTTGGTTAAGCCTTAACAGCTCAATACTTCGGGATCCTATAAGGTCACACACGTTGGACCTTCATCGGACTAAGTAAAGAACTAATAGATTTATTCTATTACAAAATATAACATAAATAATAATTGGATTATTATTCGATTGGTTAATATTGATTAGATCAATTTTGGATAGACCAAGGAATTTATTTTGACCGGTAAATAATTAATTAGAGTCATAAATAAATTATAACTGATTAGATCAATTTTTGTTGGACCAAGAAATTTATTTTGAATGATGGCTAATTTATTAGGGTCAGAAAATAAATAATTGAAAAGGGATTAAAAAGGGGAATTTTGCATTGGCGAGTTTAATTGGACCGAGAGTATAAAAATATTTTATACAGACTCGAATGCGCGGGAGTACACCAAAAGATGTGCAAGCAATGCTGGACATTGCTCGCGGCAGCCCATAAAAATGGGTTGCACATGCGCAGCCCAGAAGTAAGGCAAAAGGGCTTTGCCTTGCCATGTGCACAGTGTGTGACACGCTGTGCATATGGGATGGGAGTAATTACTCCCATCCCACATCGCTTAGAAGGGGGAGCAAAATGCTCCCCCAAGCCTATATATAGGCTTTCCCCTTTCCATTCAAATTGTACCAAGCTCAAAGCATAAATCCTAAGCGAGATAATTAATCTCTCGGGTACTTGAGCAAGTTATTTTTGTGGAGCCTGAATTTATTCGGGCACCGCTAGTTTATATTTTTGGGTGAGGCTTCTAGAGTGGTCTAGCAACTACTCGAGGCTTCTTAGTTCTTCCTCCTGGGGAGGTTTTGGTTGATGGGGTTCGTGTGGATATTGATAGAGGCTATCCTACGATTGGAGGCTTGTGCAAGAAGGTCCTGCAAAAGCACGCTTCAACTGGTAAGTTCTTTTTCTTTCTCTTTTAATTATTAAGTCTTTTTCTTTAAGTGTTTTTAGACTTAATAATTATGCTTATGTTATTTTTGCATGCTTAGTTTATTTTATGCTTAGGTTATAACTTAGAGTTATAACATGCTTAGTATAAAATAAATATGCTAGGATGTAATTTGGAATTATGGAATGCCTAGTCGTTTAGCATGCTAACCTAGGTAGAGAATTATTTAGTTAAGGCTTTATTTAATTTATATGCAACTAATAGGAGTTCCTGGGACAGGGACAAAATTTTGAATTTCTGTCATGCCTCTTATGCATGTTCAATTTGACTGTCAGTTCCCAACACTAACCACATCTCTATGAAGCCATAACATTTGTGTCTGGCAACTCATTTTATCTACCGAGACTAATGAGTCCACCTAGGCTCAACCCGTGAGCCGAAATAAACCAAGACCAATGAGTCCACCTAGGCTCAGCCCGTGAGCCAAAATAAACCAAGACTAGTGAGTCCACCTAGGCTCGGCCCATGGGCCAAAATAAAGCAAGACCAGTTAGTCCACCCAAGCTGAGCCCGTGAGCCAAAGTTAACCGAGACTAGTAAGTCAACTTAGGCTCAGCGCCTGAGCTGAAATTAACCGAGATTAATAAACCGTTTGAGTGACCCCCTTGTCAGCTCACCCCTTGACCAATGAGTCAAAACCCTTTGAGTGGCCCTCATGTCACCTCAACCCTTAGACTAATGAGTCAAAGATTTTGAGTGACCCCCGTGTCAGCTCAACCCTTAGACCAATGAGTCAAAGCCCTTTGAGTGACCCCCGTGTTAGCTTAACCCTTGGTCCAATGAGTTAAAACCTTTTGAGTGACCCCCGTGTCAGCTCACCCCTTGAACCAATGAGTCAAAACCCTTTGAGTGACCCTAGTGTCAGCTCAACCCTCAGACCAATGAGTTAAAGCCTTTCGAGTGACCCCCGTGTCAGCTCAACCCTTGGACCAATGAGTCAAAACCCTTTGGGTGACCCTCGTGTCACCTCGCCCCTAGGACCAATGAGTTAAAACCCTTTGAGTGACCCCCGTGTCAACTCACCCCTTGGACCAATGAGTCAAAACTGTTTGAGTGACCCTAGTGTCAGCTCAACCCTTGGACCAATGAGTCAAAACCCTTCGAGTGACCCTCGTGTCACCTCACCCCTTAGACCAATGAGTCAAAACCCTTAGAGTAACCCTCGTGTCACCTCACCCCTTGGACTAGTGAGTCAAAACCCTTTGAGTGACCCTCGTGTCACCTCACCCCTTGGACCAATGAGTCAAAACACTTTGAGTAACCCTCATGTCACCTCACCACTTGGACCATTGAGTTAAAATCGTTTGAGTGACCCCCGTATCACTTCACCCTTTGGACCAATGAGTCAAAACCCTTTGAGTGACCCCTGTATCACCTCACCCCCCAGACCAATGAGTTAAAACCCTTTGGGTGATCCTCATGACAGCTCAACCCTTGGACCAATGAGTCAAAACCCTTCAAGTGACCCTCGTGTCACCTCACCCCTTGGACTAATGAGTCAAAATTCTTTGATTGACCCCTATATCACCTCACCCCTTAGACAATGAGTCAAAACCCTTCGAGTGACCCTCGCGTCACCTCACCCCTTAGACTAATGCATCAAAACCCTTTGAATGATCCTCGTATCACCTCACCCCTTGGACTAATGAGTCAAAACCCATTGAGTGACCCTCATGCCTCCTGACCCCTTGGAATAATGAGTCAAAACCCTTTGAGTGACCCTCGTGCCACCTCACCCCTTTGACTAATGAGTCAAAACCCTTTGAGTGACCCTTATGTTACATCACCCCTTTAACCAATGAGCCAAAACCCTTTGAGTGACCCTCGTATCAGCTCAACCCTTGGACCAACGAGTCGACCCACCTTTGACCAGCGAGTCAATCTATCCTCCGGCTTTTGAGTCTGATTTAACTCAGGCCCTTGGTCTTTCACCCATGCAATTGCAATATTCCATGAATATTGCAAGTTATTAATTCCTCCTTGAGCAATTGGCATATGTCCAGACCTTTTATTGTACATCTCTCTCATTCATCCATGCATTTGATCACTCATACATTCATTCATTCATCCACGGATAAGGTGAGAAAGGCCCAGAGCCATATCCGATGCATTTACTAACACTTGATCTCTTGCCCTTTCAGGTTAGAAGTGAGAGAGAAACAGGTTGAGACACATCACAGGCAGTCTAAAAGTCACACCCCCTCCATCGATCGAATCTTTGGCTGGATTCTTCTCTAATTCAAAACCCAAAATTGTGATGGCAGACAATGATGCAGTTGGCCAGTCCATTAGGAGGATTCTTGACGCCCTAAAATTTCACAACATTTGGGAAAGGCTGAGCGCTGCTGGTGCTCAGAAAACCCAAGAACAAGAGACTAAAATAGCAGCACTTAAAGCAAAAATGGCGGAACTATCTCCGGTGAAGGACAAATTTGCTCCTCCCTCTGTAGAGCAATACATAGATATTGATCGATTCTTGCCTAAGGAATCGAAAGCCCTTCCGGCTAACTTTGTTATGCCCTACATGGCCCCATATGCTGACACTGGACCTCCCCTCGCACACGTGGAGGGATATCTCTAAATTATGACTAGCACAAACATTCCTAAGGTTCATATAGTCAATCTATTTCAAGCAACTCTTCATGGAACCCGCCTTCGAGTGGTACATGAGACTACCGACCGATATAAATTCTGATTAGAAAAAGCTATGCTCTGAGTTCCTTGAAAACTATACCTTTAATCTAAAGGTTAAGACTACTCTGCAAGATCTCGAAAGGATTAGGCAACGGCCGAATGAGTCATTTGAAGAGTTCTATCTAAGGTGGATGGCTGTCCGAGTCCTCGTAACTGGGGCACAGACTAAGATGCCTTGATAGTAAAGCTTGTCAAAGGCTCTAACCTAAAATATCATAACAAAATGAAGATGAAAAGATTCAACACTTTCAATGACATGGTGGACTATGCCAAGAGGCTTGAAAAATATGAAGAAGAAGATCGAGCAAAGAAGCAAGAACAGCAAGCTTATACTAAACCTCGATATTGGGAGAAGGGTGGCTCTTCCAAACAAGGCACCTCTGAATCCTCAAAAGCCGCTCCTAAAGTGGCAGCAGTTACCCAAGTACAGACTCACCAGTCCATCTCTCCATGGCTGGAATCACTATCCTGAATATTCACCAAGCTAAGGAAGTCCAACCAACTCTAGAGCATTAAGCCCTTCACTCCGCCTATAGCGGCAGACAGGGGCAACTTCTGTGCTTATCATGTGACCAAGGGGCACCGCACTAACGAATGTGCTAAGCTACTAAAAGGTCTATAGTAGACGATAGCCAATGGAAGAATGAAAGAGACTGAGAAGAATCCAAGCACTCACACTAATCCGCTGCCAAACTTCCAAGCTACCGTAAATGCCATCGGTGTTTATGTGGAATCCAATAAATACAGTATCGACGTGACAGACAACTTCCAATATGACCCAGGATGGGGGGACAATATGATCTTTCATAATATGGATATCATTTACATGGTAGACCAGTATGTCCCGAGAATGAGGAGAGAAGGGCTAGATCAATATCTTGTACTACCGCAGCTCGTATACTGCAGAGACTCGGATCCACATGAACATATAGAGGAATTTCTTGATTTATGCACGAACAAGGAATAGCCATGATGGGTTTAGCATCACAGTTTCCCCAATTCTTAGAAGGCCTGACAATGAATTGGTATGACAAAATGCCACTGGAAGGACGTTGGACTGGTACTTTATGGGGAGATCTTTCCTCCACCACTTCAGGGCATCTCAGCCATACCCGGATGAGCTTTGCTAGTGGTTGGCGCCACAGGTAGACTGAAATAATACTAGTTGGCAAGATATCCCTCCTCCATAACCTCCTATATATACCCATCTGGATTACATGAGTTTGAACTATGTCAGGACAAGTCTGTTCGAATTCGGTAGTTCTTTTGGGATCGTAAAATCAGAAATCCAAGAACTATATGATCCCGAACAGGTATGGGACAACCATAAAGACTAGCAAAGGTATCTTAGCCTGAATTTAGATGAAGGACTATACGACCCGTTTGAGGAAATCTGTACCAACATTACAACATACGGTGCCCATATGGAGGAAACAATCGCCAGTATGCAAACCATGATATAGAAATTGTGTACAGCCATAGGATGGGTCGAGGTTGAAATGAAGGACCACGAAGAGAACTCTAATAATGACATTATGGCACCACCGCCTTTTGAAGGTTCAGATGAGGAAATAGAGGAGTTCAAAGACTTCAATGAATCAGACTATGAAGATGGAAGTGAATAGACAGCTTAGGATACCAATCTGTAGAATACGATTTCGGATTCGCGCCTGATTGTCCAGGTGATTTTTAGTACAAACCTCCCTTCCTAAGTGGTATAAAATTCGACCACTCAGACTCAGAGGGATATAAAACTTACCTATCACTTGATTCCTCCAAAGCCTAGGGCGCTGCGGCAAGCGATGAATCAAGGGATTTCATAGATTTTAACTCGGACAACGAGAACATCATCAACATGATCCAAGAAGAGGGGTAAGAACCATCCCATGAATACATCATGGAAAGGATTTGCACTGAGAATGAACTAGCCTGGACTAGTTATCGCATTCGAAACCTGGATCTGGGTGAAGTATACCCCATATTCTATGACAGAAGCACAAGGCCATGCCCTCACATCCGTAATTTCGTGCAAATTATGAATGATGGGTACATTCACTATGCCCACTGACCCAAGAGGTTCGGTTGGACCCTCCGAGAAAAGGTAGTCGTTTGGTATGAGGGGTTGTTGTTTTACCAAAAGTCATTTTGGAACGTTCTGGCCAAGCAATTCATCGATTACTTTACATAGGTCAACCGCCAGAAAACTCAACCCCCGAACTAGATAAGTATGGGAACCCCTTGCGATACTGGGAATGGGAAGCAACTAACGCCATTTGTCCAACATCAATGGAATCAACCAAAGAATACCCATGGTATATGAACAAGAATAAGGGCAAGCAAATCACCTACGACAATGCGCCAAGCTTGTTTAATCAAGGAGAACCATCTGATGGAGCCTCCTTATCCATCCATATGATCAAACAGGAATCCAACCCCATCTTGTACCAAATCCTACAAGAGAACCCCGTCATTCCAGAAAACCAGCCTGAGAAGGTTCTCTTCATACAGTGGCCCTTGGC